>CM077446.1:25405668-26149625 GCA_039654765.1 Mylopharyngodon piceus
GCAGTCACGTCTTGATAATATGCATCTTCATTGATTTGTATGATAACATAGTAAGGAGCTTTCAAATCATAGAAGGCAACAACATTTAATACACATAAATACAATGTTCCATTTGCTAATGTAAAAGCTATGCAAAGACAGTGGACTACACGAGTCACCACATTGAATGGGATTTTTTTCCCCCTTTAGACCTGAAAATAAACACAAGGTTTGGGAATTTTAAAGTAACATCATGAAAAAAAAAGAAAAAAAAAAAAGATGAAGAAATATTTAAGATTCTGGCCACTAATCAAATAAGTAAATGTGTGACATTGAGAATGTAAACTCGTTTTTTTAGGTATGATATCTGCAGTTTGGTTATGGTGCATTTAATGGAGGACATATTTTTCACAGACATATAGAAGCAAGCACACACAAAGATGTCCTTGGCATGCCTGTCTGGTTCTGAAAACGTCATACTCGACATGCACACAGATCATCTCCATGTCATGTTGCAGGTGTGATATGATAGGACTGATGGATGGGTGGAAACAGATAAAATTTGATTTAGTCAAACGAGGGGTCTGGTTGATCGGCTGGGAGGTGGCAGGGATTTTGGAGAGTCATTCATTTATCAAAGTAAAACAATTACAAGTCGATAGTGCTTTTCAATTTGTAAGAATCAAAGAGCACAGTGAGACGCCTTCTTTTCCATTCCCTCTTGACCTTCTCTGTCACAAAAAGACAGATGAAAACTTCTTCTTGCCCCCATTCTCTTATAATGTAATGTTTTTTCATGTTCTTTACAAGAATTTCACACCCAAAAATGAAAAATCTACATCATTTACTCACTGTCATGTCATTTCAAACCTATATATGACTTTCTTTCTTCCAAAGAACAATAACAACTGAAGAAAAACTGAAAAATAATGTTCACTCTTTATCATGAATTGACAATGATGAAAAAAGTAACAAAAGTGATTATAAGTTATATTCGAAGTCTTCTGAACTCCGAATAGCCTGAATAGTATAGTTTTGTGCCTGAAATGTATTGAAAAGTAGCAATGTCTAATTCATGAATTAATTTTTTTTTTTTTTTTTTTTTTTTTTTTCAGTCAGATCTTTTTAATGAATCAGTTGATCCAGTTCGCAAAACTGGTCTGAATAATTTGTTTATGAATCAGACTTATCTGGGCTGCATTTCCAAAAGTCATCGTAAGTCCAAATAATTCATAGAAACTATTGCCACCAATGGCCTCTACAATCTACTTTAAGGGTTATTTCACCCAAAAATGAAAATTATCACATGATTTATTCACCCTCAAGTCATCCTAGGTGTATATGACTATCTTCTTTCATATGAACACAATCAGAGATGTATTTAAAAAATATCCTGGCTCTTCCAAGCTTTATAATGGTAGTGAATGGGGGCCGCAACTTTGAAGCCCCAAAAAGTCAAGTCAAGTCACCTTTATTTATAGAGCGCTTTTTACAATTCAGATTGTGTCAAAGCAGCTTTACAGTGATAACTGGCATATAATTTGGGCTGCACGGTAGCTCTTAAAGAAAATGGTGTCATTTCCAGCTTAAGTAAATTCAGTATTGATTCATTCCGTTGTAAGAATCAATAGTTATTAATTTAGTTAATTTATCTATATCAGCACTGGAGTAAACAGTGATGTCCTCATCCAGCTCAGTTCAGTTCACATACAAGGGCGTCGATGCAGGCCCAAAACATTGCTGAACATCAAATGTCCCCAACTAAGCAAGCCAAAGGCGACAGCAGCAAGGAACCCAAACTCCATCAGGTGACATCAGGTGGCAAACAGGTGTTAAAATGGAAAAAAAAAAAAAAAACCTTGGGAGAAACCAGGCTCAGTCGGGGGACCAGTTCTCCTCTGGCCAGCAGCGAATAATGCATGATTATGATTCAGGCAGCTTTCATCAGTCCGATTGGGATTGCAACAGTTAAAGTATTTATTCCAGTTCCATCTTGTTAAGGATTGTATTCATCACGCCAGTATGGGACGGTTTGTTGAGGATCTGTTCCACTGGCTGTCGTGTCCATGAGGCCTCATCAAGTGCAAAAGTGCATCCATCCATCATAAAAATAATCCATACAGCTCCAGGGGTTTAATAAATGCCTTCTGAAGCAAAGTGATGGGTTTTTGTAAGTTAAATATCCATATTTAAAACTTTATAAACTAAAATAACTAGTTTCTGGCAGATGAACGTTCACATACTGCGCAAGTCGACTTGCCCCAAATGAGTAACATCTGACACGATGTATGACGCAGGATGTAGGAGTAGCGTAAGCTTAGATGCCTCTCGCAGTTTAAACAAATAGGGCTGTGCAACAAACTCAAGCCCCTCTTCACTCATATCGAAATCCTTCAACATCTCTCTTTAAAATTTCTCATTTTAGACTTCTAATTTGTTACCGGTGTTTTGTTTTGCTCTATCCTCTGCGCTTCCATGTTCGTCAGTGCTTCATGCGTCGGGTCAGAGGTCACTCTTTCGCCGCAAAACGATGCGTACGGCCGTCTGCCAGAAGGTAGTTATAATAGTTAATAAAGTTTTAAATATGGATACTTTTCTTACAAAAACCCAATCACTTCGCTTCAGAAGGACTTTATTAACCCCCTGGAGCCGTATGGATTATTTTTATAATGGATGGATGCATTTTTGGGGGCTTCAAAATCGCACCCCCCATTCACTACCATTATAAAAACTTTTTACACTAAATTGAATTAGAACATTTTATATTGTTTACTATTTTCTAAGTAGCAGACAATATACAGTATGCAGTACACAGTAATCAAGTATTGTATTTCGAAAATAGGCAGAGTCAGAAAAATAGAAAAACTACAATGTTGTTACTCCTTCCTGTTTGGCTCTGTGCTGTGGAATTATATAGCCACAAAATGGTTATCGTTTCACTGCTTGTGCTTATGAACACATGAACATATATGTAAACATGCCTGATTCAGGGATTTTGTCACAGGCAACATGCACATATGAAATACATTTCTGAAATGAATATGAAAATTTGATGTTCATAAACTGCAAGGGTTCAGCTGGGAAAACTGTGAAAGGGTGTCAGCATCAATTCTAGGTTGTAATATTTCCAGTGCAATGTATTTCACCCAGTCACTGGTCCATCTGCAGTAATATGCTGTTAATCATTGCATGACTGTTATTGGCACGGAGTTAAAGTGCACAGCCAGAGCACTGCTCCTGACGACCCATCCAGGAATAAATAAATCCAAACATAACGACACACGCAAGCCTGTATGCAAATAGACACTAACAGCACCACACACGTATTTAAGCACAAAGGCCAGTGTAAGCATACATTTCCCCCGCTGTGACGCCAAAGACAAATAGCCCATAAAAATGCCAAACATGTTAACATATATGTTTCCAGCACAATCAAATCAATTTTCTCTAAGTAGCCATAAATGTGTTCGCTTTTAAAAGGCCCATGTTGCTCTTCCTGGCCTCCTCCTCCAGCCCGGAAACAAGAGTCACAACTC
Source organism: Mylopharyngodon piceus (assembly GCA_039654765.1). NCBI lineage: Eukaryota > Metazoa > Chordata > Actinopteri > Cypriniformes > Xenocyprididae > Mylopharyngodon > Mylopharyngodon piceus. The sequence continues at coordinate 25,409,184 of CM077446.1, forward strand.
TTTTCTGATATATCTCATTACCCCGTCCAATTCATCTTGACCACTGCTGACGAAAACAAGAGATGGCGAATTGAAATTCTTAGTGAGCTTTTTGGGGACCGCAGGACAACGTCTCATTAATCACTCCTTCCCAAGAAGGCCCTTGACAAAGAGAGCGAGGGGGGAGCAGATCAGTAGCCCTGCAGGGCGGGTAAGTTGCAGAAACCTGCCTCTGTTCTACCCCAGGCCCAGGGCTGCCCTTTAGGCCTGTGGGGCTACAACACACAAGAACAGTCTTGTACCTACAATAACAGGGTGTTCTGAGGTTGAATTCTTTATGCTCGCTCTTGTTAAATGATAAAATTCTTCATCCTAATCTCTTGCTTTCACTATCCTTCTGTATTGTCCATACCCTTGTTCCTCATTATCATGCAGTTGCTTGAGTTTTTGAGGGGAGGTGCAGAGACAGCAGTTGAAGTCGATACATCCCCTACTGTGGCTGATTGTAATTGTAATTGACTAGAACAATTCTTTACATATGAAGCTTCTGTAGACCAGCCCAACCCCTGTTTGGGCCAAGCCTCGCGATCCATCTCTTTCATGGGAGATGGCACTTGGCCCGAAATCCAGTTAATATTCAATGGCTCATTAAAAATAGATTGAGGGGCTATAAAAAAGGAAGGAATGAGAGAAAATCAGGCACATATGAGAACACGAAATCCCTGCATTTATTTTTAATTATTCTTTATGTCACAAATTCGGCCGGAGGGCTCCCCTGGTCCTCGTTCTCACCCTCCAGGATATAGACAGCTTAAACATTAGGACAAAAGGGTCATAAAGAGTGAATCGTAGCAATTCTACCCTGGATTGGTCCAGGGAGACCATAGTTCATTTCCACTGAAATATTGACGAGCTTCTTAGTGCACCCAAAAAAAAAGCTTCTTGGGATTTAGCCAGGTTTAGTGGATTGCACACCCAGTTTGTTAGTCAACAACCAACTAGTTCTGGCTGATGCCTCTATACCACAGGTGCTGGAATCACACAAGGACACCAAGGCTGTGTGGCATCATAAAAATGCAGTAAGCGAACCCTCACTCCTGGCTACCGCTGACCCATCCTACCCAAGTGCTCTGGGGAGATCACCACAGAGACAGTGCAAACACAATTTCTCTAATGTCATTTGCGGAAGTGAAGCAAAACCCTAGCCCTGTCATCGAGACTCAGCTCGGAGCCAGAAAATGCAGACTGACAGATGATAGATTCTTGGGTTTGTGCAATCAGACAGCTCCCACACCCCCACAAACTCACGCCTTCCTAACATCGCCCCTCGCCCCCACCGCCTCTCATGTCAAATGGGCAAAAATTAATACATTATTAACTCACCAGAAGAGGTCAGGTCATCTCATCATGGCTAATCAAGTCAGGCAAGGCATGCATGATTTCAGCAATTCGGAGAATGGACTCTTCTCTCCACAGAACCAACACCCTTCCTTGAGGAATTTGCCCCAATTAAGGGTCTGAACCCTCAATTTTTGAACTTCCACACTTGATTGATCACTTCATCGATTGAATCAGTGAACTTGAAGAGTTTAAACTCAAATACGCGTGCAGAAGGTGCTGACCTCAATAATAACTTAAATTGGAAGTGTACAAGGATTTGTTTACCTGTGTAACCTTTGTAATTGTATTTGCCCCTCCAATATCTTCCAAATTTCAGTGTTTTATGGTGAGGGAGTTTTGAAGAACAATATTGATATATGACAAATGCTGCTTATAATGTACACCAAAAAAATAAATATAAATCTCCTTTGCCTTTTTATTTCCATTTATTTTCCAAACAACATAGCAACACTTGAAGCATAGCATTAGCCTTTCACATAGGGTGGATCAAGTATAGTTGTAAGATTATAAATATTTCCTTTATCATGAAAGTTCAACTTTTTTTTCTCTCTCTCTTCTGTAATTGTGAATAGTTATTCCTGACTGATCATGAAAACAAACTATGCCAGTTATTGATTTATATCCTTCAAATCAGCAATTTTGGGACATGCTAGCATTATAGGTTGCTGAGAAAATTAGGGAAAATGTGCTCAATGGGATAAAGTTGATCTATAAGACTATGTTATAATATGTGCTCTCATGTTGATTGCACTGATGAGGGGACAATGTATATTTGCCATGACTGTGCAAATGATTAATACATATTCATACATAAAAAAAGTGTTACAACTATGTTGTAACACTCTACTTGATATACCTTACACAAATTAGTGTCACATACATCTAATTTTAACATAAACGTGAAACTGTTATTTCCTTCCATAGTCTAACATACATTTGAGTGGAACAGTGAAATAGCTGAGAAAAAAAAATGTTGGGTAGTACTTGGTTTTATCCATCCAGAATTAATTGGATCATGAAAAGTGGCCGTTCCATACCAGAATGGAGCCAGGTGGTTGGAGTGGAGGGGTTAAAAGCTAAGAGGGATTTGTGACATCAGCCGTGTTATGACGTTGTCATAACATAACGAGAAAACATCATGTCTACTCAACTCTGAGAATGGCACATGTCTGACTCTATCCTCCTTCCATCTGCTTTTAACATGCCATTTTTCGTTTGTGACATGCTAACAGAGCTGACCTCCACCCACGCTGCTCCTGTAACTGATATGTGGGGCGTGCTGGGGTTCACCAGCAGATGGGTGCAGTCAAAGCATTGACAGGTGAGTGGGCGAAGGTGGGAATGGCCGGGATGCAGGACTCACTTACTCTCTGCCAGTGAGTAGGAAGCCAGTGGGTTAAAATTTAACCAGGCCCTTTCCAGCTGTAATCCCCCAACCCTCTGTTAAAGATGGCCATGATGGATAGCCTCTGTCAAAGTGTTCAGTAGAGGGTCTGGGGCTCAGTGGGGACAGGGCCTTAATCTGACGTCCCTATTCCTATCTGGACAAATGAGAGCAATGCTGTGACGACCTCCAAAAATGTGATGCACGAATGAAGGACAAAAATGGAATGCACAGGCCTGCACGGAATCTGCACTCGTAAAATTCCAGACATGGTCTGATGGGTGCACATGTTTGGTGGTGACCAGTGTTGGGGGTAACACATTACAACGTGAGTTACGTAATCAGATTACTTTTTTCAAGTAACATTAAAGTAACGCATTACCTTTAAATTTACAGCAACATTTACAGTTGCTTTTTAAAATAAGTAATGTAAGTTACTTTGTTTTCCCATGTACTGACTGACAGCTCTTCTGTCACCACATTGAGAGAAATCGGGAAGTAAAGTGCAGAGGCGTTGTGTGCAAGCAAGCCCAGCCCAGGTGAGAAAAAGTAATGCAAAAGTAACTTGACACATTACTTTCCATAAAAAGTAACTAAGTAATGCAATTAGTTACTTTTTAGAGAGTAACACAATACTGTATAGCATTACATTTAAAAGGAACTTTCTTCAACACTGGTGGTGACATTTGTGCTGGCCAGTAAATATAATACTCTCAGCTCTGTCTACCACACTTTGCTTAAATCCACTAAGCATTGAAAAGTATGAAAAAACTATACTGAGTTCATCTCGGTCTATACCATTTCACTTGTCACTTCTTCTCTGGTATTAGACGTGTTCAACAGGCTCAATGGTGCACAGTACTTGAGATATATGTTATCACACAATACTGACACAATTCAAATTCTGCACTTATGCCCTGTGGAAAATAAGCTTAATAATAATAAAACAAACTCACAAACTCATTATAATTGGTGTACTATAAATACAGGATGTGACATTGTAAACAGCTTTGGAATAAAATAATATTTTATGCTTCTTAAATACACACAAGAAAATCATATTTTTAACAAGTCTGTCTTTCACAAAATTACAGCTTGATTATAAATGATGCATCATTAAAATATTATGTTCACAATTGATATTTACAGTCTAAAAAATGGACAAACCCAGCAATTGGGTTGTTTTAGCCCAGTGGTTGGGTTAAATGTTTGCCCAACCTTCTGGGTAGTTTTACTTAACTCAACTATTGTTTTAAATATTACTGTATTGCTTAAAACGAACCCAAAGTATGTTGGAAACTAACATTTATGTTTAATAAATGAACATTTAATGATTAACAGTTTAATGAATAATAATTAAACAATATACATTTATTAAATTGCTTATTAATAAACCTTTTTATTATTATTATTGCCTCTAGTTGTCTGATTTTTAACAATAGTTGGGTTAAATGAAACTACCCAGCATCTTGGGCAAACATTTAACCGCTGGGTTAAAACAACCCAATTGCTGGGTTTGTTCATTTTCAACCCAACTTGGGTTGTTTTTAACCCAGCATTTTTTTAGAGTATACCTTTTTTTTCTTTGTTCTTCACTGACTGTTGTTCTCTTGGTACAACAGTCCAGTAACTTAATTGGGTATATATAATTTGTGATAAAAATGTTATAAATCACACAATAAAAAAACTAAAAAATTGAATGTATGTTTAATATTTCTTTATTTCATCCTTTATTTATATTATCATAGTTTAATGAAAATGTAAATGCATTAAAACCCTTGAAATGTAGCAATAATAAATGTTTTCAAAACAGCTGTAATGTGAAAGAAAAAATCAACCCTTGGGTCAAAGTACCCATAGTTGAAAAAACATCCTTCTATATATTTGGTGAAATACATTTAAATTTCGGTCTCTGTCCCTAAAAGCCACACTTACGTACAACCTTTCGAGCATAGGTCAGCTAGAAAGTGTTGCTCAGAGGTTGTGTTTGTGCCCAGAGGGCTCATGGGGAGCAGGAGAGAGTGAAAGAGAGGTAAAAAGAAATATCCACAAACCCCTTTTGCTTTTCTATGAAAAATGTGCCCTGCGTGGGACAAGTCCATGTAGACTCATCCATCAAGCAGACCCAAATACAGCCCGCACCACTGTTGACGTGAGGTTAACAACTTGACACTGACAGCTAGTCAGGCATGGCTGCAGTACGAGGAAAGGGCAAGATGGAACTGGTGATCTATCTAAAAATAAACAGGTAAATCTGGCCGCAAACAAACACTAGCCACAAATAACGAGAAACCGATTAAGTCTTACTCCCTTACTTTCAAATCTCGATTTCCTTTTGGACATTTGTTTCCATCGAAAATATGCTACATGATATATGCCACTGAGAATTGGTTCAGATAAGGAGGTAAAAGCTGGAGTTGGACATGGGTGCTGATGAGGTCTCTGACGTGTGGCGGCCCAAAACACAGAGGTAAATTCTTTTTAATCCAACCCCCCGCTGGTTCTATAAAATGAGATGTGGTTTCAAACGCAGGCCCAGTTTTTAATTGCACTCAAAGCAGAATGGCAGAACATCAATCTTGATGAGTAGATCTGCATCCCCACTTTCCCCGGCCAATTTATCACCATTCACGCCTACACACACACACACATACACACACACACACACACCCCTTACACCATCCCATCTGCGGATTTCCCATGAACTTCCCCCTCTTCGGCCCCCAAGTCTCCATCACTGAATCTTAAGTCAACCACCAAAATATCGCTTCCATCTGATCAATTACACCGCTCTACAATCATATTTGCTAAATGAAATCTAATATTTGTTTCTTACTAATTTTGTGGTGCCTATTGCAAAAATACTTTTTTTACATTTTCTCACAAAATATGATGTGCATTTCGTAGGATTTTTGCTATCAACAACCATTTGTAAGGTGAAGAAGTCTTGCATTTCCCCTAATCACCAGAAAAACTGCACGATTTCAAGGTTAGAATTATAACCATGACAGAAGAAAATGCAAACATGATCCAGATGTTTTCTGCTATATCTGTTGGTTTTATTACATACAAAGAGTGACACAAAATTACAGATTGTTTATTTATAAACTTAAGTTTATGTTAAGTTCTTTGACAAAGTATTTAAGCATTTTTTGATTCCTTTGCAGACTGTTGCAAAAAGTTAAATTATACATCTTTAATACTTATTTTTTAAAACGTAGACATTTGACTACGTTTGTTATTTTGAGTGCATTAAAGGGTTAGTTCACCCAAAAATGAAAATTCTGTCATTAATTACTCACCCTCATGTCATTCCACACCCATAAGACCTTTGTTCATCTTCGGAACACAAATTAAGATATTTTTGATAAAATCCGATGGCTCAGTGAGGCCTCCATTGACAGAAAGATAATTAACACTTTCAAATGCCCAGAAAGGTACTAAAGACATATTTAAATCAGTTCATGTGACTACAGTGGTTCAACCCTGTTATGAAGCGATGAGAATAGTTTTTGTGTGCCAAAAATACAAAATAATGACTTTATTCAACAATATCTAGTGATGGGTGATTTCAAAACACTGCTTCATGAAGCTTCGAAGCTTTACGAATCTTTTATTTCAAATCAGTGGTTCAGAGCATGTATCAAACTGCCAAAGACACGTGATTTCAGTAAACGAGGCTTTGTTACGTCATAAGTGTTTCGAATCGTTTTGAAATTTCAATGGGTCACGTGACTGGCAGTTTTGTCTTTAGTACCTTCCTGGGCATTTGAAAGTGTTAATTATCTTGCTGTCAATGCAGGCCTCACTGAGCCATCGGATTTCATCAAAACTATCCTAATTTGTGTTCCGAAGATAAACGAAGGTCTTATGGGTGTGGAACTGAGGGTGAGTAATTAATGACAGAATTTTCATTTTTGGTGAACTAACCATTTAAGTGCATTAAAACTGAATATGTTATATATATATATATATATATATATATATATATATATATATATATATATATATATATAAAAACTGTAGGTTATTGAAAGTTTTATTGATATTTTTGAACTCAGCATCATCAAAAAGGTAATATTAGGCATTTTTTTTTTAAATCAGCAGATTTTTTTTAAGATGCAGAGCTGTGTAATTATCAGATCAATAACCAATTATGTAATATAAGTGAACATAAAGGTGAAGAAAAACATTTTGTGTGTGTGTGTTCAAAGGCTTTTGAGATAAAGGATGGGCAAAAATGATATATGACCATGCTGAAAATATTTTCAAGCTAGTCAAGACTGGTTTATCCTGGTTAACATTGGTTTGGTGCTGGCATAGGTTGAGAACCTCAAAATCATGCTGTTAAACAGCAACATTTATTTGGTAAAACTTGCTGGTTAGATAGTAAAGAAGTCTGGTTGTTGACACCAGCAGAGCAGCATCCAAACATAACTATGTTGTAGAACGGAGATTTTACACCTTGCTGTGCAATTCCACATCCAGGTGTGAGGATCTGTTCAGGTATTTCACTCTGGTGCTGCAACTGCACAGACGTCTACAGGACTTTCATGGTTTGTGTGAGCTGTGGATAGCCATGAGTTATCCAGCTGGAAGATCCAGCCATTGTGAACCAGAATGAGAAACCTTCTGGATCATTAAAGGGAACCTATTATGCAAAATTTACTTTTGTGTGTTGGCAGTGTGTGTACACAACTACCCTATAATAATAAAAATCCACCCACTCCTTTTTTTTTAATCTCCATAAATCATAAGCACTGTCTCAGAACAAGCCGTTTCCAGATCCCTGGTAATGTGACGTCACATTAGCCACAGGCCCCGCCCATGAATGTTGATAGACGCTGCACTGATGAGAATGTCTCCCAAGCGTTTTAGGTGTTCTGTAGCTGGATGGATTAATCCACATAGCTCTCTCCATTTACTCCCAAAATCTTAGCCGCTGAAGACGAGGTGGATTAATTTTGTTTTCGAAGAAAATGCTCCCTCAACTCTACCGAAATTCGTTTATGTCTGCGCGAATCATTTCACAACGGACTGCTTTGTGAACGAATGTCAATACAAAGGGACAATACAAAACAGAGGTTGTGCTAAAAAGTTGTTACTCAAGGATAGATCAGTAAACTGTTCGTGATCCAGCTTAGAGTCTCCAGAGTGATACTGGATACGGCAGTAATGAAGGTGAGAGCACTTTATTACAGTTCATCGAGTTGATTTATGGATATAAAGTTTACCAGTTTATTAAGCACCACCCGAAAAGGCATAAGGTCTTTATATATTTGTTTACTGTTAGTTGTAACGAGTGTTTCTGTATACTTCGCTATGTATGTTGATGATAATGCAAGGGAGAGAGAGAGTTTATGAATAATATTTTAATGCACACTTGCACTGTGTTTTATTAAGCTCTTACAGAGATTTTCTAGAGTGAAAACGGATGCTTCATCTTTTGTTTGAAGTACAATAAACGTTATAAAACTCATCTGTAAAGTTTTGGCCATTCGGACATCATTCGGACGGGGTCCGGTATAATAGGCTTATACTAATATAGTGGAAGAAGACAATATAAGTTATAACCATAATTGAACTAAACTATACCTGTTCTATCTCCATGCAGCATACATTCGCAGTTTCTGACATTATAGTGCGTCCTGACTGACTCCTTGCACTGGAGAATCAGCTCTTGAAGCTCCGCCCTCTTAGGCCGAGCGCAGCAGCTCATTTGCATTTAAAGGGCACACACTGAAATGGTGCGTTTCTGCTCAACCCCAAAAAGTGGCAATTTTAACATGCTATAAAAAATTATCTGTGGGGTATTTTGAGCTAAAACTTCACATACACACTCTGGGGACATCAGAGACTTATTTTACATCTTGTAAAATGGGGCATAATAGGTCCCCTTTAAGGGTTAGTTCACCCAAAAATGAAAATTCTGTCATTAATTACTCACCGTTTTGTTCATCTACAGAACACAATTTAAGATATATTTGATGAAATCCGAGAGGTATATGACTCCTCCAAAGACAGCTATTTAACTACCACTTTCAAGGTCCAGAAAGGTACTAAAGACATTGTTAAAAAAAAAATCGACGTGACTACAGTGGTTCAACCTTAATGTTATAAAGCGACCACTGCAATCACGTCGACTTTTTTAACAATGTCTTTAGTATCTTTCTGGACCTTGAAAGTGGTGGATAAATAGCTGTCTTTGGAGGAGTCATATACCTCTCAGATTTCATCAAAATATCTTAATTTGTGTTCCGAACATGAACAAAGGTCTTACGGGTGTGGAACGACATGAGAGTGAGTGATTAATGACAGAATTTTTATTTTTAGGTGAACTAACCCTTTAACAACCATTATATGGTATTTTGCATTATTTTATTATTAAAAATATATTTTGTTAATGTTCAGTGGATTGTATAGCTAATTTTCCTTGCATTTTAGTAACAAATGGTGCTGTGTTTCTCATGGAAGATGAGTCAGTCTCCATAACTTCATAAAAACGGGAAGACACATTGTGATTTCCTCTCTGATGTTTTTGTTTTGATGGTATCTTGTCATCTAGGACTTTCAAAACATCAAAAATCCTAGATGACAAGAACTTATTAGCTCTTCTGGAGAGCTGTTTAGTTTGTACAGTACCTGGACAAGTATTTATTTATTTGAAAAATGCAACTAACTAAATAAAAACTATAACTACTACAAGATATTAGTTGAAAATCTTGAAAGTTGGATCAAATATCTTGTTTTACTAAATCAAAAAGCACTGTTCCAAAAAGAACCCATGGCTAATTAGCATTCTGGATTTGCCTAAAAGGGATGTCATGCTTGAACGGTGCTATTGCAGTGAAATAAATTTACAGATTCGCCAATTATTTTTGCATTTGGCACTTGGTGACCAGTTACCAATGGCTGGTAAACATAAATGTATGAAAGTACATTTCCTTTTAGAAATGTTACCAAGAAATCACTAAAACTGTGTGAAGAAAACAAGATGGCAAAAGAGGGCCAAATTGAGGAAGGCAAGAGGAAGAGGGCAGATGAAAAATGAGCGGAGGAGAGGGGTGTAGAGGAGTGGGTGGGTGAGTGGGAATGAGAGCCGCTCTAGTCAGCTCTTTTGAATAGAGCGAACATGACGGAGTGGACAGGTTATATGGGAAACCCTGAATGGGGCTTCTTCCCCCTAACATGATAACTTTGATCCCTTGTGCCTTACACTGCAGTCAGCAATATTGACTAATGGGTCTGGGTTAATACTTTAACCAACGCACAGCATGGTGCAGCTGGGGATCTCACTCCCCTTAGAGATCTGCATCTCAATCAGTGCGGCATTCCCCAGCATACAGTACACAGAGACCCGGCCCACAGGAACGCACGCTGCTGTTGAAGTGGGTTTAGGAGAATCAATGTGTGTTACATGAAAAGCTTCCTTGTATGATAGCCATATTTCCCTTCAGCCTTCATAATAAGACCTCAGTAGTTGCCAATTCAAGTATAAGCATTAAGTATAACTTGATTTTATTATCTTTTATTAAGCTGTATTATAATTTCAGCATTCCATTCCATTAGGGAAGACTAAAAGATAAGCCGACAGAAAAAAAGACAGAGAGGGAGAGCATGACACATCAGCTCTCTGACAGCAGGGGGAAATCCTCACTTCCTGTAGATGACAGGACGCACAATGGTTTCACTGGCCATCCATATAGAACACAGAGCGAGGCAGGTTAATGATTCAGTACCCTCAACTGAGCCAGAAAGAGAGAGAGAGGAAGCTGTGTAAAACATCAATTATCTCCACTTACAACATCATTACATAAGCTTAGTTAAGCTTTTTCATTTTCAGACCTCTTCTTGGAATCATTGTAAAATTGCATGTGGTGTACAGCAAGCATTTCGCATAAATGTATAGCCTTCATCATCATATGATTAACTCATTATATCATATAATTAACTGATTTCATTAGAGCTGTAGTTTGTACTGAGTAATACAGTCCTTTGTTTCACCAGAGGGACAAAGTTAACCACCGTGACAAATTACTGACATCAGCATATTGTCTCGTTCTCTTTCTTTTCCACACACTCACACACCACCGGGACACTTACAGGCAAACATGCATTTTATTGCTCATTTAAACTGTGCATGGACTAATGACATCCCTGTTCTCAAGTCACTGGACAGTGTCCAACTGACCTTCACCCCCTGAAGTGAGTGAGCCAAAACGCAGGGTTACAGGATAATTTGGACGATCAAGCATTCAATAAGGTCAAAGTCAATCAGTCTGAAAATTAACCTACAATCTCCATTATCCATCAGGAGGATAAGCAAACATTTACACTGGTAAACAATTGCCAAGGGTAGAAAGAAATTTCTATTTATACCCAGAAAGTACCACTGTACTGACGGCAGTACAATAATATGCTTTGAAGTAACTCCAAGTATAATATATACATGCCTCGGTATATGAATATGATAATCAAACAGTATGATGGTATATATGAAATGCTGTGTTTACATCTCATTGGGATTAACTTTGTAATTACAAAATGACAATTCAAAGATTCAATTCAGAGATGTATAAGATGTATAAACAATGTTTTTGTGCTAACGTTTTGAAAACATGATTAAAGATCAGATAACTTTGGATAAACATTCTATTAACATTACTGGACAAACATTTGTTTATACATTCTCAAATAAAATTATTAATTTCTGTGACAATGCTTATACCCAGCTAACAAAAATATGTTCAAAGAATGTTTTGCTAATGTTACCAAAACATTATTTCTGAATGCTCTCTGACATCCAGTTTTTTAAATGTTTTAATTTTTTTATTTTATTTTTTTTTTCTTGGTGATGCGAACGGTAAGGGAACATTCCGTTTTATCATTCTTCAAACATTATGGGAATGTTACTTTTGAATGTTCTCTGAAAGTTCTGAAACAAGTAGTAACATTTAAAAAAGTTAGATGAACTAAAACGTTTCAGAAAAAAGTTCCATTAACGATGTATAAACAATGTTTTTGTGCTAACGTTTTGGATAAATATTCTATTAAAATTACTGGACAAACATTTGTTTATAACTTTAAGAGAACCTTGCCAGAACGTTAGCCAAAGTTCTGAGAATGTTCCCTGTTAGCTGGGTAACTACAAAATGGATCCATGTGCAGCTTCATTGTTGATGACAACAAAACACAATGACAATACATTAATTTCAATTTGTTTATCTATTTGTTTATCTACACACACACACATATATATATGTGTGTGTGTGTGTGTGTGTGTGTGTGTATGCGTGTGTGAAAAACATCTATAACAGGGGTGGGGGAATCCTCAGTCTTTTCTCTGTTGATTTGGGTCGTGAGAATTTTCCAGTCTTATCTTTTCCTCTTTTTTTCTTTTCGCATCTGTATTGCCATTTCTTTTTAAACAAGATTCATTCCAACACCCACACAGTCCTGAACCGTAGCTGGTCCAGAAAGGAGGGAAGCCCCCTGTCACTGAGTGTGTTGGCATTCAGGTACACAGAGGTAGGAGGGGGGAGTGAGTGTGTGTGTGACAGAATAGGATGTGCTTCGTCACTCGATGCAAAGAGTAGACGCTTCCTATACATGGCAGCTGCAAGACTCCAGTAATGTATCACGGTCAGCAGAATCATTGATTACTGCTGAGGTTAATCATTGATTGAATCGGGGGGGAGGGGGGGGGGGGTAAGGAAGCCTCCATGGGGACACCGTCAGACCGGTGAGGGGGCGGCAGCCCGGCGAGAGGGCCCATGGCAGTTCCATTACTGCACTGTGGAATTGTGGGTATATTTTCTATCAATCCTCATTGACTATGATGCGACTGGAGCTGTATGTAAAATAAAGGCCACCCTACATATTGACATAAACTTCCACCTTATGTGGGTGTATGTCACAAAGCCTGTCAAGAACATGTCCAGGTCATATTTCACTCCAAAATCACCTGTAATGGGGACAAAAAAAACAACTCATTAGTGTAATGTGGAAAACAAATACTACTATTATATGTAATCAAAATGTTATAATAAGATTTTCACTACAGTATTATGTCAAATCTAATGAAAACCATTATTGAGAATAATGAGAATTACTTATAGACTCAAAAGTAAAACATTTAAAAATGAGGAATATTGAACTGAATTGAGTCAGCTTTATTGGCCAAGTATGCCTGAGCCAAGGAATTTGTTGGCATTATAAGGCGTTCCCACATTGCACATTTACACATACAGACACTGCATTGTAGTAATTAACAGCATACGGATACCAAATACAGTGCATAACAAAAAATAAATAAATAAAAAAAAAAAAAAAAAAATAAAGCAAAATAAAGCAATTAGTCTAGTCATTTAAAGGGAACATTAAATAAGTACTCCACTTAAAATATAATATTGCTTATTAAATAAATATTGCACTTAAATGTAAAAAAGAAAAAGGAGTAATGTAATTATACACAGCAAAATTGCCAGAGTTAATTCAACTCTATGAGAGTTAATTTTAACACTTCACTGGTGTATATATAATCCACACTGGCTCAAGTTAAATTAACACTTTCAAAAGTGTTAATAAAGTAACACTGACTCAAGAGTTAAACATTTAATACTTACCTATCATTAATTATTCACATACTTTATATATACAATACGCACTGTTCTAGTCATACATTATAAAACAGTTAAAGACTTAATTTTAGGTCCAGAGCTAATTAGTTGCATAAAAATCCAATACAAAACAACAACATACTTTCACATTTCATTTTTAATGAAACACTTTTAACTTGTGTACAGAAAAAATGTTTTGTTTTTTTGGTTTTAAAAAATTAGTAATTAAAACACTGCCTAGACAAAATAATGTAAAGGCACAACATATGTATCCTCGTTTGGTCCATATGCATTTTGAATGTTATAGGGTTTATAATGACTTACCACAAAATAAACATTTTCACCCAACACAAGAATGTTGGTGATTTTACAGAATACTGGCAGCTCATCTTTTATCTTTGTGCTTATAGCAAGACCAGGTCTATATTCAGTGCCATCAAGTTTAGTCCAACTGAGTAAATGTCTGTCTGTACTGTGATTTGCAAAGCATTTGCCAAGTCTTCACCATTTTCATAGTCACTTAGAGAGAAATAGTTGGTCCAAATTCTTTCCGCTGTAAACTGAGCGTTTCCCAGTGACTTCCTATTGCCATTTGATGTTTTTTCGCAAGCGACTTTGTGATGTTCTTGAAACTTTTTAGCATGTTTTTGAAAAGTTAGTTTTTGGCCTCAAATCGCATGCTCCAAAAGTACAAAAGAGGTCCTATTTTCCTTATGCACGAAGGATAATGGACCATAAAATGATTCTTCGGTATTAACCTTTTCTGAGGGTACACCAATTTGAAAAGTTGATGGTGCTCACTGATCAAGTGTTTAAAAAATGTCATGCCATAAGTAACAACAGGCGAAAAGACACTATTAATAATGTGCAGTAAGATGAGCAACAAGTTCCAGTTTGGATTTTCTGGAGGCACAAGGTCTCCAAAAAGTAAGGGTGTGTTTCACACCAAACAGAGTGTCTGTATAGAATTCAATCCAATGGAATTCTAGTCCAGTATGTGATAGATGTCATGTATTTAAAATCTCTCTATAATCCATTCTATATAATGGAGTAGGGTGGAATTTTGCTGCATATAAACAGTTGTAAGACTGTTTTCTTGTCTGTCTCAAGCATGAACACCTCATTAAACTATATATCTGTCCCTTCAGGTTATCAAGTGTACCACAAATCTGCCTTGAGAGCAAAAAGCCATGCACGAAGAACAAAAAGAGTTTCCTGCCATTTGTGTGGATGAGAAATGCTTCCTTTTTCTGAATTGTTTAGACAAAAAATACCTAGAAATTGATGTTCCTCCGGATATATGAGTGCAAGGTTACACTCTCCCCATATAAGTGGAGATGCGTCATTAAACATGATGGGAGACAATAGAGTAAATGAGTGATGACTGATTATACTCACTGTATTTACAATTAATGGCCTGACCTAGATAGATAGATAGATAGATAGATAGATAGATAGATAGATAGATAGATAGATAGATAGATAGATAGACAGACAGACAGACAGACAGACAGACAGATAGATAGACAGACAGATAGACAGACAGATAGAGAGAGAGAGGTGTAATGGGTAGAGGGGGTTTCTGCGGGGGACGGTCTACATAATCCTCCTCAGAATGGCCGGACTTCCTAAACAGAGGCAATGTGGAGCCGGATCTTCTCTCTGTCCACTCAGCACAAAGCATTCAGTCCCCTGAGCTGCAGTTAATAATTCAATAGAAGAGAAGTGAAAGGGAGGATGTGTCTGACTGACAGCATGAAGCTGCGCAGAGGAGAGCATTTACTCAGAAATCTGACAAATATGTTTAACACAATAAATAAAATGTATATGCTCAAGAGTGTAGATTAAAACAATGTGGAGAAAATACTTTTAATAATAATAATAAAAAGTGAAAACATTTTAGGTAGTATGAAAATATTTTATGATTATGACATTTAGTGGGTGACAACATACAAATGTTTATAGACGAAAACAGATTCTCTGTCAATATAACAGAGAAATAATGGTAACACTTTTAATACAGTGTCCTTGTTATATATAGTACCGTGCAAAAGTCTTAGGCACGTTAGTATTTTTACAAAAAAAGGGTTTTAAGACAGTTATTTATATCTTTTGCTGTATTGTGTCAGTAGGAAATATCAATTTACATTTCCAGACATTCCTTTTGCCTTTATTTGTAATATCCAGTGAGATTTATTTATGCACAAGGAGTCTGACAACAGCCGGTATGCTCCACACAGAGATTTGATGGATTCTTCAAGGGTCTTGGAGACGTTGCCACAGTTTTTATGGATTTAGTCTGTCTCAGTTTTTTACTTTTTCTTCATGTAATCCCAGACGGACTCGATGATGATGACATCAGATCTCTGTGTGGAGCATACCAGCCTTATTACAATGAATGTTTGGAAATGTAAACTGATATTTCCGATTGACACATTACAGTAAAAGTAATAAATAACTGGCTTAATACCATTTATTTATTTATTTATTTATTTATTTATTTTTATTTATTTATTTATTTTTTTTTTGTGAAGATAACGTGCCCAAGACTTTTGCACATTACTGTATGTTACATGTACTTACTGTAGTAATAACAGTAAATTATGCACAATTACATGCAACTAACCCTAAACCAAACCCTAATCCTAACCCTAACGCTATAGTAAGTACATGTAGTTAATTAATATTACTTAGTTCTTAAACTAATAATTACACTGTAACAATGAAACCTTAAAATAAAGTGTAACCGAAATAACTTATCCACAAAAAAAACAAACAAACATCGTATTACTGTGATTTATGGACTGTAGTAATACTGTGGTATTCTTTGAAGTACCTTGGAACAAGGCACAGTAAGCAATTCTTGAAATTTAGTACAAAACTGTCCCCCTCGATTGAAATAGTGATCATTTTCTGGGCCCACTCTTCACGGGTTAGGCCCTCTCAAGTCTGGAACAAAAGGTCTAGTTTTTCGGCACCCCTGCCTTGGAGTACCATGTTAATACCATGGTACATGAATATGGTAATAATTCAGTACTACAGTTCTAAATCAACGTAAAATGGTACTAATATCTGATACAATCACTTTACCATGGTACCACTGCACTTTAGTACTTTTTTGCAGGGGCAGATCCACAGTCCAAAGGGCAATCTTCTGTTATAGCATTAACCTCAAATGCAGTAAACAAGTCCATTAATCTCTGACACTAATACACACATTAATGAATGAATAAATAAGCCATGTGTAATGGGTAATGGCTGTTGCGTGTTGCGTGGTGTGTCCTCACATGATGTCCTGACCGTTTCCCTGCTGTCCTCTGACCCAGAGTCTGTGCCAGAACTCCTTCCTGTCTTTCTGTCCCTCCGGGAACACGCTTCCCCTCGGCCCGCTCGGCCATTACGGGAAAACTTTAAAGCTGTGCTTGTTTTCCCCTCTTCTAGAACTCTCCCTGAGAACCCCATGACAGGGAATGTCAAAAATGTGCACATGAGAGACAAGTTTGGGTAAGAAAAGACAGAAAAGAAAGAATTGTATGAGGGAGGGCTGAAAAACACGGCCATAAAGATGTCAAAGAAAGGAAAGAATCTGCTGATGGTACAAATAAATGCAGGGCAATGAGGAGTGCTCCCCGTTATTGTCCCTCCACCTGGGTAAGGGTGTCCTCCGCCTGGAGGGGCAAGAGCGGTGTTAATGTTTAGCCGGGTACCCCAGCTTAACTGAAAGAGCATGACAGAACTCTCATCAAAGAGCACCATGCAGAAAGATAGATTCGAGAGCAGAAATCGTTCATTTCAACTCCAATAACAACTCCTAGTTTTGTTCATACAAATCGGATTCGGTTTTCAAATGTAATCTTTAGGACTCATAGTCCACATTTGGCAAATCAAATCTGTTTTTTCAGACAGTGTAATCAGAATCCATTTCATCTACACTGGTTGCTATAGTGGTGAAGCATCAGCTTAATGCCAAGAAACCAGTGAGAGTAGTTTCACCTTTATTTATATACTGTAGCTCTTTATACAATACAGATTGTTTCACAGCAGCTTTACAGGGATAAACAGGACAAACAACGTAAGAAAGAAATGACAGTATTTTACACCTCACAATGAATATCAGTCAATTTTATTACGGTTACTTTTCTTAAATATGACATCCTTGATGACGTATGCAGCCTTCAAATGCGACCTCCGGAGGACGCAGTCTCCGAAATGAGACACAGCTCCTGTCACCAAAGGAGTGTGTTTTTGGTTGTGAGGGAACCTTTTTCAGCTTCCCAAAGAACCCAGCGTTAAGGGAACAGAGGATGAAGTTTGTTTTTCCGAGGCAGCAACGGAGTTGTGCATGTATGTTTGTTTGTTCCCGGGATTTTGGTGACGAACGCTTTGTAAACAAGTCCCAGTTCGGTGCTGGATTTGCAGATCGCGGGTGGTGAGTAAAGCTGCATCAGATGTCTGTGTTTTGTTGGCAATCGGCGCGCAAGTGCATATAATGTAAACAACACGAATGTTTTTGTTCCCTTTTTTATTTATAATGATGTCGCAGCTAGCAGACGATCTCTACACAAAAGCTGCGCGTGCTTGTGACTCTTTAGCTCTGCCCACAGCACAGACGGCAGACACGCCTCCAGGATCTCGGCTTTTTCGGAAAGACTCGGTTTAGCGTATCTATCTTTTATAAATATGACTAAACTAAAGACTTTTCGGAGATATGAAGGATGCATTGTTACTCTATATGTACTCAAGATTAACATGAGATTGGCATATCCCCCTTAAATATCCTGACGCATCCAAGCTTTATAATGGCAGTGAACGGAACCAACAAGTATAAAGCTGAAGAAAGTGCATCCATCCATTATAAATGCAATCCACATGGTCACGTCAATTACACTCTTTTCACAAGCTGAATAGAGAAGATGTAGGATGTAGTGTAAATGTTTTGAACTGTGAGAGTTTTACACTTAAGTTGAATACAGAAGGCGGTCTGGCGGAAGCTAGATATTTTACTTATGTATTTAACTTGTTAAATATGGATATTTTTCTTACACAAATGCATCACTTCACTTCAGAAGGCCTTTGTTAGCCCCCCGGAGCCGTGTGGAGTACGTTTATAATGGATGGATGCACTTTCTTCAGCTTCATACTCGTTGGTTCCGTTCGCTGCCATTATAAAGCTTGGATGCGTCAGGATATTTATTAATTAACTCTGATTGTGTTCATCAGAAAGAAGAAAGTCATATACACCTAGGATGGCTTGAGGGTGTGTAATTCTTAGGGTAATTTTCATTTTAAAGTGAAGTAATCCTTTAAGCAGCTCTGAAAAGAAAATAGTGTCATTGTTCAGTTTAAATCAGTGTTGATTCAGTTCTATTCAATAACTGTAAAGATCATCAAATATTAAATGAATTCAATTCAACTATAAAGCAGCTCTGGAGAAAACAGTGATGTCATCATCCAGCTCAGTTCAGTTCTCATCCGATGTCAGTGCATTCAAATTAGTAATATTGCTGAATATTAAGTGTTCCCAAACTAAGCAAGCCAAAAGGACAGTGGCAAGGAACCCAAACGCTATCAGGTGATATGAATGGAGGGGAAAAAAACGTGAAACCAGGCTCAGTCGGAGGGCCAGTTCTCCTCTGGCTAAATAAACCAACATGGTGTGGTTGTAATTCCAGGTTGCATCACAAGTCAGATTGTGGATTGACATCATTCAGAATATTTCATCCAGTTCCTTCTGCTTGGAGACTGGTCCAATTGTCAGTGAGGACGAAAAAAAGAATTTTCGACAGTTCAGACTGACATGCACTGAATTGACTTCAAACCACTTATGGATATAGTTTTTGGTTTTCGTTTGGATTTCATGTGACGTTCCCAACCCTGGTCTTGAAGTTCCCCCAACTCTGCACATTTTGCATATTTCCCTAATTAGATTCAACTAAACTCCTCAGCTTGTTAGTAGACAATCCAAAACCCACAATGGATCTGTTAGATAAGAGAGAAGTCTAGAATGTGTACTGTTGGGGATACTCCAGGACCAAGGTTGGGAACCACTGGTCCAGACTAAAAACTAAATGGATTCAGATATGCCAAAAGTCAGATTTTTGCTGCCTGTCTGAACAAAGCCTATATCTGCTAATGTGACACCCACAATAAAGCGTAATAACGCCCACGTTGATCTTTCCAATGACGGCTCTGTCAAACCGTCAAACTACCTCAATCAAAAATCAACACTCATGCCTACCCTTCTTCAAAGCCGTCTACCCTTGGCCACCCGCGCTTCATCTCAACAACTCACTACCTGCCTAGTTAATTATTGAGCAGATACGAGAGGAGGAAGGTGTGTGGCAGCAGTAAAGAAAAGAGGAATGACAGATCTGCCTGCGTCGTCTCTTCTCAAAAGAAGGGAAAGAAGCTCCACCATAGACAGCTGAGCTCAGAGAGAGCGGAATGGAGACGTTCAGTCGAAGTGCTCTGGGGCGGTTCGTTATTGTGACGTGACAGTTTGTTTCACAATTTACACCCTTGAGGGACACCGTTGATCATACCAGCTATTTGTATCTTTCATCAGAATGTAAAGCAGATACACCATTGAAGAAAAGTGCTGTAGAGAAAGTTGCTGCAGTCATGGAACACCGTTGCTTTCTTTTTGTTCTACGACAAACGACATGTAACTGGGATAGTCAAGAACTTTTTAACACATTGGTGCTTTGATTAGTTCCTTTTAGATTGATGAAACTGGAGGATTTCATCAATATCACAAAGCCTAAATGACACTTGCAGCCAAAGTCAAATCTGTCACAATCCTCTGTCAGAATGTCACAGCTGTCACTCAGGATCCAAAAAGTCTTACATGACAACTATAGAATGTAATTTAAAAGAAACAAAGATTTGCACAACAAAATTGGCAGTTCTGTTCTTATTTGTATTAGTCTTCAGCACTGTGAAAAATGTTTTGTCAAATTTATAGTTCAGAATTGGCAGCTGCAGTTGCCAGAATGTTACCATAAAGAATAAAGTGACAGTGTTTCAGGCAGTATAGGATGACATTGGGGTGACTGTATATTTTACAGATCATATGTATAAAAAAAAATTAAATCTGCTTTGTCATAAATATACCCTAAAAAGAAGTACACCTCAGCATACTTTTAAAAAGAATACAGAAATAACACACTTTAAAAGAATATACTTAAAGCTGTTGTCCATAACTTTTTTTGGTTAAAAATTGATCAAAATAAATTTTTGAGCAAGTACATAACCAGCCAGTGTATCTCCTTTCCTTAGCCTGATTCACAACGGTAAGCTTGTAATAATGTTTTCTAATTCAAGTGGTACTGGTAGGTTTCCGTGGGAAATTCGAGCATGCAGCCGTTCGTCTTTGCGTCATTATGTCATGTCTGTTTACATAAAAAACGAGTCCCAGCTAGTAGGCTATATTATGTGAGGATGCTGCAGGTGACGGATCATTTATAGCCTTTCTCACAGCAGCTGGAATAATTAAACTCATCATTTTGATGGTGGATTGTATGGTATGACAAATGGACAATTAGAGATTAGACTGTACAGAAATTGAAATCTACAGGTAACGCTTATACACACTAAATACATGTAGTCACGCAATGCTGATGTTGTTAACATTAACAATTTGAGAACAAAATATAACAATAATTATAATTTGCACGGTTTGATGTGATATGAGTCATGCTAATGCACAACCCACGCAATTCAGCAAATGACTGCAATTGTAGGTTTTGAACAGAGGTGGCGACAAAGAGGCCTAACTTACGGACTGCAGCTTTAAGTGCGAACTGAATGTAATGTTTTCGGACACATACCTACAAATAAATGAAAATGTATTATAGTTTAAATTTATATTAAATGCAATTAGCTGAACTTATGGGTCTATCAAATATGGTTCAAGTGTACTGCTGATATACCAAAAAGCATTTATGGTATACTAAAATATACTTTAATGTCATTTCTATTAAAACTTGTATGTTATGTATTTAATATATTTGTAATTACACATTTTGTTACATCTAAAATATATTAACTTTTAATATAATATTAAACACACCACACTTGAAATTATAATTATTATAATCACTTTGGATGTGCATTAGTATGTTAGTTAACACATCAAAATAAGTTTAATTCTTTAAAGCATGACAAAAGACTATCAAAACATAATGAATAAATATGTACTTTAAAGTAAAATATTGATTTGACATTATTACCATGTGCACTGTGTAGTTAAGTGTTAACAAACATAGTTAAGTACACTTAAATGGACTTTAACTAATTGATATGTTATTTGCAAGTACAGTTTTTTTTTCTTTTATTTGAAAATATACTTTTAAGATTTGAAGTTCACTACAAGTGCACATTCAATACATTAAGCACACTTCTTTTTCACAAGGATAATGATAACCACTAACCCAAAACAAAAAATAGAAGTTATAATTAGAAACATTTGATACATTGGTATAATATCCATCATCATAATCATTTAATATTTAAAGGTATAGATTTTACATTTAGTCATAGGGAATTTTTTAGAAAACAACAATTTTTCTTTATAATACTTATTATAATATTGATAATTTGGCATTTGGCAGACATGTCCCCCATCTCTCTTGAGTATCTACACCTGCATTTCAACAGTATGTTGTTGAGAAAGAAGTAAACTTTAGGCTGGCGATTTCATAAATCTCTCTCTTAAATGGTGATATCCCTCTCTCTAATGGCTTGGTAATTGACGTCACGCCAGGCAGATTCAAGGTGCTTTCACTGCTTTGACAAGTTAAGTGGGGGGTGGAGGGGGCATGGGGCCATTGTCTTTCAAATGAGCTGTCAAGAGGGGGCGTCCCGTCAGCAGTTTGCCTTAGTACCTGCCCGTTAATAATTGAGCCGTGAGCTTGTGGAGGTGTATGGCGTGTAACAGACAACTTATGTGCTTTGATTGACAGATGAGCTAACTGCGACTTTTTTCCCCTAAAGAATAAAAACAGAGGCAGGAGACACACCAGTGATTGAAATCAAAGAGAAATGGGAGGTCTAAATAGAAATGATGAGAGACTATTTGTGTGTGTTCAGATGGGTTACTTATTGTGTGGTGTGTGTGTTCTCAAGGCATTGTAAGCAACTTCCTTTTTGGGTTCTTGTTGGTGATAAGTGTAACTGAATGGGTGCTAGTCCATGACATGCATGTGTGTGTGTGTGTGTGTGTGTGTGTGTGTGTGTGTGTGTTTATAACTTCTGTTCCATGCAGAAAGAGAATGATGCACCCAATGTACCTAAAGCATAAGTTTCAGAAGCCGGGTGTCATCAATCACTGGTTGCGATGTGTCCGCACTAACCTGGTTTATGACAGCCAGAACAACATTACACTAAACAAACCTGTTTTATGGCACTAGTGATTGATTCCCTCTCTATTTCCACACTGTGCTTTTTCACGTCACACATGCCAGAAATCACTGTCAAAGCAGTAGACTCAACTGGTTCTTATTCAAATCCATTTAAATAAATAAATAAATAAATAGAATAAAATAGAATAAAATAAAAATACTGGAACTGAATGATTTTCATATTCTGTTAACAGACCATGAATGTTTCCATTCTTCTCCAGTGTGAATGGAACATCCATACTAAATCATCTGACAGTATTTACTGCACCACTATTGATTCTACAGTGCCACATCAAAAGGAACTATGATTTACAGTTGCTGAGTTGTAAGTTTGACAGTGTAGTCCAATTCACAAACTGATTCCAGTCATGAACTGCAGGGCCATGCACTTTGGGGGGCAGGTGCTTAAAGGGTTAGCTCACCAAAAAATGAAAATTCTGTCATTAATTACTCACCCTCATGTCATTCCACACCTGTAAGACCTTCGTTCATCTTCGGAACACAAATTAAGATATTTTTGATAAAATCCGATGGCTCAGTGAGGCCTCCATTGACAGCAAGATAATTAACACTTTCAAATGCCCAAAAAGATACTAAAGACATATTTAAAAACAGTTCATGTGACAACAGTGGTAAGAAGCACATGTCTACACACTTTTCTACTGATGAATGGGTCACTGAATCATTGACTCAACTGATTTGTTCAAAAATGATGAATCATTCAAGAATGAAACACTGCTGTTGTGTTGCTGGGAGATCCAACTTTTTTTTTCGTCAAAATAGAGCAAAAACAGTACAAATTGACAAAGTTGTGACTAAAAATTGTCAGTTCAATATAATTAACTTAATGTTTATTGAACTGTTGTTTAAAATGAATATCCCATTTGTAATCATGCTGATATTTGAGAAAATATCACTCTTGCTTGTGTGATATTGCTTAACTATATTAAGATATAAACACAATAAACACAATAAACTCTACAAGGGCATATCTTGAATTTTGGGATATTTTTATTAATTTTGGTGGCAATTCCTACCTTGCAGATGCTATTTTACATCAGTGCCAGGCTAGCTTGCTTGTTGTTAAGCGTAATGGAGGGCTATTGCCAAAGTTAGGCTGGCTGTATTGAGATATTTTAATAGTGGTTTAATTTCACAGCAGTGACAAACAGTGCCGGAGTTTAATGCAAACACAATCGAAACACCATTACCTGGCTGTCACCAATGAAGGCAGGTCCGGGAGACTTGGTGACAAAAATATTGGTCTGCAATGTGCGTTCATGACACGCATTCAGACTCACGTGTCAACACAACGCACATGCGCGAGTGTTCATGAGAGCACCACGAAGCATGCAACAATGTCAGCTCTCGTGTGAACACACTTTGGATAATATTATTTTGTAAATAAAGTGGTAAATTATGTTTTTTTGCACAAACAAATCAATCACGTCGCTTCATAAATTTGAGGTTAAACCACTGGAGTCACATGAATTACTTTAATGATGTGTTTCCTAACTTTCTGGACCTTTAAAGTGGTAGTTGTGTTAGATCTCTATAGAGAGACAGGATTGACAGAATTTTCATTTTTGGGTGAACTAACCCTTTAAGAAATAGAGTTTTGTCATAACAAATGAATGAATGAATGAATGGATGAATGAATGAATGAATGAATGTTTTTTTCAGCATATCTGTTCAGCACTTAAGACCAATTATTCTTCAAGTACAATAAGAATCATTAAAGGAATAGGCCTGCTAACTGGAAATTCCTTATGATTCCCATTACTAATCAGAACAGCAGCATGCAGCGTTTGAAAGATCGAAAAGCACAAATATTTTTATAAAATAGATGTTCTGGTTCCTAATTAACCGGAAGACGTCCAGAGGCGGTGCGGAGGTTGAGGAAGGCTGGGAGGCGGACTGGAGGAGCTGGCAGGCTCGGGGATGAGGGAGGGGGAGATAGTTTCTCTTTAAACCAGGTTTTAGTAGGAGGCAGATGTGAAAGACATAGTTAGATGGTGTTTTGGGAAGTGAAATTGCCTCCCCTGTTGGGCATTAAGGCCTCTGCAGCCCCCTATCACAGAAAGCCTGTAATTCCCTGTGTCCCATCAGCCCCTCCTGAAGTCTTTCCCAGCGAGGCTTGAATTCAAATAGAAAAATTAATGTGGGAATAATAGCCCTGGGCCTCGCCATCCCGAGATGCTTTCATACACTCCCCTTTTACAAATTTTACAAGAGGGAGGTGAAAAAAATTAGCTTCCATCCTTTTTTTCTCTTCCATCTTCCATTCTTCATCCAGCATATACTGTACATGTAGCATGTATTACATGATCGGGAGATGCCAAAATCACACTAAATATGGGAGAGCTGATATGTGTTAAAAGGCTGATTAATTCTTATGTAAAGGCATATCTGTGTTCTCTCAGACCATCAATGCTGTATATTACCTTAATACTTTCTAAAACAAAAAAATACTATATTGATTGCTTTTTAAAAAACCCATGTGGAAGTCACATAACTTGATTTAATTTCATTTGGTTTAAAAGAAGTTTAAAATGTTTAAAAGAATTTGTTTGATGAAAAGCATAAACACTTAAAGGAGGATAAGCAGTTTGGGGAAAAGGTGTTTATCCATCATTCCAAAAAAAAAAAAAATAATTCACTCAAAAATGCAATTTTTCGCATTTAATGGCATTTCAAAAATGAGATTTTCTATAGATCAGAAAAGGAGATATTTGACAGCATGTCCAGGTTGCTTTACAACAACTAGATTGTGACTATCAAGTTTGAAAAAATAAATAAATAAAAAAAAACCTAAATAGCCTAAAAAACCTAAATAGCCTAATCAGTATTTTTATCTTATGTTTCAAGTACAAAATATAAAAATATATATTTAGTTGAGATGACAAAGAGAATTTATCTTGAATTAATTTTATTTTTGTTTTATGCATAAATCAAACAAAATTTTATGAGTTTTATGCTTAAAACAAAACACAATTTGCCAATGGTGTAACAAAAAATTAACCAACTATTATCAAGAATATTTTTCTTTTGTTTATGTTTCTGTCCCTCCATTGAAGCGTCAAAGTGGTAGTTGCATAGCTGTCAATGGAGGGACAGAAAGCTCTCAGATTTCATTGAAATATCTTAATTTGTGTTTCAAAGATGAATGAAAGTCTTACGGGTTTGGAACGACATGAGGGTGAGTAAATAATGACTTTTTTTTTTTTTTTTTTTCATTTTTGGGTGAACAAATCCTTTAAAGATTATGAGGGCACTTTTTTTTTTTTTTTTTTTTTTTAATAAATGATGTGCACAGGTAAATCATTAATAATAAACACTATCAGAATTGTCAACATTGATGTCATGGTGACTTTAAGAATGAAAATCTGCTTCTGCACTTAGGAAAAATGGCAACAGTCAGTTCAAAAATGTATTGCAAAAATGTCTGGACCAAACAATCACAGAGTGACCATAAACAAATTGCTCTTTGAAATACACCACTGGTGAATCACCAGTGACTTTACCACAGTAAAATACAGACTGGAAAAGATGAACTGAGGAAGATGGAGTGTCGTCAGTAAACGTCATTGCATACAACATGTTTTCCAAAGCCACAGTGTGGTGATCTAATACCTCAGTGAGGTTACTAAAGATGTTTACTGTCGATTTCACCATCATCCACTCTGATGGCCATTCCTCTCTATTTATCTCAGCTTTTCTCCTTCCTGGCAGTGAAACATCTCCTTACGCATCCATACCCAGACTCCTTTGCCACAGAAACCACCATGACATTTGCAGCCACCACTGCCACAAGTATATTGTAGCAAAAAAGAGGCTGCAATTATAATCAAGCAGATCATTTGTAAGCCAAATTCCAAGGCCCTCAGGCCTGGAGTGGACCAGAATCCCTATGGCTCCATTCATGGACTGCTGATATGTCCTATTCCCACAGAAAAAGAGCATTTACTCAATGAATTCATCAGGTCACATGATCGCTGATTTCAGCTTTGCATGACAAATCTTTTTCTGATTTTTTTTAATGACAGCAACAGTACAGATTAAATGAGGGAAACAGGACTGGAATGATGTGGTCTGGATTTAACCCCACATGAGCCAGACATTGTCTTTGAGACATTGTGTGATAGCTATGGATGCTTGTTTCCGCCACTGAATAAAAAATAAAAAAGGTAATGTTGACTTTTATCTCACAATTCTGACTTTTTTCTCAGAACGTGATATAAACTCGCAATTGTGAGATATAAAGTCAGATTTGCGTGATATAAACTCGCAATTGCGAGTTATAAAATCAGTATTGTGAGTTATAAAGTCAGAATTGTGAGATATCGCAATTCTGAGAAAAAAATGTCAGTCTTTTCTACCTCAGAATTGGACTTTGTAACTTGCCATTGTGAGTTTATATCCCATAATTCTGAGAAAAGAAGTCAGAATTACGAGTTTATATCTTGCAATACAATACACCTCAGTGTATTGTAGTACATTATAAAACAGTACGCAGTATACAGCATGTTCAGTATATATGATTTTATTTATTTTAATCATAAATGGATGCTGCTTTAATGGGACATTACCTGTATTTAACATTGCCTCCCTACACCTTAATTCCCACAATTAAATTCCTGTTAAGCACTTTATTTACAAATATATTTTTTAATATTTTCTTAATTTTTATTTAAAATAAAGCTTCTCTGAGCTGATACACAGTGGGGAAAGGGAGAAGAATGAGTTCGGAAAAAGGCGGATTCGAATTTGGGTCGTTCGCATCAAAAGGTAGCGCCACTCGCCATACTCTCCATACTCTCCATGTCAGTGTTCCTGTTATCAGAGGGATTTCTTTTGTAATTTTGTCTGGCTCAGTCAGACATTGGTGGGTAGAGTTAGTTTAAATAGCATCTTTTAATGAGGTGAGCTATTTGCACTTTTTTATTATTTCCTATAGAAATAAAATGATCAAAGATAGCTTTAATTTTTGATGAGAAATGATTGATTTTGAAATCTTGGCATCTTGGCAAATCTGAGACCAGTATGTGACACTGTTGAGAAAATCTCTAGAGGAGCAGCATATGAGATCATTGGGTTTTTCTCTCAGGTGAAATATTAGAAAAGCAGGAGACTTATAGGGATAGTTCATCCAATAAAAAGGAATCAAAAGCTCCATCTAATCTCTCCTTCCCCCTGGAGACTGCAAAACAATAGATATATTACAGAGATCACATTAGTAATGTCTTTCCTATATGGGCATGCAGTTCCTTCATGATTAGAGGTCACTTTCACAGTCATTTCATGAACATTGGGCTGAGGAAAGGTGTTGTGGTTTCACAATACCGAGGCACGGCATCTCTCTCTTATTTCCTTCCTCTTTCTCTCACATTTTAAGGCTGGTGTGGAGCACAGGAAGTTAACGAGTGTAAACCTGAAAAGCCTAGTGAGTGGTGGGAGCTGATTCAGTACCAGGTTGGTTTCAGGCATTCTAAAATCAAAGTCAAGGCCGCTTCCCACAAACAGGCAGCCACACAGGAAGAACTGCAAGTTGGACGGCAGGAGTTTAGCAGCGGAAGAGTCGTGCAGATTGGGTCTTGAAGTCGGGGATGCCCGGTGGCCATTTCTGTTCAAACATTTGAAAGGATTAACCTGCCGTGCCGTGCGCACGTCGCCAGGGCATGTGGCGGGATTCCTGTTTTGGGCTTCCTTTTTCTCCTGACGTTGAGGAATTTTGGCGGTGAGCGAACTCCCCATGCTATGATCAAAACGTACATATATACCTGGATCAGCAAAATATGAAGGAGAGAGACCTTACACTTTCCAGGCACAAATATAAGAAGATAAACAGTACACAGCCGCGAGTGAGTATCATGTTAATGGGAGCACATATTAAGAGGTAACCCATCTGCATGCTGATGTGAAAGAGAGTTCAATGGGTACTGGCAACGGGCATTTTTTGCTAATGTTAAATATACCTTTACAAGACAAGGGGACAGTAAAATAGACATTTAACATTTTGTGAAGAAAATGTGTTTTTTTTCTGTGCAAAACTTGACATCACAATTCCAGGAATTCAACCCAGGCTGGTTGGAAAAATTATATTCAGTTGCTTCTTGCACATTTTGTGACATTTTCAATGCTCAATGTCCAGTGAGTGGCACTAAAAGTGTGTTCAGTTTTACCCAAAACAGATGCAATCCGCCAAAGTTTTATTATGTTGGTTGTTCTACGTATCACATCAGTTGAATGGAAATGAAATGTCCGGTGAGTGCTGCTATGGTTAATGCTCTATTGCATTTGAAAATAACCTACCAAATACACTAAACCCTAAACATACCCAAACGTGAGATTAAACATTTGCTGAAGCAACCATGAGATTTTAGCTTGCTGTAGAAGTCTTTGAGTTCTTTTATTGGGACTTGTGTTTCATGGGACACTACCTGTGCACAGTGTTGGGAAGGTTACTTTGGAAAGGTAACAGGTTACAGATTACAAAGTTACCCTATTTAAAATGTAATAAGTAGTGTAACTATTTCAATTACTTTATTAAAGTAATGTAACTGATTACATTTGATTACTTTTTGATTACTTTTCTAAATTATCGGACTTTCAAATTAAGATTATAATAATTTAATTTTAAAGCACAACCACCACAAAATCAGACTTTAGCACGTCTTTTTACTTTGAGATTGTCGAGGTTAAATACAGATTTAAAATCATAATCATAATAAGAAATAGTTTGAACTATGATACTGTTTTTGAAATCAAATCATTGCATAGCTATGTCAGGAAACACTAGCAGACTAGCTAATTTGTTATGAATGGAGATTAGCATCGTTAAATAAACTACTGGACATGCACCAAGCAATGCAGAGCTAAAATATGTCTTGAATACACATTAGAAGCATGGTGTGGCAGGCGGGAGTAGGCAATGCCTTTCCTACTTTATTTAATGACTGCTTACAGTTAACTGTAGGCTTACATACCTGCAGATGCTTCCTCAGATTAGATTGAAACCTTCGATGTCGATAGCATACAGGTGCTGGTCATATAATTAGAATATCATCAAAAAGTTGATTTATTTCACTAATTCCATTCAAAAAGTGAAACTTGTATATTATATTCATTCATTACACACAGACTGATATATTTCAAATGTTTATTTATTTTAATTTTGATGATTATAACTGACAACTAAGGAAAATCCCAAATTCAGTATCTCAGAAAATTAGAATATTGTGAAAAGGTTCAATATTGAAGACACCTGGTGCCACACTCTAATCAGCTAATTAACTCAAAACACCTGCAAAGGCCTTTAAATGGTCTCTCAGTCTAGTTCTGTAGGCTACACAATCATGGGGAAGACTGCTGACTTGACAGTTGTCCAAAAGACGACCATTGACACCTTGCACAAGGAGGGCAAGACACAAAAGGTCATTGCAAAAGAGGCTAGCTGTTCACAGAGCTCTGTGTCCAAGCACATTAATAGAGAGGCGAAGGGAAGGAAAAGATGTGGTAGAAAAAAGTGTACAAGCAATAGGGATAACCGCACCCTGGAGAGGATTGTGAAACAAAACCCATTCAAAAATGTGGGGGAGATTCACAAAGAGTGGACTGCAGCTGGAGTCAGTGCTTCAAGAACCACTACGCACAGACGTATGCAAGGCATGGGTTTCAGCTGTCGCATTCCTTGTGTCAAGCCACTCTTGAACAACAGACAGCGTCAGAAGCGTCTCGCCTGGGCTAAAGACAAAAAGGACTGGACTGCTGCTGAGTGGTCCAAAGTTATGTTCTCTGATGAAAGTAAATTTTGCATTTCCTTTGGAAATCAGGGTCCCAGAGTCTGGAGGAAGAGAGGAGAAGCACACAATCCACGTTGCTTGAGGTCCAGTGTAAAGTTTCCACAGTCAGTGATGGTTTGGGGTGCCATGTCATCTGCTGGTGTTGGTCCACTGTGTTTTCTGAGGTCAAAGGTCAACGCAGCAGTATACCAGGAAGTTTTAGAGCACTTCATGCTTCCTGCTGCTGACCAACTTTATGGAGATGCAGATTTCATTTTCCAACAGGACTTGGCACCTGCACACAGTGCCAAAGCTACCAGTACCTGGTTTAAGGACCATGGTATCCCTGTTCTTAATTGGCCAGCAAACTCGCCTGACCTTAACCCCATAGAAAATCAGAATACATATTGTGAAGAGGAAGATGCGATATGCCAGAGCCAACAATGCAGAAGAGCTGAAGGCCACTATCAGAGCAACCTGGGCTCTTATAACACCTGAGCAGTGCCACAGACTGATCGACTCCATGCCACGCCGCATTGCTGCAGTAATTCAGGCAAAAGGAGCCCCAACTAAGTATTGAGTGCTGTACATGCTCATACTTTTCATGTTCATACTTTTCAGTTGGCCAAGATTTCTAAAAATCCTTTCTTTGTATTGGTCTTAAGTAATATTCTAATTTTCTGAGATACTGAATTTGGGATTTTCCTTAGTTGTCAGTTATAATCATCAAAATTAAAAGAAATAAACATTTGAAATATATCAGTCTGTGTGTAATGAATGAATATAATGTACAAGTTTCACTTTTTGAATGGAATTAGTGAAATAAATCAACTTTTTGATGATATTCTAATTATATGACCAGCACCTGTAGTTGACAAACATATTTTGCACTGAACTGTTATATTTGCGCCCTCTTCTGGTTTCTGGATGAAATTATTTTTAAATTTCCAGCACTGGAATGGATTTTTATCACTCGCCATGGTGGCAACTCTCAGACAGGTTGTAGCATAAAGCTTTCAGTGGCAATGTGGATTGATGTAATTGGCAGACGTGGTGCGCTGTAAATTCAAACAAGTTAGCAAATCAAAAGAATAGTATCGCTTTACTAAACATCCTTTAAATGGCAGGAGGCAATTTAAATGGCAAAAACAGGCAAAGCAACAAATTAATATTATTCAACATATCCTAGCTTTTTACAGAAAATATTTAGATGTAACCCCCTTTGTAATCGTTAACATTTTCTTAAGCAACTGTAATTTAATTACACATTTCTTCTCAGTAACTGTAACTGATTACAGTTACATTTATTTTGTAATTAAATTACGTAATTACGTTACATGTAACTAGTTACTCCCCAACACTGCCTGTGCATCACGTAAGTGCAATGCTGTACCAGGTGAGCTACTGAGCAAGTTTACAATATCAGAAAAGCAAAAATAACATGGAGCTTTCAGGTTATAACTCAGAAACTGCATGAAAATAAGTCTTTATTAACTGATAATCTACCCCTGTAATCACATTTTTTTTTTTTTGTAAAAAGAAATAAAAGTTTACTGGCACTAGTGGTCATTTTAGTTAGACACTGCAGTGCATTGTATGTACAGGTACATTTTTTTGGAGTTTTGAGGCATGTTTTTCCATTGAGCCTAGATTGCAGACATCTCTACAATGTTAAAAAAAAAAAAAAAAAAAAAAAAAAGGAGAAATTTACCGTAAAAAAATACAGTAGCAACATTTTAGGTTTTACAGATTTAACTTTTTACAGTAAAATACTGTATTTAATTAACTGATATAATGTTAATTTACCAAACTATTGAAGAACTAATATCTGTTTTGTACCATTATAATACACTGACAACCACTAAACGGTGGTGATGAGAGTCACAAAATGAATTAAAGTTCATCACAAGCAGCTTTTCCACAAACAGAGAATGTATATACTAATATATAGAAGGTCCACAGTGTCATTCACACGAACACTAAACACCATCATGGTAACACACGACATTAAAAAATAAAATAAACATTAATTTAACAACATTAGATGTAACATAAAACCCTAATGTACATAAATGATTAGAAAAAAAAAACAGTTATTTCTACGAAAATACATCAATTGTGAACTGTAACAGGGAATTCTGGGAATGTCAATTTAAGTTTTTTTTTTACTGTAAATTATACAATGATGTTCTTTTTCACTTCCAAAAACTGTCAATTTAACGGTATTTTACTGTAAAATTACATTAAATGTATGGTTAGATCTATTACAGTTATTACAGTCTATTACAGCTATTATAGTACGGAAACTTTCTATTAACCAGTTAACAATTTTTCACTGTAGCATTTTTACAGTCTTTTACCATTAAAATCATGATCTTTTTTTTTTTTTACAGTGTATGTCTCTAGTCGCCATGCTCAGATCCCTCCTTTAATAAAGTGTATTGTTCATTTTATCTTCTGCATGGGTAAAATTGTAAGTTTAATCTCTTAGAAAAGTAATCGCACAGCTCTCCTCAACAAGCCACAGTATTATTCACATTTATAGCACAAACAATATCTGTACCAAAGTTCAGTAATTAAATATGAGCATTAGTAATGATTCATACATGCAAAGCACTGACATACCAAGAGTGTTAAACCAAGCTGGCACTACTATGCTCTTTTTTGTATCTGAAATCATTATAAGACAAGCAAAAGTAAAAGGAAGTATATAAATGTATGAATTTGTGAAAGACAGCCATTCGAATTCTGTAAAAAAATTGCAGATTTTTTGTAGGCACAGATGTGGGCCTAGTCAAAATGTCTGTTTAATTGCAGTTCTACTTCACTGCCAGAGATGATGATGATGATGATGAGTGCTTTTCATCAAGATCACTTCCAACAGGTGATGATTTCTGAGACTACACTGGCGACTGAAGGGAACATGAGAAAAGGAGGTATGAGAGCGAATCTGGGCATGACACATCTGAGGAAAACAAAACCCTCGTCTCTCTCACGGCACAAGCCTGCAGGAGGAACATGTAAAGCTAATTGCCGCTTTTACACAGCCTTGAGACTTAACACCATTTCACATTCTCTCATCAAAGAAACCACATGCTCAACTTTATGAAATTTTCATTCAGTATGTTCACTTTCTTCTTTTTTTCTACCTCTATCTTCCCTTAAAAAACTGCCACCAAAAAGCAGGGGGTGGGGTTGGGGAGACAAGGAGACAGTGAGAGCGAGAGAGAGTGTTTTGCAGGACCATTTCCTTCCTGCCTGGAAGCCCTACTGTAACTTGTTAGATCAAACTTGAAGAACTTCTACTGATGCCAGAAGCAAAAGAATAAAAAACACCAGGAAAGAAGAAAGAAGAAATCTTTAAAAAAGAAAAACACGTAGCAGGTTAGAGAATTTACTGTGTAGAGGCAGGAGCCTGATGGAGATCTGGAAACTAATTACTGAAACAGTGTGTGGGAAGGAAAGACAACAAACGTTGTTGAAGCATCTTCTGTCCCTGTGGACAGTGTAAATAAACTTGCCGTTCGCCACTGATTGCCGGGAAGAGTTTCATCATAAATTCCCCTGTCACTCACAAAGAAGTGCAATTAACACTTTATCTACACAAACCCCAAATAAATGGGTTTAAAAAGCAATATTAAGGCATAGTGAGAGCTCCTCTTAAAATAAAAGGTCCTACACATCACCTTAGGTTCATTATCAAGAAACATTGTTCTTGTTTTTGAGAGTTTAGCTACTGTATATCAAATAGAACTTACAAAGGATCTTTTGTGGTTTCATAAGAAACTTAATAAAAAGATTCTCTTATGCAGAACTTAAAAGTGTTCTCCAGTGGCATCATTTGACTTTAGTGCTAAAAATTAACACTGCATGCGACTTGCAGAAGAATATTGTTTTGGTCGTTCTTCGATTCTGCTCCTGTGCTCGGATGAACATGATTCGAGGCATAGGTGTACTCATGGATGCAGGACATCTTATCAGAGTGGATGAACAAATAAATAACCTTTTTGTTGCTGTTGTTGTGTTTACAACATGGTTTGCCATTTTGAATGATTCAAAGTAATTTTTACTTGACAACAAATTCCAAACAGCTTCAAGCTACCCACAGCCAGAGCTACTTTCTGTGTACAGATATGACGTGACACACACAAATAATGTATGTATCCTATGCAATTTCCTGCAAAAACCATCACACCAGCTCTAAAATATAAATTATTATTATATTTTTATATTTATATGTATTATATTTTTTAGCAAAGTGTTAATTTATAGTTTTATTAATGTGTGTATAATAAATGTGTGTATAATAAAGTGGCCAGTGAGTGCATGTGTGTGTGTGTGTGTGTGTATACGCACACACACACACACACACACACACACACACATATGCACTCACTGGCCACTTTATTATACACACATTTATTATACACACATTAATAAAACTATAAATTAATACTTTGCTAAAAAATATAATACATATAAATATAAAAATATAATAATATTTTTTAGCAAAGTGTTAATTTATAGTTTTATTAATGTGTGTATAATAAATGTGTGTATAATAAAGTGGCCAGTGAGTGCATGTGTGTGTGTGTGTGTGTTTATACGCACGCACACACACACACACACACACACACACGCACCTACACACACACACACACACACACACACATATGCACTCACTGGCCACTTTATTAGGTACACCTCCCTAGTACTGGGTTGGACCCCCTTTGTCTTCAGAACTGTCTTAATTATCCATGGCATAGATTCAACAAGGTGCTGGAAACATTCCTTGGGGATTTTGGTCCATATTGTCATGAGAGCATCACGCAGTTGCTGCAGATTTGTCGGCTGCACATCCATTATGAGAATCTCCCGTTCCACCACATTCCTCTATTGGTTTGAGATGTGGTGACTGTGGAGGTCATTTGAGTTTAGTGAACTCACTGTCATGTTCAAGAAACCAGTTTGAGATGATTTGAGCTTTGTAACATGGACTGTTATCCTGCTGGAAGTAGCCATCAGAAGATGGGTACCCTGTGGTCATAAAGAGATGGACATGGTCAGCAACAATACTCGGGTAGGCTGTGGCATTTAAACAATGCTCAATTGGTACTAAGAGGCCCAAAGTGTGCCAAGAAAATATCCCTCACACCATTACACCACCAGCAGCCTGTTGATACAAGGCAGGATGGATCCATGCTTTCATGTTGTTTATGTGAAATTCTGATCCTACCATCTGAATGTTGCAGCAGAAATCGAGTCTCATCAGACCAGGCAATGTTTTTCCAATCTTCTATTGTCCAGTTTTGGTGTCCCGTGTGAGTTCTAGCCTCAGTTTGCTGTTCTCAGCTGACAGGAGTGGCACTGGTGTGATCTTCTGCTGCTGTAGCCCATCTGCTTCAAGGTTTGATGTGTTGTGCATTCAGAGATGCTCTTCTGCAGACCTTGGTTGTAATGAGTGCTTATTTGAGTTACTGTTGCCTTTCTATCAGGTCAAACCAGTCTGGTCATTCTCCTCTGAACTTTGACATCAACAAGGCATTTTTCTCCCACTGAACTGCCGCTCACTGGATATTTCCTCTTTTTCAGAAAATCCCAGTAGATCAGCAGTTTCTGAAATAACTCAGACCAGCCCGTCTGGCAGACAACTATGATGCCATGTTCAAAGTCACTTGAATCACCTTTCTTCCCCATTCTGATTAAATAGTTACAGTGTAGCTAAAGAAATCTTCTAAAGTCCAAAGTATACTTCACTTTTATACTTCACAAGAATATGTGCAACACAAATTTCGTCATCACAAGAGTATACGCGTACTGTACACGCACTGCTGGATTTTTGTAACCGCGCGTACTTGTACGTGCAGGTTGCACATGCGCATTTATTTATTTATTTTGCAGTAATTAGTTTATCCACAAGGTGGCAACCGTGCCCTGGGGGTGTCGATTCACAAGGTAGATGAAGAAAACCTGCATAAACAGAACAGACTGGAACGCATGCAAGCTACAGCGACAACGGAGGCCTACATAGACAAGAGAGTGTGCGAAGAGGTTAGAAAGTACCCCAAGTATGTTTACATGGGTTATAACTCATGGCGAGAGATTGCTCAAAACTGTGCATGCGTTGAACACCTGTGTATGCGTACGAGTCAAATGAAGTATACCTTTCATAGCTGTGTGTTCGACTGTGCACATACACTAAAACTAAGTATACCCAGGGCATAAAGGAACACTCCACTTTTTTGAAAATAGGCTCATTTTCCAACTCCCCTAGAGTTAAACAGCTGAGTTTTACCGTTTTCGAATCCATTCAGCCGATCTCCGGGTCTGGCGGTACCACTTTTAGCATAGCTTAGCATAGTTCATTGAATCTGATTAGACCGTTAGCATCTCGCTCAAAAATGACCAAAGAGTTTCGATATTTTTTCCTATTTAAAACTTGACTCTTCTGTAGTTACATCGTGTACTAAGACCAACGGAAAATGAAAAGTTGCGATTTTCTAAGCCGATATGGCTAGGAACTATACTCTCATTCCGGCGTAATAATCAAGGAACTTTGCTGCCGTACCATGGGTGCAGCAGGCGCAATGATATTACGCAGCGCCTGTGACCCCCTGCTTGCACAGGGAGCGTGCCTTGCAACCATGGAAACATTTGTGAGAGACGCTGCGTAATATCATTGCGCCTGCTGCACCCATGGTACGGCAGCAAAGTTCCTTGATTATTACGCTAGATTGAGAGTATAGTTCCTAGCCATATCGGCCTAGAAAATCGCAACTTTTCATTTTCCGTCGGTCTTAGTACACGATGTAACTACAGAAGAGTCAAGTTTTAAATAGGAAAAATATCGAAACTCTTTGGTCATTTTGAGCGAGATGCTAACGGTCTAATCAGATTCAATGAACTATGCTAAGCTATGCTAAAAGTGGTACCGCCAGACCCGGAGATCGGCTGAATGGATTCGAAAACGGTAAAACTCAACTGTTTAACTCTAGGGGAGTTGGAAAATGAGCCTATTTTCCAAAAAAAGTAGAGTGTTCCTTTAAGGGTGTGTTAACACGCGTCAGGTTTGGTCTAAAAAGCAATTTCTCTGTTAGTGCAGTTCATTTGAATAAGTGTGAACAAGCTGCCATCCTAACCTTGGTGCGCACCAAACAAGTGGAGAAAGACCCACCTTTTCAAGGGGTCCACTTCCAAATACACTATGGTGAGGTTCGACTGTGGTTCGCAAAATATACGTCACAAAAGCTGTCCAATCAGGTTGTGACCTTATCCTTATGTCTTTTTGTTTCGTATATTTAAGTTTGATGTTAAACGCTAAACAACCAAGCGAACCGAACTACAAATGTGAACACACAATCATCCACTGAATACAGTCGATACCTGGAACCAGGTCCAAAGCCTCTACTCTGCTTCAAGTGAGAATACTATCTCAACAGCCATTTCTGAGCACTATTCAATTATAACACACTTGCTAAAAACTCACAGTGTACACTACAGTCTCTGGGCTCACAGCGTCCAGGGCAACAGTATTTCAATGATTCATAAAAGATGAATCACTGTCTGTCCAATAGAGATTTCAGTAAAGTTGGGATCAGGATTTTTCTTACCATACACTGTGTGCATATATTAGCACTGTTTTTGTTTGCTTTTGGGATCTGAAGGAGCATTTGGACCCAGAAACTGTGATGTGTGATGTCAGACAAAACAAGTGGATAAGAACTGAAAATGGTTCACCTACGGCATCAAATAAAACTTCCTATCAGAATTTAAGACATTTATTTTATATCATCAGGCTGTAAGACCATTTTTGGATACTTTATTTTTAAGAACGATGAGCAGTTTTTTGTGATGGGCATCTTTTTAAAATGTGAAAAAAGGTTTCTGGGAAAGGGCCTTTAACTGTTACAGCGTGTAGTGTTTGCTCCCCCCTCCATTTAGTCATCCATCAGAGAGGTGGGTGTTGTTTCTGGCCCAACATGTCTAACACACCGGTATAAATCACTCACAGTGATTTCAGGGTCCAGTGTTTAAATAATTAAAGAGCTTTAATTTATCAGGATTTAGCACCTTCAGACATGAGAGCTGACAGTCGCTGGGGGACAGGAAATGAACAACAGTAATGGAGTTAGAGCGGACGGGAGGGAGAGAGATTCACACTGTAACGAAAATTGAATGCACATGCATTAAACGGGGGAAAAAAAAGCAATATGTGAGGGAATAAAGTAATAAAGTGTGTTTTTGAACATGCTTACACAATCAAAGACTGAGAAAAGATAACACTAAAGCAGTTTCATTTGAAACACATTTAAAAGGCTTCTGAAGAAAAAAAAAAAAAAAAGTTTATTAACTATACACAAGCAATTCACCCAGGAATCTTACAGGTTAATGAATCATTAAGCACTAACAATAACACATGAATAAAACAAGCAGAGGATATGACTTATCTGCATCAAACAACATGCAACAATTTATAGTTTTACACGTTTCACTTTATAGACCGCAATATTATAATTTTGTTCAATATATTGTAGGATTTCAAACTACTGCCAATTAAACAGACAAATTTTTTACAGAACATACTATAAAACTGCTATCTACAGTATGACTGCTATACATACATATATATACACCATAAAAACATGAAAAAAAAAAAAAAGAAAAAGAAAAAAAGAAGAGTGCAAACAGCCTCTACTGGGTTACATATATGCATTATGAGCTTAAAGAGATCACCCAAAAATGAAAATTCTGTCATCATTTACACATCCTCATATTGTTCCAAACCTGAATGACACTTTATTCTGTGGAACACAAAAGAAGATATTTTGAAGAAATGTTTTTGTCCACACAATGAATGTCAGCACGTTCGGGACACAATAATTTCTTCTGTGTTCCATTTGGGTGAGGAATGACATGAGGGTGAATAATGGCAGTGTTTTCATTTTTGGGTGAACTATCCCTTTAAGGGCAGATTCTAGCAGTAAATACCTTTTGATAAATCAAATCAAGCCATGTACTTGCCTGTAGCTGCACTACACTTAGAGAGCACTTCTTAGGTCAGAGTACAGAGACGATAAACATTATGGTGGATTAATGATACAATACTGCCCCCTATTGGATTGAACATAAACTCATCTCAATACATATCTCAAGACTAATCTCAAAGTGAAATACACCTCTAACAAGTGTTAAACTGAACTGCTTCTCAAAACAACAAAATAATACAAAACAAACTGACAGAAAAAGCTTATTCCTTTGTTTCCTCTAAATTGCCTTTGAATTAGATGTCACAATCTCAGGATCAAAAGACTGATCTGATTCAATATCAGTATTTCTACCCTATAAGCTTCTGAAAAGACTCACCTCAATATAGAGGAGGTTTCAAAATAATCCATAAAAGAAAAAAAGAAAAATCTTTAAGAATCCATATATCGGCCGTTCTGTTCCAGTGCAACAAAATCTGACAATCAGCAGAAAATCTAACAAACGTTACTCTATAAACAAAAATCTGTTATACAATTTGAATTAATTATAGATTGGCAGAATATATTTATATATTTTGACAGCTAAAATTGTATATGGTAATGTCTTATATATGAATATATAAGATATATGACTGAGTTTGAATAAGCAAATCACCAAAATTACACCAACAGGAACTTTGGCATTACCAAAATTAGTGTATGTATAATGATAAATCAGCCCTGAATCCCCTTACAGTTTGTTAATTTGTTTAAGCATAAACAGTAGTTTTTGGTTGTGTTAAAGGGTAGTTCACCCAAAAATGAAAATTATACCATGATTTACTCACCCTCAAGCCATCCTAGGTGTATATGACTATCTTCTTCATTATTTTTGGCTTCAAAACGCAGCCCCCCATTCATAACCATTATAAACCTTGTAGGAATAAGGATATTTTTAAAAATATCGCCGATTGTGTCCGTCTGAAAGAATATAGTCATATATACTTAGGATGGCTTGAGGGTGAGTAAATCATGAGATAATTTTCATTTTTGGGTGATCTATCCCTTTAAGTTTAGCTGGGGGTCCATGTGTCCCTCACATCAGTTTTCCATGAGAGAGCGCTGTAGAGCTTCTTGGATCATGGCTTGCTCATCTGTAGCATAATCCTAATAAAAATAGAAAAATATACATTTA
This sequence comes from Mylopharyngodon piceus, assembly GCA_039654765.1. Classification (NCBI taxonomy): domain Eukaryota; kingdom Metazoa; phylum Chordata; class Actinopteri; order Cypriniformes; family Xenocyprididae; genus Mylopharyngodon; species Mylopharyngodon piceus. The sequence goes on from CM077446.1 coordinate 25,449,907, forward strand.
AGATTGGTTACAAGCAGTCTAAGCTCAGCTCACAGACCACCAGCATTTCATTCATTTAAAAGTTGACTGAACTATTTAAGGTAGGAAAAAAACGTCTCAGGTTATGTATGTAACCATGGTTCCCTGAGAACAGGGAACGAGACTCTGCGTTCGAAAAACGCTATGGGGAACGCCTCCGCGTGAACCGGTGTCTGAAAACAATATCAACTCACAACAATCCTATTGGCCGGCGACAGCCTATGACGTCATCGTAGCGCGACCCGGAAGTATATAAGGAGCGCCTAGAGAACCAGTCAGTATCTTTTCGTCTGAAGGGACTGTTCAGCAGGCAGCCCCGATGCATGGCTAGGAAACGCAGAGTCTCGTTCCCTGTTCTCAGGGAACCATGGTTACATACGTAACCTGAGACGTACCCTTTCGAAAGGGAACTCAACTCTGCATTCGAAAAACGCTATGGGGAACGATATACCCACGCCACCATGCTTGAGGGGAGTGCATGCCACAAATGACTAGACAAACGTCAGAACTAGCAGCTTCAACTGAAGTGCCAGAACCACTCCCCCTACGGGTCATACATAGGCTATCAGTGACAGCATTCCCTATGGCCAACAGCCCAAGCTATAAGCCTCAAAGAGGCCTTCCGCAGAAGGCCTACCAAGGCCGCTCAAAGGCTTCTGGAACCAAACTTCTTTCCGAAGAAAAGAGGGTACCTTTAAGGGAATGTGGCCAGGGGGCCCGAGGGAACCCTAGCCAGTCACTTGTCAGGGGAACGTACTCGACCCTGATTGCCACCAGGGAGGCCAACCTGGTCTCACAGAAACCTAGTCTTGGCCAACGACCTGTCTGAACACAGAGTCTCAATTCACATTCTTCAGAGAAGATATCCAGTAAGAGTGACTGCAAGAGGCAGTAACCAACTCAGACCAGAACGTAGAGATGGGCATCCTGGAGAGCAGGACTCAGCTTCCAATCCTAGGATCTACTCAGCGCCTGATTATTTGCACTGAGGAGGCTGTGCACTCTAGAGGGACCCAGACAAGGGGAGTACAGCCAGCCTAGGGGCTGATCTTAAACAGGGAGGCCTCAGAGAGGCCTTCAACCACTGACCAGACTTAGGGAGCTAAGTACTATGCAGAACGACCTTCAAGCGAAGGGAGTACTGGGCTCAACCTAACAGATAAACCGTACTGTAGGCACAAAATCATGGAGGCCCAGAAGGGGGCCTACAACATGACGTAGTTCTACATCGTGTAGAAATATATCACAGCAGCCTTACATGCCAAACATGTGAAACTACATGCTTAATCTGCTTAAAGGACACCCAGATGTGTACCCAGTACCGGCCTACTACTTCAAAGATCACGGGCATAAACCTGTGGTAGTGCTAGTTTAAGTGAGCAAACTCTAATTAAACATCTACCAACAAAACTTGTGATATAACAAGGTATTGAACTCTGAAGGAGGCCCAAGACAAAGCCTTCTACTCCAACAACACAATCAAATCTTGTGGCAGTGTTAAACTCTAAAAGGGAGCTACATAGGAACCAAACTGTACAGAGAGGTTCCCTAAATAAACTCAACCTGAGCCATGCATTCCAACAGGTCATATACTCAGTAAAAAACAATTTTTACCCTTACAGCAAGGGGAGTACAAACTTAGTCACCATGCTCTGAAGGAGGCCAGAACAAAGCCTACTACTACAGAAACAGGTGCTAACATGTGGCAGCAATAGAGTTATTGGGCTCACATCGTATAGGGCAAAATATAGAACTTTATCCACACATTCCACCAGGCAATGTACTCAGTAAAAACACTTTTTACTCTTTAAGCAAGAGGAGTACACACTTACGCCATCATGCTCTGAGGGAGGTCCAAACAAGACCTGCGACTTCAGAATGACACGGGCGTCAACCTGTGGCAGTGCTAGTTTCCAAGTGAGCAAACTAACTAAAACATCTACCAACAAGCCTTGTAATACAACAAGCTATTGTGCTCTGAAACAGGCCCAAACGGAGCCTTCTACTTCAAACAACACGAGCGTCAGCTTGTGGCAGTGTTCAAGCTCTAAGGGAGCCATATATGAAAACCAAACTATGTAGTGAGGTTAACTTTATTAAACTCAACCTGAGCTTATACATTCCAACAGGCAATATACTCAGTAAAAAAAAACAAACAAACAAAAAAAAAAAACACTTTTTACCCTTTCAGCAAGGGGAGTACAAACTACGTCACCATACTCTAAAGGAGGCCAAAGTCAGGCCTACTACTCCAGAACACACGGGTGCTAGCCTGTGGCAGTATTAGAGTTACTGAGCTCACAAAGTGTAGGGCAGGAACCAGAACTAACATATTTAAGTACAATAACCTTGAACATTAAGGGAGTACTATTAATCCAACCCTGAAAAATACAGGGTGGGTACTTCACATCAGAAATTCTCACCAAAAACAGATACAATCTGTACTGAACCCTAGGGAACAGGGGCTTTCATAAAAAGCTACAGCCATATCACTCAAACTTGAACATAGTTCAAGGGGTTCAGGGGAAACACTGAAGTCAAAGTACCACTAGATAGTTCTGGGGGAGCGGGGCCACAGCAACAAAGTTTCTATTCACATAGTGAAAAGGGCCTACACCGCCTGAGACAACGGCACCAGGGAGACTTAGCAATAGTCTGCTACCTTAGCTGCTATCTATTTTGCACCTACACCGAAGGGACAATGGGCCTTGGCCTGACAACTCTGATAAGAGGAGGCCAGAACTAGGAAAACTACACTCACATAATAAGGGGTAGTATAAAAAGGGCGTAAAATGCTACTAGCAGCGCCTAAACCCTAGTTCTAGCCTAGGCCAGCTATAGCTGTGGGCCTATAAGGCCAACACATAAGCATAGATCTGCCTGGGGCTAAGAAACACCAGCCTCTACCAACGACTCTCAACTGAGAGGAGGCAAACTCTGAGAACACTAAATTTCTAAGTAAAGCTCAGAGGAGCAAAGCTCAACCCAAGCACAAAATGTCAGGCGGCCTGTAAGGTCGACGCTAAACATAGATCTATCCGAAGTTAGTGAAAGCTAATCTCAAATCTCTAGCATTTACCAGAGGAGAAAGCTAATTAACCAAAAGGTGGCTAATAGTGCGGCTTAGATATAGCCGACATCTGAATACATATGAACGGTGGCTTCATTATCTGAAGCCAACACATCCAAAAAAGGGGACAAATACAGTACTACCCTAATAATATATCGTTACAGCCAACCTAATGGAACTTCAGGGCCCGCATCCAGGAAACTGATTATAAATAAAAACAAAGAAACTTACCAAGCCAATTTCAGCAGGTCTAACTGATATGCTTACAAACAGACATTGTGTGTAAGCAACATCCGCCTGACCTGCTGCCGCGTATAGAGCATTGGAGCCTACCTATATCACGAGATAGTTGCACTCATCTCGTCAGTAGGAGGCGTCGACGCGTACCCATACTCACTCTATCAACATCAGCGAATTAACCTGCTAATGTTGATGAATGCGAGCTGAATACAGGTCCTTCTATGCCTTCTCGATCACAGTATAAAGATCAAGAAGGAATGGAAAGCTTACGGTGGCTGGAGAATTATGGCAAAAAAGGAACCGTTCGACGAACCGTCCGCGAGCGGTTTCTTTCTTAACCTGCTCCAATGGCAGCCACAGTCTGCCAGAGGCGCGTTCCATAATCTCACACAGCTGTACATACAGGGTGGCTTTGAGGATTCAGGAGGCTCACCATCCTCATCAGCCATCTCCTGCTCTCTTGTTTGGCTTAGAACAAGAAGAACAACTGCTGCTGAATCTAACAATGTCATAGACAACACATCATCATAATCACACAGCTCTCTCCCGTCAGCCGTCGAAGGTCGCAGGGAATTTCACCCCTTCAACTCTTCAACAAGCTCCAGCTGAAAAACCCATTGATCTAGTCTCCACTCTGCCTCAGCAAGAGTAAGACCCGAACCATTAGGTGCAGCTGCCGGTCCTTCTCCTCTCGAGGAAAAGACCAGAAGAGAGTGGAGCATTTTACAAGTAAAACATACTCACAATAACAAAAAGACAGATCCCACAAGAACTGCCTGTCCATGCTCTTTGTTCTCATAAAAGACAACGTTATAAGTTATGTATGTGATCAGATGTCAACTCTATGGGACATGGATGCACATACTCCCTGAAACGTTTGTCAGACATAAATTGTCTTACCTTAACATCGGTTTGATATCAATTCAAACAATTCAATTCAAGTTGATATTGTTTTCAGACATTGGTTCACACGGAGGCATTCCCCATAGCGTTTTTCGAAGGCAGAGTTGAGTTCCCTTTCGAAAGGGAACTGAATTTACATAGAAATTAAATAGTCAACATTTATACAATTTAGTCAAAGCAACTTAAAATATTGAACAGCAAGAACTCATACTGTCAAGTCAACTAAATTTGATCAGTGATGGAAGCCATTTAGAGCAGAATCATTTCTGAATCATTTATTTTCTGGTCAATGCATGGGGATTTATAGGGATGTGGAAATATTTGTTATTCAAAATATTTAAAATAAGTAGATGTTTTAGCTCTCTTTAGTGTTTTGGATACTATTTTAAGTTGTTTTGTTTCAAGTCACAATTAGGGTGATTAGTGTTCCCTTTGGTGAAGTTTAAAGGGATAGTTCACCCCATTAAAAAAAAAAAAAAAAAAAATACACACCCTCAAGTTGTTCTAAACCTATATGACAAAAAAGAAGATATTTTGAAGAATGCTGATAACAGTCTCCAAACAGTTTCTGGTCACTACTGACTTCCATCGTGTGTGTGTATGTGTGTGTGTGTGTGTGTAATATATATATATATATATATATATACACACACACATATTTATATACACATATATGTAATATATATAAAACACACACACACAATAAATATATAATGGGGACAAACAACTGTTTGGTTACCCACATTTTTGAAAATATTTTCTTTTGCATTCAACAGAACAAAGACACTCATACAGGTTTAGAACAACTTGAGGGTGAGTAAATGATGACAGATTTTTCATTTTTTCCTGAACTTTACATTTACGTTTCTTCAGTTTAAATTCGACTTGTTTTGGTGCACAGAGGTAACTCTAAACAGTTTCATGAGTTTGCCCAGTTACATGATACATGATTAGACAAACAAATTGTTTAGTACAAGGCTCTGCTAAACTACAAGGCTTTATATCAGTAATATGCAATATTAATTCCCAGCTTAAATAAGACCAACTATGTATACCAAATGTAATATGTAAGTTAAGGTAAAATCTTTATTTACTAGGACCCATGTAAAATAACCCATGTTATTAACATTAAACCATGTTAAATCACTGAAAAAGCAAATAGCAAGATTGATCTGTGTTGATAGCTGGATATAAAAAAGAATATGAATATATGATTTCTTGTATCAACAGTATGATATTTTTCTTTTAACAATGGAAAACCAGAGCATGGAACTGTTTTAACCTACTTACCACAAAAGTATCATAAGAAAAAGCATGTCTTATTCTGAGGTGCTGAAAGAAGTCAGCGCTCCTGTAATTCGGGTCGCCCCAGGGCATTGAGGCACATATTGGACACACCTGCAGGAGTGGAGAGGAGGTTTACAAGCTTAGAAAGACAGACTCCTGACTCCACAGGAACTATTTCTATTAAGGGTGGGTGATAGCGCTAATTATACATGTCAGGATTAAGGTAAATCCTGATATGTATAACTCTGAGATGGCCACTTCTTTCTGGTAAAAAAATACTCCATCTCTAGCTCCTTACCCTAACCCTACCCATCACAAACCTGAATCCTTACCCTAAACCTACGCTTAACCTAATAACGTTATCCCTAAAACCAAGTCTTGACCATCAAACAGGCCTTTAAATGGGTCACAGAAAGTGAGGACCGAATAAATTTCAAGAAATTAGAGGTAAATAAAATAAAAATAACAAAAAAAGAGCATAAATATAAAGATAAAATGTTTTATAATAATAGACTGATACAAGATTTATGGACAAAAAAAGTGGTGTAATTTTTAGCCTCTGTAGGTTTTTGAGCCGTAGATTTAAGTCTTAACACCATTCAACCAGCTGTTAGGAGTAACCAATGTTACTTTTCAGATTCAATTTAAATAATTTTAAATTCAACTTTAAAATATACTTTTAAAAGTTATGACCACTCTTGAAGAAAAAAAAAAAAAAAAAAAAAAAAAAAAAAAAAACATAAACTTGTAAGACTAGTCTAAGCAGTTTATGCAAGCAGCCACTACCAGTTTAGTCTCCTAAACCTATGGCCATGTAAATAATAATAATAATAAGAATAAGAATAAGAAGAAGAAGAAGAAGAAGAAGTACATCCAATGGAAATGTTTGGCTTTTTAACAAATTTCCACCAGCAAAGATTTGATCCTCTTTGAAACAATGCCTATTAATAAAATTGATACACACTCTGTTAAATAAAATGGATATTTAGTAATTGTAATTTTAACAATTTAAATGGGGAAAAAAAAAAAAAAAAAAAAAAAAATTCAGTGATCAGTCAGATCAGTCACATGGAAAAGGTAAGTGCACTCTTACATTTATCACACATTCAAAAATCCACAAAAAATTAGAATCAGCTGTTCAAGATTCTAACTGCTTACCAGTGATAAGAACCTGCTTAGGAAGTGCAGGTAGAACCTGCTTCATTTAAAACTCTCACATCTAGTGTCTGGTGTTCCCTTTGTTATTCAGGTGTGTGGTGTCATTATGCCACGATCTAAAGAGTTTTATGAGGCTTTCAGAAAAAGAAAAAAAAAAAAGGTTATGGATGCCTTTGAGACTGGCAAATTATTTGAAATACACCATTCCACTGTAAGCAAAGTCATCTACAAGTGGCACAGGTTTCAAACGACTGCAAATTTGTCCAGGACTGGCCGGCCCAACAAATTCAGCCCAAGAAAAAGGACCAAAAAAAAAAAGATTTCTCCAAGAACCCCAAATTTTCATCACATGATCTTTTATGGCCTTTTAGGTGCAAGTCGTGCAACTATTGGTAAGCCTTTGCCATCTAAAAATAACATTAGAGCAAGACTACAGTTTGTGAATGAACATATAGGCAGTAAAAAAAAACCCTCAAACATCTTGCAACTGAAAGAATATTGCATGGGGGAGTGGTAAGGAAATTCCAGCAAGCCGATGTCAGAGACTGGTGGACAATTATGCAAAATGCTTACAAGAAGTCCTACTGCAGCCTCTGTACTGTAGCTACTGAAGCCAAGGATGTACTTACTTTTTCCACAAAAGATTTATTGATATTTCTGTTGAATAAATTATTGAAAAAGTGAATTTTCCCTGTGGTTTTGTTCAAGTATATCAACTTTATATAGGCAACTAATATCATAATATCAACTAATAGGCACTGTTTCAAAGAGTTTTGCTTGTCCAAATATGTCAAAAAATCCAACAATTTCCATTTTTCACATGACTGTAACTACAACAAACTATGCTTCAATTTCTTTGTATCAAGACTGCATTTACATTTTCAAAAAATAATTTGAAAACTACATTAAAGACATTAAAGAGGGAATCAGGAAGAGGGCTAATGTATTTAAGACACAAGCCGAAGCCTCACCACTGGACGTAGGTCGTGTGCGTGCTGTGAGGTGCAGTGCTCCACTAGACCATCCTGGTCAAAGTTCTGCTGGTTACAGTAGGGACAGGTGAACGTATAACGGTTCGGCACTGAACTAAGGAACAAGAAACCAAGCAGTGTGTATAAGTCAGGATGAATAAATAAATAAATTAATTAATTAATTAATAAATAAATAAACAGGTGATTCTTCAATCAGGGGCACTTTTGACTAATTTAAATGTTTTGGAATAACAGAATAAAGATCTGATTGTGTCCTTGATCAATCTTCAAGTGGATTTTGGTGTAATTTAATGTAAGGATTGTGTGAAGTTTTTATATTCTTTGTGACTGTAATGGTGTGTGACGGTAATTACTTGTTTTCACATTTCACAAGTTTAGACCAGCCTTAAACTTGCTAACACAAAATGTTAACTATCAAATCATTTACTTTAAAGAGATTAACTTAAATCAAAAAAAAAAAAAAAAAAAAAAAAAAAAAAAGTGATTAGTTGTTATATAAGAAAAATATATTTTTTGAATGACAAAAAAAAGTTTCAATTAAGTATTTCCTAATTGAAAAATCACCCACATATATGTACAGTTTTAAAAGCTGAAGAACGTTATATTACCTGACAATGGCAGGCTGGTTCTTTGAAATGGACTTCATACCATCCTTGATATAGTCTTGATATTTGGAGCACATTCCTGTGTGGGTTCTCATGTCAGACAAAAGAACCTGAGTAGTGGATACAAATTTTAGTTCAAGCTCTCGGACCACCCACAGTCTGTTCAGGGACCATACCACGCACTAAACTGAAAAGCACTTGTGAAAATCCAAAGCTCCAATCTGATAGGCTAGTACACAATTTCCTCAAGTCAGGGTCCAGAGGTTTTATTTATTTACAGTTGGGTAAGTTCCACTCAAAAACACTGAAACAAATCGTTTCAAATCATAAGGTTGCGCTATTAATAATAATAATCATTATCCGTCAGTTTGACTAAATTAGCTGTAAAATTTCCTTCATGTTCTCATGTTCAGACTTCAAGAGAATAACGTAACACTTGGTATTTTAATGTGACATGGTATAACAAGAATATCTGTGGCATGAGCTCTTTCCAGTCGCTGCATTCTTTTACTTCTGTTTTTCTTTTTTTTTTTTTCTTTTTTTCTTTTGTATTCTGCTGTAACAGTATGAAAAAAAGAAAACATTCTGTGCATTTGTGGTCTGTTCTTTTTTTTCTCCATAATTCCTCATGTCTCTTTCCAGGTTTGTTTTCACACGGATGCTTTAAAATGTACTTGTCTCCCCTTTTCACTTCTAATCCCTATTAGCAGTGTTTACTGAGACGTTTCTACAGCAATAACGTTACAACATTTATTGTCTGTCAAAATGACGGAAATCACTTTGAAATATTATCACCCGATGTTCCAGTTAATGATCATTTTTGATTAAGTCAACATGTTATATAATACAGACATATATTACTACAGTGATTAACACGTCCATAATATTGCTGCGGAAATAATTTGGGGTTATTCATGGTCTGTAATTTGTTAATGCTTTTACACTTTTAAATGTCGTTTTAGATGTCCTCTGCATATTTTATTGATAACAAATCAATCTTCAAAATTTACAAACAGTTTCTTCAAACACACACAAAAAATAAAGCTTTAGAATCTCTTTTCATTGTTTGTCTCTTTCTTTCAATTTGTCTCATTTAACCTGTTTAAACATTCAACAACCTTTCATTTATGCTTTCTCATTGATCAACGCTAAGCATTAACACTAGCATTAAATTACTAGATTTAGATTATACATTAGGTGCAAGTTTTAAATCTGTTTCACCTTTTTTAACGGCTCTGGCCAAACATGCGGAACACAGACACCCACCATTTTTAAAAAGCTGTGTAAACACACAGTTTATAGCCTATATATTTACTCCACAAACATGGAAAACATCAAAATAAAAGTCCTGCGCAACAACCAGAGCTGCAGGGCGTAAGTGACGGTTTACGTCACTTCAGAGTCCCTACTAGCAGTAAGAATGCAACCAGAAAAATGGCCCTAAAGGAAAATTTAGTTCTCGGGGGACCCTATAACTGAGTTTCTATAACTACATGGTGCGAAAGCCCCTTATCTCTGGCCAGGTGCGCAACTGCACATTTGCTGAGGGGTATGCAAGATCAGTGTTGGTGCCCGGTTTTAGGATTTTCAGGTAGGCCTATATCTAGTATTCAGGTACAGAAATTGAATAATCAAATGTAAAATAACACTGCATTGTCTTCATGCTATAAATATAAGTTATTTGGTCAAGAGCAGTGAGTGTTTTTCTCTGTCTTTTTAGTTGTTTGATTAACATTTTGCTGTCACTTTAAGACCTAATGTGCGGATCCAATATATTGACGCACATCGGATTTCTTTCTGTTTACATTCGCTTAAAGGGGTCATATAATGCCACTTTTACAAGATGTAAAATAAGTCTCTGATGTCCCCAGAGTGTGTATGTGAAGTTTTAGCTCAAAATACCCCATCATTTTTTACAGCATGTTAAATTTGTCACTTTTTGAGGGTGAGCAAAAACGCTCCGTTTTTGTGTGTCCCTATAAATGCAAATGAGCTGCTGCTCTCAAGAAGAGGGCGGAGTTTCAAGAGCTCGTGTTAGCAGCGCTGATTACCTCACACAGACTCACTTAAAATGTTAGAAACTGTTCAGCCTTTTATGTTCAATTTATGGACAATGATGGAGAGACTCAAGAAGAAGTGAAAACATGTAGAATGCAACAGGGCATTTCTGAATGGTTAGCTGGTTAATTTATGTAGCTGATGTGGAGTTAACTATCTTAAAGTCATTGAATAGCATATTCTGTCATGATAATCTATAAATCGCTCATGTGGGAACTGTTGTAAGATCCTACAGAGCCAGAGAATATATGCTGCATGAAGAAAGAACAGGTATAGTTTAGTTTAATTACGGTTATAACTTGTCATGTTGTCATCTTGCTTCTATGACATGCTATTGCATTTGTTACGTACTGTATTGCAATAACATGGCCTCACCCCCTTTGTTGCGTGTTCTCGGGGGGAGGGTTTATGTAAATTTTAGGGTTAGTGATGTCACCAACCCAGAAAGAAGCTCGTTGTAGTCCCTGCCAGCCATTTGTTGTAGTCCTTAAACAGAGAATTCTTTAAAAGAAAATATCTCCCTTTGCTTTAAACTTTGAGCATCGTAACTTTGCAGATGTTGTTTATGCTCAAACAGCAACATTACACACTAACTAAAGTTAAAAAAGTGAAATCATAATCAACCACCCCTTTAAGACAAAAACAACTGTTTATGGGAATACTTGCCAAGACTGGCATTTTGAGAAAATTGTGTGTTCCAGCGCAAGAAGACGTGAAAGAGAACTCAATTCGGTGCTGAGATGCGGCTATACCAAATATACCGCAAATATAAAATCACAAATATACCACAACTTATTTTTTGAGCGCCGGAGACATTTGGAAATTAACTGATTTCAACATAAATCACTTTTCCCTCTCAGGCAACAACGTTAAATATTGATTAATTTAAAGACTTACAGTGATAAAAATGATAGATTAAGCTTATTTTGCCTTTTTTCTGTTCTGCGCCCCAGAACACTTCCCATTTTGGTCATGGGACAGACTTAAAGTAATGTCGGAAGGTGAGTGGTTGATATTGATATAATAAAATTAAATTTTAAACTCATTTAAAATGTTAAAAAAAAAAAAAAAAAAGTTAAATAAAAACGTTTCCTTTCATCATTTTTTTAACAAATAATTTTTGATTATTTATAAAGTTTTATAAAAGGAGATTTTCAAAGAATGATTTTGGCACAAACTCCCCAAAGAGGGTATATGTGCGCTCTAGTCATTTTGAGGACAAAATGCCACTAACTTTATTCTGATCGGGAGCTGCATGTAGGATATGAGCGCTCATATATTTTCAGTGCCAACTTCGGACAGCTTTGTGTCATCTACGCACTCATTAAACTTTGATAAGTGAGGCGCTGACAAAAGACAGTCATTGCTACACTGCAAAGTGATGGCACTGTGGAGCCATGTGCTTTTTAAACCATTTTCATAGGTTTAACATTACATTATCAGGCTCTGTCCTCGTCTGGAAAGGGGGGTGGGGAGCAGCAGCTCATTTGCATTTAAAGATACACATACGAAAACAGCGTGTTTTTGCTTCCACACAAAAAGGGGCATTTTGGCCATGGTATTATAAATGAACTCTGGGGTATTTTGAGCTGAAAATTCAGTCACATTCTGGGGACACATAAGACTTATATTATAGGGTGACCAGATGTCCCCATTTTCCGGGGACAGTCCCAGTTTTTGGTGTTCTGTCCGTGACTGGAGCTGTCCCTCTGAGCACTCATGTAATGATTATGTTCACCAACAGAGGGGGCTGTGCAGCTACACTGCTACACTTGGTCGTGGACGCGCCGCTACTTCATGAAGAACGTAACCTGGACCAGAGCAGAGCCATTATCGTCAATTATAAAAAGAAACATCTTAACATTTCAAGGTAGTAACATACTAACTATTCATGTTAAATTAAAGTAATACTGTTTGTATGCATTTTATAACAGGGCTTCAATAGGGTGTGGGACTGTTTTGAACAATTTTAAACGTCCCCAAAAGTTGCGCAGTCACAATGCAGCAATTTCTCAGATATGAATAAAAAAATAAATTAAAAAATAAAATAAATAATAATACACTTGCAACTTACTTTGTGCTTAAAATGTGTCTAAATTCTAAAATGCAAAATAATAGCCTAGTTAAAAATAGTTAAAAGTTTAAAAAAAAAAAAAAAAAAAAGTTGTAGGGCCTACGGTATAAACAGCTTGTGAAAATGAAAACATTAAATTCAATAATAAATGTTCAATGTTCAAAATATTTGTTAAATGCCATTTTATTCATCTTATCTTCTTATATTTATGTTGTTTTATGGTTAATGTGCTTTTGTAAAGTCATACTTTTGTTACAACATAGTAGGCATATTGTTTTGAACTGCTTTTACAATGGTTACTATTAATAGTGTAATAGTTTTTTTGGTGAATTGTATTAAAACCAGACCAAAAATCAAAATAAATCAAACTAAATCATAATAATTATTAATGTAATAATATTAAAAAAAACAAAAACATTCAAAAATGTATTGTCCCCGTTTTTTAATTAACAGATAATAACAAATAAGATTCCGAAGATATTTTGACCATTCAAATAGGAAATGTCCCTGGTTTCCATTTCAGAAATCTGGTCACCTTATTATTTTACATCTTGTAAAAAGGGGCATAATAGGTCCCTATTAAGGTCCCTTAGTTTCTGTCACTAATATGAACTAATCACCACAAAGAATATGAAGAATACAGAAACCTCCAGGAGTCAATGGTCCACAACAGGCCTAAATCTTCCAAGGTACTAGCACAAAAACACACTCAGCAAAATCATTTTTTGTCAATATTGCACCCCTAATTCTCACTAATTTCTTCAATATTTCCTGTACAACCATTCAGTGTTCCCTACTGTGACTGATCAACTAACATATCGGTCTGACAGTCTCTTCCTGACTAAGTGGGTGGTTTTTGGCCAGAATAAGCACTTATAAATATGAATGCACACCATTTAAACGTAACATATACAGTTTAACTCGCATACATGCACCCACACACCTCATTTGTACAGCCTTTGCACCTCCCGATTGATCTTTGCATCAAGTCTTGTAAACGATCTGCTTTATGCCACTTGCGCAGATCAGTCCTGCAGACTGCACACACAGGTTTCTGAGGCCGCAAGCACTCCTGAAGGCAGCTGTCACAAAATCTGACAAGACAAAAGGGACATATTTACATTAAAACATTTATGTTACATGCAAACATGCAGATTTGGCTGACAAACAAAACAATCCCACTTTGCAACAAGATACATGACTCTGTATATCACTATGTATATATTTTTAGTTTACAATGTACACTTGAAGGTTTTATCAACACGGTTACCATATTTTCCCCCTTCATTAATTAAAATACTTTTCAATGTATTTTCACAAGGTATTCCTCTTTGTATTGCTTTTACTGGTGTTTTGTTATGATTGTCAGTATTGTCTGAGCCTTACAATTCATATAAAAGTATTATAAAAATCACCTCATCAAAATGGAAAAGACCCCATTTTATTAAAGGACACTGTGGGTGTTGTAGTTTGTTCAAGCAAAGGCATAATTAAGCGAATACTACAACTCCCAGAATCCCACACTGCAAAGTTTTCTACACAAGAAGCAAAACTGAAAGTAACCAATTTCTGTCTTCCAAGAAAATATTATCACAACTGTAGTTATTGGTTATTATTAGGCACAATCATATTAAGTTTAAATTACATGACATGAAGGCTGTGCATCGGTTTCACGTGATAACGAAATGAGCATTAAACTAATCAACATGTCAATCGAGAAGTTACTGCTGTAAGCACTAGACCTCATGGATACTCACGTATGTCCGCACTGTGTGGTCATCGGACAGATGTATATCTCCAAACACACAGGACATAGGAAGTCATCGTCTTCAGCATCGTTCACATCAGTTTGAGGTACTGTTTTGAGCATGGCCATGTCTGCTGCGCTGTGTTCCGTGTTCTTGAACTCCGGTGAGATTCACTGTTGGGATGGGAGGAGCAAAAACTCAGCTGATCTCATGCACACGCATGAGAAATTACATTATTACACACTTATTAATTTGACTAATGACAAAAAGCCGCAGAGTTTAACCAGATGAGTGAAAGATAGTACATATGTAGTGTGTGTGTGTCGTCGACGTCTTTTAATGAAGAGTTATGAGCGTGATATATTTCTAGTGGTATCCGATTCATGAATGAATCACTTGAACCGGTTCTTTTAAATGATTCGAAAGGCAATGTGAAAATGAATCACTCGAGTGGTATAACCTTTTTAGAGTGAAACTGATGGGTGAGAAACGTAAACAACGTAACATTTGGCAGAAGAAGAAAAAAACAAGGGTCTCAACTGGAATGACAGCAACAAAATGGAACACATACATTGTCACTAAATGTATACAATTACAAACCTGCGTTAACTGAAAACAGCACAGTGTTTCAGCAACATTTATTAAAGTACAAAAAAAGAAGACGTGAAATGCAGCGCAGGGACTTCTGGGAACTATTTTTAGCGATGACTCAAATGAATCGAATCATGTTGCAGAACCGATTCGCTGAATGAATTGGACAGTCCAACGCTAGTCCTAGCTGCATCCTGCAGCCTCGGGAGCGCGCAGGGGAGGTAGTCTGGCGCATGCGCAGTGCGGCTGTGGGGATTTCCAGCGGAACATGAAGGTAAGAGGCGCTGAATGATGGAGAGTAGGGCGGCTCATTAATGGTGCCCAGCATTACACGACACTGAACGGGCATGTTTACATTAAAGTCGTGTTCTTACTCAGGTAATTAAAAAGTAATTGTAGGATGGTGTATGGTTACATGTTTGGTGTGTGGGTTTACAGGGCCCTGCAACTGCGCTAATGTTAGCAGTTGTGTGCTAACTGCATCTGATATATGTCATAGATGGGGTTGAAACTAAATAGAGTAGAGTGACGACTTCATTAATGTCTATCCCTTTAATAAACACTATTTAAGAGATCAGATCGGACTGTCTGTTGCTTTGACATTTATTTACTGTATGTAAACGAGACTGTAATAGCTCTGTGGCTAAAACACGTCACTGTTTATGTCACTGTAGCAATGCAATGTAGGCAGAAATAATCATTTGTTAATACTTCACTGTATTCTCTGCGAGCCCTGATTTTTTTTTTTAAGTGGATTGTTTCCACCTTTTCCATATTCAGTATGATGTTGTGATTATGATAGGATGATATCCTGGTGGTGATGAGAATAATGATAGATAGATAGATGTAAAGCTTGGTGTTTAGTGTTAGTATGTATTCAGCAGCTTAAATGCCTGCATCATCAGTTTTTGTTGAGGGTAAATGCTGGAAATACTGTGTATTTAGTTGGCACCCTAACCAATGAGGAATGAAGTGGTTTGTGTGGCCATATTGCACACTGTCCACATTTACTTCTAGAAACAGAGAGGTTTTGAGCTCTCGTATAGGCAGGTTTACATGGAAATCTGTGTCTGCAGAGCTCTTGTCCCCTATCCCTTATCAGTTTGTTTATTAAACACTTTGGCTAATTTGCTGATAACTTCATTCAATGACATCTATTACCTGGAGAAAGCTATCCATTAGAATTCCCATTAATCTCACTAAACGCAGGACACCCCGGAAGTACTCTTCTATATGACCGGCATGCTGCCATCTTTGGGGACAGACATTTTTCTGAGTTGATCACCTGAGCAGTAAATCCTGATTGGCTGATGAAACTACATTCCAAAACCCTTCACTGCTGGCTGTTCTGTTGGTTACATGAGCTGATATGTAAAAGGCAGCAGACAGGTCAAACGTTTAGTCCATTTTGCATTAATCATTTTTTTTTTTTTTTTTTTTAAATGCCTTACAATAAAAATCAGACAAATAATCTAAATTAAAATAAAATATTTACAGTGTATATGTTGCTTACAAAAACTTTATTTTGTTGGAGTACAAAACTACGTTTTAATGGCAGTCAGTGGATGAGGATTCTTTTTGTATCCAAAATGGTGTCGTTATGCCATCTACCAGGAGGAGCTAACTGGTCATGCTAACTTTCAACTTTTCATTTTACTCAGTTTAACCAATATTTAAGTCCGTTCCACAGAATTACACAAATATCCATATGCCTAACTATAATTAGACCACATCACAAATATGTAATTAATTTTCATTCTCATGGTCTGCTTTGGTCTTTCTGTGATGCATGCCTGCATTATGAATAGGGTTGGGTATCGAGAACCGGTTCTAAATTTCCAACAACCTGGGATTCGATAAGATGCATTTTTCAATTCCACTTAACAATTATTGTGTCTGCATTTAAGTGTGATTTTAAACCATTCAAGCAAAAGAAAACGTGAAAGAGAAGTGCTTCGCACACATCTAAAGCACGCACAGAGAGCCGCCTCTTGTATATTTGTGCTATTGCTGATTTATTTATTTTTTTTCTTATATTATTATTTACTAGGGCTGTGCAATATGGACAAAATAATCATATTGTGATTTTTTTTTTTTTTTTTTTTAAATGAATATTGCAATTGTGATTTTATTTGCTATTTTGGCAATTGTTTTTGCTTTTTCAAACATGCTACATTCTAAATGTATTCAGTACGCAAGAAGTGCATAACAAAACATTTCACAATGAAATAACATAGTATTAACAGCTTGATAAACAAAACTGTAATAAATTGTGTCTTTTAAACAGAAAACAAAATAAATTAAGATCAACTAACATAAACTCCAGTCATAACAATAAATAAAAACTAACAGAATTCATATTTTCTCCAGTGTGATCTTATGGAAAATATGCTGTTTGCAAGCATCGACCTTTTATTTCAAAGTTGTCATTATACATAATTGACCGTTAAACTCATATACGGCTCCATCGTTCTGCTGGACCACATCGTGGCGTAGTATTTCACCTGCTTAAGCTCGTATTCAACGCCCGCCTTACATTTCTCATACATTTCGGGAATAGCAACTCGTGTGAAATGAGTGCGAGATAGCAGCTGGTATCTTTTGTCAAGTGTTTGTATTAGTCTTAGGAAGCCGTCTTTACTGACGATGTAAGCAGGCACCATGTCTTTATTATAGGTGATCGAGTCGGTAATTTTATTGTGCCGTTTTGATCCTTTCTCATAAGGCGTGACGCTTGCAAATGCTTGAACGATGGATACTTGTTCAGTCGGTTCAGGCTGGCTTTGAGGTGTGATTTTGTTAGTGTCGATGGACTTTGTCGACATGCATTGATCAGTTTTTTTATGGCGCTGTTTTAAGTGTTGGAACAGGTTTGTTGTATTGCCCCGTTTCATTGCAATAATCATTTCATAGGTCTTTGCAAATTACCTTGCTCTCTGACACATCCTCTCTTGAATCCAAAATACTCCCAAATGACTGAATTTCTCTTTGGCACCAAATCATTTTATTCTGACCTGCATCCATATTTTATGTTCTTTCCTCCCGTACGCCTATTCTGTTCTCCCGCTCAGCTTTGTCGTAATTTGCGCTGTGCGCTGAGTAAGCTCTGATTGGTTAACATCTTAAACATGCGCACAAGAACGTTGCAGTTTTCTGAATTAAAATATAAATAAATTAGTAAATAAAAATCGCATGTGTTCAAATCGCGATTGTTTTGCGATTGCGATTAATTGCACAGCCCTATTACTTACTATTTACTTGTCTTTAATTATGTTTAAAATTTATATTATTTAGGTTACTGATTTTTGTTCATGGTATTCAGCTGCAAAATAATGTTTTGCAAAAAAAAAAAAAATGTTTTGATATCTAAAGGTTTTTTTTTTTTTTTTTTTTTTTTTCCACCTCATTGGAATTGAAACTGGGAATTGATAAGCAGAATCAGAATCTCTAAAATTCAAATGATACCCAACCCTAAATATGATCTAGCTCTGTTATTGCAGGCAAAGGGACTGAGGCAAGCCCCCCACTAATTACACTGCCACCTGAGTGGTGTTATTCAAAAAGATTTTGTTCTTCTGTCATTGCAGCAGCTGGCAGCATTGGGCATGGTGTTTTTAATGTATGCTTCTCTCTGCAAGCCCTGACCTTCAACCTACTGCAGGGGGAAAACCTGACAGTGAGGGCTTAAAAAGGTGAGGAGTCTCCATTCAACCACCTTCTCATGTCATGTTGCTTCTTTTGAGGTGTTTTGGCTAATGAAGCACCCAGAGATGCCTATAACAATAGGAAAGAGCCCTGGGCAAGGTGTACGCCCAAATTAAACCAAGCACATCTTCACTTTCGTTATTCCATGTCGCTCCTTTGGAGGAAGATTGCAGCTTGCTGATTTCCCCCACCATACTGCACTGCTGTCCCAGTGGGAGAGAGGCCTTGAGATGGCAAAGGGTCCCATTTAAAGAATCTCCTGGATTGTGGGATTTGCAAGCTACGCAGCCCACTGCCACCAATGGATGCCAAGTTGCGAGAAGATCTGTTCCGCAGGTATGTGGCATCACTGGAGAATAGGCTTGAGGAGGGAACTGGTGAAGGAAGAGGAGATAAGCAAGGGGCTAAGACTGAGGAAGCACTGATTTCCACTGCAACAGCACTGCTAGGTTCATACCAGCCTGATCCAGGGCAGCGCTTTCGCATGGTTCGGTTCTATGACATAGCTGAGAACTCATTGAGGACTCAGAGAGGCGCAAACTTGCGGACATTGGAGACAGCCTTTGCAACACTGGAAACCATCTGTACCAACTTGCTGCTCTTTCCGTGGAAGAAGGAGTTTCGTTGCATTAAGGTGAGTCAAGAGAATAAAGGTGTACTCACACTAGGCGATCTGAGCCCTGTCCGAGTGTGTTTGACCCCCAAAATCTGGTTCAGAGCATGGTTCAGTTGGGCGCAAGCGTGGTACACATGTAGTGTGATCGCTAACTGCGTCGGAGCACGGAACAGCTACTACTCTTGTATGCGCTACTGTCATCATTACGACAGCAAACATCTTCTATAACTACTTGGATAGTACACTTTTCAATTAATTGAATTAGAGTATATTGAGTTTATAACGGGTCTGGTTCTCGTGCCTAGTGTGAGTACCCCCTAAAGGATTTATTCACCCAAATATTCAAATTATGCAGTTCTTGACTTTCATGGAGCACAAAAGGAAAGCTGTTTATTTTTGGGTGAACTACGTTATATCAGAAGAAACAAGTTAAACAGATATGTGAGGAGCTAAGGTTGTAGATTCAGTGAGACTGCACTGCACTTTGGGGTTAATTATTGAGCCTTCAATTAAAACCGTACATTTTTTTGTTTGTGAATGTGAAAAATATGAAAAGACAGTGTGAACGTCATAATTCACTTTGCTTTTGACAGTGTAATGACTTTTCTTTCACTCTTACAGACCTTCACAGGGCCATACGTGTACCAGTTGCAATCAGTGATATGCGACGCAGACCTGCGTTCACTTCTGCGTTCCATGGGCTATTCAAGAGACCAGGAATTGCAGTACCACGTTAGGGACCATCCAGGCGGAGCCTCCCACCTTCGACAGCTTGCCTTTGAACTACTTCTCGCCCAGGCTGAATGCCGTCTACTCAGCGAGGTGGTGTCCATGTCTCGGGGTTTTGCCTCGGAGCTGGAGGCCGTGGAGGTGAGAAGGAACACCAGAGAAGATGCAGCAGGGTGTGCTGACGCCCTCCGCCGACGAGACAGCCTTACGGGAGACTTGTCCCGCCTGTCGGTGCGGCCAGTGGATATCGACCGTGCCCACCTAAGGCGAAGCGGTCGGCCGTCCAAGTCAGTGGATGTAACGGACAGCGCAGGACACTGGCACCAAGCCAGCAAGCCAGTGTTAAAGGCTTCGCTCAGTCTGCGCAAAGAGCCACTGTTCGTTGACACAGAGGAAGACGTGAAGGATGAAATCATCCGACCTAGCCCCTCGCTTTACCCTGTGGCGGCACCGCCCTCTTACAGCCCAGTGGCTGACTTCTTTCCTATTCAGTCGCCCCCGTCTGAGCCATACTCCTACCACTTGTCCTCCTTGGATGAGGTGGACTTGTACACTGAGCGGGGATTGGGTGGCCACCAGATGCCCTCTAGACCACCGAGCCGGGAGCCTCGAGAAGCCCGGGACAGTTGGGTTCTGAAGGGGCACATGATGAAGTGCCAGGGCTGCGGTATGGGCTACCCTTCGCTGTCCTCTTGCCAGAGGTGCGACATGATCTTGTGTTCATCCTGCCATGCAGTGGAACCGACGCCTTGTTGCGGCTTCCAGGATTACACTAAAACTTCCCGACCTCTGGATGGCTACATGCCCATCAAGGAGAAGTTGTCCGTCTACTCCAACGCCCACTCGCACACTCACCCTCACCCTCATCCACTCCCCCATGCTCAGTCCCACTCACTGTTGCTGGACAAAGCTGTGATGAGCGCCAAGCTGTTTCCCAGTAAACCTGTGGGTTCGGGCAGCAGTCCGGTGGTCAGCTCCGTCAGCGGTGGCAGCAGCAGCAGTGGGGGTGAGCGGCTGAGTGTGGGTGGCTCCCGCTGTGGCTTTTGCAACAAGCCAGGGGCCTCTCACACCTGTGTGAACTGCTCCAAGGTGTCATGTGACATGTGCATAAGCCTTTACGCCAATGATGTGTGCACCCGCAAAAATCCTCATCATAACTTTGTGCCCAATCATCAACTCAATTTCAAATCCAGCACCATATCCCACCTCGTATATCGATAGACCAGGAACACAGCTGCGCTACAGTTGTGCACTACACCTCTATTGCTCCTTTATCTCTGTTTGTTTTTTCACCTTTGATTTTTTTTATTGAATATTTATTTAACTCTTCCTACTTCCTCTCTCAGTTGGCAATTGTTTGGTTTTGGTCATGTGATCTTGCAGTGCATTTCCTTTCCCTCAGTAGCTCTACTTTATCAAGGACAAAAAAAGGTGTTTGACCAGAGAAATCCATTCAGTATCAATGTTTGTTAACTTTAAAATAACCATGCAGCGTAAAGGAACTGTGAAAGTTTAGCAGAGACTTCACCCTGGAATTGAATCAACTTGATTGAACTTCTCAAACTTGAACAAAAGAAAAAAAATATATTACACTGGACGTATATAGTATATATTTTGAATTGTGAAGCTATAGATCTATGTAAGACTTTTCCAGTTGAATGGGGTTTCAGTTGTGAATTTATCAGAACTTCTAGTTGCTGTTAAGTCACTATATTGAGTCCTCTGACAAGAAATGCCTTGTGGGTTTACCCCTAAGAAGTCAGCCTACGCTTTTCAAAAATGCTGCTGTTGAAAGTAAAACCATGAGGGGGCACTACTGGCCTCAACATGTTTTGCAAGTACCATGAATCTCTTCTTGGCAAAGTTTATGCACATACTGTATGGTTATGTTAGTATATATATATTTTTTCCTCTGTCCAATTTACCTTTACATTATTGTAACCTGTTAAGATTTGAATTCATTGAAATGGAACATAATTTAATATTTTGATATGTTGACTTATTAGAAACAGTTTTAAGTTCGAGTTATTTTTGTTAATTCATTGTACAATAAATTTATGATGGTGTGTACACATACCATGACAAACTAAAGTGTTATACTGGGTGAATGTTACAAAGGATTGTATGGGTCATATTTCACCTCAAAATAATTCATTTCCTTGTTTTAGTTAAATCAAAATGAGGTAACAAATTAGTTCAGTGTCCCTGATTTACTAAAATGAGGTAACAAAATTTTAAAAGTCATGGGAATATGAATATATATAAAATTTGTCCGCATGTCATGTGTGGGTCTCCGTATTTATGGTCCAGAATGATTTTTTTTTTTTTTTTTTTCAGTTAAAATAAGCATAAACTAAATTGAGTACAACAAATACTACCACAATTTTTTCTTACAGTAGTACTTTACAAGTGTTGTTTTCACATTACGGTTATGAGAATTACATTTTTTTTTCTTCTGAAATACATTTTATGGGGAATTGTACTTAAGAAAATAGTGCCACAAGGATAAAAAATGGGCCAACACAGGCTTAATTTTCTTTATGCAGAATATTATTCCTTGCAGGATTTTTTCTTTTCTTTTCTTTTCTTCTTTTTTTTTAATTCTGAAGTAAAATATGACTTGGACATGTTTTTTGTGAAATTCACCCTAATACGAAATTTCTAGTCATTATATTAGCACAATATTGTGCTAAAAGTTGGCCTGATTTATATTCTTCCCTGAAGATAACACTAATTAAAAATTTTATGTATAATTTCTTTTTCTTTTTTTCCCCTTTTCTGCAGCTACTACTGCTGTTTTTGTTTGTTAATTTTGTGTGTCTGTACCAACAGAACAAAGTCAGTATATCATTCTGGGGTAACTCTTTAGTTTGGGGAACACATATTCACTATTAACTACAACTTTTGCCTCAACAAACTCTTAATTTACTGTGTATTAATAGTTAGTAAGGTAGTTGTATTAGCGTTTAAGTTTAGGTAATGGGTAGGATTTAGGGATGTAGAATATGGTCATGCAGAATAAGGTATTAATATGTGCTTTATAAATACTAATAAACAGCCAATATGCAAAGCTAATAAGCAACTAGTTAAAAGTGAGAATTGTTCCCCATACTAAAGTGTTACCCATTCTGGTTACATATCATTAATTTCAGAGACCTTTCAACCTGCTCTCCTTGCTGCCTTAGGTAACCTGAAGGCTGCACTCAATGCAGGACTCAATGCTTAATGTCTGTACACAGCATAAAGCGAGGGCCAAAAAACCTGTCAGGGAAACAGAAACTAGCACAAGACATGAAGATGACATGTTCTGAAAAAGTAACTTCAGTATGTATTTTTGATTTAGTGAAACAAGTGTTAGTGGATGCGGTCAGTCCTCTAGCTCTTCTTGCCTTTGACTCTCTGTTGAATGAAACTGCTGCCTCCTTAAATTCTGCAGTTGTTTCCAGTACAAAACAGCAGCCAAGTATATTGTGATTGGATTTTACACTCAAATGATAGCATGATTAACCAATCAGAACTGCTATGTGCCAAACATCCACGAGCTGTGAAGGTAGAACCGTACTTTACTGCTTATCTGCATGGACGGTAACTGAGCCATTTGAAAGTGTTTTAACCTTTGGTGATAGATAACACTTTCTCTCACACACAAGTCAATTCTCATCTTAACCTGTTAATCTATTTGTGTGGTCATTTCACTGGAGATGAACTGATAGTGATGAGTGAATTGACCCCGACATGCCCCTCAACACACACAGACACACACTCCTCTGCTCCTTTTTTTTTTCTGACATCTGCAGAGGTCAGATCTCTTTCTGGCAAACCAGTTTTATCTTCAATGGAGGCGTGGTGGAGCGAAGGAGTTGGGTGGGTCGGGGTTGAGGAGTTAGCCAATATGTTTGTCAGTAAAAGTATAATCCTATAATTATATAAATTAATTAAAAGCGATGATTTTATAAAATAATTTCAAAAATAAAATTCTACAAAAAAAGCACTGCCTTTGGTGTTTGAGTTTTGGGTAAAACATGAGCTTAAACTCACAGGATTTTTCAGTAAATAAGTGGTTTCAGTAGAAAACTCGTTAAACAAATGTTTACAAAAACAACAACATTGAACCATATTGCACTGTGTACAATTGCTCAACAATTTACTTGTGTTGAGGGGCTGTAGTCTGTAATGGTTTAAAATCCTCTTACAAACACTAGTGAAATAAAGACATTCATATCCAAATCTAACGATTTCGATTACTAAAGCAAAATATACACATTTGTAGCTGTGTCTTAGAATTATTATGGAATAGCCGTCTCATATACTGAAATTGTTTCTCAGTCACTACTGAAATCCCTAACATACAAAAATGTCATGCATTAACCGGCTCATTCTCCACCTTATTTTCAACATATGTTTGTAATTTGAAAGTGGCAGGCTTCCAGTGTCATCTCATTCCAGCTTTTTTAGCTGTAAACAACAGCTTGTTATGCTGCTTGATATTGCAGACTGGCATTTCTTATGTTATTTAATGTATTGTCATAATTATAAATACACTGGTTTGTAGCTCAAAAAGGTTTACCATTTACTGCACTCTGTTATTCTTCTAGTTATTTACCTAAACCGGCTAATAAATCAGAAGTCTTGTACATCCACAGAAAATAGCTTACTTGTTGAAAAATAAGGTGGATAATTGGGGGTACATTTTACATGAACAAAAAGTGCAGAAACAATATGCTTTCTCAATAAAATGTTTCATCAATGTAACATATCTGAGGCCTTTTTACACTTTGTATTAAAATGTGTTTTGGTTTAAAATGTTTTAAGCTTGGCCAGTTTCAACCACATCCAGAGGTAGTCAAAAACACATTCGACCAGATTGTTTTCATAGTGTAAATGCTCATGTGGTCAAATGCTTTCGAACAGACACAAAAGATTGCCTACTGACCTAATGCATAAACATTATGGAAAGCGTGGTAGCCAGACGGGATTTAAACTTTGTCGGTTGAAGACCCAAGTTTGGTTTGAAGATGAAAAACGTACCAAGCACAATGTTCTCTCACCATTCCTGATTTCCATTACCAGAAACATGACAACTGCACTGAAATAAAATCAATATAAATAAGCACACTGTAGGTTGTTGTCAACAAATAACATGTCCAAGTCAAACTTTTTTTTTTTTTTTTTTTTTCATCATAAAGCTAAAATCTATGTGAATGTATAATGTATATTTTATGTGCCATGACTGGTCACCATTAATTGTTTCACTATTTTTAATCACCTTTCAGCTTTTATCACTTCATCTAAATAGTGGTATAACAAATAAATTATAAGAGTTGATGGATAAATTTGAAATGTGATACTTGATTGCTTAAAATTCCAAGTCAACTACCTATATTAACTATATATAAACACATTTACTGCAGCAAAATGTATGTACATCAATAGTGTACACAAAAATCGGTAAACACAATCAGTGAAAACCAGGTATAAAATAAATTTTTATCTATAAATAAATTATACAATTTAATAATTTAAATAGGGCTTACACATTTAGGACCTGCATATAAAATAAACTTATACATTTAAGTAAAGAAGACTCTCTCTCTCTCTCTCTCTCTATTTATATATATATATATATATATATATATATATATATATATATAAGTCGCAAGAAAAAGTATGTGAACCACTTGCAGAATCTGAAAATGTTAATAATTTTAACAAAATAAGGGAGATAATACAAAATGCATGTTATTTTTTATTTAGTATTGTCCTGAGTAAGATATTTTACATAAAAGATGTTCACATATAATCCACAAGAAAAAAAAAAAAAATAGCTGAATTTATTAAAATAACCCCATTCATAAGTATGTGAACCATTGATTCTTAATACTGTGTGTCATTACCTGGATGATCTACGACTGTTTTTTTGTTTTGTGATGGTTGCTCACGAGTCCCTTGTTTGTCCTGAGCAGTTAAACTGAGCTCTGTTCTTCAGAAAAAATCTCCAGGTCCTGCAGATTCTTCAGTTTTCCAGCATTTTTTGCATATTTGAACCCTTTACAGCAGTGACTGAATGATTTTGAGATCTGTCTTTTCACACTGAGGACAACTGAGGGACTCAAACACAACTTTTAAAAAAGGTTCAAACATTCACTGATGCTCCAGAAAAAAACATGATGCATTAATAGATGGGGGGTGAAAACATTTGGAATTTGAAGATCAAGGTAAATTGTATTTAATTTGTCTTCCGGGAAACATGCAAGTATTTTCTGTTGCTTCCGAAGGGCAGTACTAAATGAAGAAAAAAAAAAAAAAAATTATATTCAAGCGAAATAAGAAAAATTTGGACCTCTTCATCCTGTTCAAAAGTTTTCACCCCCCGACTCTTAATGCATCGTGTTTCCTTCTGAAGCATCAGTGAATGTTTGAACCTTTTTTAATAGTTGTGTTTGAGTCCCTCAGTTGTCCTCCATGTGAAAAGATGGATCTCAAAATCATTCAGTCACTGTTGTAAAGGGTTCAAATATGCAAAAGATGCTGGAAAACTGTTAATGTACAGATTAATTGCACAGATTTTTTTTTACATCTTTATGTTGACAGTTCTTGAATTTATTGCCCAGGTTATTCTTGGGAAAATGTGACAAGCCTTTGTCAACGAAATAAATATTTTGAACACAGAAAACATCTCAATTATCCACAAAGTACAGAACAAGTTGTACAGCATACTGTGTTACCGGTGTGACTACATTTCTTCAATGGAGAACAAAGAATGTGTATTTGACAGTAACTGTCTTAAAACCTTACCACTTGGCCCCCAAGCATGTTGAGGCCACAGGATACCGTACCTGATTAGTGAAACAATTAATGGTACATAAAATATACACTGTTTGAAAATTGAAATGTGATACTTGATTGCTTAAAATTCCAAGTCAACTACCTATATTAACTATATATAAACACAAATTATACAGTTTAATAATTTAAATAGGGCTTACACATTTAGGACCTGCATATAAAATAAACCTATACATTAAGTAAAAAAGACTATATATATATATATATATATATATATACATACACAGTGGCAAGAAAAAGTATGTGAACCACTTGCAGAATCTGAAAATGTTAATAATTTTAACAAAATAAGGGAGATAATACAAAATGCATGTTATTTTTTATTTAGTATTGTCCTGAGTAAGATATTTTACATAAAAGATGTTCACATATAATCCACAAGACAAAAAAAAAAAAATAGCTGAATTTATTAAAATAACCCCATTCATAAGTATGTGAACCATTGATTCTTAATACTGTGTGTCATTACCTGGATGATCTACGACTGTTTTTTTTGTTTTGTGATGGTTGTTCATGAGTCCCTTGTTTGTCCTGAGCAGTTAAACTGAGCTCTGTTCTTCAGAAAAAATCTCCAGGTCCTGCAGATTCTTCAGTTTTCCAGCATTTTTTGCATATTTGAACCCTTTACAGCAGTGACTGAATGATTTTGAGATCTGTCTTTTCACACTGAGGACAACTGAGGGACTCAAACACAACTTTTAAAAAAGGTTCAAACATTCACTGATGCTCCAGAAAAAAACATGATGCATTAATAGATGGGGGGTGAAAACATTGGCTGGAAGGTGTGCAGTCAACTACCTATATTAACTATATATAAACACACTTACTGCAGCAAAATGTATGTACATCGATAGTGTACACAAAAATCGGTATACAAAATCAGTGAAAACCAAGTATAAAATAAATTTTTATGTATAAATAAATTATACAATTTAATAATTTAAATAGGGCTTACACATTTAGGACCTGCATATAAATAAACTTATACATTTAAGTAAAGAAGACTATATATATATATATATATATATATATATATATAAAATCACAGAGAGCAGATCTTGACAGGTTAATGTACAGATTACTTGCACAGATTTTTACTCATATTTTTTTATATCTTTATGTTGACAGTTCTTGAATTTATTGCCCAGGTTATTCTTGGAAAAATGTGACAAGCCTTTGTCAATGAAATAAATATTTTGAACACAGAAAACATCTCAATTATCCACAAAGTACAGAACAAGTTGTACAGCATACTGTGTTACCAGTGTGACTACATTTCTTCAATGGAGAACAAAGAATGTGTATTTGACAGTAACTGTCTTAAAACCTTACCACTTGGCCCCCAAGCATGTTGAGGCCACAGGATACCGTACCTGATTAGTGAAACAATTAATGGCACATAAATTATACACTGTTCCTTATACATTCACAAAAAAAAAAAAATTTGACTTGGACTTATTTTTTTTTTACTTATTTGTTGACAACCTACAGTGTGCTTATTTGTATTGATTTTATTTCAGTGCAGTTGTCATGTTTGTAGTGGTAATATACTTTTTAATATTATGTTAATATAGATGGGGCCTATTTTTATGTTCCTGTGTGGGGCCCCACAAACCCATGGGCTGGCCCTGCATCCTCATCATGAAGTTATTTCTCACTTCATCCTACAGCGTTTCTCATTTAGAATTCATTTGGAGTATGAGCCAATTTATAATTGCTGTCTATCTATCTATCTACAGTATATATATATATATATATATATATATATATATATAAAGGTAACAATGAAATAAGAATCCACTAAAAGCAGCTACTAGTCACTGGTGTTTTATTGGAGCACAGACAATAAGAGAACAGTTATTGCAAGGAAATGCAACACTAGCTGCGAATAAGGCACTGTTTCCATCCCATGTGTTCAAGATAACAAAATCGTCACTTCTTGGGAAATTTGCACAAAATATATGCATTAAAAAAAATGGAAGATGCTGCATCCAGGGAAGAAACCGTGGCTCTTTTTTACTCCATCGTAAATGACTTAGAATGTCTCAGAGTGTGCAGATGAAATGCAATAAATGGTGTCATGTTATCTTGTGTTTGGATGCTGGTGTTTGGGAACACAATCATGTGAGACTCTCGAACCAACATTTGAGAAGCTGTGCGATAAACTTGGTCCACTGATTAGTCCAGCTATCCAATCACATCCACTGTTGAGGCAAAGACATTTTTCTTTTTATGAATTTTGTTTTTTTGTTTTTTTTTGCTAATCGAGGGATTCATTCTGTAAATGTGTTTCCGTCGCCAGATTACTTTTTTCAAGTAACTAGTAAAGTAATGCATTACTATGAGTTACTTTTTCAAATAAGTAACACAAGGCACTTTGTTTTCCCATTTATTGACTGACAGCTCTCCTGTCCCCATGTTGAGAGAAATCGGGAGTAAGTGCAGAGGTGCACTGTGTAAACATGATGGTTATTGTAGTTCTAGACTAAAATGCATTTACTCATCTCACTCGCACAAAACAGATTCATTATTCCTCAAATTTAATTCTGTCATGACAACTCTCGGGATATTGTTATGATAATTGAGACTGGCATGGTAATGGATATGACAATGTTAATGTATTTGGTCTTGGCGGAATAGATCTGCTACGCTGCTGCTGCAGAGCAAGTACCGAGACTTCCTATTGCCAATACATTCACAGACATTGCTGTGAGCATGTAAGACATGCTGCTGCTGCTGCACATGTAAAATACATGAATCAACCTGTAGCAGATCTATACAGGTGGAGCTGGGGAAGGTGGAGGGTTCTGAAAACATGCTGCAGACTGCTAACAGCAAACAATGCCAAACATTTGAATGTTTGAGCAGCAAGCTCATTGGCCACTGATGCAACAGCAACCAATCAGCTGTGCTGTGTAGATGATGATGCGATCGCTACCAAATGAGTTAAAGACCCATCAGCCTGTATTGTCAGAGCTTCAAGCCAGGTAATAAAAACAATGAAATGCAAACTCGGAATATTACGCAAATCTGCAATAAATATGAAAAATTACACTTTATGCATTTAATATACTTTATGTATTAAATCTCACTTTATTAACCAATGTCTTTGCTGTTGACCTTTGATGATCCAATTCAATCATACTAATGAGCAAAAATGACTTTAGATAAACATCACATTTGTGTTTCAGCATTCTGTTCTTCTGCAATCCAAAATGGAAGCACAGCTGAAAGGTTTGTTTGAGCTGCGCCCTCTACTGTACAGGCATGAATTTGCATTTACTTCAGCCTGAGGCTTATTCATTTCACTTATGGTGTGAAACAGCCTTTACATTTGTCAAAAATAAAACATTTTGTTGTTAAAATATAAAACAAGCAAGCCCAGCCAAAATGAGAAAAAAGTAATGCAAAAGTAACTAAGTACATTACTTTCTGGTGTTTCCTAAGTATTTCCAAAAGTACTGGATTTTACACTCAAATGACCCCAGGTGAAAAAAAAAAAGTATACTTGATCACTACATGATCGTTGATCGATTGCTCCCTTCTGCTCTTGTCTGCCTTGCTGCTCAGAGTGGTTTGCATCTGTAGCTCCGTATAGCTTTGTTTTGAGTCTCTTCCTATAATTCCTTGTTGTTCATATTATTATGACCATATATCTGATATTGTCTAATATTTCCTATCACATTAATCTGACGTTGCTACCTTTTTAATCTTTTAATCTAGATCGCTATCACAACGCGTTAGCATTTCGCTAGCCTGTTAACTTGTTATCCATGCCTACCGTCTTCTTCTCTCTCGTGCTCCTTTTTCTTCGAGTCCATCAAACAACTGTGGTAAGTCGGATCAGTCTAACAAACTCGGTGAGTCATGTCATCCTCTCCTTTTGTTGTTACTTGCACTGCGTGTCACATGTATAGTATAGCTTTCTCTGTCAGCAACGAGGGATTCATATGTCATAAATGCAGGGAGATAGTCAGGCTGACAGAGAACATCTCAGATTTAGAGACACGCGTCCAAACTTTAATCGAGGATAGTAAGAATGTAAGGGCTTTAGATACTGCTTTGGATGCGACTAGCTTAGTGAACTCTGTACATTGTTCGGTTCCAGCTGTAGAGCCCGTGCAGCAGGTCAACTGGGTGACTGTGAGACGGCCTAGTCACGGGGAAAAATGCCGCTCTTCCATTCCAATTAGAACATAAAACAGGTTCTCCCCACTCAGTGATGCACCCACTGAGAATCCTGTTGAAAGTGCCCTAGTTATTGGCGATTCTATTACACGGAACGTGAAAATAGAGACACCAGCCACCATAGTCACATGTTTGCCAGAGCACCTGACATCAAAGCAAATTTAAAAGTGCTGACTAATGCTAATCGTAAATACTCTAAGATCATTATTCACGTCGGCACTAATGATGTTCGACTTCGGCAGTCGGAGATCACTAAAATTAACATTAAAGAGGTGTGTGAACTCGCAGATATGATGTCAGACACTGTAATTTGTTCTGGCCCTCTCCCTGTTTATCGGAGTGATGAGATACTTAGCAGACTATCATCACTCAATGGCTGGCTGTCTAAGTGATGTCCGCAGAATAATATAGGGTTCATAGACAATTGGAAAAGTTTTTGGGGCAGACCTGACCTTTTGAAAAGAGATGGTATCCATCCCTCCTGGGATGGTGCCGCTCTTCTCTCTAGTAATATGGCACATAGTCTTAGAGCTGAAACATGACAAACTGGGGCCAGGTCAGGAAGCAGACAGACTGGCTAAACTGACCGTCTGCTAGCTGTCTCATGTCACAGAAGTCATATAAATCCCAACACATAGAAACTCTTTCACCTAGATATTATCACATAGAGACTGTGTCTGTACCCCGAATTAGTAAATACAAAAAACTCCCAAACTCATTTAAGGGTAAACATTTAATTGATGTTCAACAAATAAAAAACATATATAATACTGATGAACAAATGATAAAGCTTGGGTTGCTGAATATTAGATCCCTTTCTTTAAAAAGCACTTATTGTAAATTATATTATCACAGACAATAATCTAGATGCGCTGTGTTTGACAGAAACCTGGCTAAAACCAGATGATTACATTACTTTAAATGAGTCTAGCCCTCAAGGTTACTATTATCGACACAAGCCACGTCGGAAAGGCAAAGGGGGAGGTGTTGCTGTAATTTATAGTAATATCTTCAGTATTACTCAAAAGGCTTTCAAATATAATTCCTTCGAAGTGATGGTGCTTTATGTAACCGTAACACGGAACAAAAGAATAAGTACTCAGTATATTATACTCAACAATGTTTAAATAAGGCCTAGGTTGGGCCAAAGTATATTCAATCAATTAACAGCTGGCAATTTTATTACAGATAGAAAAAACTTTGAATAAACAATTCCCACAATGTAGATGAGTACACAATGGTCTGATTCCTACTCAACACCAAGAATGAAAAAAATAGTTTGATATTGAGTCCAAAGTTGTCCAGAGTAAAGTCTCAATAGTCCTCCTTTGCATGTGTGTATGTGTGTAATGTTCAAATGTCAATGTGTAAAAGCCTTTTGTGTTATTTTCTCTACCATTCAAAAAAAAAACAAAAAAAAAACAATCAGAGATCTCGTAAACGAAAAAACTCACAATCAAAAGCATTGACTGGTTCAGAGACGGGATGAAACGACAACCTCATGCCAACCTTGTGCGAGCAAGTTGAGCTGGCTTCTTCATCTGAATTTTACATTGAATGACTCACCCAACATACTGCAGTGTTTACTGACCTCTAGAGGTTAGCCGTAGTATTGCAACAAATATACAAGCATTGTTTTGTAGTATACAAATGAAAAGGAGTTACAAACAAAAAGAAAAATGTAAATGTACAACTCAAGGGGGTTACATCCTCCCCTCCTGAACCTGCATGCGTCTTTGCATGTGATGTACCTATAAAATCACTGATCTATTAGGTGTCAGCATCCTAACCTCAGGGAAATCATCTGACTCAAGGGCTTGTGTGAAGGCTTTGCTTAAACCACTTAGCAGGGATTGCATGACTAACACTAAGGGGTTTCCTAATGAGGTGTAAGTTAGCCTATCAGGTTGCTCTCTTATTCTTGTGGAATGTCCGAGCTCAGGCACTTCCTGCACAGGGGTATTTTCATTACTTTCATCCTCCTCAATGAGCATTTCACCGTCATTTTCCTCTTTCCTCATTCCATCTCTTTTCCCCTCAACAGGTTCCATTCCGCTGATCAACTCCTCAGTAGACTCATCATCGTTGACATCAACGTCCTCTGAATCCTGTTCCTTAACAGGCGAGTTTTCCACATTTTCTTCCAGGATGTTCTCAGGTAAGGTTGTTCCTTCCTTTCCAGCTAAAGACTCTACTTCTTCCTCGTCGTTTCCCCCATCAACTTGCACATGCTCAAATTCAATGTCAAGATTTTCCTCACCTCCAGAAGGCAAAAATGGTTGTGCATTTGGATTTAGGGTTGTCTCACCAGAACTTTCTTCCACCTCCTGTGTACAAGGCATGTCCTTGACAATCGTTATGGTAGGATATGGCCTATCCTGCATGATTTGGGGGCAGTAGAAATCTGGTTCTCCATCACCATCATACGCTTGTTCAACAACATCCACCGAAGCTGTTGGTGATTCCTTAGAGCAAGTCATCTTTTCCTTTCCCTCCACCCTGTTGTCTTCATCACTGGAATTGGCGGGGCTTAAGAATCCACAGGGCAAGAGTAGATCTCAATGGAGGGTTCTTTCAGGTCCATCTGTAGTAAGAGGTTTGACAACATAGACTGGAGAATCAGTTATTTGTTTTACTACTTGGTAGATGGTCTTGCTCCATCGGTCAGCTTTCTTGTGCTTGCCTCTTATGCCAACATTCTTGACGAGAACACGGTCTCCAGCTTGTAAAGTGGATTCTCTCACCTTCGAAGCTTGTTGATGTACTCAGCATGACTAACTCTCTTTTCCCCTTCAGGCTTGATATCAAAGGCTACATCTATTGGAAGGCTTGGCTGTCTCCCAAACATCAACTGATAAGGAGAGAATCCGGTGGTGTCATTTTTCGTACAGTTATAGGCATATGCCAGAGGCTGTACATAATCACGTCATTTGATCTTGTCTTCTTCTTGAAGAGTTCCGAACATTTGGAGAAGAGTTCGATTAAACCGCTCCACGGGATTTCCGCATGGGTGGTAAGGAGTGGTCCTAGTCTTCTTTATACCCAGTAGAAGACAAAGGTCTTTGATCACAGTAGATTCAAAATCCCGACCCTGGTCACTGTGCAGGCGTTCTGGTATCCCATAATGAATGAAGAAGTTATTCCAAAGTGCTTTAGCAACTGTCCTTGCTTTTTGATCAGCTGTTGGAATTGCTACAGCATACTTTGTAAAATGATCAGTGATGACTCAAATGTTCTTGGTACCTTTACCATCTGGCTCAAGAGAAAGGTAGTCCATTCAGACTAGTTCTAACGGTCGGCTGGTCTCGATGTTAACCAGGGGAAATGGTTTTTCTGCTTTTGCTTTTCTTCTGATACACCTCTCACGGGTACTGACCTTGGTTTTGACATCCAAAGACATCCTTGGACAATAGAACCGTGTATGAACTAAATCCAAAGTCTGCTCCACTCCCATATGACCTACCGAGTCATGCAAAGCTTTTAAGGCAACTTCCTTATACTTCTGAGGTAGAACTATCTGATAGAAAGGCTCTCCTCTGTTCATACGCTTCCTGTAGAGGACTCCATCGATGACTACAAGTTGGTCAGACAAAGCATAAGTTGGACTTCTTGGTTTTCTTGCTGTCTGACACAGTAAGAGAGACATTTTCCAGTGTTCAAGAGGTGAGTCACTCTACTAATGACAGGATCATTCGCTTGCTCTGCAGCCCAGTCTTGCTGTGACATCCTGGGAAGGGAACAGGAACCAGGAAGAAATTCAGCTTGGTAGAATTCAACTGGGATGGCCTTAGTATCAATGGCAAGACATTCCAGAGCAACAGGTAAATTGGCATCTTGGTTTGCCACAGTGCATCCATACAGTTGATGCTTTTGACAAACGGCTCTCACTGCTTCCTTAGGAAAGGAAGTCTTATTTTCCTCTTTCAGAAACCGGGAGATGAACTGATTGATACGGTCATCTTCAACCTTAGAACTGAAGTCGGGGTCTACCTGATCATGTGGTCGTCTGGAGAGACCGTCCGCATCTTGATTTTTCCTTCCAGCTCTGTATTGAATGCTGAAGTTAAAAGTAGACAGGGCCGCAAGCCACCGGTGTCCTGCAGCATCAAGCTTGGCTGATGTTAATATATGTAAGGGGGTTATTATCGGTCATGATGGTGAACTCGGCCCCATACAGATAGTGGGTGGGATAACGCTTTTCACAGTTTGACAAACCTCTGCTGGCAAATGAAATCACCCTCATGTGACCATCTTGTTCCTGGTACAAGGCTGCGCCAAGACCATGAAGACTAGCATCTGTATGTAACTTGTACGGTAGTTTTGGATTTGCAAATCCCAACACCGGGGCGGTGGTCAGCTTTTGAATTAGTGTCTGGAATGCGGTGTCACACTCCATCTACCACCAAAAGGTTTCTTGAAATCGGAATTGGTGGGAGGCTTGAAACCCTTTTTGCATTCCTTCGAGGTGGACAATAGCCAACTGTTAGTGCATTTAATGGTTTGGCAATTTTGGAATAGTCTCTGATGAACCTCCGATAATATCTAGTGAAACCCAAAAAGGACTTCAGCTCACTGATATTTGTCAGCTTTGGCCAGGTGGTGAGTGCAGAGATTTTTTCAGGGTCTGTTTCTACGCCTTTCTCCGAAACAATGTGTCCGAGATATTTGACGGATTTCATGAAAAAGTGGCATTTGCTTGGAGATAGTTTTAGACCAAACTCTTTCAGCTGGTTCAGAAATTTCATGAGGCATTCTTCGTGTTCCTCCAGGCTTTTTGAGAAAACAATGAGATCGTCGAGGAAGACAAGGACTTTTTTGAGATGCAAGGTGCCCATGCACTTTTCCATAACGCGCTGGAATGTACTAGGCACATTAGTCACCGTCTGCGGCATTCTATTAAATTCCCAGAATCCCATAGGTGTTACGAATGCCGTTTTGTGTTTATCCTCCTCTTCAACCTCCGACTGATAATAACCTGACTTTAAGTCCATTACAGAAAACCATTTGGATCCTGTCAATGCAAGAATACAAAAAAGGTCTGCACTTTGAAGCACTTTAATCATGGTACACAGGAGATAAGACGACAGAAAACTGCTTTTTTTTTTTTTTTTTTTTTCTTTGATCGTTATTTAATAATTGATTTCTTTTGGAATTTTTAATTTTATCGAACGCTGATTTAAACCAAGTACGTGGGTATCCTCTTGAGCTAAAGCGACTGCTGAGAATTTCAGATTGTTCATCAAATTCTTCTTCTGAAGTGCAAATGCGTCTTAATCTATAGAGTTGGCTTAAAGGTAAACCTTTTTTCAATGGTAACGGATGATGACTATCAGCAGAAAGTAAAGTATTCTTATCTGTTGGTTTTCAAAATACCATGGTGGAGACAGTATTGTTGATTTTGGATATCAAAACATCTAAAAAATGAATAGAAAAATCCTTTTTCAACTGAAAATGTGATAGAGTCTAATCTGGAGTTCAAAAACAAAACAAAATTATGCAGCTCCTCTTCACTTCCCCTCCAAATGAGGAAACAATCATCGATGTACCTGTCAATGCAGAAAACGTTTCCTCAATATTAGGCAGTTCGTAGGCATCTTTGATTGTCTGATTATTTAGTTTTCTGTAATCTACGCACAGGCGGATAGCATCGTTCTTCTTCTTCTTTACAATGACTATTGGCGAAGCAAAAGGGCTTTCCGACTCACGGATGATGTTTGAATATTTAAGCTCCTGGAGATGAAGCCTAACAGCTTCATAATCTGAGGGATGGATGGGCCTCACTCTCTGTTTAAAAGGAGTCAGGTCTGAGAGATGAATTCTGTGTTTGACGGCTGTAGTGTGCCTGTAGTCAAGGTCACTCATTGCAAATACTTCAGGAATGGAGTTAAGTTTTGTTGTGATTTTTTCTTTCCATTCTTCTGAGAGAGATGAGTCTGTGAAGTCGAATGTGATATTGTTTTTAGGATTGGTGGAACATACAGCGTTGCAGCCGACTTTAGTAGTGGAAGACACAACACTTGGCTCTTTCTCTTTAGCTGCGGTGTTCTTTAGTGAAGACAGAGCTGATGGAGCATAGAGCTCAGCTAAACAACAGTTAGCTGGGAGTGTGATTTCATGTGCCGTTTCATTCTGGAGGATAATGGGGACTTTAAATGAGGTCCTCCTGGGGCTGGTCAGGACGTAGGCTGGAGTGAGTGGATGGCTCTACTACAAGCAGAGTGTCGGCAACCGTAGACACATTCCTAGCATACCCATCCAGGACCATCTTTTGACCCGCTGGAATGGTGACTTGGTTCTTACCCTTTAGCTTGACTTGGCCCACTTTACCATTGCTTTGTCCCAGGGTATATCTGTGCAATAGAGTTTTCAAAAGGGGCAAGTATTGGAATTTGTCTTTGGAAGCAGCATGACTGTTGCCATTTGCAATACAAGACTGAAAAAAATATGTCTAGGGTGTTTGTACAGACAAGCACTGGAACTTCAGCATTGAACTTGTAGTCAGGGTTGACAAGTGCAAGTGTGGAAACTGTTTCAGCTTTTCCAGCAATGTTCTCTGGAAAATGTATGATCACCTCAGTGTAGCCCAAGTATGGTACAGTCTGCCCCCCAGCTCCTTCAACTTCAATAAGATCATCAAGGGAGAGGATTGGAGAGGATGACAGATATGTATCATTGAAAGATTTGGACACAGTGGTCACCTGTGACCCTGAATAAAGAAGAGAGTTGCAAAGTTCTCCCTCAATAACGATTTCAGCTGTACATTTAAGACCAATTATGCCAGAGATTAACTCACTTTCATGAGTAGGAAGACTTG
The DNA here is from genome assembly GCA_039654765.1 of Mylopharyngodon piceus. NCBI lineage: Eukaryota > Metazoa > Chordata > Actinopteri > Cypriniformes > Xenocyprididae > Mylopharyngodon > Mylopharyngodon piceus. The sequence continues at coordinate 25,487,549 of CM077446.1, forward strand.
AGTGAGCTTGACATCTTGTTTCTTTTTGGTTCATTTCATTGGGATATTCTTTGCTACAATGGGCACCAGTATGTCCCATTACTGAAACCCCGTCCAGTTTATTCCATTTTTCACTTTCCATTCATCTTGTTTCACCTTGAGCTCTTCATACTTTTGGTCCACAAGCGCTTTGTTGATGGAACCTTCACATGTCCTGGCTATATGGCCATCTTCACCACATCTGAAACAAAACCAGGGTTCCCTTTCGAAAGGGAACTCAACTCTGTGTTTGACACGCTTTGGGGGGAACGCCTCCGCGTGAACCGGTGTCTGAAAACAATATCAACTCACGACAATCCTATTGGCTGGCGACAGCCTATGACGTCATCATAGCGCAACCTCTAAGTATATAAGGAGCGCCTAGAGAACCAGTCAGTATCTTTTTCGTCTTCAGGGACTGTTTTGTTTGAAACGATATCAAACCGATATTAAGGTAAGACAATTTATGTCTAACAAACGTTTCAGGAAGTGTGTGCATCCATGTCCCATAGTGTTCATAGTGGCATCTACGCTAATATTAGTCTTTCTGGTTATCCCGAGGTTCACCGTAGTCAACCGGATCCGGGCCGTATCCAGGTGAGACCAAGGACCTGCGCCTTGACACGACCACAACGCAGCCCTGAAGTATCAGCAGAGATTGAGTCAACTAGATCATCCACTGTGAGGGCCTCATTGACACGACAGCCACGACACAGTTCCTCAACAACCGTCCATACCGGCGTGATGAATACGATCCTCAATTGGATGGAACTGGAATAAATACTTTGAATGTTGCGATCCTATTGGACTTACGATGGCAACCTGAATCGTAACAAAGCACTGTTGGCCAGAGGAGAACTGGCCCCCCGACTAAGCCTGGTTTCTCCCAAGGTTTTTTTCTCCACTTAAACACCTATTTGCCACTTGTCTGCCACCTGATGTCACCTGATGGAGTTTGGGTTCCTTGCCGCTGTCGCCTTTGGCTTGCTTAGTTGGGGACACTTGACATTTGACTTGACATTTGATATTCAACAGTGCTTTGATCTACCTGCATTGACACTATTCTTTAAGAGCTGCTGTGCAGCCAAATAATGTACCAGTTATCAGTGTAAAGCTGCTTTGACACAATCTACATTGTAAAAAGCGCTATATAAATAAAGGTGACCTGACCTGACCTGTTGACATCTGATCACATAACTTATAACGTTGTCTTTTATGAGAACAATAGAGCTGTACAGGCAGTTCTTGTGGGATCTGTCTGTTTGTTTTTGTGAGTGTGTTTTACTTGTAAAATGCTCCACTCTCTTCTGGTCTTTTCCTCGAGAGGAGAAGGACCGGCAGCTGCACCTAATGGTTCGGGTCTTACTCTTGCTGAGGCAGAGTAGAGACTAGATCAAAGGGTTTTCAGCTGGAGCTTGTTGAAGAGTTGAAGGGGTGAAATTCATCGCGACCTTCGACGGCTGACGGGAGAGAGCTGTGTGATTATTATGATGTGTTGTCTATGACATCGTTACATTCAGCAGCAGTTGCTCTTCTTGTTCTAAGCCAAACAAGAGAGCAGGAGATGGCTGATGAGGATGAAGATGGTGAGCCTTCTGAATCCTCAAAGCCACCCTGCCCCCGTGCATGTACAGCTGTGTGAGACTATGGAACGCGCCTCTGGCAGACTGCGGCTGCCATTGGAGCAGGTTAGGAAAGAAACCGCTCACAGACGGTTCGTCGAACGGTTCCTTTTTTGTCATAATTCTCCAGCCACTGTAAGCTTTTCATTCCTTCTTGATCTTCATACTGAGATCGAGAAGGCATAGAAGGACCTGTATTCAACTCGCATTCATCAACATCAGCAGGTTAATTCGCTGATGTTGATGGAGTGAGTATGGGTACACGTCGACGCCTCCTACTGACGAGATGAGTGCAACTATCTCGTGATATAGGTAGGCTTCAACGCTCTATACGCGGCAGCAGGTCAGGCGGGTGTTGCTTACACACAATGTCTGTTTGTAAGCATATCAGTTAGACCTGCTGAAATTTCTTATATTTCTGTCAGTTTCCTGTTTATGATGCGGACTAGGGCCCTGAAGTTCCATTAGGTTGGCTGGTACGATATATTATTAGGGTAGTACTTTGTTTGTCCCCTTTTTTGGATGTGTTGGCTTCAGATAATTAAGCCACCGTTCATATGTATTCAGATGTCGGCTGTAACTAGCCGCATTGTTAGCCACCTTTTGGTTTATTAGCTTTCTCCTCTGGTAAATGGTAGAGTTTTGAGATTAGCTTTCACTAACTTCAGATAGATCTATGTTTAGTGTCGGCCTTACAGGCCGCCTGACATTGTGTGCTTTAGAGGCTGTTGTTTTCTTAGCCCCAGGCAGATCTATGCTTATGTGTTGGCCTTATAGGCCCACAGCTATAGCTGGCCTAGGCTAGAACTAGGGTTTAGGCGGTCTGCTAGTAGCATTTACGCCTTTTTTATACTACCCCTGTTATGTGAGTGTAGGTTTCCTAGTTCTGGCCTCCTCTTATCAGAGTTGTCAGGCCAAGTCCCATTGTCCCTTCGGTGTAGGTGCAAATTAGATAGCAGCTAAGGTAGCAGACTATTGCTAAGTCTCGCTGGTGCCGTTGTCTCAGGCGGTGTAGGCCCCTTTTCATTATGTGAATAGAAACTTTGTCGCTGTGGCCCCGCTCCCTCAGAACTATCTAGTGGTGTTTTGACTTCAGTTTTTCCCCTGAACCCCTTGAACTATGTTCAAGCTTGAGTGATATAGTTGTAGCTTTTTATGAAAGCTCCTGTTCCCTAGTGTTCAGTACAGATTGTATCTGTTTTTGGTGAGAATTTCTGATGTGAAGTACCCACCCTGTATTTTTCAGGGTTGGATTAATAGTACTCCCTTGTTGTTCAAGGTTTTTGTGCTTTAATATGTTAGTTCTGATTCCTGCCCTACACTTTGTGAGCTCAGTAACTCTAATACTGCCATAGGCTAGCACCCGTGTATTCTGGAGTAGTAGGCCTGGCTTTGGCCTCCTTTAGAGTATGGTGACGTAGTTTGTACTCCCCTTGCTGTAGGGTAAAAAGTGTTTTTACTGAGTATATTGCCTGTTGGAATGTATAAGCTCAGGTTGTTTATAAAGCTAACCTCACTACATAGTTTGGTTTTCAATTATGGCTCCCTTAGAGCTTGAACACTGCCACAAGCTGACGCTTGTGTTGTGTGAAGTAGAAGGCTCCGTTTGGGCCTCCTTAAGAGTACAATAGCTTGTTGTATTTCAAGGCTTGTTGGTAGATGTTTTCAGTTAGAGTTTGCTAACTTGGAAACTAGCACTGACACAGGTTGACGCCTGTGTCATTCTGAAGTCGCAGGTCCTATTTGGACCTCCCTCAGAGCATGATGGCGTAAGTTTGTACTCCTCTTGCTTAAAGAGTAGAAAGTGTTTTTACTGAGTACACTGCTTGTTGGAATGTGTTGAGGTAAACTGTAATATGTGGGCACTCTACAGTCTTATTTGCTAGTTAAACTCGGTTCATTCTGAGCGAGTTCCATGTCCCACATCTGGGTGTTCTTTAAGCAGATTGAGCATGTAGTTTCACATGTTGGCCTTTCGCAAGGCTGCTGTAAGGTATTTCTACACAATGTAGAATTTACGTCATGTTGCAGGCCCCTTCTGGGGCCTCCATGATTCTGTGCCTACAGTATGGTTTATGTTATGTTGAGCTCTGTACTCCCCTCGTTTGAGGGTTGTCCTGCATAGTACTTAGCTCCCTATGCTGGTCAGTGGTTGAAGGCCTCTCCGAGGCCTCCCTATTGAGGATCAGCCCCCAGGCTGGTATGTACTCCCCTTGTTGGCTTCCTTTAGAGTGCACAGCCTCCTCAGTGCAAATAATCAAGCGCTGAGTAGATCATAGGATTGAGCAGAGTGTTACTCCCCTCATTGGTAAGGGTAAAAAGCGCTTAGCTGAGTCCTGCTCTCCAGGATGCCCGTCTCTATGCTCTGGTCTGAGTTGGTTACTGCCTCTTTTGCAGTCACTTTTACTGGATATCTTCTCTGAAGAAATGTGATTGGAGACTCTGTGATCAGACAGGTTGTTGACCAAGACTAGGTTTCTGTAAAGTAGACCAGGTCAGGCCTCCCTGGTGGCAATCGGGGTCGAGTACGTTCCCCTGACTAGTGACTGGCTAGGGTTCCTTCGGGCCCCCTGGCCACATTCCCTTAAAGGTACCCTCTTTTCTTTGTAGAGAAGTTTGGTTCCAGAAGCCTTTGAGCGGCCTTGGTAGGCCTTTTGCGGAAGGCCTCTTTGAGGCTTTTAGCTTGGGCTGTTGGCCATAGGGAATGCTGTCACTGACAGCCTATGTATGACCCGTAGGGGGAGTGGTTCTGGCACTTCAGTTGAAGCTGCTAGTTCTGACGTTTGTCTAGCCATTTTTGGCATGCACTCCCCTCAAGCATGGCGGCGTGGGTATATCGTTCCCCAAATAGTGTCAAACGCAGAGTTGAGTTCCCTTTCTAAAGGGAACGTCTCAGGTTACGTATGTAACCATGGTTCCCTGAGAACAGGGAACGAGACTCTGCGTTTCCTAGCCATGCATTGGGGCTGCCTGCTGAACAGTCCCTTCAGACGATAAGATACTGACTGGTTCTCTAGGCGCTCCTTATATACTTCCAGGTCACGCTATGATGACGTCATAGGCTGTCGCCGGCCAATAGGATTGTCGTGAGTTGATATTGTTTTCAGACACCGGTTCACGCGGAGGCGTTCCCCCCAAAGTGTGTCAAACGCAGAGTCTCGTTCCCAGTTCTCAGGGAACCATGGTTACATACGTAACCTGAGACATTTTGGTGGTTTAGCTGTTACCTGTTGAACTTGCATCTCCACTTTAGGTGTCACAGTCTTTGGGTATTCTGTCAACTTGGACTCATGTTTCTTCTTTTTCTCAGTTTTGGAGGATCTAAGCTGCATTTGGAGATCAGCCACCTGTTTTCTCAAAGCCTCTGTTTCAGAAATGTAGGCCTGCAACACTGCAAGGAGACATGTCAACAACGGATTGCTTATGAATAGCAGCTTTGTGCTTCGAACTGCCTAGGTGTCGCTGCATTCTGTCCAGTTTTGCCGCACGCCTGTCCTCCTCAGTTCTGAGCAGCAACAAAAACTCTGCAAAGTCAGGTGGTGTCTTCGCTTTTGATTCCAGCTGAAGGGTAAGTATTAACCCCCTGGAGTCAGCGGTATCGCCGGCGATATCACCTTGCTTTTTTTCTTATCAGTATGAAAGAGACTTAAAATACTCAGTCAATTTTGCACATACAATTAAGAGTTGTACTCCATTTTAATCTGTGAAAATTCTTTTATTTGTGTACACTCAGAGTAAAAACAAAATGTTGTGCTTTTTGCAAAATAAAGAAAACTAACATGATGCACGAGCCGCAGTCTCTCTCTGAACGAAGTCCAATCTGATAGTCCTCAGAAAATGAACTGTAACTTAGTGAATACTAATCACAAAAATATGAGACTTATGTCTAAAGAAACGTTGAAATGTCAGGTTTTAAATCATGTAAGTCAAATCGAAAACAAATATTCTCTGTTTATGTAATCTGAATGAAAAGAGAGAGATTCAAGTCGTTTGCGAGTCAGCTCATTATCCACTAATTCGGCCACGCCCACGGAGCTCACATTCTATTCAGACGCATATTCTGAGGCAATACATGTATACATCGTCGCAATCGTGTATTTATTATCTTCAAAAGTGTCTATCTGCATGTTATAGCCATGGTTATAGCGATCTCTGGAAGCCCTTTGTTAGTTCCTGGAATGTCACATGGTATGCCTGTTCTTCACCACGAGTCATTTGTGGACTAAATCTGCACAGAGCGCCCTCCGGCTGCAAGTATGAATTGAAAACACAGTACATCAGAGTATCCAGCGCTCATAATGATGACAATAAATATTGAATAAATATTACTCATCTGTATAGAAAATTGACATAAACATACGAGAATCCATCAATATTTCTCCAAATGTGCATGCTTTTAAGCTAAAAGCCCTGATGGATGTTGTTTTGTCAAAGGTAATTTTTCATATTCATAACTCCTGCTGCATATTAACAAATTACGGTCACTATAAGATTTTAAGAGTAAAACAGAGGTCAAAATGTGAAGCTTGAGTCTTAGATCTTTTTAATAATGTATAGTTTGTCAACTGCACATTAACATTTAGGCTATATAATATAACAAATGTAATAGCCTATATGAAATGCCATACATGTAACATGAATGTTCAGACGCTTTGCACCACAGAAATACATTATATTTTAAAGTATATTAAAATAGAAAACCATTATTTTAAATTGTAATAATATTTCACAGTATTGCTGTTTTTTCTGTATGTTTGATATACAGCATGATGAGCATGAGACTTCTTTTAAAAACATTATAATAGTAATGCGTCCAATCTTTTGACTGGTACTGTAATTTAAACTATAATAGGCCTATACAAAATTTTCTTCACATGATGTGCAATAATACGTGCATGCATGAGATCACAAAAATCATGTTTTTTTGTTTTTGTTTTTTTTTGTCAAGAGTGGACATTATATTAACGTTAATACAATAGCTGATATGATCCTGTTATCAGCATGATCACAGAGGGTTTTTTCACATAGCCTACCTGACTGAAAGGGCTCATTATGCGGGTCATTATGCAGATCATTATGTGGGTCTTTGTCTTCTCAGGTGTGAATCACAGCATTATTCATGAAAATCCGTGCCTCCATGCATACTGTGTTTCTTGACAAAAAGTGTCTTACAAAATTTAAATCAATATAATGTTTTATATGAACGAGTAGGCAGGATAATTTTTACATCATTTTGAAGCAAAAACTCTAGTCTACAACCTCCAATACCCAGAAGTCTTGTGAACACATATTTTGTATTTATTTTGTGGCCTTATTTCAGTGAATTAAGTTTTTTGTTTACTCAATAACCACGCATAAACGTTATTCCTTCAAAAATACAAACATGTACATACATGTTCCTCACATATTATGGTAGCCTAGTTCGTGCTGAATACAGTGTAATGACACCTTTTCCATTAATATGTTTATGAACAACTGAAAAAAGCACAAATGTCAGGGCATGTCAAAACTTCTCCAGGGCCCCAAAAATCCTCAGACCCCAGAGGTTTAATGAATGATCCCAGCAGCCACGCTGAAATTGTTTCAACAACTGACGATCTGCAGATGACTGTTTTACATCATTTCTCCTAACCGCAGTACTAAGCAGTGTTTGTAATCTTTGTAAGTAATCAGATGCTTTCTCACCAGGATCTTGGTTGGTGTTTAGAAAACGAGCAAAGATTTCATCACCATCCTCAACTAAGCCATATGCAGAGTCTAGGAGCTTCACATAGTCTCTAGGAGGAGCTGTGGAACCAAGCTGCTTAACCACATCAGAAGCTGGTGGTAAGAGGCTCTCTAAGATTTTCCTTCGCTGGATATCTATGGGAAGACAATCCTGCAACAGAAGGTCAACATGAAGACACCAGGTATCAAAGTCAGCTTCACCTGGGGGCTTAGGTACTTTTCCTGAGAAGGAACGCAGCCATTTGGAGTGTGTCTGTGCAGAAAAAGCATCATTTTTGATGACATGCTCAACCACTATACGCTGTATCTCAGGAGGTTTTAGGTCGTCATTGGTAAGTGTGTTAGAGGCAGGCTTTGGCATTTTTTTCCTCACAGCAGGATCAGGTTTGCTGGCTGAGCTAAGGACACGTGACTTTGATTTTGGCTTCTTAAAAGGTTGTCTTTTTATATACCTCTTTGGAATAAAGTCACTGTTGTCAGAAGAGACTTCTTCGGATCAGCATTATCACTGTCATCACTTGACTCAATGGACGAACTTGGTACTTGGGCATTGGGCTGTGCAGAGGGCTGCGCTAGTACTTTGATGCTATCTGCATACTATGTAACTGCTGGGTTTTGCACACTCTTAATTTCTAGGGGGAAATTAGGCTCAAGACGTGTGACTGGAGTATGTGCAAGTTAACAAGCTTCTACCACTAAAGATTGCTTTATAAACAATCTTCCTGATCAGTTTCATCTCTTTAGCATACCAGATAGCTTAGAAGAACTCAATGTTGCAACAGAAATTATTGACTCTCTCTTTTCCAGCACATTAGACTCAGTTGCTCCTTTGCACTTAAAGAAGATTAAGTTTAACGCCGTCAAACACCGTGGTACAATGAGCACAATGGGGCCCTTAAGAGAGCAGCCAGAAAAATGGAGCGCAGCTGGAAGAAAACAAAACAAGAAGTTTTTCACATTTCGTGGAAAGAACACATTTTTACATACAGAAAGGCCTTAAAAACTGCTAGATCTACTTATTTTTCTAATCTCTTAGAAGAAAACAAACACAGCCCTACATATTTATTTGATACAGTGGCTAAATTAACGAGAAATAAAGCTTCAACTTCTGATGTTTCCAAACAGCACAGCAGTAATGACTTTATGAACTTCTTTACTTGCAAGATTGATAATATTAGAGAGAAAATTATAACCATGCAACCGTCTACTACAGTATCACGTCAGACAGTGCACTGTAGTATCCCTGTGGAAAAATTCCATTCATTCACTGCTATAGGAGAGGATGAATTGTCTAAACTTGTTAAATCATCAAAATCAACAACATGTATGTTAGACCCTATACCGACTAAGCTATTGAAAGTGATGCTTCCAGAGGTCATAGATCCTCTTCTTAATATCGTTAATTCATCTTTATCACTAGGATACGTACCGGAAACTTTTAAGCTGGCTATTATTAAACCTCTGATTAAAAAACCACAACTTGATCCTAGAGAATTAGTCAATTACAGGCCGATCTCGAATCTACCTTTTCTGTAAAAATACTAGAAAAGGCAGTTTCATCACAACTATGTTCCTTTTTAGAAAGAAATGGTATCTGTGAGGATTTCCAGTCAGGATTTAGACCGTACCATAGTACTGAGACTGCTCTCATTAGAGTTACAAATGATTTGCTCTTATCATCAGATCGTGGTTGTATCTCTCTATTAGTTTTACTGGATCTTAGTGCTGCATTCAACACTATTGATCACAAGATTCTTTTAAATAGACTCATAAATTATGTTGGCATTAGTGGAATTGCATTGGCATGGTTCAAATCATACTTATCTGACCGTTATCAGTTTGTAGTAGTAAACGAAGAGATGTCATATCGATCACAAGTTCAATGTGGAGTACCGCAAGACTCAGTACTAGGACCGTTGCTTTTCACTCTGTACATGCTACCCTTGGGAGATATCATTAGGAAGCATGGCGTTAGCTTTCACTGTTACGCTGATGATACTCAGCTCTATATTTCTTCGCACCCTGACGAAACTTACCAATTCACAAAATTAACGGAATGCATAGCTGATATAGAAAATTGGATGACCAGTAATTTCCTACAACTAAATTCAGAAAAAAACAGAGATTCTAATTATCAGACCAAAAACTTCTGCACGTAATAACCTAGAATACTGTCTAACAGTTGATGGCCGCTCCGTCTTCGTCGTCAGTTAGGAACCTGGGTGTGCTCTTTGATACCAGTCTTTCATTTGAAAGCCATGTTTCTAGCATTTGTAAAACCGCATTCTTCCATCTTAAAAATATATCTAAACTACGACATATGCTCTCAATGACAAATGCAGAACAGTTAGTTCATGTGTTCGTGACCTCAAGGCTAGATTACTGTAACGCTCTACTGGGTGGTTGCCCTGCTCACTTGATAAACAAACTACAGCTGGTCCAAAACACAGCAGCTAGAGTTCTTACTAGAACCAGGAAGTATGACCATATTAGCCCAGTTCTGTCAACACTGCATTGGCTCCCTATTAAACATCGTATAGATTTTAAAATCTTGCTAATCACTTACAAAAGCACTAAATGGTTTAGCTCCCCAGTATCTGAGTGAGCTCTTAACGCATTATAGTCCTTCACATCTATTGCGATCTCAGAATTCAGGCCAATTGCTTAGAATATCAAAATCAACCGCAGGCGGTAGATCCTTCTATTTGCCACCTAAACTCTGGAACAATCTTCCTAGCATTGTTTGGGAAGCAGAAACACTCTGTCAGTTTAAATATAGACTAAAAACGCATCTCTTTAACCTGGCATACACATAACACATTATCAATTTATGTTTTCAAATCTGTTAAAGAATTGTTAGGCTGCATAAATTAGGTCAGCTGGAACCAGGAACACTTCCTATAACACCAGATGTACTCATTACATCAGAAGAAGAATGGCATTTACGCTAATATTAGTCTCTCTGTTTATCCCAAGGTTTACCATGGGTAGTCGGATCCGGGCCGTATCCTGATCAGATGAAGGACCTGCGCCTAGACATGACAACAACCTAGCCCTGAAGTGTCAGCAGAGATTGTGTCAACTAGATCATCCCCTGTGAAGGCCTCACCGACACGACAGCCAGTGACACAGATTCCCAACAAACCGTCCCATACTGGCGTGATGAATACGTTCTTCAACTAGATGGAACTGGATTAAATATTTTAACTGTTGCAATCCCAAACGGGCTTATGACCTGTAAAGCTGCTGAATCATAATCATGCACTGTTCGCTGTTGGCCAGAGGAGAACTGGCCCCCCGACTGAGCCTGGTTTCTCCCAAGGTTTTTTTCTCCATTTTTGTCACCTGTTGGAGTTTGGGTTTCTTGCCACTGTTGCCTTTGGCTTGCTTAGTTGGGGACACTTGAAATTCAGCAATGTTTTTGATCTGCCTGCATTGACACCATTGTATGCAAACTACATTAATAACTATTGATTTTTACAACGGAATGAATCAATACTGTATTTACTTAAGCTGGACAATGACACCATTTTCTTTAAGAGCTGCTGTGCAGCCAAAATTATTTACCAATTATCACTGTAAAGCTGCTTTGACACAATCTGCATTGTAAAAAGCGCTATATAAATAAAGGTGACTTGACTTGAATGCACTAAAAAAAATACTTAAATACAAGCAAGTACATTTGTAGTACATTCTTATTTTTTTGTGCTAAATAAAATTGTAAAAGTTATACACTGTAAATACACTAATTAAAAGTATATTTGTACTTCAGTAGTGCTCAGTGCACTTGAAAAAGTATACTAAATAGCACTAATACTTAAATTGATTTGTAGTGCAATGAAATAAAGTATACTACTGCAAAAATATACAGAGGAGTTTTATTAGTGTATTTCTTAAAAGTGTGTTTTGAATGCTTTAAAAAAAATAGTTCAATCTTAGTATACTTTTATATAGTAATACTAAGTTTAAATTAAATTGATTTTATTAAAAATATATTACTAATGTACTATTAGTAAGTACATTTTCCCAACTGTTATACTTAAGTAATATACTTAATATAAAGGCACTAATTAGCACATAACATTTTAGTGGATTTTTATATATACTGTCACTAAGTTCTATTATAATGGATTTTCATGAAAAATAAAACATGCAGGTTAAATGTGTACTTTAGCAAACAGTACTTAAAGTGCTATATTTTATGTATTTTAATGTGGGAAAAAAGTGCTAGTAACGACATACTAATAGTGTACTTGATTGTACTTGTCATGGTTCACTGGTTCACTCTAGGCATTTCTCAATACAAAGTAGGCAAAGTTCGGACTTGCATCCTTAGTAGTTCAGACTTAGCAAGTTCGGACTTAGCGGGAGGACGCAAGTCCGGTGATTCTGCAAATTATACAGCAGCGTTCTTGATAGCGTCACTCAGCTCGCTCTGGCTACTCCGGTTATATGTGTTTGTATATTTTAGGCAACAATAAAACAAAATATGTAATAAAACACCACTCTGCCTCTTTTAGTTTTCATTTAAAAAAATCTTAAACATATTAATAGCCTGAGCCTTGTGGTTCAGGCAATGCGTTCATTCTTCACTGCATGTATCTATGACAAAACGAAATATAAAACACAACCCTGCCTCTTTTCGTTTACATTTTAAAAATATTAAACATTAATATGTGGTTCAGGCAATAGGCTATGTGCATACTCTGATTATCTTCACTGTAATAAAATGAAATATAACATAAAACACCCTGTCTCTTTTTGATCATGTCAGTTTTAATGACCGGTGATCGCCTGGATCTCACAACTCCGAAAACGTCAGATAATATTTTCGAATAGGTGCTATCTTTATCAATAAATCACAAATTTGAGCTTTAAACAGGTACATTCTCGCCTGAAAAACTACATATCATGACATAGTGTCACAGACACGCCAGGCTCTACACTCACCCAATCACTCCCTCTCCTGAGTATTAACCAGCCACACCTGACACTCATCAGCACTCATCACCACAGCAGCATAAAACACACTCCTGAACACTCACTCTCTGTCCGGTCTCGTTAACGCATACCTACATGCTATGCTTACCTCCAGGACTCCTTCATTCAACGACTTACCTGTCTCCCGTGTTCTCCGTGATTCCTCGTGTCTCCTCGTCTCCAGTGAGTTCAGTGTGTTTCATCTGCTTCACGTCCATCTGCATCCACGCTTCCTGAAACAACACAGTCAAGTATCAGATCCAGCACCACGACCCGTCAACATATCTGTCTGCTTTCACTCACCTGCATTCAACCTGCATGCTCTGTTGATCCAAATAAACTCTGTTTGCACTTACCTGTGTCTCCGCTCCCTTCTGTATGTAACAGAAGACCGGACCACAACCGTCACATCAACATGAGCACTCCGGATCCCATTCAAGACCTGGTTGATGCACTTCACCGCACGTTCACCGCGGCATCTCCTTCACCACCTGCCGTCGCCAGTCCCATGGCTAAACCGGCGCCCTTCTCTGGCCTGGCGGAGGACTGCAACGGATTTCTTTTGCAGTGCACGCTGGTTCTGGAGATGCAACCGCACTTATACCCGGATGACAAAGCAAAGGTGGCTTTCATAATCTCTCAACTCAATGGAAAAGCACTGCGATGGGCTGAACCTCTCTGGAATCAGGAAAATCCCGTTGTTCTTTCCCTGTCCAGCTTCATTTCCCACTTCAAAGAAGTTTTTGGAACACCAGCAGGAGATTCATCAATCGGTGAGAGATTATGCAATTTAAAACAAGGATCACTAACCGTTTCTGATTATGCCCTCCAGTTTCGTACTCTAGCTGCTGCAAGTGGCTGGAATGAGCAAGCCCTGATCACCATGTATCGTCAAGGTCTCGATCCCCGTGTGCGGTTGCATCTCGCTGCATACGAGGATTCCATCGGGCTCGAGAAATTTATCCAACTATCCATCAGATTCGCCACTCGTATGCAGCTGTGCCTCGAAGAGCACCAGAACCAGCCATTATTTTCATCTAACCTCCGCCAGCCAGAATCCGTCAGCTCCCCAGAACCAGCCAATGACTCCATGCAACTTGAAAACTCACGTCTTTCGTCAACTGAGCGGCAGAGGAGGCTGACCTAGAATCTCTGTTTGTATTGTGGCCGTGCTGGGCATTACATCTCAGAATGCCCCACTCGTCCAGTTCGGCCAATGGTGAGTGTCATTTTGCCCACTCTGAATAAGATGAAGCCACTCACAATTGTTGTAACACTTACTGCTGCTGAATTCTGTCTTCCAGTCAGTGCGCTCCTCGATTCTGGGTCAGCTGGAAACTTCATCTCCGGAGCCCTCTGCCGCCAACTTAATCTCAAGACAGCCCCCACGCCGAAGATTTACCAGATCCACGCGGTAACTGGAAAACCCTTGCGGAAAGTATGTTACAGTGTGGGACCTCTTCTTCTCCAAGTCGGGGTTCTCCATAAGGAGGAGATCCAACTGCTGGTTCTGGAGAACTCAACCGCTGACATGATTCTAGGGCGCCCATGGCTGGAGCAGCACAACCCCACCATCTCCTGGAGGACAGGAGAGATCCTGAAGTGGGGTAACCAATGTTTCCAAGACTGTTTTTCTGAGTTTCCAGTTCCTAGTTCTCCAAGTTCCAAAGTCGTCCAAGTCTGCGCTACTACAGTGGAAAGCCCTCTGGATAAACGTTCCACTGATATTCCTGCCTGTTATTCCCACTTCAGTGATCTCTTCTGTCCAAAACAAGCCTCCAAGCTGCCTCCCCATCGGCCATGGGACTGTGCCATCGACCTCATCCCAGGTGAGCCAGTGCCCAGAGGGAAAATCTATTCCTTATCCGTTCCGGAGGAGAAAGCCATGGAGGAATATATCGACGAAGCTCTGAAGCAAGGTTACATCCGACCGTCCACTTCCCCTGCTGCTTCCAGCTTTTTCTTCGTGGCTAAGAAGGACGGAGGCTTGCGGCCCTGCATCGATTACAGAGCTCTCAACCAAATTACCATCAAGTTCCGTTATCCCCTTCCTCTCGTCCCATCAGCCCTGGAACACCTTTGCGGCGCCACTGTGTTCACCAAGTTGGACCTCCGCAGCGCATACAACCTCATCAGAATACTTGAGGGGGACGAGTGGAAGACAGCTTTTGTGACACCTACTGGCCATTATGAGTATCTCGTCATGCCGTATGGACTGGTCAACGCCCCCTCCGTATTCCAAGACTTCATGCATGAGGTGCTCCGGGAGTTCCTGCACAGATCCGTCCTGGTCTACATTGACGACATATTGATCTACTCCCGGAGCATGGCCGAACATCGCCAACATGTTGCGGAGGTCCTCCAACGCCTGAGGGACTACCATCTTTTCCTTAAAGCCGAGAAATGCACTTTCCATCAGCCCTCAGTGCAGTTTCTCGGATATAACATCGATCGCAGTGGCGTCCGCATGGACGAGAGGAAGGTCACTGCAGTAAAAGACTGGCCCATTCCTACCTCCGTAAAAGAACTGCAAAGATTCCTGGGATTTGCAAACTTTTATCGACGTTTCATCCAGAATTACAGTTCCATAACCAGTCCACTCACCAACCTTCTCCGTAATAAGCCCAAGTCTCTGTCCTGGACTCCTACCGCCACCCACGCATTTGAGGCCCTCAAGACGGCGTTCACAACCGCTCCCCTCCTGGCTCACCCCGACCCAGATCTCCCCTTTGTCGTTGAGGTCGACGCCTCCACCACCGGAGTGGGAGCGGTATTGTCACAGCAGCAGGGGAATCCCAAGAAACTCCATCCATGTGCTTTCTTCTCCCGGAAGCTCAACCCGGCGGAGGTAAATTACGACATCGGCAACCGAGAACTTCTCGCCATCAAGCTCGCCTTGGAGGAGTGGAGGCATTGGCTTGAGGGAGCAAAACATCCTTTTGTGGTCCTAACCGATCACAAGAACCTGGGGTATTTACGGGATGCCAAGAGATTGAATCCCCGCCAAGCTAGATGGGCTCTGTTTTTCACTCGATTCAATTTCACCATCTCCTATCGTCCTGGATCAAAGAATGTAAAAGCCGATGCCCTGTCCCGCCTTCACAGCCTTGAAGAGAGCAACGACGATCCAGAGCCCATCATCCCCGAAAAACTCTTCGTGAATCCCATTTCCTGGTCAGAAGAAACGCTCCCCGAGTCCAATGCCTCCACCAACACCCCGCCGGGTTGCCCCACCGGATTGAAGTATGTCCCACGAGCACGACGCACCCCCCTCATCCACTCCTCACATACTTCACTGGGCACTGGCCACCCAGGGGTCAACGAGACCCTCTCGCTGTTGAAACAGCGCTTCTGGTGGCCAAACATGACATCCGACGTCAGGAGGTACGTACAGGGGTGCAGGGAATGTGCCATCTCCAAAAGTCCACGCCATCTTCCCTCCGGAAAGCTCCAACCTCTGCCCGTTCCCACTCGCCCGTGGTCACACCTAGGAGTGGACTTTATCACCGACCTCCCAGTCTCCGACGGATGCACCTGTGTCCTAGTTGTGGTAGATCGGTTTTCCAAGTCTTGTCGACTACTCCCCCTGCCTGGACTACCTACAGCTATGGAAACCGCCGAGTTACTATTCAACCATGTGTTTTGATACTATGGATTACCTGAAGATATCGTATCTGATCGTGGATCACAATTCACCTCCCGAGTCTGGAAGGCGTTCTTCAAACTCCTAGGTGTGGCCATCAGTCTCTCCTCTGGCTACCATCCACAGACGAACGGGCAGACGGAGAGGAAGATTCAGGAGATCGGCCGTTTCCTACGTACCTTCTGTCACGGCCACCAGGACTCCTGGAACCAGTTCCTGGGCTGGGCCGAGTACGCCCAGAACTCTCTCCGTCAGTCTACCACTGGTCTTACACCTTTCCAATGCGTGCTCGGCTATCAGCCCCCACTGTTCCCCTGGGACGGGGAACCATCAGATGTCCCGGCGGTGGATTACTGGTTCCGGGAGAGCGAGAGGGTTTGGGACTCAGCTCATCTGCAACTCCAACGTGCCCTACGCAGGCGCAGGTTGACAGCCGACCTTCGACGTTCCCACGCACCCAATTACCAACCAGGACAGAAGGTTTGGCTGTCGACCCGGGACATCAAGATGCGCCTGCCCTGTAGGAAACTGAGTCCTAGATTCATTGACCCCTTCACCATCATCCGGCAACTCAACCCTGTCACCTATCACCTGCAACTCCCTCCTGAGTATCGCATTCACCCAGTATTCCACGTATCACTCCTAAAACCTCACCATCCCTCTGTTCTTCCCTCCACAGAGCCTGGCGACTCCGAAGATCCCCCTCCTCCACTCATCGTAGAAGACGGAGTGGCCTACCAAGTGAAAGACATCTTGGACTCCCGGCGTCGTGGTGGCTTCCTGGAATACTTGGTGGACTGGGAAGGATACAGCCCCGAAGAATGATCATGGGTTCCCAGAAACGATATTCTCGATCCTAGTCTTCTTGATGACTTCCATGCCAGACATCCCAACAGACCAGCTCCTCGTGGCAGAGGTCGACCACCACGACGTCGGGGTCCGCGGTCCTCAGGAGCGGACCGTGGAGGGGGGGGTAATGTCACAGACACGCCAGGCTCTACACTCACCCAATCACAGCGCACTCCCTCTCCTGAGTATTAACCAGCCACACCTGACACTCATCAGCACTCATCACCACAGCAGCATAAAACACACTCCTGAACACTCACTCTCTGTCCGGTCTCGTTAACGCATACCTACATGCTATGCTTACCTCCAGGACTCCTTCATTCAACGACTTACTTGTCTCCCGTGTTCTCCGTGATTCCTCGTGTCTCCTCGTCTCCAGTGAGTTCAGTGTGTTTCGTCTGCTTCACGTCCATCTGCATCCACGTCCATCTGCATCCACGCTTCCTGAAACAACAAAGTCAAGTATCAGATCCAGCACCACGACCCGTCAACATATCTGTCTGCTTTCACTCACCTGCATTCAACCTGCACGCTCTGTTGATCCAAATAAACTCTGTTTGCACTTACCTGTGTCTCCGCTCCCTTCTGTATGTAACACATAGTAGTATGTTTAAATTACACGGGTTTTCTCCTTTACTATTGACGCTTGCTGGTTAGTGCACGATGCATTCTGGGACACCTGGCTGTTTCAAGTCCGCAGAAGTCACCTCTTGATGCATCCTCAATAAAAGGGGCGGATCAAGAACACATCCGGGGATTTTAACTGTACATTGCTAGATGCGAACTGTGAATTGGAACAGTACTTGGGCAGCGACTGATGACGTTTCACAAGTCCACAAGAACACAAGTACAGACAAGAACGCATATTGAGAAACGGCTTCTGTCTTTCTGTGAGTGTGTTGCTGCTGATGAGCTGATCAGCGTCAGCTGGGGCTCATCAGCGCCACTACTTAATGTCTGTACATTTTGCCATGTTGTCAGATCATTAGTGTCTTTGTGCAGTGTTAGTCCTGTCTGTGTTTGAGTCTTTCTGGCCTCATTCCTGTTCTGGATATTCCCTGTCGAGACAGTTTTGGATTACCTGCTGGACTCTTGTCGGAGGACTGGTTTGCCCATTGCAGTCTCTTAGCTACCAAGAAATAATTTGCCATCTGCACCCACAATGTCTAACCCTTGCTATCTTTCCTGCTGTTATTTTTCTTAATAAACTGATATTTGCTGCATTCGCTATTGAATCCTCCTTATTTCACATGACAGTACATACATGATATTTATTCTGCACATACATTATTTAAAGACACCATTAACATGCAGTTAAGTATATCATATAAAGGGAATATTAACATATTTACAATACATTTTAAATGAATTATTTAATGTATAAAAATATGTGGGCAATACATTATAAATACATTTTGTATATATTTACCATATATTATTCTTATATTTTAAATAATTCATAAGTGTATTTTCTATGATGAATATATTTAAAAGTGTATGAAAGATGGGCTCAAATGTACTACAAGTGGTAACTAAATATTTTTTTTTTTTTAATATATATTTTTTTAATACAGAGATAGTATGTTAAAAGCACATTTTAGTTCATATTCATGGTGTCTCAAAATAGCACAGTTGAGTATACTTACATGTTCTTAAGATTATCTTAAGAAGTAGTAAAGAAGAATTTTTAGTATATTAAGTACAAAATTAGTGCAGGAAAATAGAGCACTTTGAGTACATTATGGAAGTGTACTAAGTGTACTAAAATAAAGTGTATTTTAGTGCACTTTTGTCTTTCACCTGGGACAGCATGATTAACCAATCAAAACTTCTATGTGCCAAACACCCACAGGATGAGATGGTAGAACTGTACCTTACTGCTTATCTGCATGGACGTAACTGAGCCATTTGAAAGTGTTTTAACCTTGGGTGATAGATAACACTTTCTCTCATACACAAGTCAATTCTAATCTTAACCTGTTAATCTATTTATGTGGTCATTTCACTGGAGATGAACTGATAGTGATGAGTGAATTGACCCTGACATGCCCCTCCACACACACAGACACACATTCCTCTGCTCCTTGTTTTCCCGCTGTCCATGAAACATTTTTCATACATCTGCAGAGGTCAGAGCAGAAACATAAGCTGCTGCTCTCTGTATGTTTTTCCGTCGTCTCCGGTCATGCTCATATGTAAATTGCGTGAGCTTATTTCATCCATTAGATTAAAGGATCTGAAAAAGCCCTTACATTTACCCGTCCATAGACCCTCCCCTCGAAAAAATCAGTGGTCTAAAGTAGTCGGATTAAAACACCAGGTGCAAATGAGAATGTGTCTCCCTTTTCTACTTGTGATCCAATTGACCAAAACGCATCTTAATACCAGGTGTAAACAGGGCCTGATATTTGCCTAGCTTATGCTGCCTTCACATGCTATTGGAAATTTCCTACTTTCCACTTCTGAAGTCGTGATTATGAGCTTGTCGCATTCAAGTGCTTTGTTGTCAGAAAGAACAGGAATCATGGAGGACACCAGGTTTATTCTTGCCTAATTATTGGGAAAATTTTATTAAAGCCAAAATGATATTTAGCATGCCATTCATTGACAACCATAGAAACATTCATTATGCTATCTAGATAGTCAACTGCTGACAATTCAATACAGGCTATTTTTGCTGTGTATAAAACATACAATATGCTTGTATTCATATATGTAAATATGCACCACTTTAATGACTAGACAAGATGATGTAGCTGTTGTGAAAAAATAAATAAATAAATAAATAAATAAATAATAAAGAATACCAGTCACAGCAGCAATCATTCTCCCCTCCACCATGTTTAAAGTTTATGGCACGCCCATCTCAGGAACTTGGGTATCAAAATTATCCCTGAGCTTCTCAGTGGTAAATATGACTTGAGAAGGCATTCATGTTCAGTTTTGACCTAGGAAACTCGTATTTACGATAATTCCGATAGCATGTGAAGGCAGAATAAATCATTAAACACCATCTTCAGGTTTTAGGACAGTTACTGTATAAAAAAACAAACAAACAAACAAAACCTTTTTTCTCCATTGACAAAATTAAGTTTTATTAACAAAGTTCAGGAAGAGCACATTCAGATAATCAACCTAATTAGCACAAGGGGAAGTACATACACTGCCCGGCCAAAAAAAAGTCGCTGTTTTTAATAGGCAAATACTTAAGAGTCTATGAATGGATCATTATTACAGTGATTATGTTTCTAGCATGTTGTTTCTGTCAGGATCACTATCGTCAAAGATGACTGGCAGTTAGCATACAGTTTGGATTGGCGGTATGGTTCTGTTCTGGGCAAAAACTCCCTGCCCATCCATGCAGCCTAGCATGGATAAGAGCAGGGAGAGCAGCGATAACCCCCCTAGGGTAAACAGAACAAAACCAAGTATTGCAATATCATTAATTTTCTTAATGATAATAATTAATGTAACAACATAATTGAAGAAATGAGTTTGATCAAAAGAAATATCAGAAGGGCAAGTCCTGACTGGACAAAGGAGGAGCTGGGGACAGAGGAGGGTAATTAGCTCGAGCAATGCGATAAAGCTGCTGATAATACTGAATGGACCATATATATACGAATGTGGTGATAGGCGTTGTATTCCTATAGGTCAGTGTGAATCAGCTGAGTGTCAGCTGATGCGAGCTTGACTAACGTGACCTGCCAGAACTAACGCTATACGCTTGATATGTTTGGCAACAGTTCTTTTAACCCTAACTGATGGAGTGTGTAGCTTTTCATTTGTTAAACAACCATGTAGGAAGACGTATCATGACTATATTCCAGGATGACAATTTCAAGATTCATCAGGCTCAAATTGTGAAAAAAATGTTTGGGAGGGAGCATGAAGAATCATTTTCACACACAAACTGGCATCTCTGAATCCTGACCTTAATTTAATTGAAAGTCTTTGGGATGTACTGGAGAAGACTTTACAGATTGCTCACATCTTGCATTGTCAACACAAGATATTGACTAAAAATGTTTGCAATTATTGATTAAAATAACATCACAACATTTATTTCCATCAAGAGGTGCATCAGTTTTTGGTCAAGATCTTGTATTGACAATGCAAAAGGTGAGCACTCTGTAAAGTCTACTCCAGCACATCCCAAAGACTTTCACTGAGGTTAACTACCCGGCATCTTCTTATACTTCGGCCTTCCCAACAATACCTCCTTTTGGAAAGTGGATGGTATTAGGATTGAGGCAAGTGCCGGAGAATGAACAAAGCACAACTTAATGTATTATACATCACTTTGCAATCATGCAACCTCTCTCCTAAGACCACTCCAGCCTCCAAGGCAGCCAATAGACCAAGCAAAGCCCGCAGGGCCCAGACCTCACTTCACTCGACACCACCACCTTCCTCTCGCACAAGATCCGGCCCTCCTCGAGCGTTGGGCTGCAGCAGCAGTCCTTCAGCAAGCCTGGGCCACGCCCAGTGAAAAACCCCCCTCGCCTCCCTCTTCTGCTCAGCCATTCACCGTGGTTCTTTCTGTTGTGGCGCAACCTCTCCCTCCTAACTCCCTTCTCCAGTATAAATCTCAGTACACCCTCTTCACCGCAACACTGCTACCCGTCCCACCGAACGCCGTCTCCTGTGAATATTTTTCATCCCTCATCCTTTCGTTTTCCGAGTTTGTCATGGCATTCAGCCGGTACACTGAGATAATCTGTTCAGCCTTCCTACACAAGCTCAACGATTATCAGGCCATAATAGCAGAGCTCGCATTATCATACGGAGGCGGCCATTTCTACACCTACCATAAACTATCCTCAGCAAAATGCGCTGTTAGTGTCACCTAATGGAATCAGTGCACAAGCCCCTGATCGCCACAGCAGAGTTTTCCTTGGCTGCAGAAATATCTGCAATATGCAGTTCAGTGGCTTATTCCACTATGTCATGTCCTCAGATTAACTCTTCTGCCCGCCTGCCCAGATTCAGCACAGATAAAATCCACCAGTTACTACATCCCATGACCCGCAACTACCAATGTAGATCTCAACAACACAGATACTAGAGGAAGATCTGTCTCTTTCTAAACTGGTCTGCAACAATTTTAACATGGGGACATGGAATAAACAGTGCTGCCAGTTCCTCCACTTATGCAACTTCTGTGGGTGCGCACACGCTCGCTCTGTATGCCCTGTCATGAAAGCTGTCAATAAAAAGTCTAAGAATTACTTGTTGACTCCTGTGACTATTTCTCGCTTGTCTATTGAATTATCTCACCACCCACAACTTCACTAAATTTCTAGTGTCTGGTCTCAAACATGGCTTTAAAGCCGGCAAAGAATGTTCATTCTCTCAAAACATTGTCTCCGATAATCTCCAATCTGTTTTGGCAGAGCCCGATATAGTAGACAATCTGATTAAAAAAGAAGCCAAATCAGGTTTCATGATCATCCTTTTCAATGCTCCCCCCTTTGAGATTTTTTGTAGTAGCCCTAATGGAGTGGCTTCTAAGAAATTCTTGGTTAAAAAAGCCTGATAATCGATCTGTCAGCCCCGCATAATTCCCCATTCCTGAGTATCAACAGCATCATTTCTATCGAAGAAAATTCTCTCCTCTACCACAATATAGATCAAGCAATGTCTATGATTTAAAATGTGGGTCACGGCATTTAGCTTGCTAAACTCGACATCACCTCTGTCTTTAAGGACATGCCCATCCATCCGGATTTGTGGCACTTATTCGGGGTACGCTAGCGCGGGACATTCTACTTTGCTGTACGCGCATATCCTTACAGTTCAAAAAGTTTTTGGCGAGTTGGGGATTTCTATTGCCCAGGTAGAAACTATAGGCCCAGCCACATCCATCAAATTCCTAGGCATTAACTTAAATTCCATAAATTTCTAGACCTCTCTGCCCAAAGAAAAAATGTATAGAATAATTCTCGGTGCGTCTTGTCACGTGTGGTGATGCATTCCGAAATGAGAACACAGGAATTCAGTCCAATAATACTTTAATCCACAAAATAGATCTATGCAGGAGAATCTCAAGAGAACACAAATACTTAACACATTAAATACTGACCGACAAAGAACTGAACAAAACAGGGTGTACTTATACTCAGAGGTAACAAGGGAACTAATTAGACGACAGGTGAATGTTATCATTAACTAAGGAGACAAATTAGAAAACAATCAATGCTAAACTGAACTGAAGCACAAGAAACAAACACAGGAACGAAAAGACAACTAAACAAAACATAATCCTGTCAGTACTCCCCCCTCCCGCAAGGTGTGTCCTCGTGCCATATGCAGTCCATTGGTGGAGGGGGGGAGTTTTGGAGGAGGGCGAGGAGAGGCTGGAGAAGGACAGGAGACAGGAAGAGCCAGCAGAGGGGAATACCACAACGGAACTGGCGGAGTGAGGAGCCAGAGCAGAGCCTTGAGGGAGGGAGGAGGGTTTGGAGGAGGGAGAGGCTAGAGAAGGACAGGAGGCAGGTGAAACCTTAGTGATGGCAAAACACGGTGGAGCTGAAGGAGTGCAGAGCCAAGACGTAGCAGGGAGTACATATACACAGAACTAACAATGGAACTAATTAGACGACAAGTGAATGTAATTATTAACTAAGGAGACAAACTAGGAAACAATCAAGGCTAAACTGAACTGAAGCACAAGAAACAAACATATAGGAATGAAAAGACAACTAAACAAAACATAATCCTGACATGTCTACCCTCATAGACAGGCCAAATTGTGCTAAATGCAAACTCCTATCCCTGCTTGGACATATAAACTCCACAATGCGCATAATCCCACAAGACCACGCTTTTATCTTGCATCTTCTTTCACTTGCGTCTTCGGATATAATCCCCCTAACGCTGGCATGCCGAGATGAGCTTTGTTTATGGATTACCTTCCTAAATCAGTGGAATGGCCAGTCCTTTTTCTACAACAACCTTGTTTCTCTACCAACTGACGTCCAACTGTTCACGGACACAGCCCATTCTGTCAGTTTTGATGGATTCTATCAAGGTTGCTGGTTCAAGTCTCCATGGCCCCCCAGCTTTCCGACACACCACAGTCCTCAGCACTGTTTGAGCTTTACCTTCTCATTATAGCAGCCTTTTTGTGGGGGAAAGAATGGACCACCAACAGTATTCTAGTTCATTGCAAGAACGAAGCATCTATTCAGTGCATTCGTTTTTTTTTTTTATTATTTGCACTATTATAATATACTGTATATACAATAAAAACAAAAAAGTACAATCCATATACTGTGCAGGGAGAGGCAGATAACCAAGAAGGGCTTATTTAAAGCTTCTACCTAAACAAAAAAGAAAAAAAAGTAATTATGAAATAAAAGAGCTATATCACAATAACAAATATATAAATGTATATTACTGCATCAAGTCAATTACAACATATCGTCCCCTTGGAATTATAAAGTTCTATCTGAAATTTTGTCAAAATTGAGTTATTCACATATTCATATTCTCTGACAGCTTATTTACATTATGTGATGTTTCTTTTTTTAAGTTGTGTACATTTTGGTACTTTTTAAAAAAACAAAAAAAACAAAAAGGTTCTATCTACAAAGTCGCAGTCTAACTTGGTTCTATAAGGTTTTATCTTGCGTGAGTCAATCAGCACTTCAAATGCACATACGAGGACCAATCAGGATCAGCGTTCTTTCTCATGTCGCCGCGATAGTGGAAGAGAGCGCACAAAAACGTTAAATCGGTGAAGAGAAGACTAAATAATTACATCATATAATTACGTCATACATAGGCTGTCATTGACAGCATTCCCTATGGCCAACAGCCCAAGCTATAAGCCTCAAAGAGGCCTTCCACAGAAGGCCTACCAATGCCGCTTAAAGGCTTCTGGAACTTCTTTCCAAAGAAAAGAGGGTACCTTTAAGGGAATGTGGCCAGGGGGCCCGAGGGAACCCTAGCCAGTCACTTGTCAGGGGAAATTATATTATTAGCCAGTCTTAACAAATTATTATAATAAGTTGAGTCATATAGCTTCTCTAGAGGCTGGCCAACAATCCTTGAGCAGATTTTTAATTGATTAAACAACTGTGTTTTTAGCTTAACAGACAGACTTTTATACCAAATAGAGTTGCAATATTGCAGTACACTCATTATCACAGACAAAAAGAACAAGAGTGACTGCAAAAGAGGCAGTAACCAACTCAGACCAGAGCGTAGAGACGGGCATCCCAGAGAGCAGGACTCAGCTTAGCACTTTTTACCCTTACAAATGAGGGGAGTAACACTCTGCTCAATCCTAGGATCTACTCAGCGCGTGATTATTTGCACTGAGGAGGCTGTGCACTCTAAAGGAACCCAACAAGGGGAGTACATTTACCAGCCTGGGGGCTGATCCTCAATAGGGAGGCCACGGAGAGGCCTTCAACCACTGACCAGCTTAGGGAGCTAAGTACTATGCAGGACAACCCTCAAACGAGGGGAGTACAGAGCTCAACCTAACAGATAAACCGTACTGTAGGCACAGAATCATGGAGGCCCCAGAAGGGGCCTGCAACATGACGCAAATTCTACATTGTGTAGAAATACCTCACAGCAGCCTTGCGAAAGGCCAACATGTGAAATTACATGCTCAATCTGCTTAAGATTGTGAAGGCCACACACCTAGAACAGCTTGCTTGCTGATAAGCAAGATCCCACAAACATGGAACTCGCTCAGAATGAACCGAGTTTAACTAGCAGATAAGCAAGAGGAGTACAACTTACGCCATCATGCTCTGAAGGAGGCCCCAAACAGGGCCTGCGACTCCAGAAAGACACGTCGCGTCAGCTAGTGACAATGTCTATGCTCTAAGGGAGCCAAATCTGAGAACCAAACTATCCAGTGAGGTTGACTAGTTTAGCTCAACCTGAGCACACCTTCCAAAAGGCAATGTACTCAGTAAAAACACTTTTTACTCTTAAGCAAGAGGAGTACAAACTTATACCATCATACTCTGAAGGAGGTCCAAACAGGACCTGCGACCTCAGAATAACATGGGCGTCAGCCAGTGGCAGTCTAAACTCTAAGGGAGCCAAACCTTAGAAACCAAACTATTCAGTGAGGTTAACTAGTTTAACTCAACCTGAGCTAATTTTCTTCCACACATACCCACAAGCAGTGTACTCAGTAAAAACACTTTTTACTCTTTAACAAAGAAGAGTAGAAACTCACGCCATTATGCTCTAAAGGAGGCCCAAACAGGGCCTGCGACTCCAGAAAGACACGTGGCGTCAGCCAGTGGCAGTGTCTAAGCTCTAAGGGAGCCAAATCTGAGAACCAAACCATCCAGTGAGGTTAACTAGTTTAGCTCAACCTGAGCTAATCTAATCCACACATTCCAACAAGCAGTGTACTCAGTAAAAACACTTTTTACTCTTTAAGCAAGAGGAGTACAAACTTACGCCATCATGCTCTGAAGGAGTCCCAAACAGGTCCTACAACTCCAGAAAGACACGTGGCGTCAGCTAGTGGCAGTGTGTGGCGAGGGGGGCGTGGTTCCGCAAAGTCTGCAGCGGGAGAGAGAGACAGCTGGTAGGGATTCGCCGACCCCCGGGCACGCCACCATCTGGTCCTCCGCGAGTTGGATGGCTGAGTCCAGCGACGTCGGTCGGTGGCACTGGACCCACTCGGCTGTCTTCCTTGAGAAACGAGTGATGAACTGTTCCAGTACCACACGGTCGATGATATGTTCGACGTCACTTCCCTCAGCCAGCAGCCATTTGCGGCACGAGTCCCGGAGCTGTTGGGCCATCACGAAGGGCCAGCCGGATTCGCCCAGCTCCAGTGATCTGAAACGCTGTCGGTGTTGTTCTGGGCTCCGGCCGACCCGCTGGATGATGGCCCTCTTGAGATCGTCGAAGACCAGGAGGTTCTGCACGGGCAACTGTTGCGCGGCCACCTGAGGTTCCCCAGATAATGGCGGGATCAACCGCATCGGCCACTGTTCCCGTGGCCATCCACTGGCTTCCGCAGATTCCTCGAAGAGGTCCAGGAAGGCTTCAGGGTCATCCTGCGGCCCCATCTTATTCAGTGGCAGGTGGGTGGGCGGGAACTGTTGCACCGCGACTTCGGCCCGAACCTCCCGGTCCATCCAGCTCCGGAACCTCTCACGGTCCTCCTGCTGGGCTTGGATGATGGCCTGGAAACGCCGCTCTTGGTCGTTTCTCAAGTCCAGCAGGGCCTGATGTTGTTCTTGATGCAGGACCGCGAGGGATGAGATAACGTCCGCAAATGGCGTGGAGGACGGTGTTTGCATGGCGGCGGCTCACCTTCTTCCTTCCTGGGTTTCGGCACCAGTGTAACAAAGTTCATAAATATAAGGAAGGAAGAGGACAGGGTCGGCATGACTGCTGACGGTGGCTTTATTGTCAAATTCTCACTCAAACAAAACGTTGTGCTCACAGCACACAACACAAGTAACTTTCAGTAATAAAAACTGTATAAATCCAGACATACAGCAGCTTCAGGCGTCCACCAGTCAGCAGTCCATCTCTCTCTCTCTCACTTCTGTTTCTCCTGGTGTTATATAGGTCTCTCCACGCCAATTACTGTAACAAGACACAGGTGTTTGTTATTTGCGCTTAACCCACTCACTCACTGCTCATCTCCCAACTCTCTCTCCCGCTGCAGACTTCGCGGAACCACGCCCCCCTCGCCACACAGTGTCTAAACCCTAAGGGAGCCAAATCTGAGAACCAAACCATCCAGTGAGGTTAACTAGTTTAGCTCAACCTGAGCTTAATTTATCCACTCATTCCACCAGGCAATGTACTCAGTAAAAACACTTTTTACTCTTAAAGCAAGGGGTGTACAAACTTACGCCATCATGCTCTGAGGGAGGTCCAAACAGGACCTGCGACTTCAAAATGACACAGGCGTTTCAACCTGTGGCAGTGCTAGTTTCCAAGTGAGCAAACTCTAACTAAAAACATCTACCAACAAGCCTTGAAATACAACAATCTATTGTGCTCTGAAGGAGGCCCAAACGGAGCCTTCTACTTCACACAACACGAGTGTCAGCTTGTGGTAGTGTTCAAGCTCTAAGGGAGCCATATATGAAAACCAAACACTGTAGTGAGGTTAGCTTATTAAACTCAACCTGAGCTTATACATTCCAACAGGCAATGTACTCAGTAAAAACACTTTTTACCGTTTCAGCAAGAGGAGTACAAACTACGTCACCATACTCTAAAGGAGGCCAAAGTCAGGCCTACTACTCCAGAACACACGGGTGCTAGCCTGTGGCAGTATTAGAGTTACTGAGCTCACAAAGTGTAGGGCAGGAACCAGAACTAACATATTAAAGTACAATAACCTTGAACAACAAGGGAGTACTATTAATCCAACCCTGAAAAATACAGGGTGGGTACTTCACATCAGAAATTCTCACCAAAAACAGATACAATCTGTACTGAACCTTAGGGAACAGGAGCTTTATAAAAAGCTAAAACCATATCACTCAAGCTTGAACATAGTTCAAGGGGTTCAGGGGAAACACTGAAGTCAAAGTACCACTAGATAGTTCTAGGGGAGCGGGGCCACAGCAACAAAGTTTCTATTCACATAGTGAAAAGGGCCTACACCACCTGAGACAACGGCACCAGGGAGACTTAGCAATAGTCTGCTACCTTAGCTGCTATCTATTTTGCACCTACACCGAAGGGACAATGGGCCTTGGCCTGACAACTCTGATAAGAGGAGGCCAGAACTAGGAAAACTACACTCACATAAAAAGGGGCAGTATAAAAAGGGCGAAAAATGCTACTAGCAGCTCCTAAACCCTAGTTCTAGCCTAGGCCAGCTATAGCTGTGGGCCTATAAGGCCAACACATAAGCATAGATCTGCCTGGGGCTAAGAAACACCAGTCTTTACCAACGACTCTCAACTGAGAGGAGGCAAACTCTGAGAATACTAAATTTCTAAGTAAAGCTCAGAGGAGCAAAGCTCAACACCCGCCTGACCTGCTGCCGCGTATAGAGCATTGGAGCCTACCTATATCACGAGATAGTTGCACTCATCTCATCAGTAGGAGGCGTCGACGCGTACCCATACTCACTCCATCAACATCAGCGAGTTAACCTGCTGATGTTGATGAATGTGAGCTGAATACAGGTCCTTCCATGCCTTCTCGATCTTAGTATGAAGATCAAGGAGGAATGGAAAGCTTACGGTGGCTGGAGAATTATGGCAAAAAAGGAACCGTTCAACTAACCGTCCGCGAGCGGTTTCTTTCTTAACCTGCTCCAATGGCAGCCGCAGTCTGCCAGAGGCGCGTTCCATAATCTCACACAGCTGTACATACGCGGGGGCAGGGTGGCTTTGAGGATTCAAGAGGCTCACCATCTTCATCCTCATCAGCCATCTCCTGCTCTCTTGTTTGGCTTAGAACAAGAAGAGCAACTGCTGCTGAATCTAACAATGTCATAGACAACACATCATCATAATCACACAGCTCTCTCCCATCAGCTGTCGAAGGTCGCAGGGAATTTCACCCCTTCAAATCTTCAACAAGCTCCAGCTGAGAACCCCTTGATCTAGTCTCCACTCTGCCTCAGCAAGAGTAAGACCCGAACCATTAGGTGCAGCTGCCGGTCCTTCTCCTCTCAAGGAAAAGACCAGAAGAGAGTGGAGCATTTTACACACTCACAATAACAAACAGACAGATCCCACAAGAACTGCCTGTACATGCTCTTTGTTCTCATAAAAGACAACGTTATAAGTTATGTATGTGATCAGATGTCAACTCTATGGGACATGGATGCACATACTTCCTGAAATGTTTGTCAGACATAAATTGTCTTACCTTAATATCGGTTTGATATCGTTTCAAACAAAACAGTCCCTGAAGACGAAAAAGATACTGACTGGTTCTCTAGGCGCTCCTTATATACTTCCAGGTCGCGCTATGATGACGTCATAGGCTGTCGCCGGCCAATAGGATTGTCGTGAATTGATATTGTTTTCAGACACCGGTTCACGCGGAGGCGTTTCCCATAGCGTTTTCTAACGCAGAGTTGAGTTCCCTTTCGAAAGGGAACGATATATCAAAAACCCAAAAACAATGTACTCCAAAAACAAACCTTATAGGGTACATAAAATACATGAACAACAACAAGGCAGCAATAAAATGATAATTTATACATTTTTATAACATATTAAAGAAGAACATTTTTGCTAGATGGGATAAACCATTTCATAATTTAATACCCCTTAATCTTATCGGGTATTGACCTCTACAAGTGAGAATTTTAGGAGGATGAAAATCTGAAAATTGATGAGTTAAGTGACAGTGAATATGTGAATGTTAGCTTCACTTTAATATATCTTATAAACGAAAACATATTTGAGAAATATTAATATCATAAATAGTAAGAACCTGAAGTTTCTGAAATAAAGAAGCAGATGAAGTATATTAGGGGTGTAACGGTTCAAATTACGTTTCAGTTTTTATCATGGTTTTAGTGTCACAGTTTCGGTACAGTTCAGTATGTGCTATGTTCAGGGAAAAAAGGACTACTGTCAAAATTAAAGAAAATAATAACAAAAATAATCAAATTACAAGCAATTGCACAAATAAATACAATAGAGCAAAAATTCAAATAAAACAGTTCTTTTCATGTTATTTAGGTATCCAAGAGTAGTTTTCAGGAACAGAAATTGAATAAAGTAATAAAATGTAAAATAGAATTGCATATACTGTAATCTTCACTGTATATATTAAATAAAGACTAATCATTATTAAAGTTACAAAAGCAGTGAGTGTTTTCCTTGTCTTTTGTTTGATTAACATTAAAAACATAGACAGCAGGAATATTAGGCTGATGTCACTTTAAGACATAATGCAAAATACTGACATTTATACACGTGCAGGCACGTGCAGAGAGGGGTGGGGTGGGGTGGGATGGGGGGGCTTTGGGGGCTCGAGCCCCTGCCTTTTTTCGAAATTAATCAAAAGTGCCCCTCTCAGACAAATAGCAATGATAATATTGTGGTCAAGCCAGAAAATTCCAGTTTATTTTTACATATCCGTCAGTCTGAGGCGTTGCCATAACGCGTTGCTATGGGTTGCGTGCGTTTTGCGGCTGACTGATTTTCCAGTCTGTTCGAAACCTTGGCTCTCAAGCCATATATGGTGAGTGCCTGTATGGCTCGATGGAAGAAAAAAATATACCAAACAATTTTTTAAACTTTTTTTTCATCAATAATCAAAGCTAGTGTGTCGATTTAATTAAAAATCTATATAATACATATTTTAAAATATTACATAATTCATCAATGCCCGTTTGTCATGTATAATACACCAACCAATCGTGATATGGCACAAGAAGTTCAAATTTCATTGGACATTGTGAAGTAGAGCGGTCATTTTCCATTCTAATTCATTAATCGGTTGAAAATTACATGGACAAACGAGCTTGCATTTGTGGAACGATATCTGCGGTTTGTCTCATTTTATAAATCAAATTGCATCGCTGACAAAATGGATGTTAAAGGATTAGTTCACTTTCATATAAAATTTTCCTGATAATTTACTCACCCCCATGTCATCCAAGATGTTCATGTCTTTCTTTCTTCAGTCGAAAAGAAATTAAGGTTTTTGATGAAAACATTCCAGGATTATTCTCCTTATAATGGACTTCAACGGCCTCCAAACGGTTGAAGGTCAAAATTATAGTTTCAGTGCAGCTTCAAAGGGCTTTAAACGATACCAGATGAGGAATAAGGGTCTTATCTAGCGAAACGATAGGCCATTTTCGAAAAAACAACGTAAATGTATATGCTTTATATAAACAAATGATCGCCTTCCAAGTGCTTCCGCCAAAACCGTACTTTCGTATTCTTCAAAAAGCTTACGCTGTTTGTCCTACGCCTTCCCTATTCTACTTACGGAAAAAATGTAACTGGCGCTGCATTCGTTCCGTAAGTTGAATAGGGAAGGCGTAGGACATACAGCGTAAGCTTTTTGAAGAATACGAAATCCCCGAAGTTTGTGAGGATTTGGAAGAGTATTTTTGGCACAGAAATACGTCATACGTCCAACTCGTGTTTTGAAACTTTGGCCATGTTTACCATGATAATCAAACTCTTTAACAGTGCAAATAAGTCAGAATGCATGAAATAGCATTATACCCCCCCTTTAAGACATAACCTACATAACCTATATTTGCTAGGATACTTGCCAAGACGGCATGTTGACATCATTTTTGTGTGAATTTATCTGTTCAAGAGTAAGACTTGAAAGAGAACTCAATATTTGCACGCTGTCTGAGACGCGGCTTTCCGTGTACACGCTTCGGATGAGTGCACACACAAATCTACTCACAGCACACGCGTGAGTTCTCTTTCGCTTCTTGTTCTTGAATGTTTAAATTGCCATGGCTTAAATGAGTTTAGTTCAAACACAGATAGCAACGTGTGCTGTTAAGGTCATCACCTGCACTCACGCACTATCAACACCCTGGTGATGACTGTGTAAATGACTGGTCATATATTAAAGCAGGGATGTCCAAACTTTTTTTTTAAAGGGGGCCAGATTTGATGTTGTGGACACACAGTTCCTTTTCTATATACATATATATAAAATGTTTTGTTTCTTGAAATTTTTGATTTGACAAAAGCTTGAGCTGACAGTAGCTTGAGATGTTGACACAGATGTAAATTTAATACTCTAACAATATCTGTAAAACTTTTAACAACCTCGTTTTTAAAGGGTAAAATTTAAATATTATTACTGAGTTAGAACTCTAGTTTTATTAAAATTAACAAGTACTCTATTCAGATCACCGCAGGTAAAACCACACATGGCACCTTACTATGTGGTAAAAAGTAAAAACATTGTCATATCTAGAATGGCTTTATGGTATTTAGTCTATAAAAACAAATGCACAAAACTGCAAGTTTAACCTTTTCCATCTTTCAACGTAGTCAGTGTGAAACTGAGTGTTCTTGATTTGCTTTGTGGGGAGCACCAGATCAATGGGGAGAACTGGCTCTTGACCAAAGAGGAGAAAGAACGGAGAAAATCCATTTGACTCGTGCACCGTAGAATTATAGGCATGGACAACTTTGTTAAGGTGGTCTGCCCAATTCGACTTCCCTGTCTCTTCTAGGGTCCTCAACATCCCCAACAGTGTACTATTGAACCTCCCTGCCGGGTTAGCTTGGGGATGGGTAGGGAGTTGAACGTGAATGCCTAATCCCACAGTAACTCTGTAGCTTTTGGAACAGGCTGTTCTCGAATTCCCTCCCCTGGTCATGGTGGATCTTTGCGCGAAAACCAAAGCGCATGATGAAACCTTCAAAGATCTTCCGGGCTGCTGTCTTTCCAGATTTGTTTCTGGTGGTGTATGCCTGGGCAAACTTGGTCTATGACCACGAGAATATACTCTGCTCCCCCTCTACTTTTCTCCAGGTGCACGTAATCAATCAAGATCATTTCAAGCGGAGCTGTTGTCTCAATGCTCTGGATTGGGGTTCTGGTGATCCAGTTTGGTTTCTTCTGTCTAAGGCATCGACACACTCTTGTGACATAATGCTCTATCTCTTCTCTCATTCTCGGCCAGAAGAAACATGTACGAGCTGCTGCCATCATACGATCGGCACCAAGGTGAGCCTCATTCAAGTGCTTGTATATCATTCTTTTTAAGTTTTCTGGGACAACTAAGTTTTAGTCTTTTTTTTTTTTTTTTTTTTTTTTTTTTTTTTGCAGGATTCCTTCCTCATCAATCTGCAGGTGATTCCATTCTCATAAGAGTCGTCTCACAGCTTCCGGCTCCTTCAATTTGTCTTGTGTTTGAGGTAGAGTTGTTTCTTTTTCAGTTCAAGTACTTGGCTGATGACTGGATCACTCAGCTGGGCATTCCTGATATCTTGAGGTGCTAGCCATCGACTGGTCTCTGATCCACCCTTCAGCTCCTCAGGTAAGACATCTATGTTGCAGGTGATTGCAGATATCCAGTCCACTTATCCCCGCCGTTGTGCTTTCATGGCTTCCCTGATTGATCCCAGAACTTCTGACTCACATTCCTGATTACACTCTCTGACTGTGACTTCAATGGGCACTGGTTTCCGTGACAAAAAGTCTGCTTCTTGACTTGCCGTTCCTGGTCTATACTTCAAAGTGAAACAGTAGTCTGCCAGCTCTGAAACCCACCGTTGCCCCGCTGCATAGAGCTTTGCAGTTTTCATGACATATGTCAACAGGTTATTATCACTGTAGACAGTGAAATGTGGTGCATGAAACAGGTAGCCCTGGAAAACGCTCTGTGATTGCCCATTTGAGCCCCAGGAACTCCAACTTCCCAGAGTGCAGCCTGTAGTTCCTTTCAGCAGGGGTCAGAGTCTGAGACCCATAACCCACTACTTGGAGTTTGCCTCCCTGTCGTTGGTACAATACGGCTCCTAGCCCTTCTTCTGATGCATCCACATGAAGGACAAATGGCTTTTCGAAGTCTGGGTATGCCATAATGGGTGGGCTTGACAACTCTGCAATCAGCTTCTCCAGCACTTCCTGATGTCTTTACTGGCTGTGATGGAGGTGCTTGTGAGGAAGGGTTTTCCTTTCTTTCCTGAGCCTTTCATTTTGCACATACTGGGTTTTGTCAACAGTTTATATAGAGGCTTGGCTATTCTGGCAAAGTCAGCAATGTATGATCTGTAGTAACCAAGGAAACCCATGAGCTTCCTCACCTCGCGAACAGAGCTGGGCGTTTCCCAACTGAGTGCTTGCACTGCCTCTATTTCATTGGGGTTCATGCTGTACCCATGTTCAGAAATTATGCGGCCCACATAGCAGACTTCCCGCTTGAAAAAGTTGCATTTTCTTGGCCTTAGCTTGATGTCATACTGCTCCTGTCGCTGTAGCACTCTCCTCAAGTCCTCCAGGTGCTGGTCGAAGTCCTTGCTGAAGACTAACATGTCGTCAAGATAAGGAACGCAGATATCATTCCTCAACTCTCCTAGATATTCTTCCATGTACCTCTGAAAGGCAGCGGGTGCATTAATGAGGCCGAAAGGTATCCGTACCCACTCATTGAGCCCCCAGGGAGTTATGAATGCCATGTATGCCCTACTATCTTCACTCATGAAGCCCTGATGATAGGCCTTACCCTGGTCCAGCACCGTGAACCAGGTGTTCCCCCCTAGATTTTCTAGAATCTCTTGAATTCACGGGATGGGATGCCAGTCAGGGTATGTCTTATCGTTGAACAGCCGGTAGTCCACACAAAGACGCAAGCTCCCGTCCTTCTTTCTCACACACACAACCGGCAAAAAATAGGAGGATGTCGATTTTTGGATCCACCCTGACTCAGCAAGTTCTGTATGTGGGTCTTCACCTCTTGATACAGGGGTCGCGGGATTGCATTGTACGTCTTTTGGACAGGGATGTCATCTTTCAAATGAATGTCCATTCTAAGGTCCCGAATACATCCAGTATCCCAGTCATCCTTAGCAAACACCCCACTCTCAATAGTTGTCTCACATGTTCCTGTTGTTCCCCAGGTAAGTGACTGAGGTCCAGTGGAGGGTCCCTTCACTTTCCTGAACCCTGGGCCGAGTCTCTGGAGGTAAGTCATTGTCGTGTTGTGATAGCTGAGGTTGGGATTCAGTCAGAGGCGGTGGTTTCACTTCCAGTTAATGGATGGCATTCACTGCATGCAGCCACCCCAGAACTGTCTGTGCAGTAAGGGTCACCTCTTCATCTGTGGTATTTTCCACCTTCACTGTGATGTTGTCATTTTCTCTCATAGGCATCTGAATGAGCTGTTTGCTTACCTTTATCCCTGCAGGCCAGGGTACATCTGGATTGGGCTCCAGCATCACGTGTGTTCCCATGGGAACCGTCTTATTCAGTTTGCCACAACTGACCTTCACTCTCACACACCTTGGAAGAATGATGGATTTTCGTCCCAGTCTTGCAATATGACAGCCGTTGCTGTTTTTGCATTTCTTCAAGAGTGATAGAATGTCTTTCACTTTCCCTGGGCTAACTTCCAGAGATGAAATCAGTGTGTTCACAAGGAAACTCAAAGGAATCTGCTGGGCTGCTTTAGCTTGGACCAATTCCTCAATCACATTAAAGCCGATTATTGGTTTCTCCAATTTACTGGATGTAATGAGAATTGGTGCCAGCAGGTGTCTGTCTCTTCCTTCAGTCTCAGTGTTTCCAGACAGACAAAACTCCATTCCATCCAGCCTTCATATGAGATGCTTGTCCCATTCGCCCCTGTCAGGTTGA
Organism: Mylopharyngodon piceus; assembly: GCA_039654765.1. NCBI lineage: Eukaryota > Metazoa > Chordata > Actinopteri > Cypriniformes > Xenocyprididae > Mylopharyngodon > Mylopharyngodon piceus. The sequence goes on from CM077446.1 coordinate 25,523,663, forward strand.
GTTCTACCTCCTCAAGCAACTCTCTCACTGGTCTCACCTCTGCATCAGGAAGATGTCTCTTCTTCCACTCCGAACCCACAACTGAAACTTGTGACCCCATGTCCCAGAGCACTGATGTATTAACACCTCCTAGAGAACATTGCACCAGGCATCTGCGTCCCACCAAACTGGCTGTTTTCTCTTGTTTGGTTGACCATGGTCCTTCAGGTAAGCAATCTCTTGGTAAGCTTTTCATGATGTCTGAGGTAATCTCAATCTTGTTTGATGTCACATGGGTCACAGGTAGTTTCCGACAACCTGCTGCCCAGTGCTCACTGCTGCCGCACTTGTAGCAGTGTTCACATCTTCCCTCTGGGTTGGACTGCTCACACTGGGTGCAACTGTCTGGTGTTTGCTCGAGCAGGTGGAAATTGATTACGAGTGAATCTCTGGTTACTGCTTCTGACTGTCTGAGGATGTGATGTTTGAGCAAGGCTCGCCACTTGAGAAGCAAGGCTCGCCACTTGAGAAGTAAGGCTCTGGATTGCTTCACAGATCACTTTTTCCCGTGCATCCAGCTTTTCCATCAGGTTGTTAGGCTTTGGAGCTTTCTCTTTCTTTATACTGACACCTTTATCTTGTCCAGCATGTGTCTGTTCCTCCTCACTGACTGTGGCCACCTTGACGATCTTGGGTTGAGTGGTTGAGAACTTGGATTTTCTTTCAAGCTCAAGACTATATGACATGTTCATTTCCTCCAAAAGCACTTTATCTTCCACCAGCGGGTTTTCCAGGTAGGGTTTCAGATCTGTGCGTATGGCGTCATCATGAAGGCCAGTCAGACTGTCTGCAAAAACTAATTCTGGATTAATTCATGATTGTATTTTAATCCTGTCTTTACATTTTCAGATGCTGACAAAATCCTCTGTTTGAGATCCATGGCTCGGGCTAAGAACTGGATAGGTGTTTCTCTGGGTTCTTGAACTGCATGTGTAAGTGAATGATACAATTCTGTTGCATCCTTTTTAATAAAATGTGCTCTGAGAATTTGTTTAAGGACAGGCAATGTTAGGTCTGTTCTACACTCCAGGTAACTTCTCAAACTGACACCTGGGATGATGGCTTGAATGACTGCTTGAACAATTTCTCCCTCATCATAACCTCTTTTACATGCCCTGTGGATCTGGGTTTAAGTTGTCTCTCTGTCCAGGTTCACTAATTTGTCTAATTATTACACTATTACATTTTCTCCTAAAACAGATAAAGTTTGCATTTTTCTGTTTTGGCACAATCTGATTCTGTTCTAGTGATTTTCACAGGTTTTTCTGGTGCAATTCCCATAACTCCCACAGGGTGGCGCTCCAGGTCAACTTTTCTCTGCCCCTCATTGCTTGTTTCACACTCTACACTGGACGAGCTATCAGTTTCCACTTTGTCATAATTTCTCAAACTGTCAATTTTCTCCTTTATATCTAACAATATAGATAGTCCTTCATCTTCAGGTAAAACAACATCATCTCCCACTAAATACTGCAGAATGCGTCTTCTCAGTGTGCGAGGCGTGTGTTTTTCACCCTCCTTCACATTTAGCTTGAGCATTTCACACAAACTTCTCAGTTGAAGGTCAAGCAAAAATAGGAGGGGAGATAAGTAAACATAGTATGGGAAAACAATTCCTCACAAATTTCTATCCAAAGAGACCAAGTGAGAACCTAAATTGTTTGAGCGAGGCTTATATTATGTAAGCTTGTTGCACGGGATTCTGCATTTTCCTACATAATGAGAAACAACTTGTTTCTAAGCCGGTGATAAGCGCTCTTATTGTAACATTACTCTAAACATCGAAGTAACATGAAAAGTGTGACAAATCTTTAAAGATAAACTGTAAATATGGAAAACAAAATGTAAGCAATGTTTGTGTGGATCTTGCATAAAAATATTAATATGAGCAAACTTGGTCATATAATTTTTAGATGGCGTGATGACAATAAACTGTAAAAAAAAATGTAATTAATCAAAAAACATTAAACACTCACAAAATTCATTACAAGATCTGACTGCAGCTGCAGCTCCTATTAATGTTGCAACTGTAGAAGGCAAGCTATTGTTTACAAATCCAGCAAATATATATATATAGTGCTCAGCGAAAATGAGTACACCCCCTTTGAAAAGTAACATTTTAAACAATATCTCAATGAACACAAAAACAATTTCCAAAATGTTGACAAGACTAAGTTTAACATAACATCTGTTTAATTTATAACATGAAAGTAAGGTTAATAATATAACTTAGATTTCACATTTTTCAGTTTTACTCAAATTAGGGTGATGCAAAAATGAGTACACCCCACGACAAAAACTATTACATCTAGTACTTTGTATGGCCTCCATGATTTTTAATGACAGCACCAAGTCTTCTAGGCATGGAATGAATTGGCGACATTTTGCAACATCTATCTTTTTCCATTCTTCAAGAATCACCTCTTTTAGAGACTGGATGCTGGATGGAGAGTGATGCTCAACTTCCCCATAGGTGTTCGACTGGGTCCAGATCAGGAGCCACTGAATCACTTTCACCCTGTTCTTCTTCAGAAATCCAACAGTGGCCTTAGATGTGAGTTAAGGATCATTGTCATGTTGGAAAACTGCACAACGACCAAGGGTACGGAGTGATGGTAGCATCTTCTCTTTCAGTATAGAGCAGTACATCTGTGAATTCATGATGCTATCAATGAAATGCAGCTCCCCGACACCAGCAGCACTCATGCAGTCCCACATAAGTACACTGCCACCACCATGTTTCACTGTAGGCACCATGCATTTTTCTTTGTATTCCAGACGGATCCGGCCTTTTCATAAGGTGAAACCGCTATTTTTTGAAACCGGGTCCCAGAGTGGATAAATCTGAAAACGACGCCCTTGCGTTTTCGTATGTACAGCCAATCCGTATATTTTGTGAAACGATGATGTCATCACCCCACGTGTCGACCCTAGTCAGACACCGCTAACAGCACAAAACTGCAACAACAACAACAATAGCGGACTACATGCTTGTGTTCGTGCTGCAGAAGCTACCGAGCATATTAGCTTTACTAAAATAAAGCTTTATTTCTAAGCATTAATAAAGTTTGTATACAGCGTGCAAGGTTTATGCTCCAAGTCTTATTCTCCATTTTTAGTGTATCCCTGTGGCAGAATTACAGTGCCACATACTGATCTGGCATGTATACTACATCGTTTTGAGTCGGTTTCAGTGGTTTCCTGTGTACGCAGATATTTCTTGAGACGAGGGGAAAAAAAGATCGGATGGGGAAAGCTGTGGCTTCGTGTGGATGTAGCCTTAGACAGTTGTAGTCTAAAATTTAGCTTTGCTCCAGAGACTTTCAGTGGGGTGTACTCATTTTTGCATCACCCTAATTTGAGTAAAATTTTGTTCTCCAAGTTATATTATTAATCTTACTTCCATGTTATAAGCTAAAAAGATGTTATATAAAACTGTCTTGTCAACAAATTGTTTTTGGAAATTGTTTATGTGTTCATTGAGATATTGTTTAATATGTATATATATATATATATATATATATATATACAGTGGCAAGAAAAAGTATGTGAACCACTTGCAGAATCTGTGAAAATGTTAATAATTTTAACAAAATAAGGGAGATAATACAAAATGCATGCTATTTTTTATTTAGTATTGTCCTGAGTAAGATATTTTACATAAAAGATGTTTACATATAATCCACAAGACAAAAAAAAAAAAAAAAAAAATAGCTGAATTTATTAAAATAACCCCATTCATAAGTATGTGAACCATTGATTCTTAATACTGTGTGTGGTTACCTGGATGATCTACGACTGTTTTTTTTTTTTGTTGTTGTTGTTGTTTTGTGATGGTTGTTCATGAGTCCCTTGTTTGTCCTGAGCAGTTAAACTGAGCTCTGTTCTTCAGAAAAAATCTCCAGGTCCTGCAGATTCTTCATTTCTTTTCCAGCATTTTTTGCATATTTGAACCCTTTGTGACTGAATGATTTTGAGATCCGTCTTTTCACACTGAGGACAACTGAGGGACTCAAACACAACTTTTAAAAAAGGTTCAAACATTTACTGATGCTCCAGAAAAAAAACATGATGCATTAATAGATGGGGGGTGAAAACATTTGGAATTTGAAGATCAAGGTAAATTGTATTTAATGTGTCTTCTGGGAAACATGCAAGTATTTTCTGTTGCTTCTGAAGGGCAGTACTAAATGAAAAAAAAAATGATATTCAAGTGAAATAAGAAAAATTTGGACCTCTTCATCCTGTTCAAAAGTTTTCACCCCCCGACTCTTAATGCATCGTGTTTCCTTCTGAAGCATCAGTGAATGTTTGAACCTTTTTTAATAGTTGTGTTTGAGTCCCTCAGTTGTCCTCCACGTGAAAAGATGGATCTCAAAATCATTCAGTCACTGCTGTAAAGGGTTCAAATATGAAAAAGATGGTGGAAAACTGAAGAATTTTTGGGACCTGGAGATTTTTTCTGAAGAACAGAGCTCAGTTTAACTGCTCAGAATAAACAAGGGACTCATGAACAACCATCACACAACAAAAAAACAGTCGTAGATCATCCAGGTAATGACACACAGTATTAACAATCAATGGTTCACAAACTTTTGAACTGGGTCAGTCTTATGGATTATATGTAAACATCTTTTATGTAAAATATCTTACTCAGGACAGTACTAAATAAAAAATAACATGCATTTTGTATGATCTCTCTTATTTTGTTAAAATTTTGCACATTTTCACAGATTCTGCAAGTGATTCACATACTTTTCCTTGCCACTGTATATACATGTAACTGATGGTAGCACAAATATCAGACATGTAATTTATGGATCAGGGTAATATCAATCCTGTGTTCATCATGCTTGTAGAGGTACCTACATTTGTTAAATAGTTTGGAAATTTTGTAATGTTTTGGAATACAAAGCACAATGTCTGTTAATAAAACACAATTCCAGTTAAATATTGTTAAACTGTCATTTTTATGTCCAAGGGGTTACTGGGGTGCTCTATTTAAGTGTTATACTGAATACATGATATACAGTACAACCATTTTTCTATCAGTGAGAGCTATGTGTATAGTTGTACCCTATTATGTTTTTAAAAAAAGTGTGATGAATAGCATGGATTATGGGATGCTAGCAAAAGGGGCCCCAACACAATGTCCGAGATTTGGTGCTACGCCCCTGGTTGCAAGTAACCCGAGTAACGTCTCGGTTACGTATGTAACCCTTGTTCCCTGAAGGAGGGAACGGAGACGTACGTCAGTAGTGACCGACGAATTGGGATATCACCAGAGAGCCCTATCAGCTTCGAGTGAACTAAAACAAGCCAATGAAATTGGCGTGTGATATTTGTATAATGCGCACCGCCCCCGCCAGGTGGGTATAAATACGGAAGCGGATGCAATTGCACTCTGTTTTTCGCTGAGGAGACAACCTTACGTCTGCACTACAGCAAGGGCACAGGAACTGTGGCGACGGGACGTACGTCTCCGTTCCCTCCTTCAGGGAACGAGGGTTACATACGTAACCAAGACGTCCCCTTTCAGTCGGTCACGTTCGCCGTACGTCAGTAGTGACCGACGAATTGGGATCCCAAATAAAGCGCCACAGGCACACCTGGGGGGCGGAGAAGAGGGCGAGCTTACACTGCGAGAGTCTACTGCCGTTCCGCAAGACCCACTACAGTAAGACTTAGACAACACTGGGGAAGCGAACCCGGAGGGGACGCTGCGGAGACCACAACCTACCCGTAGGGGAGGAATTTACGTGGAAATACACATATGGACTGGCCATGGGCAGTACGCATATGGAGTCCCTGGGATGGCTCCAGCCTAGAGATAGGGGGAGACTCATCAGTTGCTAGCAGTACGTCTTGCACTGGGCCGCTTCAAGGAGCTGTTGACAGACAAGCACGTACTGGCACACAGCTGGCCCCGGGGCCTACGCAAATATGCGTTTCCCCCAGTGAGCCTTCTTGCACAGCTCCTGTGCAAAGTCAGGGAGGACGAGGAGCAGGTCTTGCTAGTGGCTCCGTACTGGCCCACTCGGACCTGGTTTTCGGATCTGACACTCCTTGCGACAGCACCTCCTTGGCCCATTCCTCTGAGGAAGGACCTTCTGACGGGGCACCCTCTGGCACCCGCGTCCCAACCTGAACGCGCCGTCACCTTAGTCGCCCGGAGGGAGAGGTCAGTGGCGGCGCACAGCTCCCCCAGAATCTGTTGGTCAAGACCACCCTGGGGCATGTCCATGAGCGCTTTGGCCTGGTAGACCTGTAAAAGGGCCATGGCATGCAGGGCGGAGGTGGCCTGTCCGCAGGCTCTGTAAGCTTTCTCGTTCAAGCTTGACGAGAATTTACAGGCCCGGGATGGGAGATGTGGTTCACCGCGCCAGCCGGCGGCCGTTGGACACAATTGCATTGCAACGGACCGCTCGACTGGGGGGATCCCAGCGTACCCCTTGGCCTCCCCGCCATCCAGGGTGGTGAAGGCAGAGGAGGGGCCAGGCCTGGCATGAACCCTATAGGGTGTCCTCCAAGAGCTGGTCACCTTCTCATGCACCTCCGGGAAGAATGGTACCGGGGCGGGGCACTGAGGACCAGCCCGAGAAACCAATCATCCAACCGAGAAGGTTCAGCCCGGGAAAGCATAGCCGTCAACTCGGGAACAGGCTCGGGCAACGCTACGGTCCCGGAGGGAGGCAGCGCAGCCGAGTCTTCATCTCCCGAGGACTCTAGCTCACCTTCCGATGCTGCGATCGACATCTGCTCATCCGCAGGTGCACCAAAGGAAACGGATGGTCGCTCCGTGGCAACACCACAGGCTGCAGTGTTGCAGAGGGGAAAGGGGCCCGCGGAGCCAAGGAACAAGAGTCTAGACCTCAACACTAAGATAGTCATGTTCCCGCAGTGAGAACATGAACTATCCACAAAAGCTGCCTCAGCATGCTGAACGCCCAGGCATGTGACACAGCGATTGTGACCATCAGCGGGGACCAGGGAACGACCGCATCCAGTAACGCACAGACGAAATGACATCTTGAAAAAGACGCAGGGTTCGTCTGTGAAGATCTTTTAGAAAGGGGGAAATTCAGCTCTGTTCTTTGTGCTGAAGCACACAGGGAACAGCCGCGATGTGACTGCAGGTACACACTGATCGCCTGACAGTACACACGCAGAGGAACCGGCCCAAATCGCAAACCAACAGGGCAGAGAAATGCTGTGAAAACAGCAGTTGAGAGCTGTAATATAGCTCAAAGCTCCTCTGGAAGCTCGCGGCCTCGCTGTAACGTGCCTTCACACCAACACTCAGAAAAGATGCTCTTCAAAGGCTTGAGAAAACACACTCTCAGTCTCGATAGCAGGAACACAAGGTTGGCTCCGAAGCGAAAGACAGAGTGCGATTGCATCCGCTTCCGTATTTATACCCACCTGGCGGGGGCGGTGCGCATTATGCAAATATCGCACTCCAATTCCATTGGCTTGTTTTAGTTCACTCGAAGCTGATAGGGCTCTCTGGCGATATCCCAATTCGTCAGTCACTACTGGCGTACATCGAACGTGACCGACTGAAAGGGAACTCGAGTTTACTCTCAATTTCATCCAGCATAGCTTCCTACACAGGAAACATGGCCACTCACTGAACAGACTCATGTAACTCACGTTTGCAGTTATTTTCCCACCGTTTCACAGTCCTCTCTCTGTGTGACTCGCGGCTCATTTTTCCTCTCACGCTGCACACGTCTCGCGGCTCGTTTCATCACTCGCTGGCCACTCCGTTGCCGCGCTTGTATCGAATTAGATTTGTGCCAAAATATATTGAACGTAACTTGTTAAGAAACTAATGAAAATATAAAGTGAAACTGAATAAAATGTCTTTGAAACTGAAAAAAATTAATTGCAGGCAAAATTGTCTACTTCATTTTTAATACACTGCATATTTTGCTATTTTTTTTTTTTTTTTTTGCCTACAATTATTTTTTTTCTGTTTCAAAGACATTTTATTCAGTTTCACTTTATATTTTCATTAGTTTCTTAACAAGTTACGTTCAATATATTTTGGCACTAATCTAAATCGATACATGGTGTTTTCTTCCTCCCGAAATCCGTCACAACCGAGGAGTAACCAGTTTTCTGTGTTAAAAACACATTGGATGGCAAAAATAGTTCTTCTGTTGCCAAAGGTTTGTCATGTTTTCTCAAGAGTTTTCTGAGCAATACAATTTAGTTTTTGTCAACATAAAGATGCAAAAAATCTGAGCAATTAATCTGTACATTAACCAGTCTAACCTGTCAATATCTGCTCTCTGTGAGGTATGTGTATATAGACTTTACTGATGTTTATTACTTTATTTTATATGCAGTTCCTAAATGTGTAAGCCCTTATTAAAATTATTTAATTTTATCTATAATTTATTTATAGATAATTAGGGGTTCAAGCGTGTAGTGCTGAAACCCTATTGTAATTGTTAAATTTTCCAAGGATCAGCATTCTCCCCTAAAAGTGATCGAACAGAGTAGTGCTTTGAAAAACTGGTCAGTGCATCGGAGCCCCGGTATCAACCGTCCCATCACTTTCTTAAAGTGTGCCTTTAGCCCCGTTGTACTCTATCTAACCTGATGAAAAGATATTTATCAAATGTTATCCACATTAAATTTCATCTGCAACATCGTGAACTTTTGTAACGATACCTTTGGTCAACTTTTAAATGCATCATTTTGCAAACTGCAAACACATGAGGAGAGTTCTCCGCATGAAAGACCCACGACTAGCAGATTAAAATGCTACTACATTTCTCTCCAAAACGGTAGGAAATTAAATTAACCCTTGTGCATCATTTAAAAAAAAAAAAAAAAAAGTTACACTGAGGTCCTTAGAGGGCAAAAATGTCCATGTCAAAAAACTGTCATAAAAAATTTGAAGCTTGGGACTTAGCTATGTTTGGTCTCATTTTAAAGAAGACCCTTGGTAGATTATTGCTGAAGTAAAAAAAAAAAAGTTTTTAAAAAGTGAAACAAAAAATGTATAAAGGTTTTAGTTTATGAAAATGATTTATGAGCAAATTTTTAAATATAATACATATTTTATGAATAATGCTGAATGCAAAAACTGCTAAAAATTTGAGGTTGATATCTCAAAAAATGAGCTTTCAGTAAGATTTTGTTTGGGCGCAGTACCAAATTCCCCATTAGATGCCAGCAAAGCTCCACTGGTACACACAGTGGTTTGTTTTGTGATTCGCAGTAGAGTTTTTCTCTCAAACATTACATGCTAACACGCACACACAATATTTTTTTTTTTTTTTATTACACACATACAAATCACACTCTGACATCCATATACCAACACAGCCACACAATTATAGCTGCATACTGGCATAATATGCAGAAGCAGAAAACAGGAATAAAGAGAGTATTTGCTTTATAGGCCATACCTGAGAAAATGGCACCATCTGGTTAAAAAAATAAATAAATAAATAAATAATTTTAATTTGAAGCCTTGCCAACAGAATGAAAGCCTATTAAATAGGCTGCATCATTTTATAGTTAAATGGCACTGGGATTAAAAAAATGTTTTATTGGGTTTCAGGGTCCTGAGTGTAACTATTTTGTGTACCTAGTGTAAAATAGATTTATTAAAGGAAATGAGTGTGAAATATTAAAATTCTAATAAAAAAATACACACTTGTGCCAAAATTTATGATGTTGGCATTAACACAGACAAAATTTTCAAAAAAAAAAAGATCTTAATGTCCAAACGACCAAAAATGTCCTTGGTGACATACAAGGGTTAAATTTAAAGGGGGACTCAGTGATATTTCAAATACACTGTTTGGAAGTTAGTCGGCGGAGTCCAACAACAAACGTCTAACCAATCAGCATCAGAGGGCGTATGACGGTCGAGGAGAGAGAACGAGCAAGAGGGAGATTTGAAAATAAGAAAAAACAAAAAAAACTGCAGAACGAGAAATGGGACACAATAAAAAACAGCTCAAAAGAATATCACTGGAATGAAGGTTTATGCCTGGGCAAGCGCTTTAGGACCCGGTTGTATTAGAAAAGCTTTCCAGCGCTGGAGAGAGCTAAGAGGGAAGGCCTGAAAACTGCTTTGATCCCGTTTATCATGTGAGTACACTGGGTTTTGATTGTCTGGAGCTGCTGTGCTGTTTGTGACTAATAACGAACACTTTGTATTTACTCTTGTGTACTGTATGTTCATTTTTTGTGCTTCCTTGTCATTCGTTCATCAACTGCGCTTTATTTTTCGTGAAGCATTTTGTTGCCCGTCAGCTGTGATAAACAGACATCCACTCGCATTGCGTGTGTAACAGCAGCCAGATAGTGAGAGTTCTGCAGTTAAACCACTGCGCACTGACGAACGCTAGAGAATTAAGTGTTTAGCGTTATTGATAGTGCATTCGGCTTGCATGCCAGCAGCGATCGGGCCGGGGTTCAAGACAGACTTGGAGCAGGTTGTTTAGTATTGGAGTTTGAGTTTTGGAGGCGGAGCAATGAAGAGAGGGGTGGGTTTGTTTGGGTTGATTTCAAATATCAACAATGTCCAACAGCATAGTTTAAATACCACTTACTGCACCTTTAATGTGGAGGATTTTAACTGTGATTAGTTGATTGACAGGTCAGTTTAACTTGATATTCAACAATGTTTTTGATCTGCCTGCATTGACACCATTCTATGCAAATTGAACTGAGCTGGACGATGACATCACTGTTTTCTCCAGAGCTGCTGTATAGATAAATGAACTAAATTAATAACTAATAATTTTTACAATGGAATGAATCAATACTGAACGTACTTAAGCTGGACAGTGACACCATTTTCTTCTAGAGCTGTTGTGCAGCCAAAGTTATTTTTCTGTTATCAATATAAAGCTGCTTTGACACAATCTGCATTGTAAAAAGCGCTATACGTACGTAATGTTCGTAACTAAGCGACAGAGCTGTCCTTTAAAGATGCAACTATGACAGAGTATTATGTCCCAAAGCTTGCCTATACTCTTCTGCTACACACTCAAAAGTATGTACTTTTTCTTCACAAAAATGGTACATACTTTTAGGGCATAGTATAAATAGGCAAATTGTTGGTATCGTATATCTATAATTTATTTATTTTTTCGCACTCTTGTTTGATTTGCACCTGGCACTGAGGCGAAGTTTGCGTGCACACCTGAAAATTCTCCTGTGCAATGTGGTCGTAAAGAAAGCGTTCTTCGTCTAATTACCGTACATTTCCTGGCCACCCCTAAATGATGGCTCACTCTTTAAATTCATAAAACCAGTTTAAAAGGTCAAGAGGCCAGCTCATGGTATGCTATTTCATGCTGGAGCCTCAGATTTTAAAATATAAACAAATATTGAAGCTACAGACTTTGTTATTAAAAATAGTGTAAGCCATTCAAAGAGAGATGCAGTTGTGAACACTTGTTTATTGTTTCCCAATTATAATGTAGGGATGTTAACAATTAGTTTTTATGTGGTATCTAGTGCAAATAAGTGTTCAGTCTTAATTTGTGAGAATCTTAAGTGGGTTGTTCAAAGCAAAAGGTGACAACCCCACCCAAAACACACCCATAACACAGGTATAAATTGAGACACAATAACGTTGAAAGCATGTGTTCCAAAAAACACAAGAGAGAAGTTCTTCATTAGCTATTCTTCAGAAACATCACATATTGGTAAGATTCTTTTTATCATTATTTTATTTTAATTTGATTTTGGTTTATTTTAGCAGTTTTGCTAAAGCCAGGTGCACACTGTGCGATTAATAATAGTCCTTTACAATTGTTGTTTGTCAGACTGTACGAACATGTCAAACTAGTGATCAAAGAACTTCAGATTTTGGCCTAGGATCAGAGGAATCTTTTAGGATTCACAAAAATTTGTCTCAGACAGCCAAATTGTGGCTAAAATCATACAATGTGAACCAGGCTTTCTTTACCCAGTAGCAACAAATATTTCATAAAATGTTGTACATGTTATGCAAACAAAATATTTTTGGTCTTTTACAGAATACGGTGACAGACCAACCAAACGATGGGGAAACCTGCCCTGTTACATGTTGTAGCATTGCTGTCTCTTTTTGCCAGTAAGGCGGTCAGATATTAAATATGAAAATATTTAAAAACTCATTGATTAATGATTAAATTAATTAAATACTTTGAATTTTCAAATATATATCAGTTTTGGATGTTAATTTGCAAAGTTTTGTCAAACATAAAATAACATATCTACTATATAATTTATACAAAAGCTCTGAAAATAACTCTGTTCTGTTTTCACTACACCAGGTGAAATAACCAAGGCTGAAGGTAATGACAATATTATGCTATTACAAATTATATTGCAGAAGATACATAAGATATTTACATGTTTCCCAAAACTACTCAAAATAAGGGATTAAATTGAATTAAGAATCATATATATATATTCAATTTAAGACTTAGCTGTTTCTGTAATATGTTAATTTATGAGCACAACTACTCAAAATAAGGGATTAAATTGAATTAAGAATCATATATATATATATATATATATATATTCAATTTAAGACTTAGCTGTTTCTGTAATATGTTAATTTATGAGCACAGTTGTAAGTTCTGAGGCGTGACTAGACTTTGCTGATATCAGAGGCTGAGCCCATTTAGGGTCCATTTTATACATTAGCAATATACTGTGATTTAATTAACTTATCTCAGATAAACTGTAAAGTTTCAAGCTCCTCTGTTAAATTTACCCACATTAGGCTGGTACATTTGTAATTTGTCATCTAACTCTTAATGTATTTAATAATTATTCTCTAATTATCCACCATTATGCACCAATTTAAGGAAAATTACAGAAGATTTTGGTATAATTTTTGTATGTTGTAGTTTTTTAAATTGTTGTGTTCCATATATTGTACTATTAATTATAATTAATAAATAATTATTATGTTAGTAGGTCAAACGGACCTTAACATGTTTTAAAACAGTTCACCAATCTCACCAAATGGAATATAGCAAATAGTAATCACTGTAAATAGCAGATCAAAACAGTATTATAAAAAAGTTACTCTACAAAAAGAGATCCAAATATAAAACAAAATAAATGAGAACCTGTGAATATACTGTATAGCCTACAGTAATTACAACTTGTCAAATGTTATTTTATGTTTTGCTTTTGGAATAGTTTATAGTTAAGATGTGTGTGGGGGAATTATTGTGTTATGATGGAAGAACACTTAAAGGATTAGTTCACTTTCATATAAGATTTTCCTCAATCCATGGTAAATTACTACAGTTCATTCATGGTAAATGTTTGTAAGGGTGGTGATTTTGGGATTTAAAAGTCTTCTATCTTCATTCATGGCACGTTTCTCCTGTTTTCCTCATTGTTGGGAATGTTGAGGCTGTTTCATCCGATTTAAAACTAGTTTAATCACCGAGTGTTTTGTAGTTTGTAAACGAGAGGTGTGTGTCGAATTGAAACGTTTTTTACTGGATGTCGCAACGCTGTTTAATAATGGTGACCGGGAATAAACGCAAATCCTTTAAGCTTTCGTTCCATTATCCACTGGGCCGTGCTGCGTAGTTCAAAGTAAATTAGTGAAACGCCGAAAACAGCGCTATTTGTTCTGTATTTGTTGTTACTGACCGAGAAACGACTTAAGATGATTCAGTGACAGAGCGGTCCGAACGAATCCAAATCGTTTCAGATCGTTATGCAAGTGCGTTTGGCCAATTCACGGAAAAGAAAGAATCGAGACAAAAGACAAGAATAGTTAATTCACAAATGATTGGTATCGCTGGTTCAGTCGACAGAAATACGGGACACACATAATAACTGCTGAAATATTCGCACGGAAAACGTTTCTCAGGTCAGTCGGAGGAGCGTGCATGGTACAAACTGTGCAGCTGCAGGCGCCACTGTGGCCACCCAACCCGATCACATGAGAATTAGTATCAATAGTACGTGCGTGTAATCTCGTAGAAAATATACACCAAAATGAGTTTTGACGTGCATATAATACGCTTGGTAGTCTTGGGTAGGATTAGTGGTGTGGGTGCCCACGGGCCGGATGAAGATGATTGGCGGGCCGGACTTGGCCCGCGGGCCGCCAGTTGAATAGCCCTGGCCTATATAATGCATGTTTGAATAAATACATCAAGTTGACAGCCACCATTTTGTAAGGGTGGACCGCCTACAGGGGTTCAGGCTGTAGGGTTGCCGAGCGACTAAAGAAACGTTATTAGCAAGATGGTAGAAAACTGTACATTCCTTGTCTATTACCACCCACTGCAACTTATACCAACGACTGAAATAAGCGCAGTTATAATAGCAAAATATGTGGGAGAGCGTTGCTATAGTGTGACAATATTGTATTGCAATAGGGAGCACATTAATGTTAATAGTAAATCAAAACTAGTTAGCACATCATTTGTAATAGAAAGGGTTTAATGACAATATCTGATTATGGTTACACTTAAAATAATTACAAAATAGATGTATGAGATGATAAGATCATATACCATTAATCGTACCCAGCATGTATGTAAAAAGTTACCTGAGAGATAGTTAAAGAGAGAGTGAAAGAGAAAGAGAAAGAGAGAGAGAGAGAGAGAGAGAGAGAGGGCCAGAGAGAATGCCCTAGAAAAGCCAAGAATCAAAGAAGTGCCAGAGCAATAGTTACAATCTTCTTTTATCCCTTCCTTGACCATGTGACTGAAACCCAAATGTGAGACATTCAAACTGACCAATCAGAACATTAAAACTTCCCCCACTGTACTAAAGGTGTGACCATTTGTAGACCCCCGATGTACACACATCTTGGCCTACAGGGCTTGATCACTATCAACACATTTGTGCCCTCCAAATGGCCCTTGTAGCAAGAGAGAGGGGGTTGAAACAGTAAAGCAAATGTCTTTGTTCATCTTAAAATATCTTTAGATATTTTCAATCTTACAATTTAAATGTCTATATTTCAAAAAACGAATTGGAGTAGAAAAAATTTTAAAGTTAGAAGGCATATTATAATCTTATTATTATAAAAATTTCCTTAAAGGTGCAATATGTAAGAATTTTGCAGTAAAATATCCAAAAACCACTAGGCCAGTGTTATATATTTTGTTCACTTGAGTACTTACAATATCCCCAATGTTTCCAACTATTTGTAAATCGTGAGTAAACTGCAATTTTAACCAAGGCTCTGGGACGTGTGAGGAGTCGCCTGTCAATTGCGTCATACCCACGTTACCCTCGGTTTCCGGTTTTATTTTGTAGAAACCATGGAAACACCAAAGACGCTTTAATATTTACATGTTTTAATAGACAAGGGAACAACTGTTTGGTTACATTTATAGACAGAAATCTAATTGTTGTTATATAGCTCAACGCGTTTAGTCTTATTGTTTAAATCTAATTTTCTTGATATTTTGCGAGTACCATGTTTTACCATGCCTCAGAGAAAAACACTATTTTGTGAAGTAGCTAACATGGCATAATCAGATGCAGCTTTATTTTTAGTAACAGTAATACAGAATTTTCTCCATCATACAATACGTTTTAAAATTAATTGCATGCCATTTATCAACAAAGCCATCCAGCATTTATTATTATGATATTCTAAAATCGATCTAGCTTACTGCAGTGTACAACAAGTGTCTCACAGCAGCCGCCGAGCGAACACACAGAGTAATGTTATAACATAATTTTCAACACACTCAAATGTATCTAATATGATAAACAGAGCTGCGTTACCTCATACTCATGACCGGAAAAGCGAAAGCGGTGCCAGTGACTGTGGCATAATAAAAGTTCCGCTGCTTGCGGCGTGTGTTGCGCAATCGCTCCAGCGGCCTCGTTCAGCTCCCACAAGACTCGGTCCTGCTCTGCTTCATACTACAGTAACGTTAATAATCGCATCCATGAACATGATTTCTTTCCGAGTCCTATCCCGATTATTTCCACCGGCTGTGATGTGAAGACCACATGTCCCAAGATTCCGCGCTCAAACTTGGCGTCATCAAGCTACGCCTTTGTTTTGAATAGGCCTCTAGCGACCTCTAGCGGACAGAAATTTTTACATATTGCACCTTTAAGTGTAATTTAAGTTTGTATACAAATCAGTTCATTTTAACCTTCAATATTAATGTAGTACCAACTGATTCCCATGTATATTTTACAGCATTAGTTGAGTGATTTTTTTTTCTTGAGAAAATTTGCCATGTACTGTACCTGATATACAGTATATCCAAAATAACTGATATTGAATCGAATTGCAAGTTAGTGAATTGAAATACATAACTATGATGACAGATTGGCAGGAAATGGTGCAAAACAGAAAACAAAGTCCAAACAGGGTGATATTGTGACATACTGATAAGCCTCATCTTTCCATTACTGTACTCTAAAAAATGCTGGGTTAAAAACAACCTAAGTTGGATTGAAAATAGACAAACCCAGCAGTTTTATTTAACCCAACTGTTGTTAAAAAATTACTATATGGATGGCTTAAAATAACCAAAAATATGTTGGAAATTAAAAATCAGACACATAATTACTAGAGGCAACAATAACAATCAAAAGGTGAACATTTATTTATAAACAATTTAATAAATGTTTATTGTTTAATTATTATATTTAATATTAATAAATGTTAATTTCCAACATATTTTGGGTTCATTTTAAGCAAGCAATACAGCAATTTTTACACAATAGTTGAGTTAAATAAAACTACCCAGCAGGTTGGGCAAGTGGTTTAACCCAACCACTGGGTCAAAACAACCCAATTGCTGGGTTTGTCCATTTTCAACCCAACTTGGGTTGTTTTTAACCCAGCATTTTTTAGAGTGTAATAATAGTTGCAACTTGCACTCTTAAATGTGCAATGAAACTAATGTAAATCTTAATGTAAATCTTAACTGACTGAGTTAGATGGTGATTGACACTAAACAGTAGAAAACCAGTCTAGTCTCTCCAGCTGTAAATGTCATTGGCTGTTAAAGTCTTGTGTTGCTTATAATAAATTGACATGTTGATAACACACACATAGGCAGTCTTTCGGAATGCTCTCAATTACATGTAGCCTAGATCAGATGCATACTATATGCATTAGTAAGTGTGGTGGTGCTTATGGGGTGTCGCTCTGGGACGGGTGCACACAAGGCTGGGAGGGAAAAAAATCACAGTATACTCACTACAGAAAACGTCTCAGGTTACGTATGTAACCATGGTTCCCTGAGAACAGGGAACGAGACTCTGCGTTTACCGCTATGGGGAACCGTCCCACGTGACAGGTGTCCGAAATGCCAAAGAATCACATAACTCCAATCCTATTGGCCGGCGACAGCCTATGACGTCATCATGGCGCGAACCCGGAAGTATAAAGGGGGCGCCCGAGGAAGCAGTCAACACCTACTCGTCTTGAGGGACTGTCCAGCAGGCAGCCCGAAGCATGGCCCAGGAACGCAGAGTCTCGTTCCCTGTTCTCAGGGAACCATGGTTACATACGTAACCTGAGACGTTCCCTTTCGAAAGGGAACTCTGCGTTTACCGCTATGGGGAACGATATACCCACGCCGCCATGCTAAGGAGAGTGCATGCCAAATGACTAGACAAACGTCCGGCAGTTCCAGAGAAATGCCGGGAGCAACTCCCCCTCAGGTCACGCAAGGCTGTCAGTGACAGCATTCCCTACGGCCAACAGCCCAAGCTGAGCCTAAAGGAGGCCTTCCGCAGAAAGCCTTCCAAGGCTGCTCAGGACATCTGGGACCAGCATTCCGTGGAAAGTGGTCCCTTAAAGGGAATGTGGCCAGGAAACCAAAGGGAACCCCGGCCAGTCACTAGAGGGGAACAAAGTCACCCTCAGCGCCACCAGGGAAGCCGTACTAAACTTGGCGAAGGCCAAATTTAGTTTGGGCCAGCCCTGTCTGTTACACAGAATCTCCAAAACACATTCTTCAGAGAAGAGAGCAAGTAAGAGCGACTGCGAAAGAGCAGTAAGCAACTCAAACCCACGCGCAGAGATGGGCATCCCGGAGAGTAGAACTCAGCTGAGTGCTATAAACCCTCGTATTGAGGGGAGTAAAATCCGCTCATCCTGGGATCTTCTCAGTGTCTGACTAATGCACTTGAGGAGGCTGTGCGCTAGAAAAACCCTGGTACAGGGGAGCACAAACCAGCCTGGGGGCTGGTCTCAACGGGAGACTTTATCGAAGTCTACAACCAATGACCAGCTTAGGGAGCTAAGCACAATTATAAAGTCAACCCAAAGGGAAGTACGAAGCTCAACCTAACAGATAGACCATACTGTAGGCACATAGTTATGGAGGCCGGAAAAAGGGCCTCCAACATAACTGATGTTCTAAAAGAAGAACTAAAATCACACCAGAGACATAAATCGCATGGTGGTATTTCAGGGTGGCCCACAAAGCCACTCGCCTGAAAACAAACATGCTGAGCGCACGACCAACCATGCAATTAAGTCACTGTGGGTGCCCACGAACAGTCCATCCCAACACAATCCAACGAGCAGTGTACTCGGTAAAGAACCTTTTACCCTTAAAATAAGAGGAGTACAGCGTACGCCATCACGCGCTAAAGAAGGCCCTGTGGGCCTATAACCTCAGCAGACACGTGGCATCAGCTCGTGGCAGTGTTATCAAGCTCCAGGCAGAACCAACCGACTACAAAGGAGGTTAAAGAGTCAGCCGGAGCCCTGGCCAGCCAGCGACATAAATCCCTTTTACTGTCTTCAGTAAAAAATATCAAAGAAAACACAAAAGGTACAAGCCAGCATGTTCCCAAAGGAGGCCCCGAGGGCCTACCCGTTACACGCGGCGTCAGCTAGCGGCCACTAAAGTTCTAGGAGCAAAAATAGAACCGAGTAAAAAACAAGGTAACTACTTGACCAAGCTCAAGGAAGTAAATGCATAAAACCGAACGAACAGCTGGTTTTAACACAGGAACTTACCCTGAGAGGCAAGCCACTCAGAAAATGTACTCGGTAAAAGCACCTTTTACTCTCTAAGTGAGAGGAGTACAAAGCCAAGCTCCAGCATGATACAAAGGAGGCCTAAAAGGCCTACGACTCGTAGACACGTGGCGTCAGCCAGTGGCAATCACGACCCATCCATGGTGATGAGTCACATAGAAACCAACGCAAAACTGTGCCAATATGCAAACTGAAAGGAGGCCCTAGTGGGGCCTTCAACCTTTATGAACATATGGCAGCAGCCAATGGTAACTTCATGACTAAACCAGCCAGTAGGCCAAGTACTCAATAAGACAACTAACATTTGGATAAGAGGAGTACACATTCCGCCACAGCACTTATGAGAGGCCTGACCTAGGGCCTATTCTTACAGAGGTGGGCGTGGCCGATGGTGGTGTAAGTCAGTAAACTCAAGACTCAACCATGGAATGAGTGCCAAATATAACCAACCCAACTGTGCCAACATGAAAACTAAAAAGGAGGCCTGGCAGGGCCTACTGCTTTTAGCACCATGTGGCGTCAGCCAGTGGTCATAAATAGGGACCAAGCTCAAAGGGGACCAGCTCTAGACCCAACAAGCTGGTTGTGGGTAACTAGCTACACAACCTGAGCTAAGCCTACACATTCCAACAGGCAAATGTACATGGTACAAAAAACATATGCTACCATGGTTTAAGGGAGGCCCGCAAGGCCTACCACCTTAAACAAACATGCGCATAAGCCTGAGGCAGTGCTAAGATACGTGAGCAAACTCGTGATCGTAAACCAACAGCGTCCAAGACAACAGCTGTACTTGGAAGAGAGGCTATTTAACTAAAGAGCCAACAATCTCAACAGTAAATGGAAAACAGTTGCTGTGGTCAAGATCAACAGGGAGCTAAAGAGACCATATTTATTCTAGACAGAATAAGACTCACAACACTCAACCTGAGTGTGCAATCCAACAGGTGATGCACTCAGTGAAACACAAACCATAACCGGGGAGTACAATAAAACACCACGCACTTAGATAGAGGCTAATCGCAGCCTGCTATCCCAGAGACAGGTGATAACCTGTGGCAGCACTAGAGTAAGCTCACATATTCAGATATGTAGGGCTAAGGCTTAGAGCCCAAAGCAACATAAAATGCTTTGTAATACATGCCATCCAACAGGATAAATGTTTCACAGTTTTAACAAAACAGAACTGAGATCTGTAACGAGCCCTTGAGAACGAAAGCTAAAGCATTTAGCATCGTAAACTCAACTTGAATATATTTACAAGGGGCTCATGTGGAAACATTATAAGCATGTCAAGCTCTATAACGTGGGGCCTAGCAACACTGCATAACATATCTTCTCAAAGATAAGGGCCTACCACCTGGGAAAAACAGTACCAGGAAGGCTCACAACAGCCTAACAATAGCTGTTTACCCTAGCCATAGCACCTACATTCATAGAAGGGGAAATGGGCATACGGCCAGAACCTCCCTCGGGAGGCGGCCAGAACTAGGAACTATACAGCTTGAAAAGGGATAGTAAAATAAGGGTGATGTAACACATAAACACATCAAACCTAGCTCTAGCCTAGCCGCTAGCTAAGGCCTACTAGACCAAGCGAGTTTGGGCTACACTAGCATACTTCAGATATGAAGAGAAAAATGAAGCACAACAGCCAACAGTGTCAGGCGGCCGAAAAAGGCCGACCTGCACACAATAACTGAAATAACGAGTGCAAACTCAAGCAAGACTCAAAATACTAGCTGAGAAGCTACTCTAACACAAGGGGCTAAATCTAGCGGCCAAGAATACGGCCTGCGAGAAACTAGCCAGCCTAGATTCAGTTATTTGCCCAAAATAACCCCTTCTAAATTACTGACTACATGCTCAGGAAGACTATACAGGAAAAACAAGGTCTTAACTTTTATAAAAAAAATAAAATAGACCCAGCTTACCTCCTGCGGCTCGTAGAACAAAGATTTCCCTTCCTTTCTTTGTATGAAGAAGGATAAAATCCAAAGTTCTTTTAAGCCTAAAAGTACTTTCACTATCAAGCCAGAAGGCGGGCCTTCAGAAAATTATTCATCATGGTCCCGACCGTCAGCCTGACTGTTAAAGTCCTGAGCACATAGAAGTTTTCAATGCTCCCGGGAGGTGGAGGAAGAAGGAAAAAAGCGAGGGCAAACCGAGCCCCCGCGAGAAAAAGGAGATTGATTACCGGCGCTGCTGGCGCCTATGGTCGATCACCTCCCTCAGATCCCGCTTCTTCCTCCTTGCATCCCGCCGTCTCTGCGACTTGCTCCGAGGAGGAGGAGGCGCACGAGCGGCGACACTGGATTTCTGGGCCCATCTCTGAGCCTCGACTCGAGACGGGCCTGGACCTCCCGGCTGTTTGGGCCCAGAACTGGATCTGAGCGGGATACAAGATCTAAATGCTGCAGAGCGCGCCCTCGCCTCCTTAAACTTTTCAACCACCGCCTCGACGGAGGTACCAAAAAGCTCAGTAGGCGATACCGGGGCATCGAGGAGAAAATTCTTCTCTTTCTCCCCGATGTCCGCACAGTTCAACCACAGATGTCGCTCTGTGGTCACCATGGCCGCCATCGACCTACCGATCGAGGTGGCCGTCTGCTTGGTGGCCCTCAAAGCAAGATCCGTGGTGCGGCGCAGCTCTACTACCGCCTCAGGGGACAGACCCTGCCCCTGATCCAGATCCTTAAGCAGGTCAACCTGGTACGCTTGCAGCACTGCCATCGTGTGCAATGCTGCACCAGCCTGACCTGCAGCGGCGTAAGCCCTGCCATTCAAGCGTGATGTCATCTTCAGTGCTTTGGATGGCAGAACCGGAGCTCTCAGTGTCGGTGCACTCCCTGTAGCGAGATAGTTCGCAAACGTCTCATCAACAGGTGGCATCGACACATACCCATGCTGGCCCAACCCCTCAACATCAGCGAAACTAGCCCGCTGATGTCGATAAATCCGGGCCGAGTATGGGTTCTTCCATGCCTTTCCGATCTCAGAATGTAGATTGGGAAGGAATGGAAGGCTCACCGGAGTTATTGGGTTATGGTCCGAAAGAAACTGTTCGTCAAGCCTGCCACGAACAGGCTCCTTTCTGACGCGTTCCCAAGGCAGCTGCAGCCTGCTCGAGGCGCGCTCCATAACCTCCAATAACTCCGTGTACGCCGGGCAGGGCGGCCTGGAGGGAGCCGCGGGCTCGCCCGCTTCTTCTTCCACGGCCATCTCCTGCTCTCTGGGGCTTGCAGACAGAAGAGCACTCGCTCCTGGATCCGATGACGTCAAAGACAAGACGTCATCGTCATCCAGGAGCGCGTCCTCATCAGCCGCTTCGGTTCGAGAAAGGTTTACACCCCTCTCAAATTCCTCAGCGAGCTCCACCTGTGAGCCCCATGATTTCAGCCGCCGCTCTGCCTCAGCACGAGCAGGGCCGGAACCACCAGGCAAAGGTGCCGACACCTCTTCCCTCGAGAAGAGGGCCAGACGAGAACGGAGCGTCTTCATGGGCAGACGCTCACAATTAACGCAGACAGCGCCCTCGAGCACTGACCGCGCGTGCTCCTCGCCCAAACAGAAAACGCACAGGATGTGTGAGTCCTCTGGTGTTAGAAACCTGGGACAAGGATCAACACACTTCCTGAAACGTTTGTCAGACATGTTACAGAGTAATTTCTTACCGGAGATGAAAACAATGGCATAGACAAGACAGTCCCGAAAGACGAGAAGATGTTGACTGCTTCCTCGGGCGCCCCCTTTATACTTCCGGGTTCGCGCCATGATGACGTCATAGGCTGTCGCCGGCCAATAGGATTGGAGTTATGTGATTCTTTGGCATTTCGGACACCTGTCACGTGGGATGGTTCCCCATATGGATGGTTTTACAGTCTATGCATTAAACAGACATATTAAACAGACATATTTTGATAAAAGGTACATCACGTAACCAATTCTGATGGAAAATATACACACTCGATCTTACAGCACAGAACATATCAGAGCATATAGTAGAAAATATATAAATGATTAAAGAAATCAATAACATGTAAAAGATTAATAATGCAATATAGGCAAAGTAATAGGCTATAACAATTAACGATGATTAGATGGATATATAGCTATCAATGACTAGAATTCATAAAGAAGAGATTAATATGAATAAAAAGGAATAGGACTAATTAATAAAATAAATAAATAAGAAACATTAATTAAAAGAATAAATTTGAATATGAATAATTTTACATACACTATATGCCATCATATACTTTATTTATTTTTTTTTTTTTAATTATAACCAAAAAATGTTCATGAGTGATTGTATATCAAGAGTGTGATAGATGCATATAATATAGAGACACTTGCTTGTGTCGTTATTTTTCCAAAATCAAGCTCTTACAAGGTTTTTCACCAGCGAATGTTGAAGATTTGTGTTTTGCAAATACCAGACTGACATGCTTCTCTGCTCTTCAAATAGGCTACATAAAACATTAGCCTTTACACACAATGTGTTTTGAATAAAGAAAACGCTGTACTTATTCAAAGAACCATTTTTTTAATTTACCCTTGCACTGCAAACAAGCAAGCAGAGACAGTCTCCAAAATGCATGCAGCACTCAAGTGGTGCTCACTGCAGAGCCAAATGAGGTGGGTCAGGTGGAGCTACTATATGAGGTTTTGCAACCGAATTACGAGGTTCAAGCTCTGGTATAAAGTATAGGCAAATAAATAAATAATGATAATAATAATTATATATATATATATATATATATATATATAATATATGTTATCGTGCTATTAAATGTAAGATAAAATATGATAGAGCAACAGAATGAACAGTGAAAGTATCAGTCCATGAAAATAACTGAAGGGAATAGCTTCATTTGTATTTTCTAAACAAATTAAATCAGTGAATATGATTCATTTTATTTTGGTTTCTCTAATACATTTAAAAATTACAAATGCAATGAAAATGCAGATATCGATATCGGTGAGTAGCAAAAATAAATGTATCGGTATGGACCTCGTTCTGGAAAAAGTGTTATCGGTGCATCCCTAGTTTTAACTTAAAAAACAAAGCTTAAAAATTAATTGCGGAATAAAATATGATTATTGGGTACATAAAAATACTTTTACTGAGTTTTAATGAACCTGATTTGACTTTGAATTTTAATTCATACTTTTGGCCTGCACATTTAATTTGTACTTAAGAGTCTTAATAATGTGATGTAATTTACATTGTCTTTAGTTCCAGCTAATTTCCTGAATTTTGGAAATGGAGACACAGTAAACCCTCTTACAGATGATGGTGGCTCTCAAGCCATTCCCTTGCAGCAGCCTTTCAAATACTTTGGACGTACACACAGTCATATATTTGTAAGTATTGGATTATTTAATTGGTTGCAGATTTATTTATGCATCAATAATTATATATATATATGAAGACTTCAGATGCAAAAGCCTCTAAGTGCCGTCTGAAATTTTCTTCTAAAATAAGCATTTTTATCAAGCTTGTATGTTTATGTTCAGTTATTTCACTTTAATGGCAATGAAAAGGACCTATTAATTGCCATTAAAGTGGAATTACTGAACCTAAACATACAAGCTTGATAAAAATGCTTATTTTAGAAGAAAATTTCAGACGGCACTTAGAGGCTTTTGCATCTGAAGTCTTCATACATATATATATATATATATATATATATATATTTACAGTAATTGAAATTGATATTTTTCTTATAGATTAAAATTTAGATTTAGCAGTGTGCCATATTTTTCATATTTAATTTGGTCAAATGTTGGTCAAAACTTTTCCTTTTTTTTTCTTTTTCTTTTTTTTTTTCTCTCAATGTTAGGTGAACAACAATGGCCTCATTACATTTACACGGCAGCTGACGGCGTATGTTCCCATTCGGAACCCTGGAATAGACTTCATTGCTCCTCTGTGGATTGACCTTGACAACAGATATGGAGGAACTATCTCTTATAGAGAGCATACAAGTAGTGCTGTACTGGCACAAGCCACTGCAGCAATTAGAGAATACTTTCCTGCCATACCTTTTGCTGCTACTTCAGCCTTTGTCGCTACCTGGAACAATGTGCCATACTATAGTGATCAAAGGGTAAGATCTTATCTATGATTAACAATTGATCCACTGTTTTCTGATGCACTGTGTTATGTTTATTTTTATTGGTGATTTACAGACGGCCACTTTCCAAGTTGTTATAGTTTCCAGTGTTCATCGGTCTTTCATCCTGTTCAACTATGGTAATATTGCTGAGACAAGAGAAATTTGGGTGGTGAGTGGAGAAGTACAGGTCCTAAAGCATTTTACAAATTACAGAAATTACTTAGAATTTTACTCTTCCTTCAATACTTCCTGTACTAGAAAAAGAAAGTTCTATTTAAAAAAGATTAAGGATTTTAAAAATTCTGTTTACTTCTACAGGCTGGTTACAACACGGTAGATGGTGTCAATACTTTCACAATCCCAGTAGCCAGTCCCCCAGAACTCTCATCCAGCAGCAATACCAACGTGAATGGTCGCTGGGCTTTACATGTTGATGGCTCACTGAACTGTAAGCCAGTGTTTAAATGGTAACTTTTGTGAGCCTGTTTCTATAGCAGAACTATATTCCTTGTCACTTATACTTTTCCTAGTGCCAACAAGTTTCCTACCCTTTGGGGATAGAGAAATGGTGAACCCCCCTGCTGAGGATGGAAGCTCTGAAGCCATTATATTGCAGCAGCCTTTCAAATACTTTGGACGGATATACAATCAGATCTTTGTAAGCATTATTCCCCTTTACCCCATTGAATTTGTTTTTTTTTTTTTTTCAAATTTCTCCATAATATACTTTTGGAAAATGTGGTCCTAAATTTTAGGTGAACAACAATGGCCATCTAACGTTTACTGAGCCACTGTCTGCCTACAACCCCTCTATGGATTCCGGAAGAGACATCATTGCTCCTCTTTGGACTCGCCTTGACAATAGACGTGGAGGAACTATCTCCTATAGAGAGGATACAAGCAGTGCTGTACTGGCACAAGTCACTGCAGCTGTTAAGCGATACTTCCCTAACATACCTTTTGCTGCTACTTCAGTTTTTGTCGCTACCTGGGACAGTGTGCCATACTATAATGGTGGAGGGGTAAGATCTAATCATTGTTTATCAACGAATTAGTGTTGTCCTGTGAAGGGTAAAAGTTTTTAATGATGTCTGTTGGTATTTTGAAGTTGGTTACTTTCCAGGTGGTTTTAGTCTTCAGTGTTCATCGTTCCTTTATCCTGACCATCTATGGAGACATTGCAGAAACAGGACAAATTTGGCTGGTAAGTAGAGGCAGATCCTTGTAATTTACAAATGAGATGAATCACAAAGAAATTGCCCTTGTCTCACTTCATATCATACATAACTGGTCATTTTGCAACATTACAAGCAAAAGACAGTTATATCTGGAAAAGTTTGAGGACCAAAACACTTAAATTTACTATACTTCTACAGGCTGGTTACAACACGGTGGACTCTGTCAGTTCTTTCACAATTCCAGTAACCAGTGCCCCAGAACTCTCATCCAGCAGCAATATCAATGTGAATGGTCACTGGTCCTTCCATGTTGATGGCTCACCAAACTGTGCGTCAATTAATCATCTTATTGTTTGCAATAATAGCCATTGTAACAGAAAACTTACTTAACCTGTACCACTTTTGAGCATATGTTTCTTTAGCAGAACTAAATTCCTTGTCACTTAAACTTTTCCTAGTGCCAACAAGTTTCCTACCTTTTGGGGATGCAGAAATGGTGAACCCCACTGCTGAGGATGGAAGCTCTGAAGCCATTATATTGCAGCAGCCTTTCAAATACTTTGGACGCATATACAATCAGATCTTTGTAAGTATTATTTTTTTTTTCCCCATTGAAGTTTCTTCAGAATTCTCCATAACATACTTTTGGAAAATGTGGTCCTAAATTTTAGGTGAACAACAATGGCCATCTAACGTTTACTGAGCCACTGCCTGCCTACAACCCCAATCTGGATTCCAGAAGAGACATCATTGCTTCTCTTTGGACTCATCTTGACAATAGACGTGGAGGAACTATCTCCTATAGAGAGGATACAAGCAGTGCTGTACTGGCACAAGTCACTGTAGCTGTTAATCAATACTTCCCTAACATACCTTTTGCTGCTACTTCAGCTTTTGTCGCTACCTGGGACAGTGTGCCATACTATAATGGTGGAGGGGTAAGATCTAATCATTATTTATCAATGAATTAGTGTTGTCCTTTGAAGGGTGAAGATTTTTAATGCTGTCTGTTGGTATTTCGAAGTTGGTTACTTTCCAGGTGGTTTTAGTCTCCAGTGTCCATCGCTCTTTCATCCTGATCAACTATGGAGACATTGCAGAAACAGGACAAATTTGGCTGGTAAGTAGAGACAGGTCCTTGTAGTTTACAAATGAGATGAATGACAAAGAATTGCCCTTGTCTCACTTCATATCTTACATAACTGGTCATTTTTGCAACATTACAAGCAAAAGACAGTTATATCTGGAACAGGTTGAGGACCTAAACACGATTCATTTACTGTACTTCTACAGGCTGGTTACAACACGGTGGACTCTGTCAGTTCTTTCACAATTCTAGTAACCAGTGCCCCAGAACTCTCATCCAGCAGCAATATCAATGTGAATGGTCACTGGTCCTTCCATGTTGATGGCTCACCAAACTGTGCGTCTCAATAATTGTCTTATTGTTTGCAATAAAAGCCATTGTAACAGAAAACTTACTTTACCTGTACCATTTTAAGTGTATGTTTCTGTAGCAGAACTAAAGAATTCATTCTCACTTTTCCTTTTCATAGTGCCAGCTAATTTCTTGCCTTCCGGAAATGGAGAAATAGTAAACTGCTTATCTGATGTTGGAAGCTCGGAAGCCATTGCTTTGCAGCAGCCTTTCAAATACTTTGAACACACATACAATCAGATCTTTGTAAGCATTTTTTTTGTTGTTGTTGTTGTTGTTGTTCAAAGATATCTGTGAGAATTCTTTACTTCTGAAGAAAGACTTTGTGAAATTCAAATTACTTTTAATGGGTTTTAAGAGGATAAGTCTTGGTTAGTCAAATATATGTCCTTTACACTTTTTTTTTTCTTTTTTTTTTTTAATTTTAGGTAAACAACAATGGCCATCTAACATTTTCAGAGCCACTGTCCACCTACACCCCCCTTGTGAATTCTGGAAGAGACATTATTGCTCCTCTTTGGACTCACCTTGACAATAGACTTGGAGGAACTATCTCCTATAGAGAGGATACAAGCAGTGCTATACTGGCACAAGTCTCTGCAATTATTAATCAAAACTTCCCTAACCTTCCTCTTCCTTTTAACACTACATCAGCCTTTGTGGCTACCTGGGACAGTGTCCCGTACTCCTCTGGTGAAGGGGTAAGACCTAATTTTTAATTGACCATACTCTATCAATATTGATTATGGAGTGCTGTGTATTTTTCTTTGAAATTTTCTGAATGCTGTCTATTGGTGTTTTGAAGGTGGTTACTTTTCAAGTTGTTTTAGTGTCCAATGTTGACCACTCCTTCATCCTGTTCAACTATGGAATCATTGCAGAGACAAGACAACATTGGCTAGTAAGACTGAAAGTGTTGTTGCCTCTTAAAAGAGATTCAGTTTGCAAACTGCCAACTTACATGCCTTTTTTTTTAAAATTCAGGCTCACTACGGCACAGTGGACTCTGCACACTCATCTTCTATTTCCTTACTGACGGCTTCCGAATTGTCATCCAACAGTAATGTCAATGTGAATGGTCGCTGGGTTTTTCATGTTTATGATGGTAATGTAATTTTTCTTTCATTTTTTTTATCTGTATAGTCGCACAGTTCTTATTTTCCATGTTCATTTCATGTTGATAATGGAAATTAATAAAGATAACAGAGGACATAAATACACAAGTAAACGGAAGACATAGGTGATCATAATGAGTATCCAAGGAAACAAACTAGCAATGAGAACAAAAGAACAGGAACTAAAACACAGGAAAACAAAAACACACAAATTAATAATAATAATATTAATACATTTTATTTATAATGCACTTTTCTTACACGAAAACCACTACAACAAAAACAGACAAAAGAAAAACACTAAGCAACAAGGATAAAAGAGCTGGTTATAAGTTTACATGTAGGCTGATGAAGAGAAGGAGTGTTAGCAAAATGCAGAGAACATGATGGAGCATATGGACTAATAAGATCACAAAGACACACTGGTGCCATCCCATGTAATGATTTGTATGTTAAAATGAGAATTTTAAAATAATTTCTAGCATGAATGGAAAATGCAACTGTGAGAGCACTGGTGTAATGTGTTTGCGTGGAGAAGTGTGGGTAAGCAAACAAACAGCAAAAAGGAGAAATAGTAGAAGTCGGGCAATATTTCTGAGATGATAGAAGGCGATTGTTGAGATATTTTATATGTGCATCAAATGCTAACTGAGGATCAAAGGTGACACCAAGATTTCATACCAGTGATGTGGGAAGTACCATGTTGGAATAGACAACCAAGCTAATTTAATCAACCTTCCGAATAGCCACCATTGTACCAATCAGCATAAGTGCAGTTCAGTTTCAGGAAATTATGCTGCATCCAAATTCTAATTTCTTCTAGACACTCATTTAAAGCCGCTAACATGCAGTTGACATCAGGGCTAGTGGTGATTTAAATTTGAGTATCATCAATATAGCAGTAATACCCAAGGCCATACTTTTTAATAATCAGCCCAAGTGGAAGCATATAAATGCTAAATAGAGTGTGGCCCAACACTGAACCCTGAAAAACTCCCTTTCGAACTGGCATGGTATCAGATTTATGATTACCCAGACTAACAACCTGGACACGATTAATTAAAGGATTAGTTCACCCAAAAATGACAATTCTGTCATTAATTACTCACCCTTATGTCGTTCCACACCCGTCAGACCTTTGTTCATCTTTGGAACACGAATTAAGATATTTTTGATGAAATCTGAGAGGTATATGACTCGTCCATAGACAGCAATATAATCACCACTTTCAAGGTCCAGAAAGGTACTAAAGACATTGTTAAAACAGTCGATGTGACTGCAGTGGTTCAACCTTAATTTTATGAAGTGACAAGAATACTTTTTGTGCGCAAAAACAAAACAAAAATAATGACTTTATTCAACAATATCTTCTCTTCTGTGTCATTCTCATACGTTGTTTACGTCCAACGCTTCCAGGTTCTACGTCAGAACACCAACTCATTATTGGCCGGCTCCTGCGTCAGCATTACACACATGCGTCATGCTGCTCACGTGTGCAGCTTTGGCCAATACTGAGCCGGCATTCGGACGTAAACACGGAAGCCTTCACTATGCTTACTGCAGCAACTGCATAAGGATAATGACAGGGAGGAGAAGAGATTGTTGAATAAAGTCGTTATTTTGTTTTGTTTTTGCGCACAAAAAGTATTCTCATCGCTTCATAAAATTAAGGTTGAACCACTGTTGAACCACTGACGGTTTTAACAATGTCTTTAGTACCTTTCTGGACCTTGTAAGTGGTGATTATATTGCTGTCTATGGACATATACAGTACCTCTCGGATTTCATCAAAAATATCTTAATTTGTGTTCCAAAGATGAATGAAGGTCTTACGGGTGTGGAACGACATGAGGGTGAGTAATTAATGACAGAAATTTCATTTTTGGGTGAACTAACCCTTTAAGATCTATACCAATTGAATACCATCCCGGAGAGACCCAGCCAGCTGTGCAGCCTAGCCAACAAGATAGAATGGCATATGGTGTCAAAGGCAGAACTCATGTCTAACAAGACCAAGATACTGCATACACCAGTATCGGCTGCAGTAAGGAGATTGTTTATGACCCTCACCGAGGCTGTTTCAGTACTATGCCCTGTTCTGAAACCTAATTGAAAGGGTTCAAGTAGACTATTTAGTGCTGAATAATTATGTAACTGAGCAGCCACAGCACGCTCCAGGACCTTTTGAAGAAATGGGAGGTTAGAAATAGGCCTATAGTTAGACAAGTCAGAGACATCACATCTAAGCTTTTTAAGAATTGGTGTAATGGCAGCTAGTTTTAATTCTGGAGGAACAGATCCAGAACTTGATGAATTCACAATTAAAGTAACATGAGGACTGATTGATGAAAGAAAATTCTCAAGACAGACTGTTGTTGAGTGTACAAAAGCCTATGAACTGTTAGTTCAGATTTTTTGTACTGCCACTCCAGTTGCCTTCCTGTAGCTTTCATTAGACATAACTCAGCAGTATGCCCTGGACAGGGTTTCCTAAAAGTTGACAACTCGCTTTCTCAAAGGTGCAGACTCATCCAATAGTGCAGATAACATGGAATTACAGTGCTCAACAGAATTAATAATGAGAAGCCCTGAGATAAAAGTAGAAAAGAGGGTGACGTCCATATGCCCATTTCAATGCCCTTTTTGTGCTTAAGCCCTAGATTTGTTTATTTATTTATTTATTTATTTATTGCAGGTCATAATTTCTGGCGTGTAAATTGGGCATTTTATCACAATACAATCTGACATTGATTCACTTAGCCAGTGATACGATACCTCAAGATGTGCAGTAATATGATTGGATTAGATTCAGGCACCTATGATTAATAATAATAATAATTATTATTCAGATATTACATGCCTATTTTACACAACCACAAATGCAACTAAAATATTGCATGAATGTTTAAATGAACTTTCTGAAAATTGCATATGTGTATTTTCTGTTAGAGTGTTAGTCTCAATATGAAAAAGAATGTATGGTTACATTGGTTTCCTGACCACCTGGCAGTCACTCATAAACATGATCATCTTGATCCTTTGTGTAAACCCTGCTACTGGGGGACCACAGAGTTTGCTGTAATTAATTGTAAGTTAACCACTTGCGGCAAGTAATGTAAGAAATTCTGTTTACTATCTAGGTATGTTATAGATATGTTTTGTAGTATGAAATACATGATTCGTTCATTACACATGCATTCTGGTGGATAGAGTCTCTCAGTATTATAAGAATGATATGATGGTCTCACAGCATTTTGCTTGTATAAACAATTGAGGTGTATTAAATGCTAGTACTAAAATGCTTCTCAAAGTTGCAGTTTGGTTGGTTGCAGTTGGAATTTTTTGGTAGTCAAAATATGTTGACCATCATTTTTATTTTCATGCTAGATATAGTTTCTAAATGCATTTTTAAAATCCCCACAGCAACCAACATTTTAAACAGTTTTCCTGGATTTGGTAGCTTACCAGAGCACTTGACTTTTTTTACCTTATCTGCTATGATATTTTTTTACTTTCCCTATCTTTTTATCTAGTTTGTGATACGTTAGGCTGCACTGGAAATGAGGTTTGCCGTTTTAGAAAAGACTATGGCTGTGGTTGCTTGGAAGGACAAAGACCTAATCCTGAAACCTTTGGTAGGTGTTACAACATTTGCTGTAGTAGATATACTACACTGCAAATAATCTGAATCAACTGCAGATGGTAATATAGGATAATATGAGTAATACAACAAGTGATATTGGATCTCTTTTCTGCTTAGATGCCATGGAGGTCTGTTACAGCAGCACTGGCATCATGTCTTTATCCCGTTGTCAGCTCTTTGAATCAGATTTTCCACTTGAGGTCCTGCACCTAAATGATCCCAACTGCACAGGGACTTCTGAAAATGGCAGAGTTCTGTTTCATTTTGACAATGAAGGCCACATATGTGGTACCACTCTATCGGTAATACTTGGTTCATTACCTTTTTCTCACAAGTGCTACTATTGATGATGTATTTTAATCTATAAATATCTGTGACAATTAGTAAACTGACTTGAAATTGATATTTGTTAATGTCTTCACAGAATAATGACACTCACTTCATCTACCAAAACTCCATTCATTCTAACTTGCCATTGGGTCTTATTACAAGAGAGAGATGGATGAACATTGCATTTTCTTGTGCGTACCCTCTGATCCAGACCCTCTCTATGCCCATGGACATTAAAGCTGAACAGAGGTAGGAACTGAATATAAAGTTTAGAAATTACTGTGATTTTGATATTGTACCATATTTTATTCTGCAACATACAACCCTGCAATATTTGGGGAGTTATTTGTTTGTTTGTTTTTTTGTTTGTTTGTTTGTTTTATACACTGTACAGCACTGTAACCAATGGCTCATGGAGAATGCAACTATATTTCAAATGAAAAATGTACAAAAAAAAAAAAAAAAGCCAGACATAAGGAATCTTTCAAATAGAAAAAAAGAGTTATTAGTAAACATATACATTTATTAATTTAGCAGATACTCTACCAGTGGCTTTGGATTAAAAAAAAAAAAAAAAATTTATATATATATATATATATATATATTATTTTTGAGCTGGTGTCCGAAGCACATGTGCTACACGCCAATCTTGACTGGTTATTGCAGTCAGGTGAAGTCACAGGTTCCCCGGCAGGGTATATAAGGGTGGCTAGAAAGAACATGATCAACTTCATATTGTCTGAAGGAAGACATACACGCATGCCGGAAATATGGCAACATGGCGCAGTGTCTTGTTCCCCTTCTCAGGGAACCAGGGTTACCTACGTAACCCAGACTTCCCTTTTGATGTGGAACTTAACACTGTATCATGGCGTTGACGCTATGTGAAAAAACTCTTCTGAGGACCAAAAAACTCAGCCGCTGAACCTCTAGGAAAGCGCTTCACTCAGTAACGGGTCTCCTAGGAAGCTAGTTGACATACAATTGTCCAACTATTACCTCCAGGATGAACCGAAGGGGCTACCGAGAAAGCAGTGCACCATAGTGCTCTCATAGTACTCTCTACCAAGTAGCTCTTGTCGGCTGATGGTTGCCCGTTCCTACAGTTCCAGCGAACAAAAGAGAGTGGGTCGCTAACTGTGATAAAGTCCACTTTTATACTCTGTTCCAATACTCCATGCTAACCAGAAATCGTGTTAACAGTCCTGTTAACACTGTAGTGATTTTGGATTAGCCTCACATGATATAATATTTTGTATTAATATTAATATTGAGTCAGATGATTCCTTCCAATATTTCGGGGCACCAGTCAGGAATCTCACCTTGACAATAAAGAACAATCATGAAAGATTGTTGACTGAATTAGAATTTTATAAATTGAAGGAAGTTTATCATCTGACCAATCTTAAGGATTTAATGAGATTCGGGCGAGCTTGTAAAGCTTCTGATTATCAACACAAGAATGACACAGTTTGCAATAAAATGAATTTATTAACAAAAAGATATACAAGAGTAAAATATCACACTCATTAAATACTAAAAAAGGAAAATCACTAAACTACTAAGAAAAATGACTAAACTACTAAGAAAATTGAATCAATAATCAAACAGAAACTACAAACTACAACACAAATGGATGTTAACAAAACTGAATGCCAAGTAGATGAGCAACGGATTGGACGAAGCAATGAATGGGTAATTAGCAGTCTATGAGGGAGTCAATTGTGGTCTTTCTGGATGCTGGTATTAAAAATAGTAAATAAGCATTTACTATGAATACAGATAACGTGTCTAATGTATCTATCTGTGTACGCTGACCCTAGATAAACAGTCTCTACACAAATAGCAATCTCATTTAGCAACAACCTAATGCCAAGGCCTTTGGGAAAAGGTTTGGTTAGCTTATATTTACGTTTCACTTGGTCGGGTGATCAGTCCGGGAATGGGAAACGTTGTCCACTGGTATCCTTCCGTGTGCAGTGGGAGACTGGATTGCTTTCCAACAGCTGCAGAGCTGCACTGAGTGCTGGAGGTCTTTGTGTAATCCAGAGAACTGTAGGTCAGATGGTGGTCGGTCCGTAGGATCTTCTGTAGGTTGGAGGTACTTGAGTTATGCAGCTCGGGAGTCAAAGTCCTCTGTAGAAGCACTTGGGCTGCTTGAAGATCCGTGCGGTGAAAGGTTTACTTGCAAGAGTCTCACCTTGGTCGTGCTGTTGTTCTTTCCTCATCAGGTCAGGAACTCAGAACAAGGGTTCGTTCAATTGGGGAAGCTTTTATTCCTTCCTTTTGGGGAGGAGATTACAAATCCCCACCTTTCCTGATGTGGTGATGTGATTGGGTCACAGCATTCCAGGTGTCCGTCCCTTAACACGCCCACCTTTCATCCTGTGAAACTTGTTGTATTGTCCCAAAATACACAGTTAAATAAAACAATGTCTTTAGGACCATGGAAATGCTTTATTTCTTTTTCAAACCTTTCTCAAAGTCCTTGTAGCAGTGTTCTAAACTCGTAGTGTCCAAACTTGATGTGAATTGGTTGAGGTATCACACTTCTGTCTCAGTGGGTGCAGTTGCATTGGCTTTTAATTCAGGTGTGGTTTCCACTGTGTGTGCACAGTTTCCTGGATGAGTAAAAGGATGTATAGGACATGTTCCTTACAGTATTCCTGTCCATTTTTGGTGATTTCAAGCCAATATGTTTAGAAAATGTCTTTCTTTCTGAGCATTTCTTTGTTCTTGCCCTAGGAGTCCATGGTCATTCACACCTTGAACTCAGGCATGGAGGGCTGAGGTGAACAAAGGCAACTTGTGATGAGATTAGTCTATCATCAATGGGCCGTTGATGTCATCTTTCCTGTCCTCCACCTTTGGCAGTTCTGATTACAATAGTCATTTAGTTGAGGGCATTGGGGGTCCTTTCAGACTCTTTTGTATTAATCAAAGTGGGACAAAAGGGATGTCTGTTGTGAAACTCTGGTGCCATCACGTCTGCTGTTCACTACAACATTGTCCAAACTATCACCTCCAGATAGACTGGAGGGGCGACAAATGAAGGACAGTGACACAGAAGCAGAAAGCTCATTCTCCTTGCTGTACTGCCTATCCATATAAGAAAACTGGCTGATGCAGCCTCCCTTGCCAATAGAAGTGTCAAAATGTTATTCCCAATATGAATGTGATTCAACAAGATGTAGATTAATGCCTCTCCAAGCCCCATGCCATAGAAGGCGACATCAATGGAAGTGTGATGATCAAACAGTATTGCCCACTCTTCCTGTCCTGTCCAGCCTATTGACATGTGATCACAAAGGGAGCACATAGCTAATACCTCTGTACTCCTGGTACCGGAGGGGGAAGGGTGACCAATGAGGATGTAGGACACAAGTTGTGGTATTGTCCATCATCCACATTCATCACAGCCCAACTGTTATAGAAGGAGCATATTGCTACCACTTCTAAACTCCCGGCACCGGCCAACTTCATACTCCTAGTATTAGTCGGGCGACAGATGATAAAGTGATGATCTAAAAAGAAGAGACTAAGGGTTCGGTTTCTTTTGCCTCTTGGCAAGATGACTTCCCTTTGATCTTCTTTTGGTTTCTTGCAAGGTTACTGCCTCTCTCTGACTCGTCAAAGGCTGAGCCGGGCAGCGACACTCTTCTTCTGACCCTGTCTCCGAGTCCAGCAACAGGGTCAGAAGAGGGAGATGTAGGACCTCAACTGTGGCTGGGGTATTCCACTCAAACGCAGCTGACTTAACCTTCACCTCCTTAAACTTTTGGACCACTGCCTCGACAACGGTGCCAAAAAGCCCAGCAGGCGACACCGGGGCATCAAGGAGAAAAGCTCTTTCCTTCTCCTTGAACCCCAAGAAGTTGAACCACAAGTGCCTCTCCGTGGCTACCATGGCAGCAATCAAGCGGCCCACAGCGCAAGCCACCTGTTTGGCGGCACAGAGGGCAAGATCTGTCATGCTGCGGAGCTCCAGGACTGCATCCTGAGATGCTCCCTCACTCAGATCCTTTAATAGGTTGGCTTGATATGCCTGCAACACCGACATGGTGTGCAGAGCTCCGCTGGCCTGACCTGCCATCACATACGCCTTGCCACTGAGCCTAGATGCCATCTGGCATGGCTTCGATGGCAAGACTGGAGCCTTCCACTAGGTCGCCACACCAAGAATGAGATATCTCACAAGCAAATCTTCGAACTGGGGCATCCCCACATAGCCATGTTCAGCAAGCCCCTTTAAATTAGCATAGCTGTTCACTACAGGGGTGTAAACACGAGGCGAGAATGGTTTATCCCACAAACTCATTATGGAGATCAGGTAGGAAGGGAAGGTACACTAGACGCCTGGCTCCCATCCCTCTTGAAAAGAGCCAGGTGGGAGGGCTGATCGAGTGTGCTCTGCTCTGAGACATATAACACGCAGATCATGTGAATCTCCTGCTGTTATATATCTCTGACATAGCATGACACATCTCATAAATGCTTTGCTAGACATGATTTTCTCCTAGCTTCCTGAAGACAAAGAAACAGATGATGTTCTTTTTAGGCACCCTTATATACCCTGCCAGTGCACCTGTGATGTCACCTGACTGTGGTAGCCAATCAAAATTGCCATGTAGCACACGTGCTTCAGATACTGGCTCATGATGAACGTCAACTCCATGACACGGTGTTGAGTTTCACTTTGAAAGGGAAATGAGGTATTATTTTGAGACAACTTTTCAATAAAATTAAACATAAAATAAGTACAATTTGATAATTTTCATGATTTCATGAAGCTCCAATACTGTTGCTGGTAACAGAGGGCAGTAATAAGAATACATTTCTTAATATGGTCTATTCTAAATGTTTTATATTGGTAACCAAATCAGTTAGGAACCAGAATCATTTTGTGGAATTAAATTCTTTGTGCATCCCAACCATACTCTGCATCTGTAGTGTTTGGTGCTAATTTTTCACGTCTTGGTCATGCCCATTGCTGCTTATTCCTTTCTCACATTTTTTTCCCCATTGTGTGTGTACTGAAGAAAGAGTTAATGTAACTTTTACATTGTGCCCCACAGTGTGGTAAGCATAGATCTTCCTGGCCAGGGCACATACCAGATCCGCATGATTCCTTACCATGATGCACAGTTTACCAGCCCATATGAGGGGGATGTGGAAGTGCAGGTGAACCAGCAGATGTACGTGGCGGTTGAGGTGGAAGGAGTGGATAGAAGTCAGATTGCAACAATTCTGGACAACTGCTGGGCCACACCAGTTAATGATAGTGAATATCAAATTCGCTGGAATCTGATCATTAGAGAGTGAGTAACTGACTTTAAGTTTTCATGGTTAACTGACTACATTTATTGCTGTCTCAAACAGGGAAAACTGTGAAATAATTTGAGAAGTGAGTTGTAAGTACATCTGGGGAATTCCATATGTGTAGTGTTATTGAATTAGGCACCCTGAAATGGTATCTTAATCTGCAAAGGCAGCGCACAAGCAACAACTGTACTACAAAATTGTGTGTTTTTATTTTTATTGTAGTACAGAGATGATACATGTATTTCCACGGGAATCACATTTTCAGGAAATTAATTCTCATGCACAACTGACAGAAAACTAAGACAAATATCATGCTTAGACCATTCTGCTTGCTATTTTGGATTAATCTTGTGGTTTTTGGAGCACTAAGCATTATAGACTTGTGAAATGGCTTATACAACTCATTTCCTCTTTTTCTAGATGTCCCAACCCTGAGGATGGAACAGTGGAAGTTTTACAGAATGGCATTGACACAACAAGCCATTTCTCCTTTAGGATGTTCACATTCACAGGAGCTTCCGATCGCATTTTTTTGCACTGTCAGGTTCACCTCTGCCTGATACAGAGTGACAGATGTGCACAGGTATCATATTCATAGCATTTT
Organism: Mylopharyngodon piceus; assembly: GCA_039654765.1. Taxonomy (NCBI): domain Eukaryota; kingdom Metazoa; phylum Chordata; class Actinopteri; order Cypriniformes; family Xenocyprididae; genus Mylopharyngodon; species Mylopharyngodon piceus. The sequence goes on from CM077446.1 coordinate 25,562,433, forward strand.
TTAATGATCCACCCCTTGCATTGCTTTGACAGTAACCTCCAAGCAAATTATAAATGTTATAATGCGGTTGTTTTTGGAATCTCTCTGAAAGAAAACAATGATTTTTTTTTTTTTTTTTTTAATGCATTGCATAAATCATGTAAGTAATGTTCAACGTCTGTCATCCTCAGTCATGCAACCCTGGACATAGACGCAGAAGGCGCAGATCTTTGGACTTCCATCACTCTGCAGCGATCAGCATGGGTCTTTAAGAGAGCTAGATTAACAAACCTGCTGGATGAACAATGAATGCTGTCAGAAAGAAATCATTTTGTTTTTATAGAGGAAGTGTTTTTCAAAACAGGGTGTTATTCAAAACAAAAAAAAACATTTTTGAGGGTGGGGCTTTTGTGACTGCATGCTGGACTAAAAAAAAAATAAAATTTGAAAGAAAATTTGTTTTTCTTTTTACAGTGTTCATGAAGTATTACTACATGAATAAAACTGTTTAATCCTAAAATTTGTATTATAATTAATTTATATATCATGCATTTGTGAATTCTTGGAGAATTAATTGCGCATTTGAGAGCTACTTTTTGCTTTGTGGAGGATGAATGAATCACTATTGCAATGTAACTCTACTCACATAGTAAGAATAGAACGTGTAATTTTACCTTAATTTGTTTCTTAATATAATTACTCCAGCTTTGCATTCTGATTCATGAGAAAACCATAGTGACTTACCCCGTTGTAAAATGTAAACTCCAACAGTTAGCATACTCTTTAATAGAGTAAGCTTATTTTACAAAACAGATATCAGGGCAGATCCATCAGAAATATAAAATTGTTTATCAATGAATAGCTACATTTTCAACTATTAGAGATAATACAAAAGGCATGTTATTTTTTTTTTTTTTTTTTTATTTAGTACTGTCCTGGGTAAGATATTTTACATAAAATATGTTTACATATAGTCCACAAGACAAAAAAAAAAAAAAAGCTGAATTTATTAAAATATCCCCGTTCAAAAGTTTGGGAACCATTGGTTCTTAATACTGTGTGTGGTTACCTGGATGATTTACTTTTTTTTTTTTTTGATGGTTGTTCATGAGTCCCTTGTTTGTTCTGAGCAGTTAAACTGAGCACTGTTCTTCAGAAAAATCCTCCAGGTCCTGCAAATTCTTCAGTTTTCCAGCATCCTTTGCATATTTGAACCCTTCCCAGCACTGACTATATGATTTTGAGATCCATCTTTTCACACTGAGGACAATTGAGGGACTCAAACACAACTATTAAAAAAGGTTCAAACATTCACTAATGCTCCAGAAGGAAGCACGATGCATTAAGACCTGGGGGGTGAAAACATTTTGAATTTGAAGATCAAGGTAAATTCTATTTAATTTGTCTTCCGGGAAACATGCAAGTATCTTCTGTTGCTTCCGACGGTCAGTACTAAATGAAAAAAAAAAAAAAAGATATTTCAACAAAATAAGAAAAATTTGGACGACATCATCCTGTTCAAAAGTTTTCACGTGAGTTTGCATGAGTTAACACCACAGGTTGGGTGATTCCCAAGACAAAACTTCTTAAACTTAAAACTTCTTAAGACCTCTGAGTTACCTCTGGAACACAGGACTGAAATCCACTCTAAAATTCACAGAGACTGCCTTTACAGATCAAAATCAGATGATTCCAAAACAATGCTAGACAGACTAATCAAATGTCAAATAATCAAATGTCATTTCATTGCATAATTCTACATAATGTCTGCAACGCATACTTTTGAATATCATTTAATCACTCATTGTTTATGTCCTTTTAATAACTATTTATAGTTCAAAGAATACCTGTGGTATGAATCAAATCTGTGTAAAATGTATCATATTCGTATCATAGAAATAATTTTTAAATTATCCCCTGCTACAGCAGGCAAGTTAAGAGACCGTGTGACTAATAAGATAACAACTGTAATTTATGTGAGAGGAGAAGAAACAGTCACACCCTTGAACCAAAGATGTACTTGGTCAGAACTCTTTCAAAGGGTTGGACAAACATCTGAGTTTAAAAACTCTGGATACAAACAAAGCATTAGGAGAAGGATGTGGATAGCACTGGTAAAATGGGTTAGAGCCTAAAACAACATCATGCAAGCCATCTAACTACTCTCATCTCATTTAATTTTCCTTCTTTTACTTGGGTTCTTTTCTTTTCCATTGAGAGTCTTGTTTTCCAAGTTAAGTTTTTGCATAAAGCCGCAGTCCACAACTCTATAGTTGTTGCTTCAAACTTCAACTTCAAACTGCAGAGACTTTGCTTCTATTCATTGCCAACACACCATGTGATTGGCTGCCCAAGACGTCACTCCAGACGCGAAAAGCCCTCCAGCGAATCAACGAACCTGGAAAATCCTTTTTCAGCAAGGAAGCCACAGAAGGGAATCCCCATCAAAGACACAAACAACAAAAACAAGTAACGCCTCCAAACTGGTGCATTGATATAAAGGAAAGGGGATAGTTTAGTTGACACTTCAGGGCTGCGTTTTCGTCGTTTCTAGGTGCAGGTTCTTCATCTCATCTGGATCTGGCAGACTACAGCAAACCTTGGGATAAACAGAGAGAGACTAATATTAGCGTAGACGCCATTCTTCTTATGACGTAGCGAGTACATCAGGTGTTATGGGAAGTGTTCCCGGTTCCGGCTGACCTAATTTATGCAGCCTAAAAATTTACATGATTTGAATTATAGAAGAAGATAATGTGTTATGTGTATGTCAGGTTAAAGTGATGTGGTTTTAGTCTAGATTTAAACTGACAAAGTGTGTCTGCTTCCCGAACAATGCTAGGAAGACTGTTCCAAAGTTTAGGTGGCAAAAAGGAAAAGGATCTACCGCCTGCGGTTGATTATGATATTCTTGGTATTATTAACTGGCCTAAATTCTGAGATCGCAACAGACGTGAAGGACTATAATGCGTTAAGAGCTCGCTCAGGTACTGGGGAGCTAAACCATTTAGTGCTTTGTGTAATGATTCCACTGGAGTCGAGCATAGTGAGAACCCATGTGCAGTATATATTTAACATAAGTGTGTACAAAATAAACAAAGACTTGACTAATCATAACATAACGTGACATGACATGACTTGACATAAAACTCACCAAACAGCGGATTACAGGGAACAAAGCTAGACAAGATAACAATGAAACCACAGTTGCCAACTCTCGCGAGACAAATAAGCAACCGCAGCTTCAAAAACAAGCCCAAAACAAGCCCAATATTATTATATTAATTATTATCATCAATATTATTTATTATCAATTATTTATTATCAATAAATGAGCCTGCAACATATTAAACTGAAACCACTCGGGGTTTGAAAAGCAAAAACACGTTATTTTACAAAAATCATCAAATTGCAACAAAGCAGGAGGGTACGCACTATATCCTCCGATCAGCTGTGAACAGAATAGGTTTGGAGATGGAAAAGAAAAAGTGACGTGTAGGCCAATTATGGTAACCCATAGTCGGAATTTGTCATCTGCATTTAACCCATCCAAGTTAGTGCACACACATTAGGAGCAGTGAGTAGTGAACACACACACACTGCAAACCGTGAAAAAGACAAGCATTAAGGGAGTGCTGTAATATAGCCACATATTTATAATGAAATAAATTCGAACCATGCCTACTGTTAGTATTATTTTTTATTTATTTATTTGTTTATGTTTTTATAACCTGTAATGATAAATACATTATACAAATATTTTTTTTGTGCCTTTCCTCCCTGCACCGTCCATGTTTCTCTGTACATCTCTGTTGGTGCTGACATTGTTTGTGAAAATGTAACATTACATGCGTCTATTTACGTCTACTATCATTACTTGCATTTACAATGTCACATGCCTGCATGTTGAACGATATTTTTCTCCAATGAGGGGGAGAAGGAGGCGGGATGTGGGAGGACGAATTATAGCGCTTGTATTATTGCACTGATTGGCTATTAGCTGTGAGTAGACAGTGTCAATCAGTGTATTGGAGAAAACGGCGACCATAAATGTAAAGAACGTCTCAGGTTACGTATGTAACCATGGTTCCCTGAGAACAGGGAACGAGACTCTGCGTTCAGAATCGCACTGGGGAATGCCTCCGTGTGAACCGTTGTCTGAAAACAATATCAATTCACGACAATCCTATTGGCCGGCGACAGCCTATGACGTCATCATAGCGCTACCCGGAAGTATATAAGGAGCGCCTGTTCAGCAGGTAGCCCCGATGCATGGCTAGGAAACGCAGAGTCTCATTCCCTGTTCTCAGGGAACCATGGTTACATACGTAACCTGAGACATTCCCTTTCGAAAGGGAACTCAACTCTGCATTTGGAAATGCATTGGGGAACAATATACGCACGCCACCATGCTTGAGGGGAGTACATGCCACAAATGGCTAGACAAACGTCAGAACTAGCAGCTTCAACTGAAGTGCCAGAACCACTCCCCCTACGGGTCATACATAGGCTGTCAGTGACAGCATTCCCTATTGCCAACAGCCCAAGCTATAAGCCTCAAAGAGGCCTTCTGCAGAAGGCCTACCAAGGCCACTCAAAGGCTTCTGGAACCAAACTTCTTTCCGAAGAAAAGAGGGTACCTTTAAGGGAATGTGGCCAGGGGGCCCGAGGGAACCCTAGCCAGTCACTTGTCAGGGGAACATACTTGACCCTGATTGCCACCAGGGAGGCCGACCTGGTCTCACAGAAACCTAGTCTTGGCCAAGGACCTGTCTGAACACAGAGTCTCAATTCACAAAAGGGCGGCTTAAAGGGCGGCCTGTGAAGGCCACACACCTAAAGCAGCTTAATTGCTGGTAAAGCAAGAACCCACAAACCTGGGAACTCGTTCAGATTGAAACGAGTTAAACTAGCAGAAAAAGACTGTAGAGTTCCCACATAACAGTCTATCTCAACACAATCCGACAAGCAGTGTACTCAGTAAAACACCTTTTACTCTTTAAACAAGAGGAGTACAGACTTACGCCATCATGTTCTGAAGGAGGCCCAAAAGAGGGCCTACGACTCCAGACAGACATGTGGCATCAGCTCGTGGCAGTGTCTAAGCTCTAAGGGAGCCAATATGATAACCAAACTCTCCAGTGAGGTTAACTACTCAACCTGAGCTAAATTCAAATTCAACACATTCCAACAGGCAATGTACTCAGTAAAAACACTTTTTACTCTCTAAGCAAGAGGAGTACAAACTACGCCAATCTGCTTTGAAAGAGGCCTGAACAGGGCCTACTATTACAGAAAGACACAGGCGTCAGCCAGTGGCAGTGTCTAAGCTCAAGGAAGCCAAATCTGAGAACCAAACTAACCAGTGAGGTTAACTTGGCCTGAGCTAATTTTCTGCCAGGCAATGTACTCAGTAAAAACACTTTTTACTCTTTTAAGCAAGAGGAGTACAGACCTCCACCATCATGTTCTTGAAGGAGGCCCAGCCAGGGCCTGCGACTTCAGAAAGACACGTGGCGTGACCTCGTGGCAGTGTCTATTTGAGCTTAAATCTGTCCCACACATTCCAACAGGCAATGTACTCAGTAAAACACTAACTCTTTAAACAAGAGGAGTACAAACTACATCAACTTGCTCTGAAGGAGTCCAAACATGGCCTACTACTCCAGAAAACACGGGCGTCAGCCAGTGGCAGTGTGTAAGCTACAAGGGAGCGTAATCTGAAACCAAACAATCAAGTGAGGTTACCTAACTTAACTCAACCTGAGCTTAAATCTACACATTCCAACAGGCAATGTACTCAGTAAAAACACTTTTTACCTTTACATAAAGGGGAGTACAAGGAATATACGCCGCCATGCTCTAAAGGAGGCCAGTACCGGCCTGCTACTTCAAAGATCATGGGCATAAACCTGTGGTAGTGCTAGTTTTAAGTGAGCAAACTCTAATTAAACATCTACCAACAAAACTTGTGATATAACAAGGTATTGAACTCTGAAGGAGGCCCAAGACAAAGCCTTCTACTCCAACAACACAATCAAATCTTGTGGCAGTGTTAAACTCTAAAAGGGAGCTACATAGAAACCAAACTGTACAGAGAGGTTCCCTAAATAAACTCAACCTAAGCTATGCTTCCCAACAGGTCATATACTCAGTACAAAAAAAACAATTTTTACCCTTACAGCAAGGGGAGTAGAAACTTAGTCACCATGCTCTGAAGGATGCCAGAACAAAGCCTACTACTACAGAAACAGGTGCTAACCTGTGGCAGCAATAGAGTTATTGGGCTCACATCGTATAGGGCAAAATATAGAACTTTATCCAAACATTCCACCAGGCAATGTACTCAGTAAAAACACTTTTTACTCTTTACGCAAGAGGAGTACAAACGTATGCCATCATGCTCACAGAATGACACAGGCGTCAACCTGTGGCAGTGCTAGTTTCCAAGTGAGCAAACTCTAACTAAAACATCTACCAACAAGCCTTGTAATACAACAAGCTATTGTGCTCTGAAGGAGGCCAAAACGGAGCCTTCTACTTCAAACAACACGAGTGTCAGCTTGTGGCAGTGTTCAAGCTCTAAGGGAGCCATATATGAAAACCAAACTATGTAGTGAGGTTAACTTTATTAAACTCAACCTGAGCTTATACATTCCAACAGGCAATATACCCAGTAAAGGGGAGTACAAACTATGTCACCATACTCTAAAGGAGGCCAAAGTCAGACCTACTACTCCAGAAAACACGGGTGCTAGCCTGTGGCAGTATTAGAGTTACTGAGCTCACAAAGTGTAGGGCAGGAACCAAAACTAACATATTTAAATACAATAACCTTGAACATTAAGGGAGTACTATTAATCCAACCCTGAAAAATATAGGGTGGGTACTTCACATCAGAAATTCTCACCAAAAACAGATACAATCTGTACTGAACTCTAGGGAACAGGAGCTTTCATAAAAAGCTACAACCATCCAATCACTGAGAGGAGGCAAACTCTGAGAATATTTAATTACTAAGTAAACTCAGAGGAGCAAAGCTCAACCCAAGCACAAAATGTCAGGTGGCCTGTAAGGCCGACGCTAAACATAGATCTATCCGAAGTTAGTGAAAGCTAATCTCAAATCTCTAGCATTTACCAGAGGAGAAAGCTAATTAACCAAAAGGTGGCTAACAGTGTGGCTTAGATAAAGCCGACATCTGAATACATATGAACGGTGGTTTCATTATCTGAAGCCAACACATCCAAAAAAGGGGACAAACACAGTACTACCCTAATAATATATTGTTACAGCCAACCTAATGGAACTTCAGGGCCCTTAGTCCGCATCCAGGAAACTGATTATAAATAAAAACATAAAGAAACCTACCAAGCCAATTTCAGCAGGTCTAACTGATATGCTTACAAACAGACATTGTGTGTAAGCAACACCCGCCTGACCTGCTGCCGCGTATAGAGCGCTGGAGCCTACCTATATCACGAGATAGTTGCACTCATCTCGTCAGTACGAGGCGTCGACGCGTACCCATACTCACTCCATCAACATCAGCGAATTAACCTGCTGATGTTGATGAATGCGAGCTGAATACAGGTCCTTCCATGCCTTCTCGATCTCAGTATGAAGATCAAGGAGGAATGGAAAGCTTACGGTGGCTGGAGAATTATGGCAAAAAAGGAACCGTTCGACGAACCGTCCGCGAGCGGTTTCTTTCTTAACCTGCTCCGATGGCAGCCGCAGTCTGCCAGAGGCGCGTTCCAAAATCTCACACAGCTGTACATACGCGGGGGCAGGGTGGCTTTGAGGATTCAGGAGGCTCACCATCCTCATCCTCATCCGCCATCTCCTGCTCTCTTGTTTGGCTTAGAACAAGAAGAGCAACTGCTGCTGAATCTAACGATGTCATAGACAACACATCATCATAATCACACAGCTCTCTCCCGTCAGCCATCGAAGGTCACTGGGAATTTCACCCCTTCGACTCTTCAACAAGCTCCAGCTGAAAACCCTTTGATCTAGTCTCTACTCTGCCTCAGCAAGATTAAGACCCAAACCATTAGGTGCAGCTGCCGGTCCTTCTCCTCTCGAGGAAAAGACCAGAAGAGAGTGGAGCATTTTACAAGTAAAACACACTCACAATAACAAACAGACAGATCCCACAAGAACTGCCTGTCCATGCTCTTTGTTCTCATAAAAGACAGCGTTATAAGTTATTTATGTGATCAGATGTCAACTCTATGGGACATGGATGCACATACTTCCTGAAACGTTTGTCAGACATAAATTGTCTTACCTTAACATCGGTTTGATATCGTTTCAAACAAAACAATCCCTGAAGACGAAAAAGATACTGACTGGTTCTCTAGGCGCTCCTTATATTCTTCCGGGTCGCGCTATGATGACGTCATAGGCTGTCGCCGGCCAATAGGATTGTCGTGAGTTGATATTGTTTTCAGACACCGCTTCACGCGGAGGCATCCCCTGATGCGTTTTCGAACGCAGAGTTGAGTTCCCTTTCGAAAGGGAAACAAAGTTGCTTATCATATTTTCCTAACAAGCAACCACACATATTCTAAACAAATAGAGACCAAACATGATGGAAAAAGATTGAACTTTCAAACATTCATTCATTTGAATGAATTTGTGTAAGATGTTGCATTATAGATAGCTGTCACTGAGAATACTTATTTCTCTGAATAAGAATGAAATGGATGTGTGTAGTTTACAACAGTTTTAAGGTTTCCAAACATAGTTATGAATGGTTCTGGATGGATCATTGTGATGTCACTTTGTGCTGCTGCTGAGCTCCTGAGGAATTTTTATAGCAGTCACTGACCAACCTTAGGAATTAGTCTCTAGATGGGTGAAGGGCAGAAACTGCATGTGGACCAATGAGAAGTCCTGTCCTTCCTGGGCTTGGTACCAGAGGTGGTCTTCTTGCCCTCTAAGAGGTGTCTGGGATGTTGTCCTTGCATCTTTATCTGATGGCATTGGACAGTTTGTTTGTGTTAGTCCACCAAGATCCAATCAAAATGTAGCAAACCTTTGTCCACCGTTACAGACAGAGAGGGGCCCGGCCATAAACTGGGCCCTGGAATGTACATAGGAGTAATAGTGTGCACGAGAGCATAAACACTAATTGTACACGAGAATCAACCGACAACTAAAGACTAAACACAGAGGAACTAAATACACAGAGATAACAAACTAAATGATGTGCAGCTGTGGTGGAAGATTAGTGTACATGGGAACAGATGAGTGGCGGTAAACAAAGACAAAGAAACATGTGACTGATGAAAACAAACTGAAAGTCCGTGAAAGTGAAACTAATGATGAATGAATCCAGATATCCCTGACAGAACACCCCCTCCCTGTAGGCACGACCTTGTACTGTGGTAGAAGAAGTGTGGGAGGGATGGAGGGGCCTTTGGAGGTAGCCGAGGTGATGACAGAGAAGGAGACAGGAGATGGTGAACAGATGGTGCTATCCGGACAACGACGAGACCCTGTCCACGCAGTTGTCTGTGTTGTCTAAAAACAGCAATGAAGGTTCAGAGGAAACAGATAAAGAGTTCATACAGTCCATAGTGCTGTCTAAAAACAGCAATGAAGGTTCAGAGGAAACAGATAAAGAGTTCATACAGTCCATAGTGCTGTCTAAAAACAGCAATGAAAAACCAGAAATGAGGTGGGATAGGGTGAGAGAGGATACCTCCGTGCTGAAGTCCATCAGCCAGTCCTCAGTCTCAATTTTCACCAATATACTCTCGGCCACTTATGTCATGGGCTCACACCCCTGATCAGACTCACTGGGTGGCTCCTCTTCTTGGGCGAGGATCCTCTTATTTTCGGGCCCTGGCTGACGCGTCGTGGCGGGTGGTAGCTCTCTGTCTGTGGGGGGCTCACATGATTCCTCCGTGGAATTTTTTCGGTCTCGCCATAGGATCGCTCTCCATTTCCGACCAACTCATCCGTCTCTGGCAAGGCAGTTCTTCGGCCAGTGATTACACTCTGCAGTTTCGGACTCTAGCGGCCTCTTGTGGATGGAACAAAACCGCATTACTGACTGCTTACCGTCAAGGTTTAAATCCCCAGCTCAGAGCCCAAATGGCTGTTTATGATAATACGGTCGGATTGGAGAGCTTTATGCAGAAAGCAGTGAACATCTTACAGCCTGCCTACCGGAAATATCCACTCATTCTTCATCCTCACCTGCTGCCTGTCCTCCAGTACCAGAACCCATGCAGGTGGATTCCAGTCGCCTCTCCCACCCGGAGCGTGCTTGACGTCTTGCTACAGGACTATGTTTGTATTGCGGAGTTCCTGGGCACTTAATTCGAGTGTGCCCCTCACGTCCCCCACGTCCCGCGCTGAGTACCCTCCAATTGGAACCTACCATCTCTAATTTAACACTGCTGGAGGTACAATTGCTCACCCCACGTCATGTCATTTCAGTACGCGCCCTCGTCGACTCGGGCTCCTCTGGCAACTTCATCTTACCAACCCTTCTGAAGCAACTGGGTTTGCCCCGTCAGAGACAAGAAGAACTGAAAGTAGAACCCATCCAGGGAAAACCGCTCGGACGTGGGCGCATCAAGTTCCAGTCTCCACCTATCACAATGCAAATCGGATGTCTTCACAGTGAGAAAATCTCCTTTCTGGTACTGGAGGGACCCACCGTAGACATCATCCTGGGACGCCCCTGGCTCTCTCAACATTGTCCAGAAGTCAGATGGGACACAAGTGAGATCTTAAGATGGAGTCCTGCCTGTTTCCAGAACTGTCTTTCCAACGTTCCTGAACCCCCGGTTAGTGACCCGGTGCTACATGTTCACTCCACACTTGTGGAGAGCCCCGAACCTCACACTGCTCCCACGATCCCATCTGACTATATGGCGTTCCAGGATGTGTTCAGCAAACAGGCAGCCACGAAGCTACCACCCCATCGGCCATGGGACTGCGCCATATACCTGCTGCCTGGTGCTACACCTCCCAAGGCGCGGGTGTACCCCCTGTCCATCCCGGAGCGCAAGGCTATGGAGGACTACATCAAGGAGGCTCTCCAACAACAGTTCATTCGTCCATCCACCTCACCAGCGGCATCGAGCTTCTTCTTCATGGGTAAGAAGGACGGAGGCTTGCTGCCCTGTATTGACTACCGGACTCTCAACGAACACACCGTCAAGCTCCCTTACCCTCTTACCCTGGTCCCGGCCGCCCTCGAGGAACTCCATGGGGCCCGCATCTTCTCAAAGCTGGATCTGCAGAGCACCTATAACCTCGTTCGTATCCGAGAGGGCGATGAGTGGAAAACGGCTTTCATCACCCCTTCCGGCCACTATGAATATCAGGTTATGCCGTATGGCCTGTCCAACTCACCGTCCATCTTCCAGGGATTTATGAACGAGGTGTTCCGGGAGTTCCTCCATCGGTTCGTCATCGTGTATATTGACGACTTCCTGATCTACTCCCGGAACCTGGCCGAACATCGCCGCCACGTGACGCAGGTCCTCCAACAACTCAGGAAGTACCACCTCTACCTGAAGCTTGAGAAATGTGAGTTCCACTACCTCACGGTCCAGTTCCTCGGTTACATCCTTAGCGCCGATGGTATCCAGATGGACCAGGGGAAGGTCCAAGCCATCCGGAACTGACCTCAACCTCAGACTGTTAAAGAACTTCAATGATTCCTCGGCTTTGCTAACTTCTACCGTAGATTCATCCAGAATTTCAGTCTCCTTTTGACCCCACTCACTTCCATGCTCCGTCAGAGGCCCAAGTCTCTGTCCTGGAACCCCGAAGCTCGAGCCGCATTCAAAAAATTCCAAGAGGCCTTTTGCACTGCTCCCATCCTCACACACCCCGACCCCAAGCTCCCGTTCGTCGTGGAGGTGGACGCCTCCACCACCGGTGTGGGAGCAGTGCTGTCACAGTACCATGGAAAGCCTCCCCAACGCCACCCTTGCGCTTACTTCTCATGGAATACCTCAGAAGTGCCAAAAGATTAAACCCTCGGCAAGCTTGCTGGGCCCTTTTCTTCACACGCTTCCAATTTACCATCACGTACCGACCCGGAGAAAAGAACATCAAGGCAGACTCCCTCTCACGTATCCATGCTACCGAGGAACCATCCACACCTGAACCCATACTCCCTCCAGCCGTCCTTGTAAGCCCCATCCAGTGGGACCTGGATGAACAAATCCGCATCGCCACCGCGTCCGAACCCACTCCGCTGGGAGGCCCAGAGGGTAAGATCTACGTACCCACCTCCTTGAGAACTATCCTTCTGGGCTCCCTTCACGCTTCCCCGGGCTCTGGACACCCAGGCAGCCAGCGTACTCTCTCGCTCCTCCAAGCTCGGTACTGGTGCCCAGTATGGCCCGGAATGTCTCCCAGTACGTTTGTGGATGCTCAGTCTGTGCCATCTCCAAAACTCCATGTCACCTACCCGCTGGAAAATTAGTACCACTACCCATCCCACGTTGTCCCTGGTCCCACGTCGGAGTCGACTTTGTCACAGATCTGCCAAGTCTGATGGTTACACCTGCATTCTCATAGCAGTGGATAGATTCTCCAAGGCATGCAAGTTGATTCCCCTCCGGGGTTTACCCACCGCCCTCGAAACAGCTGAGGCCCTCTTCCATCATCTATTTCGCACCTTTCGTATACCAGAAGAGGTTGTCTCCGACCGTGGGCCCCAGTTCACCTCCCGGGTATGGACAGCATTTTTCAAACTCCTCAATGTCTCCGTCAGCCTCTCCTCAGGATATCATCCCAAGACCAACAGCCAGACTGAGCGGAAGATCCAGGAGATAGGGAGATATCTCCGGGCCTACTGTCATGACAAACCAACACAGCTGGAACTGCTTCCTCCCGTGGGCCGAGTATGCACAAAATTCCCACCGGCCTCACCCCGTTGGGAATTACCAACCCCCTCTGTTTCCCTGGACAGAAGAGCCCTCAGACGTTCCAGCTGTCGACCACTGGTTTCGAGCAAGCGAGAGAGTTTGGGACTCAGCCCACGTCCAACTCCAGCAAGCAGTGCGGAGACACAAGACCTTTGCAGATGCCCGCCGGTCTTCTACCCCCGTCTACCGTCCTGGAGATAAGGTCTGGCTCTCGACCCGGGATCTGCGTCTCTGCCTGCCTTGCCGGAAGCTGAGTGCCAGCTATATTGGTTCCTTTACCATAGAGAGGCAGATCAACGAAGTCACCTACCGTTTCCAACTCCCTGCATGGTATCGCATCCACCCTTCCTTCCATGTTTCACTCCTCAAACCTGTTTCTCCCTCTTCCACAGAACCCAACGAGCCGCCAGTACCTCCTCCAGCCTCAAATCTACAGAGTGCAGGAGATCCTGAACTCTCGGCGACGGGGCTGGAATATCTCGTGGACTGGGAAGGGTACGGACCAGAGGAACGGTCCTGGGTTAACCGAGACGATGTGTTGGATCCCACTCTCCTGGCCGAATCCCACCACAACCACCCTGACCGTCCAGCACCCAGAGGCCGTGGCCGACCCCGTCGCTGTAGTAGGGCGTCAGGAGCCGCCCCTGGAGGAGGGGGTACTGTCAGGGAGTCACCACAGTCGCCACCCACTTCAGTTACCAGATCCCAATCACCTGATTACTGATTACATTCACCTGTCAGCGATCATCAGCCAGCACTATATACCTGCACTCCTCCCGTTCACTCATTGTCTGGTCTCAACCTTACCATGTTGTTTCACCTGACCCACTTACCTGTTGATTTACTTACCTGTTGTTCCTGTGATACGTCCTAGTTCTTCCCTGCTGCTGTTCTCCACCGTCTCCACGCTCCTCAGCTCCCTCTGGATCTCCTGGGACACACAAAGACACTATCAGACTCAGATAAACCACGCAAGACTTTCCCGCTTCCCGCCCACTTACCTGGACTGTCCTCTCGCCTGTGTTGTCTCAATCGTTGTTTAATAAACCTGCTGTTATTTGTACCACTTACCTCAGAGCCCCTTGTCTATCTGCTGACAGTGTGCAGAAGAGCAGCGTAACATTTGCAAAACCTCAATGGCAAATGACAGAGAGAAACGCGGTTAAGTAGGCTAAGACTAATAATGTAATGAACAACAGCTGGACTCATCATTCATGATGAGTCCGGGCAAAGAATTATGGGGACTGAAGTTCCTGGCTGAGTGGCAAAGGTCAGGGAAGGAGTGCCCTCTAGTGGTCAACCTGGGCACACCAGCTGGTGACTGTGACAGGTTACCTATTTCACGAGTTCACACTTACATATAATTAGATAAAGGTTATGCATATTTGGCGTGCTGTCCAGGGGGAGGGCTCCAAGCTTGAAATTGGGCCCGGACCCTGAGTACTCCCCTGAATCGCTGGTTCGATTCAGTTCTATTGTAAAGATCATCAATTATTAAATTAGTTCATTTCATCTATGAAGCAGTTCTACAGAAAACAGTGATGTCATCGTCCACCTCAGTTCAGTTCTCACCCAATAGTGTCAGTGCGACACTAGTGTTAACGAACGAGCATGGTATGATTATGATTCAGGCTGCATCACAAGTTAGAAATAGGATTGTGGATAGTAGCATTCAAATATTTCATCCAGTTCCTTCGTCACGCCAGTATGGAGATGAAGCTGGTCATATGTCTGTGCAGAGGACTTGTTCTTGTGGACTTTGCTGAGGATCTGTGCTGATGGGTGTCGTGTTGACTAGGCTTTCACAGGGGATTGTCTAGATTGTCTCTGCTGGCATTCAGGGCTGAGTTGTGGTTGTGTCTAGGTGCAAGTCCACCATCTGATCTGGATACGGACTGGATGCGGCTGACTAAAGTAACCTTTGGGATAAACAGAGAGACTAATGTTAGCGTAGATGCCATTCATCTTACGATGTAACAAGTACATTGGGTATTATGGGAAGTGTTCATGATTCCAGTTGACCTAATTTATGCAGCCTAACAATCCTTTAACGGATGTAAATTATAAAAATGTGATAATGTGTTATGTGTATGCCAGGTTAAATATGTGTTTTTAGTCTAGATTTAAACTGACAGAGTGTCTGCTTTCTGAACAAGGCTAGGAAGACTTTTCCAGAGTTTGGGTGCTAAATAGGAAAAAGATCTTGATTTTGATATTCTAGGTATTATCAACTGGCCAGAATTTTGATATCACAATCGACATTAAGGACTATAATTAGGACTATAAAGAGATTGCTCTAGTACTGAGGAACTAAACCATTTAATGCTTTGTAAGTAATTAGCAAGATTTTATAATGTATGTGATGTTTAACCCTCTGGGGTCTGAGGCTGATTTGGGGTCCTGGAGTAGTTTTGACATGCCCTGACATTTGTGCTTTTTTCAGTTGCTTATAAACATATTAATGACAAAAGTCTCATTACACTGTATTCAGCAGAAACTAGGCTACAATAATATGTGAGCAACAAGTATGTACATGTTTGTATTTTTGAAAGAATTATGTATATGCGTGGTTTTTGAAAAAGCAAAATAAATAAATAAATAAATAAATAAATAAATAACTCACTGAAATAAGGCCTCAAAACACAAATTAAACATTTTTTCACAAGACTTTTGGGAACTGTATATTTTAGTCTAGAGGTTTTGCTTCACAATGATGTAAAAATCATTCTGCCTACTCGGACACATAAAACAATGTATTTATTTTAAATTTCTAAGACACTTTTTGTTTAGACAGGCTATATGTGCAAAGCATCTAAACATTCATATTACCTCTGTGGCATTTTATATATTATATTTGTTATATTATAGAGCCTAAATGTTAATGTGAAGTTTAATACATTAATAAGACATTTTATTTCAGTATTTATTACATATTTCAGTCATTACAGTATTTATTACATATTTCATTTATTACAGTCGATTTCACTCATCTCAGTATAGCAATATATTTGGGAATAGCCAATATGACAATTTACTAATGTAAGGTATGTGTAATAAATGAAACCGTGCGTCAATCTGCCCCCTTAATTCACACTGAGACACACAAAACTTGCAGGATTCATATTTAAACAGTCTTTTTGCGGTTTAATATTCACAGACACTATATCGCAATTAGAATAAAGAACTTAAGAATAAAAAAAACTACCATTCACAATCATCGGCTTGATCAGGTTCATCCTCGATCGAAATGAAATTGAAAGTGCTCTTCCTCTAAGGCAAATTCTCCCAGAATTATTCCTCACTGCGTCTCAAAATGATGTACATGAATCTGACTAAGCTTGATACATTTTTCCGAGCTGATGCGGGCATTCACTCTCTGTTGCATGTATCGCCTCTGAATAGCGTCTAAATAGCACGCGCGGTCCGTGGGCATGGCCGCAATAGTGGATAATGAGCTGAGTCGCGAACGACTGACATCTCTCTCTTTTCAAACAGATTACATAAACAGAGAATATTTGTTTTTGTCTTACATGATTTAAAACCTGACATTTTAACATTTCTTTAGATACATGTCTCATGTTTATGTGATTAGTATTCACTAAGTTACAGTTCATTTTCTGAGGACTATCAGAATGCACTTCATTCAGAGAGAGACTGCAGCTTGCGCATCATGTTAATTTTCTTTATTTTGCAAAAAGCACAACATTTTGTTTTTACTGTGAGTGTATACAAATAAAAGAAGACATTCCACAGTTTTTAATAATATATAATTCTTATTTGTACGTCCAAAATTGCCGGAGTATTTTGAGTCTCTTTTGCACTTGTAAGAAAAAAACCAAGGTGGTATCGCCGGAGTGACCACTGACCTCTGAGTGTTAATAGGGAATGCAGTGTTGACAGAACCAGACTAATATGGTCATTCTTCCTGGTTCTAGGAAGAACTCTAGCTGCTACATTTTGGACCAGCTGGAGTTTGTTTATTAAGCATGCAGGGCAACCACCCAGTAGAGTTTCGGTGCGTTCCAAACGGGATATAGCGCTCTCCGAAGGGCACTTCGGAGTGAAAATAATCATGGCCGCCATATTGAAGGGTCGTTCCAAACCGAAGTGCTCAAAACTGGCCACTTCAAAGGGCCCTTCGGAATGAAGGATTTCGAAGGGTACAACTGATGGACACTTCGGGCCCCCATGATCCTTTGCACAGGGAAGT
The DNA here is from genome assembly GCA_039654765.1 of Mylopharyngodon piceus. Lineage (NCBI taxonomy): Eukaryota > Metazoa > Chordata > Actinopteri > Cypriniformes > Xenocyprididae > Mylopharyngodon > Mylopharyngodon piceus. The sequence continues at coordinate 25,579,530 of CM077446.1, forward strand.
AGTTTGACATCACAGAATGGGTACAGGAGGCTCGGAGTTCAATTTTACCTATAAATGTATGTATAGTATTTTTCTATACTACTGTAATATTTATACGAGTTAGATTTGGCACATTATTATGGTCAAAACGACATTGTACTTCAAAAAAATACTTTACAGCTACCTTTATCAGTCCATTCAAATGTTTCAAATACATAGACACAATATACATTATTGTGCGATAAACCAAAAATAAATAAACTAATGTTAAACAAAAGGCACAGCTTGCACAATCTACTCCTCCTTGATTGTCTTGTTAAGATGACGCAGAAGTGCGTTCCAAAAAAATGTTTTTTTTTGACCCCTACACCCTTCATCCCTTCGAAGCTCTTACTCCAGAGGGTAAACCCTTTGAAGGGATTAGGGCATAGGGATGAGCACTTCCGAATGGAACGCAGGGTTTATCTCCAGCCCTAATTAAACACACCTGAACTAGCTAATTAAGGTCATTAGGATCAATGAAAACTTCCAGGCATGTGTGTCGGAGCTAAACTCAGCATGAAGAGGAATAAACACCTCTGAGCTACAACTCAATGTATAACCAATGTCACCATTATCAGGAGGCTGCTTCTCATTTTTTTTTTTTTTTTTAATTGTCCATGCTCATCTGCCTTCACTAAAGGAAAGAAGGCAAATTGTTCTACAAGCATTGAGTAATAGATGTACAATATAATACAAAATGTGGGCTATGTGTAAAGTATGACATTCTTGCTCACGTTCATTCTTGTGGCTTAACATTTTTAATAACATTTCCAGTCTCAAGCATAGCGTGACGTTTATGTTTTACGTGGCGTGAGAAAGTCACATAAAACACAGCAAAATCTGATCAGAGCAGTCAGACTGAAACGGATTTCCAGAAATGTGATCAGGATTTCAAAGTACATATAAATGTAGCTTGAAACGGATTTGTGAAAATCATATTTCATGTGATTTTTTTTTGCCATTCACACTTGCTAAATCTGATTGGATTTCAATCGGATATGCACAAAAATCGGATTAGGACTGACAGTCTGAACGTAGCCTTAGACTGCTGATAAGTACACATGCAGAACCAAAATGGGCATTTACCAATCAGTGGGCATTTTCAAACTACAATGGGTGTTTTTCAGCCATTTTTCAACAGACTTGAAAAAAAAAAAAAAAAAAAATTCATGAAGGCCACCCCTAAACCAAAGCCCCGGTGGATTAGAGCAAATTGGGCATAGCGGTTGAAAATGCCTATCATGGTTTGAAAACACCCCATCAACATCATGATGAGGATCCTCAAAACACCTCACCAGACAATATCAAAAGTGAAATTTTAAAATCATAATTTCCTTTTTAATATACAGTATATACAGTATATGAAGTGAAGTGAATAACACTGATTATCTCTTCATCATGCCACCTGTTAGTGGGTGGGATATATTAGGCAGCAAGTGAACATTTTGTCCTCAAAGTTGACGTGTTAGAAGCAGGAAAAATGGGAAAGCATAAGGATCTGAGCGAGTTTGACAAGGGTCAAATTGTGATGGCTAGACGACTGGGTCAGAGCATCTCCAAAACTGCAGCTCTTGTGGGGTGTTCCTGGTCTGCAGTGGTCAGTATCTATCAAAAGTGGCCCAAGGAAGGAACAGTGGTAAACCAGCGACAGGGTCATGGGCAGGCAAGGCTCATTGATGCACGTGGGGAGCGAAGGCTGGCCTGTGTGGTCCGATCCAACAGACAAGCTACTGTAACTCAAATTGCTCAAGAAGATAATACTGGTTTTAATAGAAAGGTGTCAGAATATACAGTGCATCGCAGTTTGTTGCGTATTGGGGATGCACTGAACAAACAAGTCAGATCCATGGAGGCCCCACCTCACAACTTACAGGACTTAAAGGATCTGCTGCTAACATCTTGGTGCCAGATACCACAGCACACCTTCAGGGGTCTAGTGGAGTCCATGCCTCCACGGTTCAGGGCTGTTTTGGCAGCAAAAGGGGGACCAACATAATATTAGGAAGGTGGTCATAATGTTACGCCTGATTGGTATAGATAGATGAACGAGTTACTGCACATGCTGTAAATACCTCAGGGAACTTTTGCTTTAGTGTGTCAGATTTTTCAGTCAGTCGAGTGGGCACTACAACAGGTTGACATCTTGCCATACCCTAGCTCCAGCTAAATTATTGCCAAGTATTACCATGACACCATCCACTGGCAATGATGGACGCACTCCCAGATGGTTACTTTTCCACAGACCAATTCCGAAGTCAGGTTTACTCTGTGCAAAGGAACAGAAAGAGTTTGTAATCCAATCCCCCTGATCAAATCATTCCTTCTTTCACTGGATACATTAGAAAAAGCCAGGACAGATTCAAGAATAAAGGATTCCAAAGCCCCTGTATCTCTTGTAGTGAACAGCAGATGTTATGGCACCAGAGCTTCACAACAGACATCCCTTTGTCCCACTGTGATTAATACAAAAGAGTGAGATAGGACCCTCAATGACAACTAAATGACTATTGTCATCAGGACTGCCAAAGGTGGAGGACAGGAAAGATGACATCAACGGCCCATTGATTAAAGGCTAATCTCATCACGAGTTGCCTTTGTTCACCTCAGCCCACCATGCCTGAGTTCAAGGTGTAAATGGCCATGGACTCCTAGGGCTGCCAAACCGGTTCTGGCTAGAAGCACAGCAAGAACAAAGAAATGCTCAGAAGAAAGACAATTTCTATACATATTGGCTTGAAACCACAAAAATGGACAGGAATACTTTAAGGAACATGTCCTATACATCTTTTTACTCATCCAGGAAACTGTGCACACACAGTGGAAACCACACCTGGAATAAAAGCTAATGCAATCGCACCAACTGAGACAGAAATGTGATACTTCAACCAATTCACATCAAGTCTGGACTCTACGAGTTCAGAACACTGCCACAAGGACTTTGAGATAGGTTTGAAAAAGAAATAAAACATTTCCAAGGTCCTAAAGACATTGTTTTATTTAACTGTGTATTTTGGGACAATACAACAAGTTTCACAGGATGAAAGGTGGGCGTGTTAAGGGACGGACACCTGGAATGCTGTGACCCAATCACATCACCACATCAGGAAAGGTGGGGATTTGTAATCCCCTCCCTAGCAGGAAGGAATAAAAGCTTTCCCAAGTGAACAAACCCTTGTTCTGAGTTTCTGACCTGATGAGAGAAGAACAACAGCACGACCAAGGTGATACTCTTGCGAGTAAACCTTTCACCGCACGGATCTTCAAGCAGCCCAACTGCTTCTGCAGAGGACTTTGGCTCCTGACCTGCATAACTCAAGTACCTCCAACCTACAGAAGATCCTACGGACCGACCACCATCTGACCTACAGTTCTCTGGATTACACAAAGACCTCCAGCACTCAGTGCAGCTCTGCAACTGTTGGAAAGCAATCCAGTCTCCCACTGCACACGGAAGAATACCAATGGACAACGTTTCCCATTCCCGGACTGATCACCTGACCAAGTGAAACGTAAATATAAGCTAACCAAACCTTTTTCCAAAGGCCTTGGCATTAGGTTGTTGCTAAATTAGATTGCTATTTGTGTAGAGACTGTTTATCTAGGGTCAGCGTACACAAATAGATACATTAAACACGTTATCTGTATTCATAGTAAATGCTTATTTACTATTTCATGCCAGCATCCAGAAAGACCACAATTGACTCCCTCATAGACTGCTAATTGCCCATTCATTGCTTCATCCAATCCAGTGCTCATCTACAGCTGAGCTCAAAAGTTTACATACCCCTTGCAGAATCTGCAAAAATGTTAATCATTTTAACAAAATAAGAAGGATCATGAAAATTGCATGTTATTTTTTTATTTAGTACTGTCCTTAATAAACTATTTCACATAACAGTTGTTTACATAAAGTCCACAAGACAAAAAACTAGCAGAATTTTTAAAAATGTCCCCATTCAAAAGTTTACATACCCTTGATTCTTAATACTGTGTGTCATTACCTGGATGATCCATGACTATTTTTTTTGTTTTGTGATGGTTGTTCATGAGTCCCTTGTTTGTTCTGAGCAGTTAAACTGAGCTCTGTTCTTCAGAAAAATCCTCCAGGTCCTGCAGATTCTTTGGTTTTCCAGCATCTTTTGCATATTTGAACCCTTTTCAGCAGTGACTATATGATTCTGAGATCCATCTTTTCACACTGAGGACAACTGAGGGACTTAAACACAAGTATTAAACAAGGTTCAAACATTCACTGATGCTCCAGAAGGTAACACGACGCATTAAGAGTCGGGGATGTAAACTTTTTGAATTGGATGAACAGAACAAATTGTACTTTTTTTGTCTTCTGAGAAACATGTAAGTATCTTCTGTAGCTTCCAAAGGGCAGAACTAAATGAAAAAAAAATATATGTTCTTTAAACAAAATAAAAAAAACTTGCACATCAACTTCTTGTTCAAAAGTTTTCACCCCTGAATCTTAACGCATTGTGTTTCCTTCTGGAGCATCAGTGAATGTTTGCAGCTTTTGTAATAGTTTTGTCTGAGTCCCTCAGTTGTCCTCAGTGTGAAAAGATGAATCTCAAAATCATATAGTCACTGCTGGAAAGGGTTCAAATATGCAGAAGATGCTGGAAAACTGAAGAATCTGCAGGACCTGGAGGATTTTTCTGAAGAACAGAGCTCAGTTTAACTGCTCAGGACAAACAAGGGACTCATGAACAACCATCACAAAACAAAAAAAACAGTCGTGGATCATCCAGGTAATGACACACAGTATTAAGAATCAAGGGTATGTAAACTTTTGAATGGGGTAATTTTTTTAAATTCTGCTTTTTTTTTTTTTTTTTTGTCTTGTGGACTTTATGTAAACAACTGTTATGTGAAATAGTTTATTAAGGACAGTACTAAATAAAAAAATAACATGCAATTTTCATGATCCTTCTTATTTTGTTAAAATGATGAGGGGTATGTAAACTTTTGAGCTCAACTGTACTTGGCATTTGGTTTTGTTAACATCCATTTGTGTTGTAGTTTTTAGTTTCTGTTTTGATTCCAATTTTCTTAGTAGTTTAGTCATTTTTCCTTAGTAGTTTAGTCATTTTCCTTCGTAGTATTTAGTGAGTGTGATATTTTACTCTTGTATATCATTTTTGTTAATAAATTCATTTTATTGCAAACTGTGTCATTCTTGTGTTGATAATCAGAGGCTCTACAAGCTCACCCGAATCTCACTAAATCCTTCAGATTGGTCAGATGATAAACTTCCTCCAGTTTATAAAATTCTAATTCAGTCAACAATCTTTCATGATTGTTCTTTATTGTCAAGGTGAGATTCCTGACTGGTGCCCCGAAATATTGGAAGGAATCATCTGACTCAATATTAATATTAATATGAATATTTAAGACCATAAATAACATTTGTGGTGCCCTCGTGTGAGGCTAATCCAAAATCACTACACTCTCAAGATCTTAACCAGGACTTTATCTTCAGAATTGGTCAAAGAAACAAAACCCTGCATAATAAAAGGTGCAAAGTGTTTTGCGGTTCCAGTTTTTGACTGGCACACTGCATTCTCCACTTACATAAAAGCACTACCTTCAAAATCATTAATTCTTGTAGTCTCAGTCATTAATACAGGACTAACAATTTGACTTATTCTTTTGACTAGACTTCAACTTTGCGGCCAAAACAGCACACTTATTTTTCCAATGTCCAATGTTGAAACAGTAATTGCATACTAAATCACCCACAACCATTTTTCTCAAATTTTGAAGAAAAAATTTGTTCAGATTTCCTTGATGCAACCCTATTTGCACTGAAGTTACCATAGTAATGTCCTGACCGGTCTTCTCTGTACACATTTCTATGTGTCAATATGCAATCATCCGCTAAGACTGCAGCTTAGTCGCATCATTTGGCTTCTTTTCTTTATATGTAGTAATATACTCAGGCACAATGTTTTTAAACTGTTCTAAAATAATAAGGTCACATAACTTCTCAAAATTATCAACATTGGAAGCAAAGCACCAACGATCAAAGTGCAAAACAAGTCCTCTTACCATCTCAGAATGTGATTGGTGGTCACCTTTTCTCCAGTTCCTAAAACACTGGCTGTATACCTCAAGGAAGTAACTCATAAGCTTTTAGGATAGTCACTTTTACCTTATCATAATCTCTTCTGTCCTCCATCATAAGCGCTGCATATGCCTCCTGTGCTTTGCCTGTAATCACAGTTTGAAGCATAATAATTCGGACAGCATTTGGCCTATTCCCTTCATCAGCTATGGTCTCAAATAAAGAGAAAAATACATCAGGGTCATGTTCATTAAATTTAGGGAGCAGTGGTAAATTACTGGCAAAGTCAAAACCATCAGACAAATTTAACTTTTCACCACCCTCTGGTGATAGTTTACCTTCCTTCACCATTTTTAAACGCTGCGCCTGCAGCTCAAACTCCCGTGCTGATTTTTCAGCCTCTAATCTTTTCTGTGCAAATTCAGTTTCGCATTGTTTGAGTAAGTTATCTGTTCTTAATTTTTCAATTACAAACTCATACCTTTTAGTTTCCTTGACTAATTCTTTATCATGAATCTGTTGCATTTGCAAAATTTATTTTCTCTGTTCAAAAGATAACCCTGAAAAAATATCCAACAAACTTTTTATATCAACCTCATGTTTTTTCTGTGCAGAAACAATCAAAAGATTGTTTTCAATCAATTTCTCACACTAAAACGCAGTTCATTTTTCTTTATTCGTTTATCCACATCACCAATTTTAAAATGCTCTACAAGTTCCCACAATTGTTGCTTCACAAATAAATTCAACACGTCCTCTGATGGAGCTTTAACAAATTCTTCAATGGAGGCCATTTTTAACTCTTAAACTTGTTGGTTACTTAAAGCAAGTGCATTTAAAAACATAGTACAGATAAAAGGTCTATTCACTTTCTCCCCTTCTACCCTGCCTATCAACGCACTAAACTGCCCTATGCCTAATCTTCATGCAGCTTTTAAGAGTAAAGCGACATTAAACACCAGTATACCGATGGTTTCGAAACTGAGCAAAACAGCAAAATCCGTAACCATGGCGGTGTGATCTTTGGATTCGCCTTGACAATAGATGTGGAGAAACTATCTCCTATAGAGAGGATGCAAGCAGTGCTGTACTGGCACAAGCCACTGCAGCTGTTAAGAACTAATTCCCTAACATAACTTTTGCTGCTACTTCAGCTTTTGTCGCCATAGCCTACAGTAATCTTGGATTTTCAATGAATGGTACATCTTGGTTTGTTTGGAAGGTTTTGAATGCTGTCTATTGGTGTTTTGAATCTGTTTCCAAGTGGTTTTAGCCTACAATGTTCATCACTCTTTCATTCTGATCTACTATGAAGATGTTGCAGAAACAGGACTACCTTGGCAGGTAAGTGAAGTAGCCTACTGCTTCTTGTGCACTGTTGCACAAAATGAAAAAAACAAATACAAATATACAGTTTAAAAGGAATTGCTCATGAATGCAGAAGGGGGTTCTTCCTCTCTGTTTTTTTTTAATAGAATGACAACAAAGTATTTTGTTTACTCTTATAGGCTGGCTATTGCACTGTGGACTCTATCAGTTCTTTCACAATTCCAGCATCCAACGCCCCAGAACTCTCGTCAAGCAGTAATATCAATGTGACTGCTTGCTGGTCTTTGTTGATGGTTCACCAAACTATTCAGGGGTCACTAAACTTTTGTGCCACTGTAGCACACCGTGTTTGAGCACAAAACCTGAAACTTCTTTACAGTTGAGCTTTACCCGGCACCGTGTAGTTGAGTGCACCTTCAGGTGCCGGATCGCAGTGGGTGAGTCGTACTTCACAATCCCAGAAAAATCTGCCAGATTGTAATAGTCTGGCATGGGACCACAGAAGTTATTTCAAACACAACTGCTGTGTATATATAGTCTATATAGTGATTTTGGAGCAAATCATGATATTAATCTCATAAATTGTCATGTTTGACGCTATGCTAAGCAAACATACAATACTTCGCTATTGCCAAGAGTGATTGTTTTATTACTAATTTTGAAAAGTAAGTCCACACGAGATTATTTGAATGTTTTTTAAGAAGGGCAAAAGCAAAGAAGGGTAAGTGAAAGATTTGATCAACAGTATAAATAGAAAAGTGCTAGTAAAAAATAAAGTGGGGTACGTGTTAACATGGTAAATAAAATGATCTTTTTTCATTCTACCGAAAATGTGCCAGTTTTAAGATTTAACTGGTTACCGTGTTAAGTTGTGACCAAACGTCCATTACAATTAAATATTTGCACTTCATGATGCTGGTATTATTGTAGAGATTAAAAAATAAGGGATGTCATTACTTGTAATGGTTAAAGTTTGCCAATAAAGTCATACTTGTCACGGAACACGAACTGCGTTAAAAAATAAAAACAACAAACAAACAAACAAACAAAAAACAGTCAGCTTAACAGCAAAGCGTTTTATCGCGATGAGCTATCAAATTGCGACAGTGTGACGATATTGATGTACAAATCAAAGTGCCTCACGCTCACAAGCTGATATAGTCACATTACATTGTACAACACCTGAATGGCATTTTCTCATCAAATATTACTTTCAATGAAGACGTTTGCTATAATAAAGCAAATTAAAATTTTTGCCATTGTCAGTAATTTGAAGGCTATTTGAATAATATTGTGACACTGACATGTCATCTACAAATTTGCTTTGTAAAATTGAAACCCTAGGAATTCCTTCGTGCATGGCTGTATGAGCAACAACAAAAACGAATAAATAAACAAATAAAGCTACGTTTGTGCAAGACAACAGAAAACAGAAGGATGTCTAAACTTTATCTGTGTCACTGATGCCAAACAGCTCATCAAAAACTGGCTTTTGACAAATGATTACAAATGCAAATGATACGTGGTACTGCGGTAAATTAACTTTTGACATTAGAAACTCTCTGCACATTTCATGTTTCTATTCTAACCCAAACAAACTTATACATCAGCAAATGCCCTTTGCATTGCACACAACATATGCAGAATATATATATATATATATATATATATAGATAGATAGATAGATAGATAGATAGATCGATCAGGCATAACATTATGACAACTGACAGGTGAAGTGAATAACACTGATTATCTCTTCATCACGGCACCTGTTAGTGGGTGGGATATATTATATTGGGATATATATCCATGTGGATGTTACTTTGACACATACCACCCACCTAAGCATTGTTGCAGACCGTGTACACCCTTTCATGTAAACGGTATTCCTTGGTGGCTGTGGCCTCTTCTTGATGAATTACTGCACAGAGGAACACAATAATATAAGAATGATGTTCCCTTTCAGTCTGTCACATTCGACGTACGTCAGTAGTGACCGACGAATTGGGATATCGCCAGAGAGCCCTATCAGCTTCGAGTGAAACTAAACAAGCCAATGGAATTGGCGTGCGATATTTGCATAATGCGCACCGCCCCCGTCAGGTGGTATAAATAGGGAAGCAGATGCAATCGCACTCTGTCTTTCGCTTCGGAGCCAACCTGTGTGTTCCTGCTATTAGACTGAGAGTGACTTCTCAAGCCTTTGAAGAGCTTTCTTCTGCAGTGCTGGTGTTAAGGCACCTTACAGCGAAGCCGCAAGCTTTACCAGAGTGAGCTTCTCGAGCTATTTATACAGCTCTCAACTGCTGTTTTCACAGCATTGTTTGCCCCGCTTGGTTTGCAATTTGGGCCGGTTCCTCTGTGCGTGTGACTCAGGGAGTGGTGTACCTGCAGTCACATCGCAGCTGTTCCCTGTGTGCTTCAGCACAAAGAACAGAACTGAATTTCCCCCTTCTAAAAGAGCTTCATAGACGAACCCTGCGTCTTTTTCAAGATGTCAGCCTGATCCTGAGTGGACGGCTATGCTTTCCCGGGCCGCCGAGAAGGTCGGGCTCATCTGGAATCCTCCACCGCGTCCCGAACCTTCTCGGCTGGACGACTGGTATCTCGGGGCGGCCCGCGCTGGCCCTCAGCGCCCCGCCCCGGTACCTTTCTTTCCGGAGGTGCATGAAGAGGTGACCAAGTCGTGGAGAACGCCCTATAGCGTTCGTGCCAGGCCTGGTCCCTCTTCCGCCTTCACCACTCTGGATGGCGGGGAGGCTAAGGGGTACGCTGGGATCCCCCAAGTCGAGCGAGCCGTTGCGATGCAGATGTGTCCAACGGCAGCCGGCTAGCGCGGTGAACCGCGTCTCCCATCCCGGGCCTGTAAATTCTAGTCAAACTTGACAGAGAAAGCTTACAGAGCTTGCGGACAGGCCGCCTCCGCCCTGCATGCCATGGCCCTGCTTCAGGTCTACCAGGCCAAAGTGCTCATGGACATGCCCCAGGGTGGTCTTGACCAACAGCTGCTGGGGGAGCTGCACGCCGCCACCGCCCTCGCCCACCAGGCGACTGAGGTGACGGCTCGCTCCGTTGGTCAAGCAATGGCTACACTAGTAGTCCAGCAGTGCCACCTATGGCTGACCTTGGCTGACATGAGGGAGACCGATAAGTATCGGTTCCTGGACTCCCCCGTGTCTCAGGTTGGCCTATTCGGCGACGTGGTCGAGAGCTTCGCCCTGCAGTTCTCGGCCGCACAGAAGCAGACTGAGGCGATCAAGCACATCCTGCCCCGGCGGTCCGCTGCTGCCTCCACCCCACCGCCGGCCGCACAGCCTCAGTCTACTCGTCGCCGAGGGTGCCCGCCTGCGTTGTCCTCCGCCCCTGCTAAGTCTGCAAAGCAGCAGCCTCCACCCGCCAGACAGCAGGGAGCCGGTCGTGGACGCGGTGCCCAGCCTGCTCAGACCCCAGCCTAGCCAGGTGGCAAAAGAACAAGGAAGCGGTCCTAAGATGGGCGACCAGGAGGAGAGGATGTCAGCTCTTCGGGAGATGATGCCCGCATCTCTCCCTCCCCCGGAGGAGGGCCGGGGGGAATTTGTGTCTCGTATTGTCCCGACGCTGGCTCTCCGGAGTCCAGCGGTACCCACCTTTTCACAAAAAGGCTCCGCCTCGCCACTCTCAGCCCCCTCTCACCTCACCAGCAGGTCCCAGTGTGTATGTCGAGGCCGCCTCCCTTGCGCCGTCTCTCATACACACTGTCACCTCGCAGAGTCCGACCCCACTTCGGGTCGCTATGCCGTCCGAGTCGGGTCCCAGCTCTCTGCCTCGCTGCCCCACGTCGGGTGCGTCTGTGGTGCCTTTGGTCCCGCTGGTTCAGAGTCTGGGAGCGTGGTTAGCGCTTCCCAGCCCGTCCCGCTGGCTCATTCGTACCATCAGACTCAGCTATGCGATTCAGTTCGCCCGGCGTCCCCCGGTGTTCAGGGGTGTCCACTACACTCGCGTGTCCCTGGACAATGCACCTGTTCTCCGTGTGGAGATTGCTGTCCTCCTGGCGCAGGATGAAATCGAGCCGGTCCCTCCAGCCGATATGAAGTCAGGGTTTTACAGCCCCTACTTCATTGTACCCAAGAAAGGCGGTGGGTTACGGCCATTCCTGGATCTGCGTGTCCTGAATCGGTCCCTCCACAGGCTGCCGTTCAAGATACTTACGCAGAAACGCATTTTCAAATGCATCAGTGTGACGGTATTGATGTACAAATCAAAGTGCCTCACGCTCACAAGCTGATATAGTCACATTACATTGTACAACACCTGAATGGCATTTTCTCATCAAATATTACTTTCAATGAAGACGTTTGCTATAATAAAGCAAATAAAATTTTTTGCCATTGTCAGTAATTTGAAGGCTATAATATTGTGACACTGACATGTCATCTACAAATTTGCTTTGTAAAATTGAAACCCTAGGAATTCCTTCGTGCGTGGCTGTATGAGCAACAACAAAAACAAATAAATAAACAAATAAAGCTACGTGTGTGCAAGACAACAGAAAACAGAAGGATGTCTAAACTTTATCTGTGTCACTGATGCCAAACAGCTCATCAAAAACTGGCTTTTAGGCTTTTGACAAATGATTACAAATGCAAATGATACGTGGTACTGCGGTAAATTAACTTTTGACATTAGAAACTCTCTGCACATTTCATGTTTCTATTCTAGCCCAAACAAATGTTAAGGTCGTGTGTAGTAGAGAGGCACAGACACGGACTTCAACATAAAACTGGGTTTAATCACCAAAGGAACGTTACACACCAACATAAAGCAAACAATAGAACCGACAAGGGAGTGCAGGGAGTGAGTCCAACTTAAAGGGAGTGCTAATGACAATGAACAGGTGCAGGGAATCCAGGGATGGCGGGAAAGCTGACGAGGGAAGTGCAAACAGGTGATGAACAGGGAGGATTCTGGGAAACGGAGTCCGGGACAGGCGTGGTTGTAACTACAAACTTATACATCAGCAAATGCCCTTTGCATTGCACACGACATATGCAGAATATATATATATATATATATATATATATATATATAGATAGATAGATAGATAGATAGTGTTTTATGGTGCGTCTCTAAGCACCTTTACCTTATTTTTATTATTCTCAGGTTAGGTAAGTAAGTCAAATCTGATCTAATTTATAAGCATTTTAAAATACTTACAATCAGACAGAAGACTTCTCCGTGGTCTGTTCAGGCTCAACAACTTAAATTAATGCCACATGAGGCCGAGTTTAGTTATAAAGTTATAAGTTCATTTATTTATTACATTAGTATTTCTAGCATTACATATATTCTACAAACATTCTATACAAGTAATTAAATAAAGTATAAGTATTAAAAAGTTCCTCCGTCAAGGCAATATCAGCGATGGAGGCATCATCAGCGTTGGTTCTGGTGTCGGAGAAGCAGCCTCAGGTGCGAAGCAGCCCCTCCTATTCTTTTCTCGTTCCAGCCTTTTATAGACTATCTGACCTCTTGAGGTCATCTTCTTTGGAATTCCCCTCATCTGAGTCTATATATAAAGGCTTGTCTCTTTGTTCTCGGACTCTTCTCCTCTGCTGTGTCCTGCGCTTCTGATCAAGACATCCTTCAACGGTAATGACTGCCTTTCTTACTAATACATGTTATGTCTGTACTATTCTACTGGCATGCTTTATTAAAATCTTAAAACAACAGTTGTAGTGTCTTCCTTTATAAACATATTCTTAATAAAGCTTTACAACAATAGTGTTTTGTCTCTTTTCTTTATAAACTACATTCTTATTAAAGTACTTTTACAATAACAGTTGTCTTGTCTTATTTAATGAGCTATTATCTTATTAAACACTTTTATAAAAACCCATTTGTCTCGTTTTCCTCAATAAACAGTTATCATATACATATTATCATACATTTTTTCACTATTTACACACAAACAAGTTATCAAACATGTCTCTTCCTCCAATATATCTCTTTCACAGTTGTTTTTCATAAACAGTTATCTCTCATAACTCTTTTTCACTGTTTACACACAAACAAGTTATCAAACATGTCTCTTCCTCCAATATATCTCTTTTTACAGTTTTTTTTATATAAACAGTCATCACTTGTCTTATTTCTATCTAAACTGATAGTACTTTCTTCATTGTTTATATTCTTAAAACATAATTTATTCCTCTGTCTAATTAGCTAAACTTTATATGTTCTCAAATATATGTTCACTACATCTCTAAAAAACATTCTATGGCTTTTTATATTTATTTTTTTTAAAGTCCTGATGTCCTTTATTTTCCATCATATCTAGATCTTGGGCTGTTTTGACAAAACCCAGGCCTATATGCTCCATATTGTTACTTCTTTCACAATTGTCTGAATCACTACTTAAATGCTTATATGCTTATAAAGGCCAAAATCCTGCTTTGTTTATAGTTATAATTGTTAGTTATAACTACAATTATTTTACAATTATTTTATACAGGCAGGATTTTCATCATCTTTGCATTTTGTCTGGGCCATTGCCCATTCTTCTTCATTTTGTTTCTCTGTCTCCATTTTATGCCAGCAGAAAGTTTGACCCTTCTGTGTCTCTGGTCATAAATCTTCCCACAGCAACCTCAACATACTCACAGACTGGAATCTGCGTTCCAACAATAGTCATTAGATTAACTATTGCTTTAAAATCTGTGTTTGCATGTCAGAAGATCTTCTACAGATGGATTACTCTCCCCTTCTAGAAGATATTCTGGCATCAGCACTTGTATCTTTAATTATTATTATTATTTTTTAATTATTCATTAATAATTTTCAATTATGATTAATGTGTTCTATCCAATTGTTCCAAATTACTGAAGTAATTTTTTTCAAACTCTCCCCTTCTTGGGAAGTTAACCTTCTATTTTGTTTTTCTTTAATTAATAATATTTTCGTCAGTTATTGTTTCAGCTGAATATTTTCCCTCATTAAAATATTTTATCTATTTGTTTAGGTTTAACCTTTATAAATTTGCTTTAATTAGTATCTGCAAATAATACCTTTTATATTTTGATGTTTTATTCTTTCTCAGCTTAGTCAGTTACAACAAGTGAATGGAAAAATTATATATTTCATATATTTTTAACTTATTTGATAAAATCTTCATCAAATAGTTTTTCCACTTTATCATGTAGGTTATTTTTTCGATATACCTTTATTATCAGTCTCTGCAATTTTAATTATTCTACTTATTCTAATCAGCTTTTTCTCTTCACTTTAATTCACATTTTAATATATACAACTTTTGTAACACTTTATTTTAGGGTCTTTTAACTAGTTGCTTATTAACATGCTTATTACTACAACATTGGCTATTAATTAGTACTTATTAGGCACATATTAATGCCTTGTTCTGCATGACCTTATTTTACATTCTTAATCCTACCCAATACCTAAACTTAACAACTAACTTACTAACTACTAACAAGCAGCAAATCAGGAGTTCACTAAGGGAAAAGTCATAGTCTATATGTGTTCCCTATACTACCACAAGAGTTACCACAACTTTTTTGTTTCATTCCTAAATTAATTATTCGTCTATACTGGTTTTTACATAATCTATATTTAGATTCATTTAGATTCATTCATTTATCATGCTACACTAATTTCTGCAATGTTTTCACTACACACACACACTCAGCGAGCTGCATCTGTTACTGTCACGGAGTGGCTCTATCTCCTGACCTTCTGACCTTTCTGCTTTAACTCACTTAATAAACACTGCATGCCTTTAAACATGTAAAAAGTCCCTTTCCTTAGACTTTTTTCATTTTAAGGATTTTAAATCAACTTATGCTCTCACTAATTTTGTAAGTATTTCAAATCCTCTAAATTCACCCATATTTGTCAATAATTCATTTTTTATCATTCTTCATATTTAGTCCTGCTTTTTCCAAGCTTCTTTATTGTTATCTTTATAGTCTTTGCATTGACTAAAACTGACAAATGTTATTTTAAATAACATCCCTGCTATAAAGTGTCATCACCTACAGACACATTGTAGGTCCTTATGGCAATCTTTCTTTGTTGTTTACAGAAGAAGCATTTAATTCTCACCTATTTTCTTTAATAGCATTTGGTAAAAACATTACTTTTATTCAATTTTAAATTCTAGTAATTAACCTCCCTAGTTTTGTAAATTTATGTGCTTTCATATTTTGGAACCTCTCTAATCCTCTTATTACACTTTAATAAGAGTTACATATCTAATTAATCTTGATATTGTTATTTCTTCAACAATATCTGCTAAATGTGTTATTAATTATTTTTTTATGGATCATGTATCTTTGTCCATCTTTTTTTTCTTACTTTATAAAAATATTTTTGTATTGTCTAATTTGTTCATTTTTCATCACTTTTGAACCTTATATCCATTACAATTTACAATTTAAATTTGTATCCTTTTTTTCCTTTATATTTCTTAATATGCTACTTGTTTTTGCATACGTCTGTATTATGTATAGTTGATATATAATGTCATTATTTTACTGTTATTTTTTTCTTGGTTACATTTGTTTCTTTATTAAACTCTTATTTTATTAAAATTGATTGACCTAGATTCTCTCTCTTTCCATAACTATACTTTAGTGTTTCTTTGGTCATGTAATTCAATTGCTCATTTTATGTTTACTTAAATGTTTTCTTAAATTTAAGTGGTAATATTATTCTAATAACCTTATCTTAGTCAATGCTCTAGCATCAATCTTAGTTGGACATTCTCTCAGTCCTTCTCACTTAATCAGCATAGATCTGATTTTCGTGTTTTCCTCACTGCCTATTTGTTTTCTTATTGCTTCTGTTTAACTCTTATAATTTTATCACTAACATTTTTGGGTTTTTTACTCTGATTTCTAGTCTGCCTCCTCTGAGGCTCGTACAATCAAGCTGTCTGACTGTTTTATTGTCAGGAGTACATGGTTACATCTTATCAGATCTGCTTTTATTTATTACTTAATCTTTTCAAAAATCTATGCTACTGATTCAGTTTGAGACTGTACTCCTCCGAAAAACGAGGCCCCATAGGTCGTTTGTGCAAGCAGCGTATTACGACCTATAGTTACGTTTTAAAATTAAGCGCCCTCTAGCTGTCCTATAAATAACGACAGCCTCGTTTGTTGGGTGTGTCGTCATCAAATGACCTTTGACTGTCGTTACCAATAAAAATGCGATCGATGAGAGGAAGGAGTGACCCAACATTGCATTGAACGTCCAGGTGAGTTTTATTTTATTTAATGTTTTTTCTAAGTTATCGTTTTGATTGTATGCATGCAACTCATGTGGAGTGCAGTTTGACGTTTTACTGTGGTATTTGTAGTTAAAACACAGTAACAACATTTACCATGCATTACATTTTACCCTGTGGGTTGTGTTTGCTATTTGTAAAGCACAGTACGACATTTACCATGGTTTTACCACAGTAACTGTAGTTTTAATGTGGTATTTATAGTTAAAACACAGTAACCGCAACACTTACCATGGTTTTACCACAGTAACTGCAGTTTTAATGTGGTATTTGTAGTTAAAACACAGTAACCGCAACACTTACCATGGTTTTACCACAGTAACTGTGGTTTTAATGTGGTATTTGTTGTTAAAGCACAGTAACACAACTCTTGCCATGGTTTTACCACAGTTACTGTAGTTTTAATGTGGTATTTGTAGTTAAAACACAGTAACCACAACTCTGGCCATGCTTACAATATCTTTTTGTATTGTAGTTGTAATTCAATATTTTTTTCTGTCTTGCAGTTACTTCAGATGACATACTCCATCTCCATCTCCCACAACCTTTAATCCAACAGCTCTTTTAAGAAGCCATCTCTCGCAAAAGCCTACTTACTGTCCGTTTGTCTCTCTCTCTCTCTCTCTCTCTAATTCAACTTCAAATTAGCTTAATTGGCATGACTCGTACAGTATTGCCTTTACATGAGCAATAAACAAAATAATGATTATATAATTTATTAAAAATAAGAATAAATAAATACATGAATTTTTTTTTAATACACCAGAAGTAACAATAAAATTATTAAGACAATGTAAAAAAAAAAAAAAACTGTACATGCATTCAGACAGGTTAAGAATATTCTCACTTCTCTCTCTCAGCTTTTCCTTGCCTATTTTTCTGACCTGTAATCCGTAATTCATTTACACATATTTTTGCTCTCTTTCTTCTTCATCATGGCATATTTTTAAAACTCAGAATTAAATTTTGACCATTTCTGTCAGAAAGCTGCTTGTATTAACAGGGAACTTGAACTCAGATCTCCCAGTGCTGATCTTGAAGAAGCTGCCAGGGAGGCTGAACAAGTCCTTCAAAGGTTCAACCCTTCACAGGTATTGAACACAGTAATTTAATGTGTTGCTAACTACTTTGCTTAACGTCCTTCCTCTCGGATATTTCGGTCACAGATCATTTTTAACACACTGTCTCAGCATGTATATATTTCTCTTTGTTTCAGCTGAAAATGAAGACATGAAGAAATGAAGAAATGAAGGAAGGAGAGGGATGAATTTGGCCATCTTGTGCATTTACGGAGAAGACAAAAAGCTGCAAAGGCAAACATTTCCAATGGTATGTCTGTGTTGGTCTTAACCCTTGTTTGAGCATTTCTGCAGTTATATTTTGCACAGCATTTGATGTTTCTTAAACTTTGTTTTACATACCAGCGGCCCCATCAGTAAGAAGTAGTAATAATTCTTACAATTTACCAAGTCAGCAAAATCATATGATATTGTACAAGCGTACTTGTACTTGTAAGTCTATTGTATTCTTTATTAACCTTTACAAATTGGCGCCGTCTCTTCTCATTCAAACAGTATAATATCTGTCCACACCTCATAGTCCGCTTTTCTTTCCATGCTGATTTTCATTGAACACATCTGTATAAGAAGCAACGGTCCCACTTTATATTAAGTGGCCTTAACTACTATGTACTTACATTTAAATTAATCATTTGATCCAATGCACTTATTGTGTACATACATGTTTTTACATTGTACTTATATTTTAAAAACACCTGCATGTAATTACATCTGTAATTAATTTCTGTAATTACATTTATAATTACACTGTTGACCCATCCCTTACACCTTACCCCTACCCTTAAACCTACCCATACCACCAAAGATTTCCCTAACCTTACCCATATTCCATCTCAATAGCAGCAAAAGTGTTTTGCAATTCAATATGAACGCAGTAAGTACATTGTACGTATTTTTTGATGTAAGTACATAGTAGTTAAGGCCACTTAATATACAGTGGGACCGAAGCAACAGAATGGAAATGCTAGTTTAACATGTCATGTGACCCATCAGGTCTTTGATTAATTTGTCCAAATCAGATCACTTAAGGCTGTTCATACCAAGAACAATAACTATAATGATAACTATTTTAGCTTCCACACCAACAGACGAAAAAGTTCTGTTTATTATTATATACGCTGTAGTTATGTTGTCTCACTTTGAACGCTCAATCTCTTTGAAGTCTTGTAGATTCTGATTGGCTGTCAATGTTTTTATTGTTCATCTTGTGATTTTAATTAAATTCTCTTTCTTCCTGTCTTGCAGGATTTCTCACAGATTCCTTCTCCATCAGCTTGTGAATGAAGAGCTAACCCTTCCAAAATCTCTCTCCCTCACGTGTGGCACATCTGCTCTCAGCCCTTCTACACTCTTACTGCCAACTTCCACTCTTAAATACAAGCATGTCTACTTGTATTAATTTCTCCTCTACAGTGAACACATCTCTACTGTGAGCAGTCCTGTCACTACCACCATCCCTCCCACTGTATTCCACATGCCAACACAGAGGAAGACGGTAAATAATAAAAATGGTAATGTAAAAACAATCACATTTTTTCTTTCTTTTTAATATTATTTCCTTAATTATGTCAACTTAATGTTATTGAATTGCATATTATGTGTGTGCGTATATATATATATATATAATATTCCATTGTTCAGTTTTCACTATTCATCTGGTATGCCAATCAATCAAAATTGTATATCGCATTCATAAATACCATAAAATGCTTAAGCCACTTAATTGTAGTCCTGTTTGAAACCTTTGAAACCTTCAAGGTAATTAGAATGTTAAAAATGCATTTTCTTGCTGAAAACAGTTGACTTTATAATTATAATTGTTATTAACCATTCTAATTTGCATTGCGTTTAGACGCAACACAAGCGAACAATGATTACAGGAGATATAGTTTTAAATTAATAATGTAAAATATTGTTCTTAATAATTTTTTGCCTGTTTGTTCTTTAAAGGGAAGAAAAGAATATCTTTCCGATGGGAGCCTTGCAACTTCTGGTTTGTAAAAATATTATTTGCAGTCTTATAACGTTTTCCATAAACAAATTCTCTTTTTTTATTTTTTAATATTAGCCAGTGTTTTAAAGGGGGTTGGGTTGCATATTTCTGAGTAGCATAATACTTTATCAATCAGTCTTTTTTTTTTTATTTTTAAGTTCACTATAATTGATAACCTCTATGCAGATGCATTTTTATAATGTGTTGTTGTTGTTTTCTTTTCTTCATAGTGGCACAGACTGGAGAAGTACCTGGGTGACAGAGGATGCTGTTCTGGGCACTTATGTTTGTCTTTAAACAGTTTGACATATCAATAAAATTGGGAAATTACTACAAAATGTGTGCATTCATTATGCCTTTTGGTAAAGCTAAGAATGTCAAGGTGGTAGGGTCAATTTCCAGGAAACACAGAAATGATTAAATGTATAGCCTGTCTTTAATACACTATAAATACACTGTAAATGTTACAGAAGCACTTCATTTCAATAGTAGCTGCACTTATCTTTGGTCAAGAAATACTGCAATGCTTGAATAATTATCAGAGGAGTATTTTTGAAACATTTTGAATCATTTTTATATTTCTGTCATACAGTATACAACTGCACTATATATATATATATATATTTTTTAGCTTAAATGTTATGCATTAACTAATATTAGTGTACACAATGCATGAAATGGAAACCATTAGGCCCTTGCTTGGGGAAAAAAAAATTTCACTGTAATCAACAAATCTATTGCTGCATCAGGTTAACCCCACAATGTAGTCTGTCATTTTAGTTTTATATTTAATGGGGGCAAATAAATGTGTAACTGATGAACCTGGAAGATCCTGTCATAAATGACCATATATGGACAAGTAAGTGTGACGCTTCTGTTCAAATGGGTTGTCATAGGCTCTGACCTTCCCTTGGCATCCGCAGGATTCGTTGTGGTTGGACAATCTTTTAACCCATATTAAAAAAAAAAAAAACGTTTAATGTTGCAAAGTTCTTTTTGCTGTTATTATTACGTCAGTAACACATTCAGTTAACAAAGCGGTGTTGCTGTGTTGTGAGAAATTACCTCTTTACCGAGATCCTAACCCTAACCCTAAGCATAACTTCACTGAACTACAAATAACAGCGCCATGTTTTTGGCGTTCCATCGATAGAATGACAGAGGCTTATGGGTAATGTAGTTTAAAACGTTTAATAATGAAATGGAAAAAAATACTATCTTTAATTAACAAAGGGATATCTAATCATGTTCATTGTGCAAACCTCTATGACATATTTGAAAGGCAGACTGAAATATGATATTTTATTATGAGCACTTTTTAAAACGCCTTTATACCTCCTTTTCGTATATATTTGAAAGCTGTGTCCAACATTATTTAGTAAACATAGCACAAGTAGTTGTCATACCAATTTTCTCTGTGATACTATAATCAGACTTTGATTTACAGCCATCTGAAATGTGCATTTTCTTGCTCTTCCAAGGGACTCTACTGGGCCCCTGAGGGTGGAAGGGCAGTAAAACATACACAGGTGTATTCTCATCATGGACAACAAAGTGTGTTGAGTCACATTATACATTATATTGTCTTTTCAACAATTTGCCATTATGCAGGTTGTTGCAAGTTCATCCAGTCATAGTTAACATAACAGAACAAGAATAGACCGCCAAAAATCAACATAAATGCCCATTTGGAATGAGCTTCTCCATTTATTTAATTAGATCAAGAACAAGAATACAGTGTTGACAGTAAACAAAGACACCAATACATATTGTGACACTACATTGTGCTATTACACAAGGCCAATGTGCCATTCAGTAAGACAAGTTATGTGTAAAAAATTCATGCATGTATGTAGGTAAAATTCATGCGTGCAAAGAATCATAATATAAAAGACCCCATTTGTAAAACTCTGTGTCAAAATGTTCTCATCTTTGTCCTCCTCAAGTGCTGGACATCAGAAATGTGCATGCTCATCTTGCTTATAGTACATGATCCATGTTGATCTTTCCCTGGTACATCGCCCAAAGTGCCTGTAGCAATATAGCCCGTGCAGTCTCTTGTAATACACCTTTCAGCCTTCCCTTCATGTATCTGAAATTTAACATATTTACTGTATTTGACACAGCATCTATGCCACTAAGCATATGCAATGGTAACATTCTAGCAAACTGCTGTCCCATATGTCATTAATATGACTAAATGTTCATGTCTCAATTAAAATAATTATGGTAATTATGTATTTTTTATTAAATCAAATTGTGTATTTACCAAACACCATCCTTAATACAGAATATTCACCATACTTTATTATCTAACACCATGTACAACACTTTACTGGCAAATACAGCATGAGTACAGCTAAAGTAGCATATAAAGACAAATGATATTGAAGAGAAACAAAAATGGGTTATGTTAAGACCATATTATATTAATCAGTTCACAACACTGATGAAGCCACACAAATGCATGCATGGTGAAATGTCTTGAGCACCACAGAATCACATCCAGTTTCCTTCTCATCATCAGATCTCTCCTGGTTTTCTTCCTTTTGCTTGCTTATCCATGTCCCTACCATAATCTTCTTCTTCCATGTCTCTAACAATTTACAAATTGTTATCCAGCACTGTACAGTACAAATGATGAACAAAAGACGTGACCAATTCAAATCACTTTATTGTCAACATGACATGAAAGCAAGTGTGCAGGTGATGAAATTCTTTTGTGCAAACTCTGCAGCATGACAGTATGGATGACAAGTATAGAATATATACGCAACACAAAGTATTAACAATATACACATTATACATAAGAGACTTGATACAGGTAGAGAACAATACATGGTACAATATTATACTATACACAGAGTACGAAATGAAAACAATAATAAACAAGTGCAGTACAGCATGAATTAGTGCAAACAGAATGTCAGAGTCCAGTCAGTGTGACTGATGTAACTGATAAGGTGCAGTACATATGAGGTTGGTGGGGTGGGGTGTGCTGCTGTGTGGTGTTACTGGTACGAGTTCAGTACAATCTGATTTCCTGTGGAAAGAACTTGTCTCGCAGTCTGCTGGTGCGGGTTCAGCGAGAATGTCTGCCTGATGGTCACGGTGAGAGCAGTCCACGGCTCGGGTGGCTGGAGTCTCTGATGATCCTCTGTGCTTTCCTCACACACCACCTGGTGTAGATGTCCTGGAGGGAGGGAAGCTCACCTCCAATAATGTTCTGTGCAGTTCGTAACGCTCTCTGCAGAGCTTTGCAGTTGAGGGCGGTGCTGTTCCTATACCAGGCAGGGATGCAGCCAGTCAGGAGGTGCTCCACAGTGCATGCGTAAAATGATTTGAGGGTTTTGGGGCTCACACTGAACTTCCTCATCTGTCTGAGGAAGAAAAGACACTGATGAGCCTTCTTCAGCACTGCATCAGTGTGGATGGGTCATGTGTGGTCCCTGGTGATGTGAATTTGAAGCAGCTCAAATAATTCATCAGCACCACTGATCCAGTGTAGCTTTTTCTCAACCAGGGGTTGAAGTCCTAGCACAAGAAAACATGTATTTAGGAGGTGGTAAATCAATAAACAATATATAATATTATTACTTATAATTGTTGCACTGGACGTACCATTGGTTATCTCTCAGTTCTCATGGTTGTGATGTTTACTTTTATGGGCCATAGCATCTGAGTTGTCACAGTAGAGGTGTTTGGAAAAAGAAGTCTTCACAGCGGATAACTGATGGTTTCAGGCTGCAGTGCTGCACTTGGCGGCCACAGAATACTCCCGTCAACAAAGACTCCATCATCCCTGGACTCAAACCCGCTTCTCTTCAGTCTGGGCCATGCGAACTGACCACTTCTGTAAGTTCTGACCTCAGCATTGAGTGTTTTCAGTGCCAGCTGCCAGCTCCTCTACCTCTTGATGTAGTCTTTCTGTACAAGTAGAAAATGAGAACATAATACAAGCAGCCATAACAAATCAGTAATGTGTTGAAAACTCTTTAGTACATATACAACATGCCAATTTCTTCATCAACTGACTTCATCCTCCTTCAAACAATCAGACAAAACAATAAGTCAAATAATAACTCCAGAAAAATAGTTTTGGTGAAAACAGGTGTCAGAACTCACCATATTCTGTAATTTCCTGCCCAAATTCCAAAGATGATCGCACAGCTGATTTGCTCATTCTAGGAGCGATAAAAAGATGTACATGTGAAAATGATAACTACTAACTCGAATAGTCCTTTGAGAGATCAATATCAAATGCTGTACTACATTTAACTGCATTGCTTGAATACTGACATACCAATGGAAATGTGCACCTTTTCATCTTTCTGTCTTTTCTGTTCAGGCAGAAAAGATGGCCATGTTCATTCCTCAACCCCAACAGGACTGGTATGCCTGGCTTGCTATGACTGATTTTCTTTGCGTTTTTGGTCTTCCATTTCAGCTGTAAAACAAGAAAATTGTTGACCCCACATTTAATTACTATTGCTGTTTAAACTTATGCATTAAGACAGTTATAATTAAGTTAATTCACCAAAAGATTCAGGTCAGAGGATTTGATGAATATTGATTACAATTTTCTACAAATCTTACCTGAGGAGGGCTGATCATGGCAAGAACTTGCTGAGCATCACTAGTAGCTGTTTCAGTTTCAGCACTAGCAGCTTCGAGCTCAAGTTCACTGGGAACTCTAGCAGTCTCCTGAGTTCATCTGTATACATCAGATTGAGTCTGACATAAAGACATCATGCAAACTCTTTCTACCTTAAAACAGAGGAAAAAAAAAGAATGTGCTCTTCATTTTCAGCTGAAACAAAGAGAAATATATACATGTTGAGACAGTGTGTTAAAAAATGATCTGTGACCGAAATATCCGAGAGGAAGGACGTTAAGGAAAGTAGTTAGCAACACATTAAATTACTGTGTTCAATACCTGTGAAGGGTTGAACCTTTGAAGGACTTGTTCAGCCTCCCTGGCAGCTTCTTCAAGATCAGCACTGGGAGATCTGAGTTCAAGTTCCCTGTTAATACAAGCAGCTTTCTGACAGAAATGGTCAAAATTTAATTCTGAGTTTTAAAAATATGCCATGATTAAGAAGAAAGAAAGAGAGCAAAAATATGTGTAAATGAATTACGGACTACAGGTCAGAAAAATAGGCAAGGAAAAGCTGAGAGAGAAAAGTGAGAATATTCTTAACCTGTCTGAATGCATGTACAGTCTTTTTTTTTTTTTTTATACATTGTCTTAATAATTTTATTGTTACTTCTGGTGTATAAAAAAAAAAATCATGTATTTATTTATTCTTATTTTTAATGTATTATATAATCATTATTTTGTTTATTGCTCATGTAAAGGCAATACTGTACGAGTCATGCCAATTAAGCTAATTTGAAGTTGAATTAGAGAGAGAGAGAGACAAACGGACAGTAAGTAGGCTTTTGCGAAAGATGGCTTCTTAAAAGAGCTGTTGGATTAAAGGTTGTTACGGTGGGTTACGGTGGGAGAAGCATGGTATATATACATACATGTTCTTTTACTGTGTGTTTACTGACATGGTGAAGCGACAGTTACTAGTCAAGTCAAGTCACCTTTATTTATATAGCGCTTTTTACAATGTAGATTGTGTCAAAGCAGCTTTACATTGATAACTGGTACATTATTTGGCTGCACAGCAGCTCTTAAAGAATAGTGTCAATGCAGGCAGATCAAAGCACTGTTGAATATCAAATGTCAAGTCAAATGTCAAGTGTCCCCAACTAAGCAAGCCAAAGGCGACAGCGGCAAGGAACCCAAACTCCATCAGGTGACATCAGGTGGCAGATAGGTGTTTAAATGGAGAAAAAAACCTTGGGAGAAACCAGGCTTAGTCGGGGGCCAGTTCTCCTCTGGCCAACAGTGCTTTGTTACGATTCAGGTTGCCATCGTAAGTCCTATAGGATCGCAACATTCAAAGTATTTATTCCAGTTCCATCCAATTGAGGATCGTATTCATCACGCCGGTATGGACGGTTGTTGAGGAACTGTGTCGTGGCTGTCGTGTTGATGAGGCCTTCACAGTGGATGATCTAGTTGACTCAATCTCTGCTGATACTTCAGGGCTGCGTTGTGGTCGTGTCAAGGCGCAGGTCCTTGGTCTCACCTGGATATGGCCCGGATCCGGTTGACTACGGTGAACCTCGGGATAAACAGAAAGACTAATATTAGCGTAGATGCCATTCTTCTTCTGATGTAACGAGTACATCAGGTGTTATAGGAAGTGTTCCCGGTTCCGGCTGACCTAATTTATGCAGCCTAATAATCCTTTAACGGATTTGAAAATATAAATTGGTAATGTGTTATGTGTATGCCAGGTTAAAGAAATGCGTTTTTAGTCTAGATTTAAACTGACAGAGTGTGTCTGCTTCCCGAACAATGCTAGGAAGATTGTTCCAGAGTTTAGGTGCCAAATAGGAGAAGGATCTACCGCCTGCGGTTGATTTTGATACTATGGTAAAACATGGTAAATGTGTGGACTTTTTACATGATCCCTTTCCCAACATAGGCGAATTTCAAATGAATATCACAATGAAAACTAACTTAATAATGATGGCGTCCGTTTGAATGATTTGAACGTAACACAGCTTGAAATAATGGGACAAATAGCGTCGCGTATCGATTTGAAACACGAAACACGATTTCATTCATAAATACGGGACGATCGACCACTTTACAGGATGGGTGGAAACCTTACCCGTACGTGTCTTGAAGTCATCTAAAATCCATATCTTTTTATAGCAATAAACCACTTCGAATAGCTGGGAGAGTTTAAAACTTAAACAAGTAGATAAAAAAAACCACAATGCATTGAGGCGTAAGTTTCCGTAGCATATCTTCTCCTGCTGCCGGTAGGGGCGCTAATTTAGGAAACGCTCATATGCGTCGTATTTGATGGTAGTGACAAACGACCTACAGGTGCTGGTCATATAATTAGAATATCATCAAAAAGTTGATTTATTTCACTAATTCCATTCAAAAAGTGAAACTTGTATATTATATTCATTCATTACACACAGACTGATATATTTCAAATGTTTATTTCTTTTAATTTTGATGATTATAACTGACAACTAAGGAAAATCCCAAATTCAGTAGGCGTTTCTCAATGTCAAGGATACTTCCTTGGCAGGACTGGTCCTTCCAAGTCACTTCCTTCAGAGGCTAGGCGAGGCTCCTCTTTAGCATTCGGAGAACACGTAAATGGAACAGACTAGCAAGTGCACGTCATTGCATGAATAACGCTGTGAATGGTATAATATTAACGTTAAATTACTTTGGACAACTTAACTAGTTATTTATAAAAGAAATGCAGGTGACGGCAACCAAGATAACAATTGTTAAATGACGGTCCGGTTCAGTTAGCCATCAATAACGTAATTTGTATTTGTATAATTTATAATATCAATACGGTAGTAATTTGTACTGGCATTTAAACATTAAACTTTATTTATCTGACATATTTACTACAGTTATAACAAATGTTTGGTAACGTAAATATACTTACATTTGAAAGCATATTGCCCGCTAACGTCCAACATTTTTTTTTTTTTTAATTCTTTGAACAAGATCGCAAAGCTGCGTGCATAGGATTGTGGGTGATTTGAGAGCGCGAAGAGCGTGAAGGCTACACATATGCATCCTTTCATGTATATGGGATATTTTTCGAACGAAGGACTCAGTCCTTGTTTGAAATTCCGACGATCCTCGACATTGGAACAGTCTTTCGACGGATGTCGATGACGTAGCATCCTCGAAATTCTGGCTTCCGAGGATCCTTCCTTGACATTGAGAAACGCCTCCTATCTCAGAAAATTAGAATATTAGTTAAGACCAATACAAAGAAAGGATTTTTAGAAATCTTGGCCAACTGAAAAGTATGAACATGACAAGTATGAGCATGTACAGCACTCAATACTTGGTTGGGGCTCCTTTTGCCTGAATTACTGCAGCAATGCGGCGTGGCATGGAGTCGATCAGTCTGTGGCACTGCTCAGGTGTTATAAGAGCCCAGGTTGCTCTGATAGTGGCCTTCAGCTCTTCTGCATTGTTGGGCCTGGCATATCGCATCTTCCTCTTCACAATACCCCATAGATTTTCTATGGGGTTAAGGTCAGGCGAGTTTGCTGGGCAATTAAGAACAGGGATACCATGGTCCTTAAACCAGGTACTGGTAGCTTTGGCACTGTGTGCAGGTGCCAAGTCCTGTTGGAAAATGAAATCTGCATCTCCATAAAGTTGGTCAGCAGCAGGAAGCATGAAGTGCTCTAAAACTTCCTGGTATACGGCTGCGTTGACCTTGGACCTCAGAAAACACAGTGGACCAACACCAGCAGATGACATGGCACCCCAAACCATCACTGACTGTGGAAACTTTACACTGGACCTCAAGCAACGTGGATTGTGTGCCTCTCCTCTCTTCCTCCAGACTCTGGGACCCTGATTTCCAAAGGAAATGCAAAATTTACTTTAATCAGAGAACATAACTTTGGACCACTCAGCAGCAGTCCAGTCCTTTTTGTCTTTAGCCCAGGCGAGACGCTTCTGACGCTGTTCTGACGCTGTTGTTCAAGAGTGGCTTGACACAAGGAATGCGACAGCTGAAACCCATGTCTTGCATACGTCTGTGCGTAGTGGTTCTTGAAGCACTGACTCCAGCTGCAGTCCACTCTTTATGAATCTCCCCCACATTTTTGAATGGGTTTTGTTTCACAATCCTCTCCAGGGTGCAGTTATCCCTATTGCTTGTACACTTTTTTCTACCACATCTTTTCCTTCCCTTCGCCTCTCTATTAATGTGCTTGGACACAGAGCTCTGTGAACAGCCAGCCTCTTTTGCAATGACCTTTTGTGTCTTGCCCTCCTTGTGCAAGGTGTCAATGGTCGTCTTTTGGACAACTGTCAAGTCAGCAGTCTTCCCCATGATTGTGTAGCCTACAGAACTAGACTGAGAGACCATTTAAAGGCTTTTGCAGGTGTTTTGAGTTAATTAGCTGATTAGAGTGTGGCACCAGGTGTCTTCAATATTGAACCTTTTCACAATATTCTAATTTTCTGAGATACTGAATTTGGGATTTTCCTTAGTTGTCAGTTATAATCATCAAAATTAAAAGAAATAAACATTTGAAATATATCAGTCTGTGTGTAATGAATGAATATAATATACAAGTTTCACTTTTTGAATGGAATTAGTGAAATAAATCAACTTTTTGATTTTTCTAATTATATGACCAGCACCTGTATATGGTCGTATAAGTTGGAGGACTTGTTGCTCAGTTTTCCTATATTTTTGTTAAATTACTACTGTCCAAAAACATTATCCACACTTCTGACAATTCTTGTTTTTTAGTTATGTAGGCTAATGTAAAACGTAATGTAGGCTAATTAACTAGTAGTTCTTATTCACTTACAAGTTATATTCTCATTCATGAATAACTTTTTTATTCCACTTCTCATGTGCCTCACTTTACTTCTTTAATACAGGACTATAATTTCTTGTTCCTTTATTCTCTGTTTCAAATCAGTATTTTAAATCTAACGAGTTACTGTAATTATTTTTACATTCTTTCCTCTTATTTTGTAATATGATATCTTCACATTCTTCTGTTTTCTTATTCTGCTCTCACTAAACTCCTAGTGTCAGGGGTTATCGTAAATCTTAATGTCTCTGGTTTATCTGTTTTTCTGCTCTCTGAGACTCTTCTCTTCCTCTCAGTTTTAGACCGATTTTATAAGTCCTCTTTTTCTTATTTTTCCTTTTTTAATAATCTTTTTAGACTACTTGTTCTAAAAAGTATTATCTTTATTCGGCTATTATTATCATTTGTTTATTATTCTCTAAATTGCAATCGTCCTGTACACTTTATTTCAGTCTTAAATCACTCCTCAAGCTGCGTAACACTCTGCAACTAATTAATCTTTTCTTTTTGCTAGTTAAATTTCTTCTTGGGACAACTTACTTGTCCTTTTTTTCATCAACAAGTCTTTTTGCCTTTGTTTAATTTTAATCCCTTTCACATTTTACACTTATTTTCTCCTGTTTCAACTATATATTTATATTTTTCCTATACAATCACAATTAGTCAGTCTCTTCTAATATTCTATAAATGCTAACTTCTATTATTCTATAATGTGATTCACTATTGTTTACTCTCCATATGCTATAAAGAGTAATTTAAACTCTAACTACCACAACTGTCTCACAGTGACTGTTGTAAATCTCTTTTCACTACAGGCATTTTTACAGGCTGCGGACGGGCCGCAACGATCCTAGCTGCTTATTTCCTGCTTATCATTTTTATTTGTTATATTCGTTCTCTAATTTGTAATTTTTAACAGACTTACTGTCCCATTTTCTTTCAGTTATGTCTGTAATTTCACATATCAATTGTAAATTTTACTGGATGTTTAAATTGTCTTGTCCATATTAAAGTTAAATGTATCTATCCTATTTGCTTCTTAGTTTTGCTTAATTCTATTATTGCGGTTTTATTTCTAAACTTTAAACTTGCTCTGCACATAAAGCTTCTTCACAGCAATCCTTTCTAATAGTAGGCTTTTGCTTTAGCTCAGTTAACAGAAAACAGATCTTGCCTGCACTGTCACTCCTCTCAGAGGTTTACACAGATTCTATGGGCCTCGTTCTTAGAATGAATAAAAGATTCTATTTTTTTACTCAATTTAATTTCTTTAATTAATGTTCTCGCTTTTAATGCTACTTTTCTCTTATTCAAGCATATTACTCACATAAACCTGAATGAAGAGTCTGGCTTTCTGTTAGTGAGGCGTCCCTCTCCTGACAGAAAGCCCTGTCTCTTTTGCTATTCTAGCCTCTCTGAGACCTGCCATATGAGATCTTATCTCACATTTATTGGCTAAATAAACTTTACAGCTCTCTTAGCTCGTACAGTTTATTCTTTTTCATGTGCGCACTCAACCCTTTCTGGGTCGAATCAAATAATTCGTCTTAGAATTATTCTATTCTTTTTTGGGTCTTACAGGATATAGTTTTTTCCTCAGTAACTTCTTATCTCATGTTCTACATATTTAACATATGAGCGAGTATTAAGCCAACTGTCGAGCAATTTGGTCATCAATCCTGGCCAGCAACTGATGATCAATCTGCCCCGGGCACGTTGGGCGCCATGTTTTATGGTGCGTCTCTAAGCACCTTTACCTTATTTTTATTATTCTCAGGTTAGGTAAGTAAGTCAAATCTGATCTAATTTATAAGCATTTTAAAATACTTACAATCAGACAGAAGACTTCTCCGTGGTCTGTTCAGGCTCAACGACTTAAATTAATGCCACATGAGGCAGAGTTTAGTTATAAAGTTATAAGTTTATTTATTTATTATGTTAGTATTTCTAGCATTACATATATTCTACAAACATTCTATACAAGTAATTAAATAAAGTATAAGTATTAAAAAGTTCTTCCGTCAAGGCAATATCAGCGATGGAGGCATCATCAGCGTTGGTTCTGGTGTCGGAGAAGCAGCCTCAGGTGCGAAGCAGCCCCTCCTGTTCTTTTCTTGTTCCAGCCTTTTATAGACTATCTGAC
Organism: Mylopharyngodon piceus; assembly: GCA_039654765.1. Lineage (NCBI taxonomy): Eukaryota > Metazoa > Chordata > Actinopteri > Cypriniformes > Xenocyprididae > Mylopharyngodon > Mylopharyngodon piceus. Next base: position 25,610,913 of record CM077446.1, read on the forward strand.
CTCTTGAGGTCATCTTCTTTGGAATTCCCCTCATCTGAGTCTATATATAAAGGCTTGTCTCTTTGTTCTCGGACTCATCTCCTCTGCTGTGTCCTGCGCTTCTGATCAAGACATCCTTCAATGGTAATGATTGCCTTTCTTACTAATACATGTTATGTCTGTACTATTCTACTAGCATGCTTTATTAAAATCTTAAAACAACAGTTGTAGTGTCTTCCTTTATAAACATATTCTTAATAAAGCTTTACAACAATAGTGTTTGTCTCTTTTCTTTATAAACTATATTCTTATTAAAGTACTTTTACAATAACAGTTGTCTTGTCTTATTTAATGAGCTATTATCTTATTAAACACTTTTATAAAAACCCATTTGTCTCGTTTTCCTCAATAAACAGTTATCATATACAAATTATCATACATTTTTTCACTGTTTACACACAAACAAGTTATCAAACATGTCTCTTCCTCCAATATATTTCTATCACAGTTGTTTTTCATAAACAATTATCTCTCATAACTCTTTTTCACTGTTTACACACAAACAAGTTATCAAACATGTCTCTTCCTCCAATATATCTTTTTACAGTTTTTTTTTACATAAACAGTTATCTCTCATAACTCTTTTTCACTGTTTAAACACAAACAAGTTATCAAACATGTCTCTTCCTCCAATATATCTCTTTTTACAGTTTTTTTACATAAACAGTTATCTCTCATAACTCTTTTTCACTGTTTAAACACAAACAAGTTATCAAACATGTCTCTTCCTCCAATATATCTCTTTTTACAGTTTTTTTACATAAACAGTTATCTCTCATAACTCTTTTTCACTGTTTACACACAGACAAGTTATCAAACATGTCTCTTCCTCCAATATATCTCTTTTTACAGTTTTTTTTTATATAAACAGTTATCACTTGTTTTTCTCTGTAAGTCAAACATCTGTTTTTCTTTCCTTTATCTTCAAATCACAGTTGTGTTGTCATTATTATTACTCTTATAAATCACTTTCAATAAATGTTTTTTCTTCTTAAATCTCAGTTGTGTTGTCATTATTATTCTTTATAAACAGAAGAGGTACAAGTAGCATAGAAAAGTTACATTCCCTAATGAAGCAGGGTGTGGCTGATATCAACAATAGATATATCGATCAGGCATAACATTATGACCACTGACAGGTGAAGTGAATAACACTGATTATCTCTTCATCACGGCACCTGTTAGTGGATGGGATATATTATATTGGGATATACATCCATGTGGATGTTACTTTGACACATACCACCTAACTAAGCATTGTTGCAGACCATGTACACCCTTTCATGTAAACGGTATTCCTTGGTGGCTGTGGCCTCTTCTTGATGAATTACTGCACAGAGGAACACAATAATATAAGAATGATGTTCCCTTTCAGTCGGTCACGTTCAACATACGTCAGTAATGACCGACGAATTGGGATATTGCCAGAGAGCCCTATCAGCTTCGAGTGAAACTAAACAAGCCAATGGAATTGGCGTGCGATATTTGCATAATGCGCACCGCCCCCGTCAGGTGGTATAAATAGGGAAGCAGATGCAATCGCACTCTGTCTTTCGCTTCGGAGCCAACCTGTGTGTTCCTGCTATTAGACTGAGAGTGACTTCTCAAGCCTTTGAAGAGCTTTCTTCTGCAGTGCTGGTGTTAAGGCACCTTACAGCGAAGCTGCAAGCTTTACCAGAGTGAACTTCTCAAGCTATTTATACAGCTCTCAACTGCTGTTTTCACAGCATTGTTTGCCCCGCTTGGTTTGCAATTTGGGCCGGTTCCTCTGTGCGTGTGACTCAGGGAGTGGTGTACCTGCAGTCACATCGCGGCTGTTCCCTGTGTGCTTCAGCACAAAGAACAGAGCTGAATTTCCCCCTTCTAAAAGAGCTTCATAGACGAACCCTGCGTCTTTTTCAAGATGTCATTTGTCATTCCATTGGCTTGACGAGCCTGATCCCGAGTTGACGGCTATGCTTTCCCTGGCCGGCTGGACGATTGGTATCTCGGGGCGGCTCGCGCTGGTCCTCAGCACCCCGCCCCGGTACCTTTTATTCCGGAGGTGCATGAGGAGGTGACCAAGTCATGGAGAACGCCCTATAGCGTTCGTGCCAGGCCTGGTCCCTCTTCCGTCTTCACCACTCTGGATGGCGGGGAGGCTAAGGGATCCCCCCAGTCGAGCGAGCCGTTGCGATGCAGCTGTGTCCAACGGCAGCCGGCTGGCGCAGTGAACCGCGTCTCCCATCCCGGGCCTGTAAATTCTCGTCGAACTTGACAGAGAAAGCTTACAGAGCCTGCAGACAGGCCGCCTCCGCCCTGCATGCCATGGCCCTGCTTCAGGTCTACCAGGCCAAAGTGCTCATGGACATGCCCCAGGGTGGTCTTTGACCAACAGCTGCTGGGGGAGCTGCGCGCCGCCACCGCCCTCGCCCACCGGGCGACTAAGGTGACGGCTCGCTCCGTTGGTCAAGCGATGGCTACACTAGTAGTCCAGCAGCGCCAACTATCGCTGAGCTTGGCTGACATGAGGGAGATCGATAAGTATCGGTTCCTGGACTCCCCCGTGTCTCAGGTCGGCCTATTCGGCGACGCGGTCGAGAGCTTCACCCTGCAGTTCTCGGCTGCACAGAAGCAGACTGAGGCGATCAAGCACATCCTGCCCCAGCGGTCCGCTGCTGCCTCCACCCCACCGCCGGCCGCACAGCCTCAGTCTACTCGTCGCCGAGGGTGCCCGCCTGCGTCGTCCTCCGCCCCTGCTAAGTCTGCAAAGCAGCATCCTTCGACCTGGAGGAGAGGATGTCAGCTCTTCGGGAGACGATGCCCGCATCTCTCCCTCCCCCGGAGGAGGGCCGGGGGGAATTTGTGTCTCGTATTGTCCCGCCGCTGGCTCTCTGGAGTCCAGCGGTACCCACCTTTTCACAATCCTCCAGGTCCCAAGAGGGCACGGCTGGCAGTGTGCGGTACTCCGCCTCGTCACTCTCAGCCCCCTCTCACCTCATGAGCAGGTCCCAGTGTGTATGTCGAGGCCGCCTCCCTTGCGCCGTCTCCCATACACACTGTCACCTCGCAGAGTCCACCCCCACTTCGGGCCACTATGCCGTCCGAGTCGGGTCCCAGCACTCTGCCTCGCTGCCCCACGTCGGGTATGTCTGTGGTGCCTTTGGTCCCACTGGCTCGGAGTCTGGGAGCGTGGTTAGCGCTTCCTAGCCTGTCCCGCTGGCTCATTCGTAACATCAGACTCAGCTATGCGATTTAGTTCGCCCGGTGTTCAGGGGTGTCCACTACACTCGCGTGTCCCTGGACAATGCATCTGTTCTCCGTGCGGAGATTGCTGTCCTCCTGGCGCAGGATGAAATCGAGCCGGTCCCTCCAGCCAATATGAAGTCAGGGTTTTACAGCCCCTACTTCATTGTACCCAAGAAAGGCGGTGGGTTACGGCCAATCCTGGATCTGCGTGTCATGAATCGGTCCCTCCACAGGCTGCCGTTCAAGATGCTTACACAGAAACGCATTTTCAAATGCATCCGTCCCCAGGATTGGTTCGCAGCAATCGACCTGAAGGACGTGTACTTTCATGTCTCGATTCTGCCTCGACACAGACCCTTCCTATGGTTGGCATTAGAGGGTCGGGCATATCAGTACAAAGTCCTACCCTTCGGGCTAGCCCTGTCGCCCCGCGTCTTTATGAAGGTTGCGGAGGTGGCCATTGTTCCGCTTAAGGAACAGGGCGTTCGCATCCTCAACTATCTCGATGACTGGCTCATTCTGGCCAGCTCGCGAGAGCAGTTGTGCGAACACAGGGACATGGTGTTAGCTCACCTCAGCCGGTTGGGTCTTTGGGTCAACTGGGACAAGAGCAAACTCGCCCCCAGGCAGAGGATCTCTTATCTCGGTATGGAACTGGACTCGGTCGCCCGGACAGCGCGCCTCACCGAGGACTAGTCAGTGTTGAACTGCCTGAGTTCGCTCACGCGCAGGACAGCGGCCCCACTGAAACTTTTTCAGAGGCTCTTGGGGCATATGGCATCCGCAGCCGCAGTCACACCACTCGGATTGCTTCATATGAGGCCGCTTCAGCACTGGCTACACGGCCGGGTCCCGAGATGGGCGTGGCAACGCGGTACGTTCCATGTCCCAGTGACACCGAACTGCACCCTCGTACCCTCACTCAGTGGTCGGACCCTTCGTTCCTGCGGGCAGGAGTTCCCCTCAAACAAGTGCCACCGGGTGGGGAGCCACGTACAACGGGCATGCAGTCTCGGGTCTGTGGACGGGGCCCCAACTGCATTGGCATATCAATTGCCTCGAGTTGCTAGCAGTACGTCTTGCACTGGGCCGCTTCAAAGAGCTGTTGTCAGACAAGCACGTACTGGTCCACTCGGACAGCACTGCGACCGTTGCGTACATCAACCATCAGGGTGGTCTACGCTCCTGTCGCATGTCGCAACTCGCCCGCCATCTCTTGTTATGGAGTCAGAAGCATCTGAGGTCGCTTTGTGCCATTCACGTCCCAGGCGTGCTCAACCGTGCAGCCGACAAGCCTTCATGGCAGCCTCCGCTTCTGGGCGAATGGAGACTCCATCCCCAGGTGGTCCAGCTGATCTGGCAGCGTTTCAGGGCCGCACAGATAGATCTGTTTGCCTTTCCGGACACAGCCCATTGCCAGTTGTTTTATTCCCTGACCGAGGGCACTCTCGACACGGATGCTCTGGCACACAGCTGGCCCCGGGGCCTACGCAAATATGCGTTTCCCCCAGTGAGCCTTCTCGCACAGCTCCTGTGCAAAGTCAGGGAGGACGAGGAGCAGGTCTTGCTAGTGGCTCCATATTGGCCCACTCGGACCTGGTTTTCGGAAGTGACGCTCCTCGCGACAGCACCTCCTTGGCCCATTCCTCTGAGGAAGGACCTTCTGACTCAGAGACGGGGCACCCTCTGGCACCCGCGTCCCGACCTCTGGAAACTCCATGTCTGGTCCCTGGACGGGACGCGGAGGTTCTAAGTGATCTCCCCCAGTCGGTTGTAGATCACTTCCGCTAGAGCTCCTTCTACGAGGAACTTCTATGCGTTGAAGTGGAACCTGTTCATCGCCGGGGTCATCCCTTCGAGCCTTTGCAGTCAGTAGAGTTAAAAGTACTGTCCCTTAAGACCGTCATCTTGGTTGCATTGGCCTCGGTGAAGAGGGTAGGGGACCTGCACGCATTTACGGTCGATGAATCGTGCCTGGAATTCGGGCCCGGTGACTCTCACGTTATCCTGAGACCCCGGCCTGGATATGTGCCCAAGGTTCCTACCACTCCCTTCAGAGATCAGGTAGTGAACCTGCAAGCGCTGCCTTCAAAGGAGGCAGACCCAGCCCTGGCTTTGCTCTGTCCCGTCCGCGCTCTGCGCCTGTACGTGGATAGAACGCGAAGCTTTAGGACCTCAGATCAGCTCTTTGTCTGTTACGGAGGCCAGCAGAAGGGAAAGGCTGTCTCCAAGCAGAGGATGGCCCACTGGATAGTGGACGCCATCGCCTTGGCTTATCAGTCCCAAGGCGTGCCTTGCCCGCTCGGGTTAAGAGCTCACTCTACTAGAGGAGTTGCCTCTTCCTGGGCGCTGGCGCACGGCGCCTCGCTGACAGATATCTGTAGAGCTGCGGGCTGGGCGACACCCAACACGTTCGCTAGATTCTATAGCCTTCGTGTGGAACCGGTATCTTCCCGTGTACTCGCTTCCAGTAGCCGGTAACGCGAAGAACCCGTCGAGCTCCTCCGCCTCCCCTTGCGGCTTGGACATTGCAGAGTGTCTGATGCCAGGCCAAACGTCCGTCTCCAACGCTGATGTTTGGCTGGGTGCCATATGTTGTGACCCCTCCACGTGAGTGGTCCCATATGTGTATTTTCCACGGTCAACTCCCCACGGTGAGCCCGTGTCTTTCCCTTAGCAGAGCCAGCTCTGCTGTCACCTGTCAGATGAGTCTCCCCTTATCTCTAGGCTGGAGCCATCCCAGGGACTCCATATGCGTACTGCCCACGGCCAGTCCATATGTGTATTCCCCTGTAATTCCTCCCCTGCAGGGTAGGTTGTGGCCTCCGCAGCGTCCCCTACGGGTTCGCTTCCCCAGTGTTGTCTAAGTCTTACTGTAGTGGGTCTTGCGGAACAGCAGTAGACTCTCTCAGTGTAAGCTCGCCCCCTTCTCCGCCCCCCAGGTGCGCCGGGTGGCTGGAGCTTTAGCTGGGCGCTGGAGGGGGTCAGTAACTGTGGCGCTTTATTTGGGATCCCAATTCGTCGGTCACTACTGACGTACGTCGAACGTGACCAACTGAAAGGGAACGTCTCGGTTACGTATGTAACCCTCGTTCCCTGGGAACGGAGACGTACGTCCCGTCACCACAGTTCCTGTGCCTTCGCTGTAGTGCACACTCAAGGTTGTCTCCTCAGCGAAAAACAGAGTGTGATTGCATCTGCTTACTTATACCACCTGGTGGGGACGGTGCGCATTATGCAAATATCGCACACCAATTCCATTGGCTTGTTTAGTTTCACTTGAAGCTGATAGGGCTCTCTGGCGATATCCCAATTCGTTGGTACTACTGACGTACGTCTCTGTTCCCTCCTTCAGGAAACGAGGGTTACATACGTAACCGAGACGTTTTCTGTCATATCTGATAGAGCACCATCTTCTTTTTAATTATAAAAAAACATTCATTATATCTATCCAAGTTTCATATATAAATGTCTCCTTACAGTAAATGCGAACGTCACTAAGACCAGAAGTGTATGAGCAGACGTAAACATGCGCACACTCGCATCGCAGAAGCTCACAGGCTCCATCTTGTGCACTTAGCCTATACTGGAAAAGGGCTGATTAGAATCACATGAGGAAAGTAATCACAGGTAAGGATCATAAGTAATCACAGTCAGGATCATAATCCATAGTCCAAGTCGAGACCAGACAAATGATTGCATGCAGAGTACATTGCTGCTTCCCAATTCGTATACTATCCACCCTAAATAGTATTCGAAATTAGAATTAGTCCCAAAATGTAGTGTGTTGAAATGAGTATTCCAAAGACACCCAGATGGTCTACTTTTTGTGGTTAGAATCCGAAGTGCAGATCCATGCACACTCTAATGGCTAATATTGCCCACAACCCATGGATGTTGGACAATGGTTTAATTAGAACTACAAACATGAATAAAAATGTCTTAAAAAACTACAAACATGGCGGATGTGCGAGTCCGACGGTCAAGTAGAGAAGGGTAACACTTTAGATTATAGCCCGGAAAGTACTGAGTAAGTAAAACTAATTTACAGCGTAGTTTTCGGTAATTATAGTGTACCTATAAAGTACATACACTATACTGCCAAAAGTTTTGGGATGCCTGCCTTTACGTGCACATGAACTTTAATGACATCCCATTCTTAATCCGTAGGGTTTAATATGGTGTTGGCCCACCCTTTGCAGCTATAACAGTTTCAACTCTTCTGGGAAGGCTTTCCACAAGGTTTAGGAGTGTGTTTATGGGAATTTTTGACCATTCTTCTAGAAGCGCATTTGTGAGGTCAGGCAGTGATGTTGGCGAGAAGGCCTGGCTCGAAGTCTCCACTCTAATTCATCCCAAAGGTGTTCTATCAGGTTAAGGTCAGGACTCTGTGCAGGCCGGTCAAGTTCCTCCACACCAAACTCGCTCATCCATGTCTTTATGGACCTTGCTTTGTGCACTGGTGCGCAGTCATGTTGGAACAGGAAGGGGCCATCCCCAAACTGTTCCCACAAAGTTGGGAGCATGAAATTTTCCAAAATGTCTTGGTATGCTGAAGCATTAAGAGTTCCTTTCACTGGAAATAAGGGGCCAAGCCCAACCCCTGAAAAACAACCCCACACCATAATCCCCCCTCTACCAAACTTTACAGTTGTCACAATGCAGTCAGGCAAGTACCGTTCTCCTGGCAACCGCCAAACTCAGACTTGTCCATCGGATTGCCAGACAGAGAAGCGTGATTCGTCACTCCAGAGAGCACGTCTCCACTGTTCTAGAGTCCAGTGGCGGCGTGCTTTACACCACTGCATCCGACACTTTGCATTGCACTTGGTGATGTAAGGCTTGGATGCAGCTGCTCAGCCATGGAAACCCATTCCATGAAGCTCTCTATGCACTGTTCTTGAGCTAATCTGAAGGCCACACGAAGTTAGAGGTCTGTAGCTATTGACTCTGCAGAAAGTTGGCAACTTCTGCGCACTGTGTCCCTCAGCATGCGCTGACCCCGCTCTGTGATTTTACGTGGCCTACCACTTCATGGCTGAGTTGCTGTTGTTCCCAATTGCTTCCACTTTGTTATGATACCACTATACCAGTTGACCGTGGAATATTTAGTAGTGAGGAAATTTCACAAATGGACTTATTGCACAAGTGGCAACCTATCACAGTACCACGCTTGAATTCACTGAGCTCCTGAGAGCGACCCATTCTTTCACAAATGTTTGTAGAAGCAGTCTGCATGCCTAGGTGCTTGATTTTATACACCTGTGGCCATGGAAGTGATTGGAACACCTGAATTCAGTGATTTGGAGGGGTGTCCCAATACTTTTGGCAATATAGTGTACTTGTAGGTATAAGGAAACAATAAGTAAAGTTTGGGGAATAAAGGGGTGACAACCAGGAAAATTAACAAATTATTTATACTGTAAGTATTTTAGAACTAAGGGGTATTTACCAATACATAAAGTTTTTAAAAAAAAAAAAAAATTATGGGGTACATATCAGTGCATTTATACAGTAATTTAATTTAGTAAAACTAAAACTATTGCAACCTTTTTAAAAAAAATAAATAAATAAATAAATACTGGGGAAATATACTCCATGTAGTTACAGGGTGAGTGGTGCTTGTTACCCTCTTGTTCTACGAAGGTACAGGGTAAGTGTGACATTGCGAGCTGTAAATTAAAGTGGTGCTTGTTACCCTCTTGTTCTATGAAGGTACAAGGTAAGTGTGACACTGCAGGCTGTAAATTAAAGTGCTGATTGTTACCCTCTTGTTTCATGTAGTTACAGAGTAAGTGTGACATTGCAGGCTGTAAATTAAAGGGGTGCTTGTTACCCTCTTGTTTCATGTAGTTACAGGGTTAGTGTGACATTGCGGGCTGTAAATTAAAGGGGTGCTTACCAAAGTCCCTTTTAAGACAAGTCATTTCACTCGGCGGCCATCTTTGAAACACCTCTTGGGCATCCAAGTGCAGCTCCTATCTCTTTGAATAGGGAAACATCAAATTCTCTAAAGCTGTTTGCCAAGCTTTCGATTAAATTTCATATTTGAAATCACCAGTGAAATCTGACAACAACTGTCTCATAAATTTTGTTTCTAAACGCTCGAATCATGACAACAACAAAAAAAAAACGGTATTTTTCAGGTTGGATCAACCTAATGTGCATGCGCAGTTCTAAATGCACGTCTCTTGTGTCTCACTTTGGAGGCGCGCGTCTGACTGTTTCTATAGAAACCGGAGCTTCTAACGGCCGCTGCAGTGACGCGATGACTTTACCAATCAGCGATTGGCTCTTATTTAGAAGGCTGGACTTATTCCGCCATATTGCGCATTGCACTTTCTCCCATTCATAATAATTCGAGTGACGCGTCTTGTGTTATTCTATAGTCTTTGTTGTTACCCTCTTGTTCCATTAAGTTACAGGTTAAGTACAATAAAAACACATGCACAATCTGATATCACTGCCTCGGAAACCTTTATTTGAAAAACAACTTAATTCAAAAATAAATTTTCTCCTGCGTGTGCACGAGAGAGTTGAGTTCTTTTAATACATAATACAGAATAGCAAAAGACATGGGATTCCTTCTTAAGATTCATCAGTGGAAAGAAGGAAAAAGAAGAAGAGGAATGAGGAGGAAGAAGCCAAGCAAGAGAAAAAAAGAAAGGGACAATATTACTTTCTGTCAGGACTTTAGTATTTGAAATGAAAAGTTGAATGAGTAAATGAATAAGAAATGTTGTAAATCCATTTTGAATTAAGTTGTTTTTCAAATAAAGGTTTAAGAGTCAGTGATATCAGACTGTGCATGTATATATTTTTATTGTACTTACCCTGTAACTACATGGAACAAGAGGGTAACAAGCACTACTTTAATTTACAGCCCACAATGTCACACTTACCCTGTAACTTAATAGAAAAAGAGGGTAAGAAGCATCACTTACCCTGTAACAAGATGGAACAAGAGTATATTTCCAGTATTAAAAAAAAAAAAAAAAAAGTTTTAATAAAAAAATTGGGTAACACTTTCTATGAAGACCATGCTTATAATGATTTGTAGCCACATTTATACTTATTTATAAGTAAGTATTACTATTCTATACGATCCTCAACTGGATGGAACTGGAATAAATACTTTGAATGTTGCGATCCTATCGGACTTATGATAGCTACCTGAATCGTAACAAAGCACTGTTCGCCAGAGGAGAACTGGCCCCCCGACTAAGCCTGGTTTCTCCCAAGGTTTTTTTCTCCATTTTAACACCTATTTGCCACCTGTTTGCCACCTGATGTCACCTGTTGGAGTTTGGGTTCCTTGCCGCTGTCGCCTTTGGCTTGCTTAGCTGGGGACACTTGACATTTGACTTGACATTTGATATTCAACAGTGCTTTGATCTGCCTGCATTGACACCATTCTTTAAGAGCTGCTGTGCAGCCAAAATTATATACCAGTTATCACTGTAAAGCTGCTTTGACACAATCTGCATTGTAAAAAGCGCTATATAAATAAAGGTGACTTGACTATAAATATATTTATAAAGACTCATTAAGATTTATACTGCATTATAAGAACAGTTATAGATACATTTATATTATTTTTATAATTATTTATAAGCCATGCATTTGCTTTTTCAGTGTGCATGCTCATAAGCCATTATACACTGATTTATAAATGATCACATATAAAATAGTTCCAGAGACACTTGTTTGCTATATCAACTAGTTATTATGTCTTTAATGCCTAAAGTTTGCATTAGAGGTAATGAATGGTCATTTTGATTTGTTAAAATCTATATCTCCTCAGCCATTTGCATGGTATTGCTTATAGCAGTTTGGAATTATACATTAAAAATATTGTTGTGTTTTGCCAGTATGTAACATTAAAAAAATATACTTTTTTTCCCAACTGTTTGTATTAATGATTTCCGTTTTTTTTTTTATTTCATTACAGGAATTGTTGTTCATTAGTTACATTTACAAGTAAGCAACTTAAAATGTAAAATGAGCACATATTCGTGATTACTTAATTCGTGATTTCCTTGATTTAGGAAAATTCCATCCTGTTTTCACTTTACTTAAAGCCAACAATGATGCATCTATAGAGATTAGTAACTATTATTACTCACAATAAGTATTCATAAGAACACAACACGGCTATTAATAACAATATATTCACTAATTTGACAAATAAATCTGAATAAAAAGTCATTGTAACTATAATATAACATTATAGCAATGCAAGCTGCATCTTTATAAATACATTCATGGAACCATACGACAGGCTAATTAATACTTATAAATCAGTGTATAATGAATTATGAACATGCATTGAAAAGGAAAATGCATGAGTTATAAGTAATTATCAAAAGTATAGCGTCAGTTCTGACAGACATATCAGTCAAGCTTGCGTCAGCTGACACTCAGCTGATCCATACCATCCAATAGGGATACTTTTCAGATTAGACAGCATCTTTTAAATACACCTTCCAGCCATTCAGAGCTGCTTGATCGCCGCACTGTGCTCATCATACCCCCCTCCATCCCCTACTCCTCCAATATTTGACTGCACCCGTTGCTCAGTACCGCACCTCCGCTCATGTAATCTGAGTATTGTTGTTGTTGTTGTTGTTGTTAATTCCTCATGTCTGTTTATTTCCCTTTCAGGTGATGTTCACGTGTATTTTCTGTGAAAAATACATTTCTCTGTTCTATTATTTTGCTAAACTGTTCTGGTTAGGGGGGAATGTATCGCTGCACTCCCTGATCTTTCCAGGCATGGCTGCTTGAATGAGCGGGGAGTTTTGCCCAGAACAGTTCCATAGCGCCAACCTTAAATTGCTATTGCTATTGCTTATCGTTTAAATTGTTTTATTGTTAAAATTCTCTGTGATAATTAATAAATCTTTGACGACAGTAGTCTGACAGAAATAAAAATAATATAAATGTAACTATAACTGTTATTATATGGGTCTTAATAAGCCTTTATAAATATGTTTATAAAATAGTAATACTTGCTTATAAATAAGTATAAATGAAGCTATAATTCATTATAAGCATGGTCTTCATAGAAAGTGTTACCAAAAATTGCAATAGTTTTAGTTTTACTTGGCTTGAAACACAGATGTACATTTATACATATTATTTAGAAATATAGTAATAGTTACTCAGTATGTTAATAAATGCTTTATTAACATGTATTCCTACTGTAATTCATGATTAATTCAGGTAGTTATAAAACATTTAGTACTTGTCAGTTAACTATTTTTGTGAGCTCATCTAAAATGAGGACTATTTATGCCTTGTAAAGCTTTAACAAAGGAGATTTAAATGCTCAGTTATCTTCTAAACAGTGTATGTTCTCGCTAAATTGCTCCCAAACGTAAGATTGTTGCCTATCATAATAGTAGAATAAGTACCCCTTAGTTCTAAAATACTTACAGTATAAATAATTTGTTAATTTTCCTGGTTGTTACCCCTTTATTCTCCAAACTTGTGTTCCCATTTACCTATATGTATGTACTTTATAGGTACACTATATGCTATAAATTCATTTTAATTACACAGTACTTTCCGGGCTGTAATTTAAAGTGTTACCTAGAGAGGTTTAGATAAAGGGATTTGAGTGATTTATAATCAGTATCAAACCTGACAAAAAGATGTTCAATGTTATCCACATTGTAGTTCATCTGCAACAGCATTGTGAACTTTTGTAAAGATATGTCTGGTCATTAACTTTTAAATGCATCATTATGCAAATTACAAACAAATGAGGAGAGTTCTCAGCATGAAAGACCCATGACTGGCAGATCAACATGCTACTACATTTCTTTTCGAAACAGCAGGAAATTAAATTAAATTGAATATGGTGAATTTTAACTGACAAGATGATTGACAGGGCAGTTTAAATAAGTTACAGAGCTGTCCCCTAAAGACACAATTATGACGAAGTAGCATGTCCCAAATCTTGCTATGCTTCTGCTACACACTCAAAAAGTATGTACTTTTTCTTCACAAAAACAGTACATACTTTTAGGTCCTAGTATAAGTAGGTGAACTTGGATGCAGCACATGTTTATTTGCTGGGGTAGATGACTGTGGTGATTGCTGACAGGTGGCGGTGATCAATGCTCCGGTGAATGGGTTTCTGAATGAGGGAGTAACGGTGGAGCCTGGTGAATCCGTGACAACTTTGGCCGAAGTGTTGGGAACATTTTGTTCTCAAAAGCATATAAATGTTAATCCTGCAAAAAAGGAATGATAGTTATGATAAATTAAACATTTTCTTCACAGTATATATTGAATATTTCATTATAATATTAAGTAGGCCTATACATACAGTGCTCAGCTTTGAAAAGTAACATTTTAAACAATATCTCAATAAACACAAAAACAATTTCAAAAATGTTGACAAGACTAAGTTTTATATAACATCTGTTTAACTTATAACATGAAAGTAAGGTTAATAATATAACTTAGAGAAATATTCAGTTTTACTTAAATTAGGGTGATGCAAAAAAGAGTACACCCCACTGAGAGTCTCCAGAGCAAAGCTAAATTTTAGACTACAAATGTCTAATTTAACAAGAATTCAACCACAGGTGAGTCTAATTATTCATTACACAGGTGTCCAGCAGACAGTTGACTATAAAAGGGTGTTAAAACCCCTTCCCATTTCATGCTGTCAGCAATGGCACTACATGGAAGAGAAATGTCACAAGACCTGAGAAAGAAAATAATTTCTTTACACCAGAAAGGTGAAGGCTACAAGAAGATCAGCAAAGCTTTACTTATCAGTCATAATACTGTAGCAAAAGTGGTACAAAAATTTTAAAAAGATGGAACTGCAACCATCTCACAGAGACGTCCAGGTCATCCACGGAAGTTAACACCTCGACAGGAGCGTCTTCTAATGAGAAGGGTTGAAGAAAAGCAGCATGCAAGTTCACTGCAGTTATCTAAAGAAGTAGAAAGCCAAACTGGGGTGACTATTTCCCGTGACACAATAAGGCGTACACTGCAGAGGAATGGCATGCATGGGTGCCGTCCATGAAAGAAGCCTCTCCTAAAGCCCAGGCACAAAAAAGCCCGCCTAGAGTTTGCCAGGGCCCATGCTGACAAAGATGAAGACTACTGGGACTCTATACTCTGGAGTGATGACACCAAGATAAATGTTTTTGGAACTGATGGCTTCAAAACTGTATGGCATCGCAAAGGTGAGGAATACAAAGAAAAATGCATGGTGCCTACAGTGAAACATGGTGGTGGCAGTGTCCTTATGTGGGGCTGCATGAGTGCTGCTGGTGTCGGGGAGCTGCATTTCATTGATGGCATCATGAATTCACAGATGTACTGCTCTATACTGAAAGAGAAGATGCTACCATCACTCCGTGCCCTTGGTCGTCGTGCAGGTTTCCAACATGACAATGATCCTTAACTCACATCTAAGGCCACTGTTGGATTTCTGAAGAAGAACAGGGTGAAAGTGATTCATTGGCTCCTGATCTGAACCCAATCGAACACCTATGTGGAATTCTGAAGAGACAAGTTGAGCATCACTCTCCATCTAGCAATCCAGTCTCTAAAAGAGGTCATTCTTGAAGAATGGAAAAAGATAGATGTTGCAAAATGTCGCCAACTTTTTCATTCCATGCCTAGAAGATTTGGTGCTGTCATTAAAAATCATGGAGGCCATACAAAGTACTAGATGTAGTAGTTTTTGTTGTGGGGTGTACTCATTTTTGCATCACCCTAATTTGAGTAAAACTGAAAAATGTGTAATCTACGTTATATTATTAACCTTATTTTCATGTTATAAATTAAACAGATGTTATATTAAACTTAGTCTTGTCAACATTTTGGAAATTGTTTTTGTGTTCATTGAGATCACAGTGCATGGTTATGGGAAACACACGCAGACGATGGAGCTCCAATCAAAAGGACTTTAATGAATATATGCAGGAGATCAACATACATGGCACAACAGAGACATGAAATAATGACGTATACAAAGACGACAACCGACCAAGACTGAGGGAGAACACAGGGAATATATACAGGTCAGACAAAGGGGCAAACAAGGCTAATTAACAAGAGACACCTGGGACTAATAAACTCAAATCAGGGTAACCAAGGGAACAAACTAGTGGAGGGAAAACTGAACAAAAGAACATGTGACACAAGGGAAACATACACAGAACAATGACAGAGATATTGTTTAAAATGTTACTTTTCAAAGGGGTGTACTCATTTACGCTGAGTACTGTAAATATTCCGGGCTACGACACATAAAAAGCATAAATGCATTAACACCAGATGTGGGGTCAAGGCAAAAAGGTTTCCAGAAACAGCAGCAACTTTTGCACATACAACTACCTTAAGTAGTTTACTTTAAAAAGTTACATCATTATAAGATCTTCTTTCTGTCCCTAGAAGAGGAGAATCATCAGCGTAGAACTGGGACTAAAATTCAGCCAATCCAAACTACACTTTCCCCCATAAATATTTTGCTAGGGCCTTTAATTTGGAAAAAAAAAAAAAAATAAATAACCAATGCTCTTAAATTTTCATTTATTCACTCACTCTGCACCATGGTATACTCCTCAACTTCGCCAGCTCAAAACTGGAGGCCAGCGCTTGGAACGTCTTTATAAACGAAATGGACTTTTGGTACATAGAGAGCTGTATAGTGAACATGTACATCTTTATAAAGATGCTCTTTCTGCTGCCAAAAATGAATTTGTCTGGAGATGGTAATACTAAAGCCTTGTTCTCCACTGTAAATCGTATTCTGAAACCTCCTGACACACTTCCTGCACTCCTATACTGCACTGCTCCATGTGAATGTCTTTTTTCAATGACACAATAACCACCATCCACCAACAGTTGGCCTCTTTGGCTGTAGTTCACCATACAGTCTCTCAATTGATTTTCCCACCTCCTTTCTTCTTTTGACTTGCCATCCGAACAAGAAATTTTTCATCTCGTTCACAAGTCTAATTCCTCTACGTGTTTACTTGATCCTATACCAACTAATTTGGTAAAGGCCTGTTTTCCTTCTCGTTCTTCTCTTATAACTCGTATTATTCACACCTCTCTTAGCTCCAGCATTGTTCCATCACCTTTTAAAATAGCTGCTATAACCCCATTTCTTAAGAAAATTTAGATAATTTCTGGCTCAATCTCAAATTTTACCTTTATTTCCAAAATTCTTGAAAAAGCAGTGGCAGCACAGGTCCATGCTCACCTTAGTAATAATAACTTATACGAGTGTTTTCAGTCAGTGTTTCAGCTCTAAGCATAGTACAGAAACCACCTTAGTGGTGATCTGTTAATGGCTGCTGATGGTGGGTCCTTATCTATTCTTGTTTTGCTTGATTTGAGTGCAGCTATTGACCCCATTTCACACAATATTCTGTTGAACCGTTTATCCTGGTTTTCCTTATGCCTGGTTAGTTTCATATCTTTAAAACCATGCACAGTTTGTACAACTAAAAAAATGTCATTCCGAACCTTCTTCTGTTAGCTGTGGTGTCCCCCAAGGTTCTGTCCTAGGTCCCCTATTGTTCCAAATTTACCTTCTCCCACTTGGTAATATTTCCTCCAAAAACAATATTAAACTCCACTGTTACACAGTTTTATGTATCTACAAACCCTGATTCTATTCTTCCACCTGCCTGTCTAACCAACTGCCTTCACAAAATAAAAGTTGGTTTTCTGCCAAGTTTCTCAAACTTAGTAGCAGTAAGACTGAAGTACTCCTTATTGGCACGAAATTCAATTCTCTCTGTCCTGCAGTTTTTCTTTATCCATTGACGATTCTTCCGTTTTTCCTTCCTGCCTAGTTAGGAACTTGTCGGTCATCTTCAACAGCACCCTTTCATTTGAAGCTCACATTAATAACATAACCAGGTCTTGTTATTTTCAGCCGCTTTTCCACCATCGGGCCGAACGGTTTGTGGAATGTTAAGGAACTGTTCCAGTTGTGTTTCCACTTGAGCCTGGTATGGCACGGCACGATTACAAACCGTTCTTGGCCCGGAATTCTCAGCACGGTTGTCTAACTGTGCCGAATCGTCCTGGTAGAATCCGTGAAGTGACGTCGCCACTCAGGATTGGTCACTTGTCTGTTGCCTGGCTACCAGTTTCTCTGTAGCTGGCTAAACGCTCTATTTGAGCGACGTAAACACAAATTACTAATAAAATCAAAAGTAATATCTGATCATCCGACATAACGTGGTCGTTATTTACATCTCATTTCAGTAAACCATTGCGTTACCAAGGCAGCGACAGATGATTTTGTATTAAATTCCAAAGAGCGTCCGTTATCAGCCCCACAGTGGAAAATGAAACCCTAACCATACCAGCTGGACCGGATCGGCACGGAATGGAACGGTTACGCGGTGAGAACCGTTCGGCCCGACGGTGGAAAAGCGGTTTTCATCTTCGTAATACTGCTCGCCTTCATCCATTTCTCACTCTGCGTAGTTCTGCTATTCTTGTTCATTTGCTTTTCACCTCGCGCATTGATTACTGTAATTCTCTTTTATCTGGTTTACCACACAAATCTCTTCATTATCTCTAACTCTAGCGATTCAGAATTCGGTAACACTTTATTTTAAGGGTCCAGAATAATGCATTAGTTAAGCATTAATTAATGATGAACTTGTTCACAATTAAGCATTAGTTAAGAATGAACACACTAGTAATTAATGATTAACTTTACATTGTAATGGTAAGAATTATGCATTAGTTAAGCATAAATAAACTAGTAATTAATGATTTACTTGTTCACAATTATGCATTAGTTAAGCATGGACACAATAGTAATTAATGATTAACTTAACATATAGTAGGGCATATTAGCCATTATTTACAAATTATTAAACATTTGAAAGATACACATTTATGCTATAAATAAACAAAAATAACCTAGTAATTAATGATTAACTGAATGTACAGTAAACGCCTTTTAGTCATTATCTACAACTTAATAAACCATATATTATTTTTGTGTAGTGATGTAATTATATTTCTGTGCCATTCTATTAAGTTAACTGAACAATAAACTAGTAGTTATGTTTAATTACTGCTGGTTTTTAGTTATAAATTGTTAAAATAGTATAATAAAGACAATTTGACCCCCAAAGTACAAGGTATATCCACATTAATTATGGCACTTATTGAGTGATATTCAAGTTTATTGAGCAGAATATGCCAATAATTATGGCTAAATTGCCACTAATACAGTACTAATAAAGACAGTTTGATCCCTTATTCTAGAGATAGGTTCTTAATATGGTTTTAGTTATTCTGCAACGTGATCGCACGAGAATGTATTTTTACGCAAAGTGTGGTTCTACAACACATATATTTACTTACATTTTCATACACTGTAAATGTACAATATTGACAGCACTAAAATGATTAAATGTAAAAACATTTTGCTCTGTTCGTGACTTTCACTGCAAAATCATTTCAAAGAATTACGTTAAACAAAACTACACTTTAAAACCTTAAAATGAATAACATATCTGTAATCATTTAACCATTATTCATCATGTAATACTTATTTTGTTCGCCGTGGGACACAAAAGCCGTTTTCTCAGACACGTCAGGACTAGAAAATACACCAAAACGCAACATAAATTCACAAAAGACGTCAATTTAATCCGCTTTAATCCACATCTTTATAATCCATACGACTGCGAGGAACAGATCCAAATTGAATTCTTTATCCACCGATTTTCATCTCCATCCTCAACAGCGACCGTAAACAAATCCAGCGATCGTTATGAATTCAAAAATTGCCGCCTCAAAAAGCTTGACACGACACGTTTTACGGCAGTGATGTCAACGCTCATTGGCTCTCGCCTGCTTCGTCACAGATTGCGACATGCCGTGAAGTGAATTCAAGTGAAGTGAAGCGGAATACCATTTTCGTGGATTAATAACTTAATTCTGCTTGTACCTGATACAAAACTATTATATATCACCAGAGAGGACTGCGACTGCAATACATCGTCATTCGGACTACTATTGGTATCGCTTTTGACATTTTCTTAATAAAGAAATTATTGTGATTAAGTTACACTTTTCTGTCTGTTATGTTTTTCTTTATAACTACATATTTTTAAGAAATGGTTATGGGTAGGTTTAGAGGTTTGAATGGATTTAGTGGCTCAAAATATCCTTTTAATGCAATATAGTGTTACTAAAATTGTCATTTTCCTAAATATTAATGTCCATTACGTTCATTTTATATTCTCTATAAAATGGTTATGTTTGGGTTTAGGGATATAACATATGGAAGCCCGTTTCCGCCACTAAAAAAAAAAAAAGAGTAATTGCGACTTTTTATCTCAGAATTCTGACTTTTTATCTCGCAATTGCGAGTTTATATCTCACAATTGCGAGTTATAAAGTCAGAATTCTGAGATATAAAGTCGCAATTGCGTGATATAAAGTCAGAATTCTGAGATATAAACTCGCAATTGCGTGATATAAACTCGCAATTGCGTGATATAAAGTCAGAATTCTGAGATATAAACTCGCAATTGCAAGTTATAAAGTCAGAATTCTGAGATATAAACTCGCAATTGCGTGATATAAAGTCAGAATTCTGAGATATAAACTCGCAATTGCGTGATATAAAGTCAGAATTCTGACTTTTTTTCTCGCAATTCTGACTTTTTTTCTCGCAATTGCGAGTTATAAAGTCAGAATTCTGAGATATAAAGTCGCAATTGCATGATATAAAGTCAGAATTCTGACTTTTTTTCTCGCAATTCTGACTTTTTTTCTCGCAATTGCGAGTTATAAAGTCAGAATTCTGAGATATAAAGTCGCAATTGCGTGATATAAAGTCAGAATTCTGACTTTTTTTCTCGCAATTCTGACTTTTTTTCTCGCAATTGCGAGTTATAAAGTCAGAATTCTGAGATATAAAGTCGCAATTGCGTGATATAAAGTCAGAATTCTGACTTTTTTTTCTCGCAATTCTTACTTTTTTTCTCGCAATTGCGAGTTATAAAGTCAGAATTCTGAGATATAAACTCGCAATTGCGAGAAACAAAGTCAGAATTGCGAGTTTTTATCTCAGAATTCTGACCTTTTTTTTTTTTTTCTCGCAATTGCGAATATATCTTTTGACTTACTCGCGGGCACCATAGGTCATAGGAAACCAAGATGTGAGAGCTGCAGCACATGCCAGTAGCCTTTCTATTTTCTTCATCAGCGTTTCTTGAGGATAAGGTATGAAGAAAGTTTCTATTTTAGCCTGATAATCTTGTTCGGGTTGAATGTGTTAAAATGCTTTTGGCAAGTATACGATTTACCAAGTGTTCTGGGCTTATTATTTCATGTAACCTGATCTTACATCGTATAAGTGGCTTTATATGTATTGAGTGATACTGTATATCGTATCCTGAGGTTTAATATTGTACCCAAACCGAGTGAGGTTTGCATCAAGACAAGAGATTCTTTATTAAAATTGTTTTTGATGATTTTTTTTCTGGCTTATATACTCGGGTCTAGGCCTAATAGGCCTACCAGCCTGTGTTTGCGCTTGTTAATTTCCATTAAACGGGTTTTCGCAGGATGGACGACTTAATCTCATTTTTGAGGGAGAGAAACATCCCAACTACAACGATAGAAAGGCTAGAGGAGGATAAGGTAAGATTTAAAAAACTGTTAAACCCACTGAATAAATAATAAAAAAAAAATGGTTCACCCAAAATTAAAATGATCATTTTTTAATATTATTAACATTGAGTGGCATGGCATCTGGTGCACAGAATTCATTGGCACATGCTGCTAGGTACATCTAGTTTTCATTGGCATGTGCTAACTAGTGGATAGTTGTCATGTGCCACTGACATTGTTGCAGTGCATGTTGCTATATGTTGTAGCACCTCCAATCTCGAGTGACACATGCCACTCTCTGCGGAGCATTATGTAGTTGGTGTAACATGCGCACTTAATGGCAGAAAAATATTTACTAATATGTTGCTTTCAAACACATGGTTTATTATATACCAGTTAATTTGTGCAACCATTAGGCTTCTCCATATGTTTAATATAAGTTTTTTTTTGTTTTGTTTTGTTTTTTTTTGCTTGTCTTAGGCATGTTGGTATTTAAAAAAAGTTTTAAGCCAGTTATTTATATCTTTTGTTGTAGTGTGTCAGTTAGAAATCTGTTTACATATGCACACATTCCCTTTGCCATTAATTGTAATAATCCAGTGAGATTTCTGACAACAGCTGGTGCTCCACACAGAGGTCTAATCTCACCTTCATCAAGTCCATCTGGGATTACATGAAAACCGTAACTTTGGTAGAAGTTAAAGTCAATGTTTAGAATATTACCTGAGTAAAAGTTGTAAAGAATGAAAAGTATTTTTTTAAAATACTGAATGTACTTAAGTATGAAAAGTACAAGTGAATTCAAAATAGAAAAGGAGCAAATAAATATAAAAAAATTGCTCTATACACAGTTTGAACAGCAAGATTGTGTACATAAGAAAACATTTTTTGCAAATATGGAATCTGAATCTGAATAGGCATTTAGATTCTTTAGTTACACTAAAGGGAAACACCATCCAGTGCCATTTAGAACTATTTTTGTGGCCAAAATATAGCAAAATGTGCAATATTGTGTCTAAAATGTAAAAAAAAAAAAAAGTTAATTCTAACTTCATTAAACTTGTATATTACAATCTAACTTTCAAACGCCAAACCACTGATTCATCAAACCTGCTTTCCTGCAGTCTGTTCATCCAACTAGTAAGTAATGAATGTGATTTAGAGAAATGTTTTGTAAATGTATAGTACATTTTATTAAGGAAATGTAGTGAAGTAAAAGTGAAAGTTGACAGAAATATAAAAACTCAAGTGAAGCACAGAATCTCCCAAAACATACTAAAGGACTGTAACAAAATATTATTTGTTACAACACACCACTGCATGAAGAAACAGAAATAAACTGAGACAGACTAAATCCAGAAGAACTGTGGCAATGTCTCCAGGACACTGGAGAAAGCTGAAAGAAAGCTTCCTGCAAAGCTACAGAAATGTGAATTTTTAGGCACTTGTGTAAAATTACAGTAATGTGAGGATGCTTTTGTGACAAAACATCTTTTGTCCAAGGTACACCAGTGCAATTTTACAGGAAGCTTTGCATGCAAATTTCTTCAAGTGTCAAGCATTTTATTTTTTTTCTGTTACTTGATGTAATCTTAGATGGATGATGGTGAGATCAGATCTCTGTGTGGAGCACTAACTGTTGTCAGACTCCTTGTGCATACATAAATCTCACTGGATTATTACAATTAATGGCAAAAGGAATGTTCAGAAATGTGTTTCCTGATGTAAATAAATGTAAATATGTTTCCTGATATTTACCGACATTATCAGATTTCCAGTGTAAACAGATCCAAAAGTAGCCCAATCATGTTTTCAGGGGGAGGGGGGATTACCACGGTAAAGAGAACGTATCAGTGAGGGGGTCACTTCAACCTGCAGACTTGAAAAACAACCTACATCAACAGTGTAAAAGTAGCCCAATTCTTGGGAACACTGAAGATGTCATGCAGCTCATAGTCATATGGAAGTAAACAAGGAGGACATTAAAGTAAGCGATTATGATTTTTGATTATTTATAGTGAAAAACAAAGACAAAGATAGGACAAATGCTTTTTGAAACTTATGCTATGAGCCCTAATGTTTTGCTTGATGTATTCTGACACATACCTGTCTTGATAGCATTGGTTATGTAAAATCATTGAAGTGGCTCCCATGAACATTGAGTCGTGATGAATGTTGATCTGGAGTGATGTACAAGTCAAATTCTGATATGACTGTTCAGAATAGGGGGGTATTTTTGTTCCGTATTTCCAAATAAATAGATTATGATCTACAAATAAATGTAAAGAGAGAAAAAAATTGTATGCACAAGTAAATAGAAAGAGATCCACAAATATATATTTTAGGAGTTTAACAAAAGTTAATAGAAATCACAAATAAATAAAATGAGATTTGCTAATAAAAAAAAAAAAACCTATTCACGAATGTTTTTATATCATAAGCACAACTCTGCCTGCATTAATTTGTGAATCTCCACCTGTACATTTGTGAATTGCTTTCTGCGTATTTGTGGATCGCTGCACGCATTTGTGGATCTCTTTCTGCGCATTTGTGGATTTTGAAACAATACTCTAGCCAATCAGATAATGGTCACATTACGATGACCAATCGCAGCACATTCTTGCTACAACCAATCGCATTTTGCTTTACGGTCATGGGCGGTCTCATCCTGCATTGGTTTTAATATGATGTATGGTATTAAACATTGGTAAAGAAAAAGATATTTAAAATTTAGATTTCGTTAGACCATTAGACTGTGTGTCAAGCCAAGCCAAACTATTCTATTTTATGCACCATTTGAAAATGCCAGAGAAACTGTGCTCTCTGTTATTGGGAGCAACGCTATATCGTATACAGACGCATTATTGAAGTGTCATGTTATTCTGGCTAGAACAGTAAGAATCAATTATTAACTTAACTGGATTCAACCTTGTGATAAACAAAATAGATCGCGAAAATAGATTATCACACAACAGCCAACAGCATTTCCATTTATCAGTCAAACATTTTAATGACCGATATGAGCAGCATGCTAGCTGTAAAACACTAGTGTCTTAAGTAATATTTTAAACATTAATGAAAATTCAGTTCCTGGAGGGCCACAGCCCTGCAAAGTTTAGTTCCAGCCCTAATTAAATGCACCTGATTCAGCTAATCAAGTCCTCCTAATCGAAGGCTATAGGCATGTTTATTGGAGCAGGGTTGGAACTAAACTATGCAGGGTCTGCGGCCCTCCAGGAACTGAGTTTGACACTGAGTTTGTTGTAATCGTTATCATTGTTTGTAGAGAAGATAGTCTACGTGGGTTCTTTTTAAACTTGACAGGTTGTTGAATTCCAAATAGATTATGCATTTCATTTCATTTTCCAGCAGTCAAACACTTGAAATGATTACACAAATATTTCAAATGAATCCGACTTAATCATTTTTGATTGTAAAAGGTAGCTACAGCAACCAAAATAAATACAAACGTGTATTTTTCAGCATTACAACATTTTTATTTGCATCCACTCACAAAAACCATATACACGCTGTAGTTATGAGTCTCATACTGACACATCACTGATGGTCATTCGGGTTCATATTTGGTATTATGGTATTGTGCAAGTGTGGAATGCTGTATTTCAGAAGTAGAATAGGTTATCTGTTCTGCCGGTGTCGCACCGCACTCATTGTGGACAAGCTGCATTTACATGACCCTATTAATGTAAACCATTTATTTATAACGATTATAATGTCTACTATTTGCTGCATAGCACCGGGCTGCTCGCATCAGCTAGAGAATTCATGTTAACCTGATTTACTGATCCTGTTGGCAATATAAAGAAGCATTATAGTCCAAAAAATCTTTTGTGTTGTGGACCCCGTCCGAATAATGGCCAAAACTTTGCTGATGAGTTTCATGAAGTTTTATTGTACATCAGCAACCATGAAATGTCAATTTTTAACTCCACAAAATCAGCATAAGGGCTTATGCCTTTTTGAGAGGTGCTTGATAAACCTGTAAATGTTATATCCATAAGAACTTAATTTGCACGCACTACTGTTCATTATTGTCATGAATCGGTATAATTTGCCGATTCATTACTTAACCACACACATGGTACTTCAGCTCATTTCCAACTAAGCGCCCCTCTTTTGAATCTCTTTGAAATGAATCTGTTCCTGCCTGGTTGTAAAGCAAAAAGTAATTGGCTGTAGCAAACGTGCTGCGATTGGTCAGTGTAATGTAACCATTATATGATTGGCAAGAGTAGTCAGTGGGTGGAGAAAGTGATTCACAAGTGTACAGGTGGTGATTCACAAATTAATGCCAGGAAGAGTTGTGCTTATGATATAACACATTTGTGAAATGTTTTTTATTAGCAAATCTCATTTTATTTATTTGTGAATTCTGTTAATTTTTGTGAAACTCCTAACATATATTTGTGGATCTCGTTCTATGTATTTGTGCATACATTTTTTTTTTTTTTTTTTTTTTAAATGAATCTATTTACATTTATTTGTGGGTCATAATCTATTTATTTGGAATTATGGAACAAAAATACCCCCATATTCAGACGGCGATACATCTGACCTGTATCGGATTTAGTAATGCATATGGAAGTGGCTCAATTTGTTATTGAAAAGATCAGATTCCATGTGGTTTGTGCTGTTCACCCTGTCATGAGAGAAACAGATCTGACCAAAAAATAAACAGATTTGGGCCACATTTACCTGCAGTCTCAATGTAGCTTAATTCACTCAGAAAAAAAAAAAGAAGGGAAAAAAAAAACATTATTTAGTAAGTTTTGGTTTATCTTGTGCAGACCTACATTACAATTATAGGGGCAGTTACAAAAATAAAGGGTTTGCGTAACCGATACAACTGTTAATGTGGTATCTCTAGTGAACACTGATACATTTATTTCTGTGAGTTTTCTCGAATGGGCAGTTTGTGTGATCAGAAATGTACAATAGGACTAGTATTGCATAACATTCAGTGGCACGTGCCACAAACTGAATACATCTTGAAAAATATAACTGATTTGTAAATGCATTTTTTTTTTTTTTTTTTTTTTTAAACCACTAAATTATGCTGGGTACACACTAAAAGATTTTTGAAAACTTAAAAGATTTTCAAAATGTGAGAGACCACAAACATGAGGATGGACAAATCCTAGATTTAACCGTTTTGCTCCTATAGTGTGTGGTGTGCCGTGATGTGAAAAACACAGCACACCGCACACGAACAGATTTTCAACCAGAGTCCTGACCGTGAACACGAGAAATCTCCCAAAATCTCTGGAGACTTCAGAATAAACATGACGGACAATAGGCAGGAAGACAATTGTGTTGATAGTGTTTGGAATTATTTTGGTATGTTTTACAGGACACGTTGTATAAACACTCATGCTGTTGCAACAAATCGACAAGCTGATCCTCCATCTCTTCTGTCCAAGTCCATTTTTGTGCTGCCATGACTGCATTTATGCTTCTGTCTTCTGTCAGCTCGCTTTCTGATTGGATATTGTTTCTCCAAGCATGCGAACGTTTGTCCTCGGGGTTCACCCCACACATCAGGATTTCTGATTCGCAATCAGGGCACCTCCAGTGTTCTTCTGAGTAGATTCAGTTACTCTTAACACACCTCACACCACAGGAAAATCTGATAAGATAATCTGTAGAACCATCAAGGTAATTGGGATATTACCTAGGGTTGTCGGAAGGGGAGAAATCGGCCCAAAATCAGCCCGATTATCTTGTGATGTGTACCCAGCATTAAGCTATTTAGTTAAGATTTTATGTAACACGTGCTCTGTAGCTGCTCACCTCATCTGTGAGTCACTACTTGGGGGTGCCAGTGAAATCTGGATATTGCACAAAGCATAGAAGGATGTGCCAATGGTTTTCACCCTTTTGAAATACCAGGATTTAATTGCCTGACAGAATAAAATTAAGACTAAACTTAAGTCTTCCTCTCTCTCACTAGTGAGAATTTATACTTCTCAGTTCTAACTTTTGTTTCCTTTTTCTCAGAATTGTAAGATGTATAGAGAGGTGGTATTAACATTTAAATTACATCATGGCATCTGATGCACAGAACCCAGTGACACGTGCCGCTTATTGACACACATGCTTATTGACACATCAGGTGGCACGACCGGTAGCATTTGCATGTGTCACTGACATTGTCCACCTCTGACCGACAGATAAGGGGATAAAAAAGTAAATAACTAGGCTAATTCAATTAAACACTTCAAAGTATTTTTTTTTTTTTTCTAACAATCTGTTAGTTTGTGGCACATCTGTATTTTAGTGGCATGTGCTACTGAATATTTTGTAATACCACTGCCTACTCTATGTTGGTTATTACACAAACTGCCCGTTCTAGAAAACACACAATATACATGTGACATGTGACCACAGATACCTCATTAACTGTCATATAATTTACAGTAAAACTTTATTTTCGCATGATGTTGGATGTAATACTTATCTGGAGATGTAGTATTTGACTTTCTGTAGCCACATTAATAGACATGCAGTTAATGGGCCTATTACCTACAAACTTGCATTGCGTTGTGAAGAGGCAGTGTTAAGGTCAAGCACTCTTCTGAATGATCTTGAGACGAGGAGAAAAAAAAGATTAAAAAAAGTGTCAATTACTGGTGGTATACACCCCTGCTGGTTGTTACCACTTTATATACTGTTTCACCTTTTTTTTTTTTTTCAGTTGGGACCACCAGAAGTGTCTGTTCTTTTATAATTCCAGTTGACACAGCTGAACAATGTGGAAGCTTGTTTTTGCATCATGTGCCAGTGACATTGTTGCGGAACATGTCTACTGACACCTGCTATTGTCTGCGAAAGCATTTGATTGTATAATGTACACAGTGCAGAACAATATTTAATTATATTAGTTAAATGTTGCATTAATTTACTTTAAAACGTAAGAGTAAATGTCACAAACCATTAAAATGACATCTACTGTTCTGAAAAGCTTTATGATAGCTGACAAATCATTCAATAGTAACTATTATTTTTTTATTTTAAGGAAAACAACAGCTCATACATCTCATCTGTTTTCTTTTTTTTTTTTTTTTCAATATTTTTTTTTTGTAAGCAATTTCTTAAATGTAGGCCTGTGATAAGTATGAATCAACCCAGGCATAGGCATACTGTAATTTCATGAATATCAACAATCATTTATTTAAATATTGCATAATAAGACAATTTTATTTATTTTCAGATTGATGTCAGTGTCCTCCTGCTAATGACTGATGACCAGATGAGAAGCTATTTTCCCTCGTATGGAGATAGACTGGCAGTGATGGGGTTTTGTCGAAGGCAAGAAGGAGAGCCAGCTTACAGAAAGTCAAAGCTGTTTGAGCGTCTCAAATCAAAATTGACCAAAAGACAAAAAACAAATAATTCAGAAACTGAAAGCCTAAACCAAACAACTAGAACAAAAACTTCTCAGCGCACTGTGAGAAAAGTTGAAATTGGGTGGATGAACTATGATGGACAGGGCTTTGTTCAAATGAGGGCAAAAAAAGGAGGAGGACCAAGGAAGCTGAGTGTGCCAAAAGATTGGAAAAGAAAAGAACTGATGGAGGAGGCAATTCGTTTGTTTTTCCCAAATGGAAAGAATTCTCATGGCAGCATTTCAGAATACGAGTCGGATCTAACAAACTATCAGGAAGTGTCATTAGATGAAAAAACCACAGTGGGGGAAATGTATGATATATCAAAACTCACCATGATGAGGTTCTATCTCACAACAAAAAAGTGGGACAGGGAAGTGGAAATATCAGATTCAGACACAACGGAGGACTTGCACAATAAAAATCAGGATCAAAGTCTTCCCACTTCTTCCAACAAAATGACTGACTTCTTTCAAGCTTCAGACACTGATGTAATTTTTGTGGAAAGTGCATACAGTGATGATGTGTCTCCCTTACGTTCCACAGAGGACCTGCAGGATTCCGATGATCTGAATGTTCCTTTTCAAAGTTCTTCACTGATCTCACCAGATGATTTGGATACAAGCGATGTAGTGACCGGATTCACTGGAAACCTCACTGGACTAGATGAACAAATCTTAGATGACACTTTGCCTCTAAGCCCAGAACCCCCTGTTCCATACAAAAAAATTCTTGTTGTTCATTGTGGACAGATATTTTCTGAACTCCTTGCACATTTCTGTGATGATACACTGGAACATGCACAAACTGAAGTAGAAGTGAAGTTACTCCTGCCAAATGGGCAGTTTGAGATGGGCCATGACGTCGGTGGAGTGTTCAGGGATTACCTGTCAGAATTTTGGCAAGAATTTTATGATCAGTGCACACTTGGGAACTGTTTTAAAGTTCCCTTTCTTCGTCATGATTTTGGGAAAGAAAAGTGGGAAAGTGTTGCCCGAATAATTCTGTTTGGCTGGAAGAAAGAGAAATATCTCCCAATCAAACTTGCACCTGTCATCTTCGAGCAAGCAATACAAGGATCTGTAAAAAGTGATCTGACTGACAACTTTTTGAAGTATGTCTCGGAAAATGAGCGTGTTGTTTTAGAAGGCTGCAGAACAGACTTCTGTAGTGCAGACCAGGACGAATTGCTTGAGATCTTGGACAACTACAGTTGTCGGAGAATTCCTACTGAAGAAAACTTCACGCAAATTTTGCAAGAACTGGCACACAAGACTTTGACACAAGCCTGCTTATGTTCTTGAACAGTGGACAAGCATACTTGGACCTCTGAGCAAGGACCTTGGGGAAATCGAAGATGTGTATAGTGCACTACAGCCAACAGTGAGAAAAATTGTTAGATCTCTCAAATTCCCCGAAACAATGAATACACACCAGAAGGACATTTCAAAGCATTTGTCAGCTTACTTGCGGGAGTGTGATGCAAAACGACAGTCTCTGTTTCTGAGATTCTGTACCGGATCAGATTTGTTTATAGGCAAAACTATAACAGTTGATTTCACAGACCTTAAAGGGTTCGAGAGAAGACCAGTGGCACACACCTGTGGCTGTTTCCTGAGGCTTTCAGTGCACTATGACAATTACCCAGATTTCAGAATGGAAATGAATAAAGTCCTAGAAAGCAATGTCTGGGTCATGGACATCATTTAGTGGCGGAAATGATTTATGACCAGCACTCATGGTACCTGTTTTTCATGGCCTGAACATAGTAAAATTTACATACACTTACATTTATCATACGCATGCATGCATGAAGTAAAAATTACTTTAATTTGTTCACTTGATGCTGGGTATGTTTTTCTTGTTACTACTTTAATTACATTGTTTGTTATAATGTTTTAATAGGACCATCCTCATACATTTTATGTAATGTACTTTTTTCCCCTTTCCATTTAAACGGATATACTGTATGCATAAAACATTCACTTTAATTTGTCCACTTTAATCATTGTTGCTGGTTATGTTGGACATCCATTTTATTTATTAATTTTTTTGGGGGGGGAGATTTTTTTTATACAGATTTTTAATTGTGAAATATCCCCATTGTTTAGGTGCAACCTACATTAAACCATACAAATTGTTCATGTTGCCTGTAGTCAAATGGCTTTGAACTGTTCTTAAATTACCTTTGTGCTTGTTGCATTATTGTGAACCTGTTGTACATCCTATAGGTTAAACAGTTTTGAAATGTTAAACAGTTTTAAGAAATTTGTTCTATTGAAATAATTTTACTGTGGTTTGTTGCATTCGTCCTTGTATTTTTCTTTTTTCTTTTCTTTTTTGTGCATTGAAGATGGAAAAGATACCACAAGCAAATAAATAATGCACATCAAAGTTTAAAACAGTTGCTTCTCTTTTTTTTAATTTTTTTTTTTTTTTTTTTTTAATTTTAACCTTTTAAAATCTATTGCATCCCTTGCAAAATCTATTGTGTGTGTGTGTGTGTGTGTGTATATGTATATATATATATATATATATATATATATATATATAATATATTAGTGTGTGTGTGTGTATATATATATATTATATATATATATATATATATATAGGTCTATGTTTTAACATATAAGACTAAGGGCCAGAATTACTAACAGCTTAAGCCAGCCATTAAAAAAAACTACTGTCAGGATTTACTAAAGGGATGCAGTGAGGAATTAGCACTGAGAAGGCGGAGGTCATTATGAAAATGATCTATCTGTTCTTTAAGGTGTGCCTTGTCAATAAATCAGCCGCAGAATTTTCCCCATCGGCATGTTTATGGAATTAAGCTCTAACGCTAATTTGCCCTGTTTAGAAAATCTGGCCCTAAATAACAAGACCTCCATTTGCCATAGCATGCTGGCCTCCTTTGTGCATGAATGTTGAAATTATGGAACAAATTATTCCTGCCCTGTGAAAACACAAATCATTAAAAATGTAACATCGCTATGATTTTTGTATAACCATGCACAGGGAATCATGATGGGAAAATATTAAAGGGTTAGTTCACCCAAAAATGAAATTTCTGTCATTTATTACTCACCCTAATGTCGTTCCACACCCGTAAGACCTTCATTCATCTTCAGAACACAAATTAAGATATTTTTGTTTAAATCCGATGGCTCAGGCCTGCATCGCCAGCTATAACACTCCCTTTTTCAAGGCCCAGAAAGCTATTAAAGACATTTAAAACCATTCATGTGACTACAGTGTTTCAACCTTAATATTATAAAGCGATACTTACTGGATACTTACAGTAGGCTCATGGAGCTTGGAGTCTAATTATGTCCACAGCATATGAACCAGGATCCCCAGTTGAAGTGGAGTTGGTATTGGTACATGGAGTTGGTACAGTTGGTATTCTAAAGAGACATGAGAGAAAATTAATACATTGTATGTGATTATTAACCCTAAACAGATCACAGAGACTCCCATTTAGTTGTCACACAGGAAAGTGGTCACATACTGTAACTAATGTAAACTAGTAAATATGAGGCAGTGACAGAAATAAACTTTTCCAATAAGCAATTTTAGTCATCTTTTATCCAAGTATTTTAAATATAACCAATAAATTCAGTTTTAATAACCAGACACATAGGGCTGTTATCAATCAAATGAAATCATTATCAACAAAATCCATCTTTGAATTTCATATGCTGCATCAGAATTGCCATTGAGATGTACTTACACAGATTCAATCTGTTATATATCTAGTTCAGTCATTAAACACTAGATGGTGCAGACTTGATGGTCCTTAACGCAATCTGATAATATCCACAGAGTTAACTACTTGGCACAAGCTGATTGCATATGCAGCCAATAGGCTTGCTCCTTTATGTTTAAATGGCTGATTAGCATTCACTAGAGCAGTCGCAGCGCGCTTTCAAAGTTCCTCTGAAACCCTCCACCTTCCCCAGCTGGGTCAGCTCCACCTGTATAGACCTGCTACGGGGTTATTATATATGCTATTCTTGCAGCAGCAGCAGTGTTGGGCTAGTTACTCAAAAAATGTAATGTATTACTCATTACTAGTTACTCCTTTCAAAAGTAATATTATTACTTATTACTTTCTGGCAACAGTAATTACTTACACTACTAGTTACATTACTTTTTCTTCAAAATTGAAAGGAAACCGCCATTAGGTGGCATAAAAGCAAACTATGGGCAGTGTTGAGGGTAACTCATTACTTTTTTCAAGTAACTAGTAAAGTAATGCATTACTTTTTAATTTACAAGAAAATATCTGAGTTACTTTTTTTCATTTAAGTAACTCCAGTTACTTTATTTTCCCATTTATTGACTGACAGCTCTCCTGTCTCCATGCTGAGAGAAATCAGGACAGAGTAAGTGCAGAGGCCTTGTGTGCGTTACGTAAACATAGTGTGTATACTATACTAGATACTATAACAGATTCAGTATGCCTCAAAATGAATAAAAACAGTGAAATGCAAACTCAGAACATGACGCAAACCTATATTGAATATGTTAAATAATACAAATATCCTATATGTATTTAATCCTGTTATAATAACCAGTGTCTTTGCTGTTTCTTCAGTTTGAAAGGTTTGTTTGAGCTGCACTGTCTACTGTACAGACATGAATTTACATTACCTTCAGCCTCGGGCTTATTCATTTCACTTTTGCCATAAAAGGGCGTTTACATTTGCCAAAAATAGAGTTTTCTATATTAAAAACAAACAAGCAAGCCCAGCCCAGATTTAAAAAGTAGCTCAGTAACGTAATTAGTTACTTTTTTGGTAGTAACTCAATACTGTAATGCATTACTTTTAAAAGTAACATTCCCCAACACTGACAATGGGTAATGGATTTTTGAGCAATAAGCAGGATGCAAACCTCAGGTGCCTATATGGTTCAAGGTTTCAAGACATATCACTATAAATCACATTTATCACTATAAAAGGCAACAATAATAAAAATTATCATAATCAAAGTGAAATAAAACTTCTGCTTACATTTAATTGTGTCTTAGATACTCTTGATTTGGTGTGATGTCCTTGATCTGCTTGTCACTGAACAAGGACAATGGAGCCTTTGAACAGAGATTTTAAATTTTAAACAGAAATTTAAATACTTATGTTAAAAAAAAAAAAAAAAAAAAAAAAGGTATAGGCTATATATACCTCTAATCTGGAGCTCTCGAGTTCATCCTCTCCATCCTCTTGAGATGATGACTGATGCCATGTTTATATCTAGATGTACAAGAATGGTGTCATTTTTCTTCTAGAAATGTTATTGTGAGCATTAAGTTAGAATGTTAGATCAAATACCAGCCATGGACAGCAAAGTCATATTTTGTAGTGTTATGTCACTGTTTTAAGAATTAAAACAAAGGATATGTACTGTATATTTTGTATTTTGTATTGATCAATTAATAGAAAATGGAATATTCTATAAATAATATGAAAAGTGTGCTCACAGTTCAGCCATCAATACTGTTTGTTGCCTCGTGAATGGTTGTGACCTTTAAGAAAATGGGAAAAGCAATTACATGTTTAAACATTCAGGAGGCAACTTCAAATATCACTGTGCTAAGTGTAACAAAAGAATTCAAGACAAACGCAAAAGGATGAAGACAGATTATTTGAAATCTTTACATTAATGGGCAGGTGGTAGTTGTTAGAAATGCTAACTTTGGATTTCCTACAAGGTAAAGACAATAATGATGAAGACTTACTCCTTAATTAGCACAGCTAGCCAGCTTGAGGCCATTCCTTTTCCTTTCAGAACTTTGAGGTTCCCTCTTGTGGTTGCAGACACAGATGTAAATTTAATGCAAAAAAATATATGATTATTATTATTATTATTATTATTATTGCAACATTACATTCAAATAGCTTATGAGGAGAGTAGGCTAATATACAATTTTCTAGTCCTCCAAGTCCAGTCCTTGAAGGATCAGTTCACGAAGTTGGAGGTAAAGGTCTGTAATTTCATAAACATCATCTGGCATGACAAGGTTATGCTCAGCCATGAGTTCTACACATAGTTGAAAGACATCTTCATCACAAGGATAGTCTTTAAATAAACACTCCTCCTGGCAAATACTCAGTTTCATTTCTGCAACTGGATGCAAGTAATTCTGCACGCCATATAAGATGGGAACAGCAAACATGATTGAAGGTCGACCACTGGGGGCACGTGGATTGTGAGTTGGCCGTATCCTGTGGCTATTCCAGGCACTGACCGTTTCATCTAGCTCTTCCTTCAATAAAGAAAAGAAATAGAAAAAAAAAGTAATAATTGTTAATCATATTGGTGACACTTTACAATAAGGTTCCATTTGTTAATGTCACTTAATTTATTAACTTGAATGAAAAATGAACAATACATTTATTACAGTATTTATTAAATTTGGTTAATGACAATACAGTCATTCATTGTTAGTTCATGTTAATTCACAGTGCATTGACTAATGTTAACAAGCACATTTGATTTTTAATAATTCATTAGTTCATAAAACATAAACTAAGATCAATAAATGCTCTATAAGTATTCTTTATTCTAGTTCAGGTTGACTAAAGTAGGCTACTTAACTAATGTTTTAATCCAAGTTCAATACTCTTTATAACCACTGTGAACAAAATGTGTTACCTGAATGAAATGCAGGAAGCAAAACTGGATAAGAGGTTTATCAATAAAAGTGTCAACAAAGTGTCCATCTTCTTTTAGTTGGTCAAAATGATCCATCCGAAACTGTATGCACTGGCTTCTCAAGGTGGACCACCATCGTTCAATTCTCTGGTTCCCAGTGCTTGGACCAAGTGTGACACATTCTGCACTTGCAGTGTCTCTGAAGAATGTTTGCATCTCTGCAATATGAGTATTTTCAGTTCCATGGTCGATGCGAATTCTTTGTGGGCATCCTCTGTTATCAGCAACAGCTTGTATAAAATAACCTGCAATTACTCGTGGGTTATTATTTGTTTTATACGCTTCAAGCCAGATCATTTTTCTTGAAAAGCCATCTATGCATCCGTTTATGCATATTCCGTAAGGTTTTAATTTATCATACCCGTCTATATGCCAAACATAATTTGGCCCGCGACTGTTATACACGCGTCGCCGCAGACGCCCATGCGCCCGTAGATCAACTCCTTGTCCATCTAACAGTCGCATCAACTGACGGACAGTTTCTCTGTCTGTAACAATCCCGGACATCCAACATTTCTGGTGCATCCAACGATAGCCGTGCTGCCGTCCTGATGTCTGAAGCTGTTAGTGTATAAAATGTGAAACTTCAGCTTCGTCAGTTTTATTTAACTGATTCCTGCATAATGTTCTCTCTAATGTCCGGAGACTAATCTTTATGTTATGTGTCTCCTCCAGTAAAATCAAAATTTCTTTATTGGTAAATCCGCGCTGAAAATAATCCTTTATGAGGTCTTCCATTTTATGTAGAATAATAACGAAGCACCAATCCTAATGGTCAGTCGCAATGAAAGGCAACGCAAGCAAAGTAAGAAGTCAGAATTCTGACTTTATAACTCGCAATTGTGAGAAAAAAAGTCAGAATTGCGAGAAAAAAAGTCAGAATTCTGACTTTATATCACGCAATTGCGAGTTTATATCTCAGAATTCTGACTTTATAACTCGCAATTGTGAGAAAAAAAGTAAGAATTGCGAGAAAAAAAGTCAGAATTCTGACTTTATATCACGCAATTGCGAGTTTATATCTCAGAATTCTGACTTTATAACTCGCAATTGCGAGAAAAAAAGTCAGAATTGCGAGAAAAAAAGTCAGAATTCTGACTTTATATCACGCAATTGCGACTTTATATCTCAGAATTCTGACTTTATAACTCGCAATTGCGAGAAAAAAAAGTCAGAATTGCGAGAAAAAAAGTCAGAATTCTGACTTTATATCACGCAATTGCGAGTTTATATCTCAGAATTCTGACTTTATATCACGCAATTGCGACTTTATATCTCAGAATTCTGACTTTATATCACGCAATTGCGAGTTTATATCTCAGAATTCTGACTTTATAACTCGCAATTGCGAGAAAAAAAGTCAGAATTCTGACTTTATATCACGCAATTGCGAGTTTATATCTCAGAATTCTGACTTTATATCACGCAATTGCGAGTTTATATCTCAGAATTCTGACTTTATAACTCGCAATTGTGAGATATAAACTCGCAATTGCGAGATAAAAAGTCAGAATTCTGAGATAAAAAGTCGCAATTACTCTTTTTATTTTTTTTATTTAGTGGCGGAAACGGGCTTCCATAATAACATTCATCCATAAAACGGTAAAAGGGAAATTATACAGATATCTTCATGATATAAAAGATTTGTAAATATTTAAGTATTTCTGCTGTAAAAGCGTAATATGTTTACGTTTAAATGTTGCCAATACGTCCATGTTGTATCTTTCACCATTTATCCAAATGTACAAAAAAAAGTATGTTTTGTGTCTGTAAAAGTTATGTATTAATAACAATGAGACCATTCAATAAGTGCCTTAATTGAGGATATAACTTTTACTTTACAATATGGGGTAAAATTGTCTTAGTAATGGTCGTTTAGCTTTAATTATTGGCTTATTCTCGTCAATAAACTTGAATATCACTCAATAAGTGCCATAATTAATGAGGATTTGGCTTTCACTTTAGAATAGGGGGTCAAATTGCCTTTATTAGTACTGTATTAGTGGCAGTTTAGTCTTAATTATAGGCTTATTTTGGTCAATAAACTTGAATATCACTCAATAAGTGCCATAATTAATGTGGATATACCTTTCACTTTGGGGGTCAAATTGTCTTTATTACACTATTTTAGCAATTTATAAATGCAAAACCATCAGTAATTAAGCATAGTTACTAGTTTATTGTTCGGTTAACTTAATAGAATGGCACAGAAATATCACTACACAAAAATAATATATGGCTTATTAAGTTGTAGATAATGACTAAAAGGTGTTTACTGTACATTCAGTTAATCATTAATTACTAGGTTATTTTTGTTTATTTATAGCATAAATGTGTGTCTTTCAAATGTTTAATAATTTGTAAATAATGGCTAATATGCCCTACTATATGTTAAGTTAATCATTAATTACTATTGTGTCTATGCTTAACTAATGCATAATTCTGACCCTTACAATGTAAAGTTAATCATTAATTACTAGTGTGTTCATTCTTAACTAATGCTTAATTGTGAACAAGTTCATCATTAATTAATGCTTAACTAATGCATTATTCTGAACCCTTAAAATAAAGTGTTACCCAGAATTCTGCTGCTTGTATCATAACCCGGACTCCATCTGTACATATTACATATTACCCCATCACTTCAACAGCTTCACTGGCTTCCAATCAAATTCTGGATTAAATTTAAAATTCTTCTCCTCACTTACAAATCTCTTCATAACCTCTCCACCTTACATTTCAGATCTCTTACAGCCCTATTCCTTCTCGAACTCTCCGCTCCTCTTCATTTGTGTCTCCTCCATACACCTTCTGCTCGTCTAAACCACCATGGGCCATAGGGCCTTAAGCCATACTTCTCCTTGCCTTTAGAATTCTCTCCCAGTCAATATCTGTAATTCAGACTCTTCATCTCAATTTAAAGTTAAACTTCAAACTCATTTATTCAGAATAGCTTTTCCTTCATGATTACTGTGTGCACTCAAATCTAGCACTTTTGTTTTTTTGTTATTTTTATGGCTGTCATGTTTGTAATTGTTGCTCTTCTACTTCCTACTACTTCTTGATGTATGGTGACCTTGAGTGATTTGAAAGGCGCCTTAAATAAAATGTATTATTATGATTATAATTATTTGTAGTTGCCCTAATGAAATGTTACCATAAATCTTGGATAGAATCCATAGTTTAACTGTAAGATCATGACAAAGCAAGCTCCTCATTACCATGGTTTTATGATTTTTATAATAGCAACAACACTACCAATACTGGTATTTGTAATGAAAAATATCTTAAACACCTAAAACTATAAAAACAACCTCTATAAAACTAACTTAAATTGCCTGCTCATTTGCAGGGTCTGCTTCATTGGAATTAGCCGCACACACATGGGATTTGACACAGATTTTTACACTGGATGACCTTTCTGACACACTCACACACACTCTTACGGCCAATTTGACATATCCAATCCACGTAACCTGCATGTCTTTGGACTGTGTGGGGGAAACCGGAGCACCCAGAGGAAACCCACACTGACACGGAGAACATGTGAATTTCACACAGAAAGGACTCTTGGCTCAGCAGAGGCTCGAACCGTGATCTTTTCTTGCTGTGAGGCAACAGCGCTACCCACTGAGCCACAGTGCCACCTTATATTGCCCTTATATTACCTAATATTTAATATAAGGCTAATAATAGTAGTATTAATAATAAAAATCGTAATTCCATATTTCTACAGCGACACAGTTTACATGGTTGGAGCTATTCAATCTGGTATCAGCTAGGTTCACCACAGAACCTTTAATGTCACATTTGTTGTGCTTGTGTCAAATGGGTCTATAGACTTGTCCTGGTTATCGCTTCAATAGGGTTGTGAAAGTGTCAAGCGAGTTCCTCAGCGGTGTGTGGGAGACACCGGTCCAGCTGCTCTCATGTTGCAACTGCTGGATGCCCTGGACGGTTTAATCAGATAGCGCTATTTCTTCACATAGCTTTTTATGTTAATTTCCCATGTGCTCCAGTAAATTAACAGCTTTTAATATTGTGGGCCCACAGGGAAAAGTTGGTGCTCCCGATGGCCAGTCAATCTACTTTTCCTTCCCTCCATAGCCATAGGCCCTCTTCATGATCAGGCCCTGAGGTTTCAGCCCTGGCTAGCCACCGGCCCTGCTTCAAAGGATCCTTCAAATTGAGATGTCTTTCAACTGAGCTTTATGACGTGACAGCTGAGATATGCAGCCTTCCGATTCAGAAGCGCCCAGGCACTAAACAGAGAACAAACAATACGTGACAACATGACATCAAGTTCACATGATCCCCCCTTAAGCAAAGTACATTCACTAACCTCACAAAACCAGTTTAACCCTCCATGGGGCTAATTATGAAATCAGTTATTAATGACTTTAAGGGTAAAATCATTTTCCAAAATTAGCTTTCTACATCTGACCTTTAACCTTTTTTTAGGGTTTCGTCATTTATAACTGACATTGTCCCATTAGAGTAAATTATTTTAGGCAAATTTGGCAAAACTTCACACACATTCAAATGCATTTTCACTATCTGAAAAGTAGTGAAAAGGTGCTACTATCTTGTGCTACTATATCTGGAACTTGCATTTGAAAATGTCAAAAGCTTGACACAAATTCAGATGCAACTTGGATGCACCTGCCTGGAAAAAAAAGTGAAACCATGTCTTAGTGTTTCAAAAAACAAAATACAAAACCTTAAATAATTGTTAACATTGTTTCTCTCATGGAATTCCAAATCAATGATTGTAGCACAAGTGAAAATCAACAAGACTCTTCCTTTGTCAGTGTAGCCCACACTTTCTCAATTTTGACCTGTTTAGTCATTTGCTTGGCAGTGTCGTGAGGCCAATAGGCAGTGGCATCTTTCCTGACCTCTGGTTGAAGTATGGATCACATCTTTCAAACTGGCATAGGATAATGTACCAAAATGCCTTCCACAGCAGTCTATGACTTATATTCTTCATCTCTGCCATCACCTTCACTGCTTCTATCCTCCTTGATCTTCAACTTCTTCCTTCCTTACTACCTTATTTTCTGATGCACTGCCGTCACTATCATCAATACTTTCTGGAAAAGGTAGAGCTTTTCCTCTGTCCTCTATAAAACTAACTAACATCAACCTAAAACACAGGCAAAAAGTCTATTATACTGACTGCCAGTACTGAACAATAGTGCAGCTATATAGAAAAAATCTATCCCCTAAAAGGACTTTGTCATTTATGCATAACACACATATTTTTTGGTATTTGAGTTATTGAATTTACAAAATGTGCATTAAAAACTTTAGAAAACACATTTGGATGTACAATGATATTTTTTAAAATTGAATTTATATGTATTTCTTAAGCCGGGCACACATTTAACGACTAGCTAAAACATTCTAAGACTGAGCTCAACACACAGCGATTGTTTCCTGCGACTGAAGCAGATTTAAATACACACGGAATTTGAACACCGACTGTAATCGCCGACTGAACGCAATTGGCTCTGACTGAACGCGTTTGAGCGCGATCAGTCATAAGTATCAATTTACATTCATAATCGGCCTTACAATCGTTAAGTGTGTCCCCGGCTTTAGTCTAAAATGAACTCACAATGGAGTCTTGACAGCATGTGACCTAAAATGTGCTAATGCCTCCTTCACATCCTTGTTGCCACAAATGTCAAGCACATGGCACATAGATTATAATTTTATTGGCTGAAGGGGATGTCATATCATAATACTAAAATGTAATTATATGAATATTATTATTGTACTTTTAATGCGATTTTCTCTGCGTCATTTATAAATGACAATACACCATAGAGGGTTAAAGTACATCAGTAATATAATGCAGTATAAAATGCTAAATGTGGAATGTAGCTATGACAAGATAATATGTAAACAGGAAATGCTGGTCTATAGCCAGCCTTGTCATTTTTGAAATAGCATCCTTGAAGAACATGTTGAAAACTGATTCAAGGTCAAGGTGAGTATAAACCAACAGCAAAACTGTAAAAAAAAAAAAAAGTTTAAGGTTAAAAGTTAATTCTTCCCCTAAGCGAAATGTTTTCTTTAAATTTAACTTTTAAACAAAACTGTTTTAAAGCATCTTGAGCCCAACATTTGTGATGTAGCATAAATGTAAACATGCTGATAAGAATCACGAGATATCTCTAAAACCAGATATTTCAGGCTAGAATCTCATAGCTTCTAAAGCTTCCAAAGAAATATTTAACCTGCAGTTTTTGTTATTAAACATATTAAATGCCATTCATATTAAGGTTAGAGCCAAAACATGTTCAGTTATCCATCCATCCATTCTCCATACCACTTCTTGTATATTGGTTTTGCAGGGAGGCAGGGAAACACTCTGAACAGGTACTACATGTACTCTAGAATTAGGAAAATTTTGCTGTTGGTCCTACAAAGTATTAAATTAAGGATCTTGTTAGTTGTGCAAATGAAACGCATTCATTTTTTTTCATTATTAAAAAAAAAAAAAAAAAAAAAAAAAAAAATAGTTTCCAGTTTTCCCCATTAATACCATAAAAGGTTATTCACTATTTGGTCAGGTGGGACAGTTTCCATTGTCTCCGCACATTATTAACTTTACAAACCTGCCTTAAATATTTGTAAAAAAACGTTGGTTTATTAATTTCCTTTGGCATTTTTTGTTGTTTTGTTTTAGATGAACTTATGAACCTAGCATCATAAATAATTTAATCATAACGTCATAAACATTTCAGATCAACTAGCAGTGACATCTCATTTGCCAAATTCCTCATCATAAATTATCAGTACCTTAGGAAGATCAAAGGAATAGTTCAGTGCAAAAGGTCAAAAATACACCAAACAAACAACTCCACCCAAAATATTTAGCTATAAATACAGACACAACAACACAGAAAGCTTGTGTTCCAAAAAAACGCAGTTCCTCGTATTCGTTCTTCAGAAAATTTCCTTTGGACAATCTGGTAAGTTTCATTGCCTTATGACTAAAAACAGTTCATATTTAGTTGTTGTTGATGTTATTTATATATTTTGTCTTCTACAGACAACTTTGTGACAGACCAGCGAAAGGATGGGGATACCTGTCCCATTATATGTTATAGCACTGCTGTCTTTTCTTGCCAGTAAGCCAGAAAATAGATATTAAATATGATAATAATCGTAACTCACTGGTGAATAATGAAATTAATTAACTCATTTAATGACTCAGATTTGGCTGTTAAGTAAAATATACAGTTTTGTCAAGCATAAAATATCTACTACTTTTTGACACAAAAGCTTAAAATTAGCCCTGAAACTAACTGTTCTGTTCTCACTCCACCAGGTGAAATAACTGGAGGAAAAGGTAAACTTACTACTGTTTTTGTTCAGAATGTGCTGAAGTATGATGGTCCATGCTTTCTTTCAAATATAATGGACATACAAGCCCTCTAATAACAATACATGATCTTAAAAATAGCACAACTGTAGTAGAATAGGTTGTGCAATGTATAGTTTCTTACGTAGTCTAAGAAAGTACATGTCCAGGGACATGACTACATTTTGCTAACA
The DNA here is from genome assembly GCA_039654765.1 of Mylopharyngodon piceus. Lineage (NCBI taxonomy): Eukaryota > Metazoa > Chordata > Actinopteri > Cypriniformes > Xenocyprididae > Mylopharyngodon > Mylopharyngodon piceus. The sequence continues at coordinate 25,653,509 of CM077446.1, forward strand.
TCAAGAGCTGAGCCCTTGGTCCATTTTATACATTAGCAATATACTGTGAATTAATTAACTTATTCCAGATAAACTACATTTCAAGCCCTGTTAAATTTGCCCAGATTAGGCTGGTATACATTTGTTCAGTGTAGGCTAACTCTTAAGTCTGAGTCCTCTGGGGATGATTTGGGGCCCTGGAGAAGTTTTGACATGCCCTGACATTTGTGCTTTTTTCAGTTGTTCATAAACATATTAATGAAAAAGGTGTCATTACACTGTATTCAGCACGAACTAGGCTACCGTAATATGTGAGCAACATGTATGTACATGTTTGTATTTTTTGAAGGAATAGCGTTTATGCATGGTTATTGAAAAAACAAAAAACTTAAGTCACTGAAATAAGGCCAAAAAACAAATATTAAATATGTGTTCACAAGACTTCTGGGTATTGGAGGTTGTAGACTAGAATTTTTGCTTCAAAATGATGTAAAAATTATCCTGCCTACTCGTTCATATAAAACAATACAGAGATTTAAATTTTGTAAGACACTTTTTGTCAAGACACACAGTATGCATGGAGGTGTGAATCTTCATGAATAATGCTGTGATTCACACCTGAGAAGACAAAGACCCGCATAATGACCTGCATAATGACCCGCATAATGACCCGCATAATGAGACCTTTCAGTCAGGTAGGCTATGTGAAAAAACCCTGTGATAACAGGATCATATCAGCTGTATTAACGTTAATATAATGTCCACTCTTGACAGAAAACATGATTTTTGTGATTTCTTGCATGCACGTATTATTGCACATCATGTGAAGAAAATTTTGTATAGGCCTATTATAGTTTAAATTACAGTACCAGTCAAAAGATTGGATGCATTACTATTATAATGTTTTTAAAAGAAGTCTCATGCTCATCATGCTGTATATCAAAAATACAGAAAAAAAAAACAGCAATACTGTGAAATATTATTACAATTTAAATTATTTTAATATACTTTAAAATATAATGTATTTCTGTGATGCAAAGCGTATGAACATACATGTTACCTCTAAGGCATTTCATATAGGCTTTTAGCTTAAAAGCATGCATATTTGGAGAAATATTGATGGATTCTCATATGTTTATGTCAATTTTCTATACAGAGGAGTAATATTTATTCAATATTTATTGTCATAACTATGAGCGCTGGATACTGTGTTTTCAATTCATACTTGCAGCCGGAGGGCGCTCTGTGCACATTTAGTCCACAAATGTCTCGTAATGAAGAACAGGCATACCATGTGACATTCCAGGAACTAACAGAGGCGTCCATAGATCGCTATAACCGTGGCTATAACATGCAGATAGACACTTTTGAAGATAATAAACACACGATTGCGACAATGTATACATTAGTGATGGGCAGATCGAGGCTTCACGAAACACTGAAGCAGTTGAAGCAATGTGCCGTAATGTGTCGAGGCTTCGAAACAATCTGACACCCGTCTCCACGGTGACCCCTAGTGGTCAGAACAGTGTAAATGCAACAAAACTCAGGCCAAACATTCATTAAAAACACCTTTTACAAATGTATTGCAAAAGTTTTATTGAAAGTAAAATCTATCAAATGCAATTAACTAATCATCTAATACGATTAAATATAGAGTGTCTGTATAATATGTGTTCTTTTATCAATTTTCAAGGCTTGTTTCTCTGTTCCATGGCTCAAGCTAAACAGGCAAATAAGAGATTAATAACTACCATTATTCATTTTAATTATTCTAATGTCTAATTAAAACATCTACAAATGTATAAAACCATAGGGTAAAACCCATAGACACTTGTTCAATAGTTCTCAGTGAATCTGCATGATTCATGGGTTCACTTTATCATCGCCCTCTACCAGTGAACCATTGAAATTTTGAACTGTTTTGAAACGTTTTGAAACAGTGATGACGTAATGAAGCCTCGTTTACTGAAATCACGTGACTTTGGCAGTTTGATACACGCTCCGAATCACTGATTCAAAACAAAAGATTCATAAAGCTTCGGAGCTTCATGAAGCAGTGTTTCAAAATCGGCCATCACTAGTATACATGTATTGCCTCAGAATTTGCGTCTGAATAGTGCTCGCTCCATGGGCGTGGCCGAATTAGTGGATAATGAGCTGACTCACGGACGTCTGGCATGTCTCTCTTTTCACACAGATTACATAAACAGAATTTTTGTTTTCGATTTGACTTACACGATTTAAAACCTGACATTTCAATGTTTCTTTAGACATAAGTCTCATTTTTGTGTCATTAGTATTCACTAAGTTACACTTCATTTTCTGAGAACTATCAGATCAGACTTCGTTCAGAGGGAGATGACAGATCACGCATCATGTTAGTTTTCTTTATTTTGCAAAAAGCACAACATTTTGTTTTTACTCTGAGTGTACACAAATAAAAGAAGACATTCTATAGTTTCAATTGATATATTACTTCTGTCTCTATGACAAAAAATGATGGAGTATTTTAAGTCTGTTTTGCTGCAATGTGAAAAAAATCCTGCAAAACGCATCGACGCGTTTCCCGACTCCAGAGAGTTAAGACCTGTTCATACAAAGAATGATAACTACACTGAACAAAATTATAAACGCAACACTTTTGTTTTTGCCCCCATTTTTCATGAGCTGAACTCAAAGATCTTTTTTTTTTTTTCTATGTACACAAAAGGCCTATTTCTCTCAAATATTGTTCGCAAATCTGTCTAAATCTGTGTTAGTGAGCACTTCTCCTTTGCCGAGATAATCCATCCACCTCACAGGTGTGGCATATCAAGATGCTGATTAGACAGCGTGATTATTGCACAGGTGTGCCTTAGGCTGGCCACATTAAAAGGCCACCCTAAAATGTGCAGTTTTATTACACAGCACAATGCCACAGATGTCGCAAATTTTGAGGGAGCGTGCAATTGGCATGCTGACTGCAGGAATGTCCACCAGAGCTGTTGCCCGTGAATTGAATGTTCATTTCTCTACCATAAGCTGTCTCCAAAGGCGTTTCAGAGAATTTGGCAGTACATCCAACCGGCCTCACAACCGCAGACCACATGTAACTACACCAGCCCAGGACCTCCACATCCAGCATCTTCACCTCCAAGATCGTCTGAGACCAGCCACCCGGACAGCTGCTGCAACAATCGGTTTGCATAACCAAAGAATTTCTGCACAAACTGTCAGAAACCATCTCAGGGAAGCTCATCTGCATGCTCGTCATCCTCATCGGGGTCTCGACCTGACTGCAGTTCGTCGTCGTAACCGACTTGAGTGGGCAAATGCTCACATTCGATGGCGTCTGGCACTTTGGAGAGGTGTTCTCTTCACGGATGAATCCTGGTTCCCTTTCGAAAAGGAACTCTACACTGCGTTGAAACGCATATGGGGAACGCCTCCGCGTGAACCGGTGTCTGAAAACAATATCAACTCACGACAATCCTATTGGCCTGCGACAGCCTATGACGTCATCATAGCGCGACCCGGAAGTATATAAGGAGCGCCTAGAGAACCAGTCAGTATCTTTTCGTCTTCAGGGACTGTTCTGTTTGAAACAATATCAAACCGATATTAAGGTAAGACAATTTATGTCTGGCAAACGTTTCAGGGAGTGTGTACATCCGTGTCCCATAGTGCTGACATCTGATCACACACATAACTTATAATGTTGTCTTTTATGAGAACAAAAGAGCATGTACAGGCAGTTCTTGAGGGATCTGTCTGTTTGTTATTGGAGTATGTTTTACTTGTAAAATGCTCCACTCTCTTCTGGTCTTTTCCTCGAGAGGAGAAGGACCGGCAGCTGCACTTGCTGAGGCAGAGTAGAGACTAGATCATGGGGTTCTCAGCTGAAGCTTGTTGAAGAGTTGAAGGGGTGAAATTCCCCGCGACCTTCAACGGCTGACGGGAGAGAGCTGTGTGATTATGATGATGTGTTGTCTATGATATCATTATATTCAGCAGCAGTTGCTCTTCTTGTTCTAAGCCAAACAAGAGAGCAGGAGATGGCTGATGAGGATGAAGATGGTGAGCCTCCTGAATCCTCAAAGCCAACCTGCCCCCGCGTATGTACAGCTGCGTGAGATTATGGAACGCGCCTCTGGCAGACTGCAAAAAGGCTGCCATTGGAGCAGGTTAAGAAAGAAACCGCTCGCAGATTGTTCGTCGAACGGTTCCTTTTTTGCCATAATCCTCCAGCCACCGTAAGCTTTCCGTTCCTTCTTGATCTTCATACTGAGATCGAGAAGGCATGGAAGGACCTGGATTCAGCTCGCATTCATCAACATCAGCAGGTTATTTAGCTGGTGTTGATGGCGTGAGTATGAGTACGCGTCGATGCCTCCTACTGACGAGATGGGTGTAACTATCTTGTGATATAGGTAGGCTCCAACGCTCTATACACGGCAGCAGGTCAGGCGGGTGTTGCTTTACACACAGTGCATGTTTGTAAGCATATCAATTAGACCTGCTGAAATTGGCTTGGTAGGTCTCTTTATATTTATATTTATAATCAGTTTTCTGTATAGGATGTGGACTAAGGGCCCTGAATTTCAATTAGGTTGGCTGTAACAATATATTTTTAGGGTAGTACTTTGTTTGTCCCCTTTTTTGGATGCGTTGGCTTCAGATAATGAAGCCACCGTTCATATGTATTCAGATGTCGGCTTTAACTAAGCCGCACTGTTAGCCACTTTTGGTTAATTAGCTTTCTCCTCTGGTAAATGCTAGAGATTTGAGATTAGCTTTCACTAACTTCAGACAGATCTATGTTTAGCGCCGACCTTACAGGCCGCCTGACATTGTGTGCTTGGGTTGAGCTTTGCTCCTCTGAGTTTTACTTAGAAATTTAGTATTCTCAGAGTTTGCCTCCTCTCAGTTGAGAGTCGCTGATAGAGGCTGTTGTTTCTTAGCCCCAGGCAGATCTATGCTTATGTGTTGGCCTTATAGGCCCACAGCTATAGCTGGCCTAGGCTAGAACTAGGGTTTAGGCGGTCTGCTAGTAGCATTTTACTCCCTTTTTATACTACCCCTGTTATGTGAGTGTAGTTTTCCTAGTTCTGGCCTCCTCTTATTAGAGTTGTCAGGCCAAGGCCCATTGTCCCTTTAGTGTAGGTGCAAATTAGATAGCAGCTAAGGGTTGGATTAATAGTACTCCCTTGTTGTTCAAGGTTATTGTACTTTAATATGTTAGTTCTGGTTCCTGCCCTACACTTTGTGAGCTCAGTAACTCTAATACTGCCACAGGCTAGCACCCATGTGTTCTGGAGTAGTAGGCCTGACTTTGGCCTCCTTTAGAGTATGGTGACGTAGTTTGTACTCCCCTTGCTGTAAGAGTAAAAAGTGTTTTTACGGAGTATATTGCCTGTTGGAATGTATAAGCTCAGGTTGAGTTTAATAAAGCTAACCTCACTACATAGTTTGGTTTTCATATATGGCTCCCTTAGAGCTTGAACACTGCCACAAGCTGACACTCGTGTTGTGTGAAGTAGAAGGCTCCGTTTGGGCCTCCTTCAGAGCACAATAGCTTGTTGTATTACAAGGCTTGTTGGTAGATGTTTTAGTTAGAGTTTGCTCACTTGGAAACTAGCACTGCCACAGGTTGACGCCTGTATCATTCTGAAGTTGCAGGTCCTGTTTGGACCTCCCTCAGAGCATGGTGGCATAAGTTGTACTCCTCTTGCTTAAAGAGTAAAAAGTGTTTTTACTGAGTACATTGCCTGGTGGAATGTGTGGGTAAAATTAAGCTCAGATTGAGCTAAACTAGTTAACCTCACTGGATGGTTTGGTTCTCAAACTTGGCTCCCTTAGAGCTTAGACACTGCCACTAGCTGACGCCACGTGTCTTTCTGGAGTCGCAGACCCTGTTTGGGCCTCTTTCAGAGCATGATGGCGTGAGTTTGTACTCCTCTTGCTTAAAGAGTAAAAAGTGTTTTTACTGAGTACACTGCTTGTTTGTATGTGTGGAGAAGATTAGCTCAGGTTGAGTTAAACTAGTTAACCTCACTGGATAGTTTGGTTCTAAGATTTGGCTCTCTTAGAGTTTAGACTGCCACTGGCTGACGCCCATGTCATTCTGAGGTCGCAGGTCCTGTTTGGACCTCTTCAGAGCATGATGGCGTAAGTTTGTACTCCTCTTGCTTAAAGAGTAAAAAGTGTTTTTACTGAGTACATTGCCTGTTGGAATGTGTGCTCAGGTTGAGCTAAACTAATCAACCTCACTGGAGAGTTTGGTTCTCAGATTTGGCTCCCTTAGAGCATAGACACTGCCACTAGCTGACGCCCGTATCATTCTGAAGTCGCAGGTCCTGTTTGGACCTCCTCTAGAGCACAATGGCGTAAGTTGTACTCCTCTTGCTTAAAGAGTAAAAAGTGTTTTTTACTGTGTACACTGCTTGTTGGGATGTGTTGAGGTAGACTGTAATATGTGGGCACTCTACAGTCTTATCTGCTAGTTAAACTCGGTTCATTCTGAGCGAGTTCCATGTTTGTGGGATCTTGCTTATCAGCAAGCAAGCTTTCTAGGTGTGTGGCCTTCACAGGCTGCCCTTTAAGCTTTCCCCCCCACATCTGGGTGTTCTTTAAGCAGATTGAGCATGTAGTTTCACATGTTGGCCTTTCGCAAGGCTGCTGTGAGGTATTTCTACACAATGTAGAATTTGTGTCATGTTGCAGGCCCCTCCGGGGCCTCCATGATTCTGTGCCTACAGTACGGTTTATCTGTTAGGTTGAGCTCTGTACTCCCCTCGTTTGAGGGTTGTCCTGCATAGTACTTAGCTCCCTAAGCTGGTTATTGGTTGAAGGCCTCTCTGAGGCCTCCCTATTGAGGATCAGCCCCCAGGCTAGTAAATGTACTCCCCTTGTTGGGTTCCTTTAGAGTGCACAGCCTCCTCAGTGCAAATAATCATGCGCTGAGTAAATCTTAGGATTTGTGTTACTCCCCTCACTGGTAAGTGTAAAAAGCGCCAAGCTGAGTCCTGCTCTCCGGGTTGCCCGTCTCTACGCTCTGGTCTGAGTTGGTTACTGCCTCTTTGCAGTCACTCTTACTGGATATCTTCTCTGAAGAATGTGATTTGAGACTCTGTGATCAGACAGGTTGTTGGCCAAGACTAGGTTTCTGTAAGAGTAGAACAGGTCGGCCTCCCTGGTGGCAATCAGGGTCGAGCACGTTCCCCTGACAAGTGACTGGCTAGGGTTCCCTCGGGCCCCCTGGCCACATTCCCTTAAAGGTACCCTCTTTTCTTCGGAAAGAAGCTTGGTTCCAGAAGCCTTTGAGCGGCCTTGGTAGGCCTTCTGTGGAAGGCCCCTTTGAGGCTTATAGCTTGGGCTGTTGGCCATAGGGAATGCTGTCACTGACAGCCTATGTATGACCCATAGAGGGAGTGGTTCTGGCATTTCAGTTGAAGCTGCTAGTTCTGACGTTTGTCTAGCCATTTTTGGCATGCACTCCCCTCAAGCATGGCAGCGTGGGTATATCGTTCCCCATATGCGTTTCAACGCAGTGTAGAGTTCCCTTTCGAAAGGGAACGTCTCAGGTTACGTATGTAACCATAGTTCCCTGAGAACAGGGAACGAGACACTGCGTTTCCTAGCCATGCATCGGGGCTGCCTGCTGAACAGTCCCTTCAGACGATAAGGTACTGACTGGTTCTCTAGGCGCTCCTTATATACTTCCGGGTCACGCTATGATGACGTCATAGGCTGTCGCCGGCCAACAGGATTGTCGTGAGTTGATATTGTTTTCAGACACCGGTTCACGTGGAGGCGTTCCCCATATGCGTTTCAATGCAGTGTCTCGTTCCCTGTTCTCAGGGAACCATGGTTACATATGTAACCTGAGACGTTTTCACTGTACAGGGCAGATGGCAGACAGCGTGTATGGCGTCGTGTGGGTGAGCGGTTTGCTGATTTGGTTTGGTTTAGTTTATTTGCACAAATATAAAATATATACAATAAAAAACAAAAGTACAGTCCATATACTGTGCAGGGAGAGGCAAAAACCCCAAAGGGCTTATTTAAAGCCTCCACCTAAACAACAACAAAAAAAACTAAATGGGAAATTAAAGAAAGATGTAAAATGAATAAATGTATGTAACTGCAACAAGTTAATTACAGCATGTATATATAATAATAATAATAATAATATACTCCAAAAACAAACCATATAGAGTGCATGAAACATCAATAAAAAAAATAAATAAATAAATAAAAAAAAACAATTATAAAGCAGCAATAAAATTATTCTTTATACATCTTTTGTAACATTTTAAAGAAGAACATTTTTCTGCTAGATGAGATAAACCATTCCATAATTTAATACCCCTAAATTGTACAGAGTATTGACCTCTACAAGTGAGAATTTTAGGAAGATGAAAATCTGAGCATTGACGAGTTAAGTGACAGTGAACCTGTGAATTTACTTTAAAATACATCTTAAATTGCTCTGGAATGTTACCGTCACCTGAATATATCTTATGAATAAAGACACAAATTTGAGAAATGTTAATATCATAAACAGTAAGAACCTGAAGTTTCTGAAATAGAGAAGTGATGAAGTGTATGCGTTTGATCGGGTTGCAATCCTAACAAAACGTTTCTGAAGGATAAAGATTTTTTGAAGAGTAATAGGAAAAGTGCTCGCCCAAACTATATTATAATATGAAATATACAGATAAATTAAACTATAGTAAAGAGTAAGAAGACACTCTGTAGTAACAAGATGCCTAACCCTCCTTATTATACCAGTAGATTTATGTATTTTTCTGCTTACGTAGTCAGCTTGTTCCCTCCAACTCAGACTCTCATCAACAAAAACTCCCAATAATTTTGCAGTTGACACTTGAGGCACTTCAATAGACTCAATTGTAATTTTTGATAAATCCTTTGGGTATAATTTTTTACCACTAAAAATAATAAAGTTAGATTTTTTTAAATTTAAAGATAATTTATTTAAATTAAACCAATTAGCATAAGCGATTAGACCATCAATTGCATTCTTAATCAATAAATTAAAATTTGAGTGAGAGAGAACTAAGGTTGTGTCATCTGCAAACATTATTGGAGTAAGAATATTTGAAACATTTGATAAATCATTTATATAAATAAGAAATAGTAAGGGTCCAAGAATGGACCCCTGAGGAACCCCACAGAATAGTCTTGCTGTACTAGAATAGCAACCCTTAAAACAAACAGTCTTCTATTAGAGATGTAATTTTTCAACCGTTTATATGTAATATCATGAAAACCATATTTATACAACTTATCCAATAAAATATAATGATGTATCAAAAGCTTTTGACAAGTCTAAAAAAATACTACAAGTAAATTCATGATTTTCAAGTGCAACAGTAACATTGTCAATCAGGTGAAGCAAAGCCATATAAGTAGAGTGGTTTTTACGGAATCCATGCTGATGTTTATAAAGAATAGAATTAGAATCTAAATGAAAAAGAATCCGTTTATATACAATTTTTTTTCTAAAATTTTTGAAAAACATGGCAAAATAGATATAGGTCTATAGTTGTTAAAACATTGAGGATCATTTGCTTTAAACAAAGGAATAACTTTGGCTATTTTTAAATCTTCTGGTACAATGCCTGTTTTCAAAGAAAGAGAAAAAATATAAGCAAGTGGCAGCAATATTGAACATTTCACCTGTTTGACAAGAAATACAGAAATATTATCATGACCAGCTGAAGATATTTTTAATTCATCAATAATTTCACTTATTTCGTCAATCTCAGGTGGCTTAAAAATAGAGATAATAGGAAAATTTCCTGATATATAATCCAAGGGTTCACCACTACCAATAGGAATATTATTCGCTAATGTATGACCAACGTTAACAAAAAATTCATTACATTTTTGAGCTATGTTAAATGGATTATTAAAAGAATTGTTGCCATCCACAAAGTCTGAAGGTAGCTCTGAAGTAATCTTCTCTTTTTGCAGCAACTGATTTATTACTTTCCATGTGGTTTTAATATCATTTGAACACCTCTTAAATTTTTCACTAAAGTATTGCTTTTTTGCAGATCTAATAGAATGATTATATTTATTTCTGTAAGATTTATAAACCCCATAGGTGAGAGGGGTAGGATTTAAAACATATTTTCCATAGAGTTTATTCTTAGTCCTCAACATCTTTTGTAAGCTAGCTGTATACCAAGGCTTATTGAAGTCCTGATTGAGTTTCTTAACAGAACTGGAAAGCATTTATTAAAACTACAGCTAATAATGGTCATAAATTGTTGATATGCTCTATCAGCATCATATTCCTCATACAGATCATCCCAAGAGATGCTAGCAATCTAATCTTTAAATTTAGAAATATTTAACTTACTCATAATTCTTTTTTTTTTTTTTTTGCTGTATTTCTTTTGAAAGTTTAACTCTGTTAACCCTAATTTCAGAATAATTAAATATGGGAAAATGATCAGACAAGTCTGAATATAGAACACCAGATTTAATTCCTTCACTTAGAGAATTTGTTAAAATGTTATCAATCAATGTTGCTGAGTTTTCCTTAACTCTTGTAGGTTTATGAATAAGAGGAAAATAATAACTAGAATAAAGAATATTAAGAAAATCTGCAGTAGGGGTATCAAATTTCTTTTTTAAGAGATTTATGTTAAAATCACCTAAAATATAACAGTATTTATGCTCATTATTTATCAAATCAAGTCAATTGGCCAAACTTTCATTAAAATCTTGAATACTAGAATCAGGTGGTCGGTAAATAACCCCAACAATAATGTTCTTTCCTCCAAAACCAATAGAAAGCTCAACAAATAAACATTCCACTTCATTTCTATCTGATTTTAAGGCGAGATCATCCCTAATTTTAAATTCATACTCTTCATAAATAAACAGAGATACTCCTCCTTCCAATCTATTCTCTCTAACATGATGAACAGAGTTATATTTGGATAATTTAAAAATTTCTCTAGAATTTTCTGTAAGCCATGTTTCAGATAAAGCAATAACAGAAAACTGGTGTTTTAGTAAAAATAAATAGTGAATGAAATTGTCATAATTCCTAGAGAGACTTCTTATGTTCAAATGGAAAGTAGAAAAAACATTAACAGGCAGAGATCTACATAAATCATTAAACTGAGTTTCAGTATAAAAAGTACAAAAATTTGAAACACCTAACGACAAAAAAAAGTTAAAATCTGGGTCAACATCAAAATTATAAGAATCAGATATAGACAAAAGGCTTAAAGGTCTCGGCTTCAAATTCGAATTTGTTGGAATCAATAGTGTAAGAGTAGTATACAACAGATATGTGATTAACTATTAAATCTACTGAACCAAACTCTGAACATTTGGTTTTCTTTGTTTTGGTTGATTTTGGATAGGTGGATGAACAATAAGTTTGTTGTATCTCAGATATGCAATATCACCTCTCACGGGCTGCCTTCATTGCTGGAAGTAATTCTCTCCTTCTTTGCCGGATGGTTTCAGGGAAGTCCTCATTAATGAAGATGCCTGAGCCCTTTAAGTTCTTAGCTTTATTCAAAACTGAAAGTTTGTCCTTCAGCCGCAAGAATCTAACAACAATAGGTCAGGGCTTCTCTGATGATGCCATTTGCTTCCCAACTCTATGAGCCCAATCCAACTCTATTTTCCGATGATCCAGCTGTAAATTTTCACTAAAAAGTTTTCTCACTTTTTCTTCAGATTCAGACACCTTTTTTCTCAGATTCTTTCAAGCCATCCACAACAATATTATGGCGTCTTGACTGGCCCTCCAGATGTTCTGTCCTGTCTGAAATTGTGATCAAACTTTTACAAATTGTGTCCAGACCTGTCCTGGTTTCATTACAATTTGTAGACCAAGTTTTACATTTGATTTTAAGATCATCAAGTTCTTTTTGAGTCATTTCTAGACTCACCTTAAAATCATAAACTTGCTTTGACAGGTCATCAATACTCCTGTTTGAAGAATCAACAATGATTTGTACACAGGTTTTGAAACTTTTTTCTTGTTGTTCAAGCAATGTTCTGTAGAAGTCCTTTTGCTGTTCCTACAATTCACGCACTTGAGCCATGGTAACATATTCCTCGGTACTGTTGTTTGTTGCTTTAGGTGGCATGGTTTGGTCATCAAGGCCTGTTTGGCCCAAAGTTCACCTGAAGCCAAAAACCTCCACAAAATACAGTTAAAGTCCACAATTTTGCTATTTAAAGTTGATTTATTTCTTCTTAACACAATCTTCAAAAGAAGAATGTTGTTTTGGGCAGGATTCTTTGGATTCTTGTTTGATTGAAAACCTTGCACAAGCTCAAAGAAACACTGCAGCAGCCATCTTGATTCAGTTAGATATCACCATACTTCGGTTTGCTGATGTCAACGTTGTGGATCGAGTGGCCCATGGTGGCGGTGGGGTTATGCTATGGGCAGGCGTATGTTATGGACAACGAACACGGGTGCATTTTATTGATGGCATTTTGAATGCACAGAGATACCGTGACGAGATCCTGAGGCCCATTGTTGTGCCATTCATCCACGACCATCACCTCATGTTGCAGCATGATAATGCACGGCCCCATGTTGCAAGGATCTGTACACAATTCCTGGAAGCTAAAAACATCCCAGTTCTTGCATGGCCAGCATACTCACCGGACATGTCACCCATTGAGCATGTTTGGGATGCTCTGGATTGGCGTATACGACAGCGTGTTCCAGTTCCTGCCAATATCCAGCAATTTCGCACAGCCATTGAAGAGGAGTGGACCAACATTCCACAGGCCACAATCAACAACCTGATCAACTCTATGCAAAGGAGATGTGTTGCACTGCGTGAGGCAAATGGTGGTCACACCAGATACTGACTGGTCTTCGGTCAGTATAGGTGGCGACAAGTGACTGTTAAAAATGTATTTGTCATTGAATGATTCATTCAAAAGATTTCTTCAAAAACATTGATTTATCTAGTAAAGAAACAAGGGAAGTAGTTGTGAGTCGTTGAATCATTCATTCTAAACCATTTTTAAATAATTCAGTTAAATTAAATATTTTTAAATAGACTGCAGCAATTCATATTTTGTCCTCTAGTAAATAATGACATTTTATTTTGTTTAGTTGTCTATTCAGAATCGTAGGAGAATCATGATCTCTATTTGAAACAAAAACAAACAAAAAAAATCGTGATTCTCTTTTTATCCAGAATAGTGCAGCTCTAGAAATTAAAATAACGCATGCACTTTCATCTTCCCTGCTGCTGCAACAATTTATTCAAATGTTATGCATTTAGCCCTATGTGAAGTCTGTTTTTATATTGTTTGTCAACACACATTACATATTATGTATCTGCATCCACTAATCTTCTGACTAGTGCTGGCTATTTGACCATTCATAATCATTTTAAGCAATAGGATTATATAAAATATATAATAGAAAATTAAGTTATATAAGTAGCCTATATAAAATTACAAAATAAACATTCATCAATCAGTAGCCTATTTATTACTTAAGTACATTAAAAATCAAGTACTTTTGTACTTTCACTCAAGTAAAATTGAAAAGGAGTACTAAATACTTTTACTGGAGTAATATTTTACTATACCTATCTGTACTTTTACTCAAGTACTTGATTTGTGTACTTCGTCCACCACTGTCAGGAACTCACAAGCCCCGAAATCGCGAGATGTCGAGGAAAACCTACTGTAAGTTAAAGTGCCCCTATTATGGATTTTTGAAAATTACCTTTCATGTAGTGTGTAACATAGCTCTAAGTGAATGAAAAAATCCTGCAAAGTTTTAAATCTGAAAGTGCACCTTATATAAAGTTATTGTCTCTCAAAAGTAAGAGTCGACTCAGAGTCAATTAAACAAGTAGTTTGTAAAAACGAATCCCAAGCCGTTTCCTTGTGACATCACAACAAAACATTAGCACATTGCCCGCCCACTTATTGCGTGCAGACACCAGGGAAAATTAATTTTTTCAACAATACCACAGCAGTACAATCTTTTGTTGCGTTCCTGTCATTTTACTGACGCCTGCTTCTCAAACCTCGGGGAGTTTAACGCAGGATTCACAAAACTGTTGGTCTTAAAATATGGATCAATGCTCAGTTAATTTGGACCAGCTTGCTCCTCTGAATCTCAACCTGTAAGTATAATTAATAACTGATGTTTATATTTTCTAGCGATCATTCAAAATTCGTAGTTTTGTATGTTATGTTGTTTAATGTAGCCTACAGTCTGTATGTCTCCTACTAACCGGCTAACTCACGTTTCTATAGTTCTGCTATTCAGATGTGGGTCCAATATTGTCTAAAAATGTGTCGATTAATGCAGCTTGTCTGTCTTATTACTTGGAGTAATGATCAAGGATGGAGCATGACTTTTGTTTACAAAGTCTAATGCATTATCAGCTATTCACGTTTGTGCTCGGCTAACGTGGGAATTCACAACATTCAAAACAAACTATTTTTTTTCCTCTGCGTTTTTATTATTACAGTAGTATGGAGCTCTATCTGTATTGTAAGAGGATGTTAAGATGCTAGTCCGCGCTGACTATTTGAAGTATTCTCTCTGTAAACAGTAAACACCCCTTGTAATGTCAAACAATGATATAGCTATTTTTCTTTGTTAATAGATATGATGAAAAAGTCTGTACACATCTGGCCTAAATGTTTATCTTATGTTAGAGGTTTTCAGCTTCGCTTGGCAGTCTGATACAGTTTCTACAGGTGCACCTACATAAAGTAGAACAGTGACACTGCTATCACGTCTTATAAATAACTAAGGTGACACTTACCATATAGAAGCGTCGTACTCCAGTCGTGATTGCAAATCACTTTCTGGTTGATCGACTACTTCAGACGTTTCATCATCGGACTCGGGCTCAAATTGATACGGTAAAATCGATGTTTTTCTGTCCATACATTGTATATAATGTCTTGCGAATTGATAGCTGTCATTCAGTTATAGCAATGAGTGCACGTTGCCCCCAGTAGACCAATCACAAAGGATTGGGCCATCTGACCAATCAGAGCAGTGTAGGCTCACGGAAAGGAGGGGTTTAGAGAGACTGATTCTCTGAACTGCTTCAAATGAATGGTTTACAAAAGATTGAAAACTCAGGTGAAATTAAATGTAGATTATGAGAAAACGAAAGTGTTTTTTGACCTTGCATGCATGTAAACCTGTTGTAGGAGGCTCCCAAAACAATATTAGGAACCTTAAAAAAGGCATAATAGTGGCACTTTAAATTAATTAGATATTACACATAATTTGGTAGTAAAACATAAACTGTTGCACATTTTGTTGTTTCAAAAATGAGTGTATTTTGTACAATATTTGCAACTGCTTTTTATCACTTAATTAGAAGCACCGCAATTACTAAATTGTGTCTACTACTGAACAGACATATATTAGTCTATTATAAAATACAAAGCATTGAAAATCAAAATAAAGCTCTGTGAACGATTGCATTTTTACAACACTATAAGTGTGCCACACTTATTATTAAAAAAATAAGTGTATTTATATTCAAAAGTTCTACACACACTTGTGGGCTTCACGCCCACTTGAACACTTAGGAAATACGTCATAAATAAACAAGTGGTCAAGTGCAAATTCTGCAAGTGTTCTGCCATCCCAATTCGCCTTGCATATGTTGACAGACAGATAACTCCTCTGCCAATCACCACGCTGAAGCAGATAACCAGTTTACTTCTTTAATGGATGACTGGGAGTAGGGTAAAACTGAAAAGATAACATGAGACATAAACGTATGAATTTAAGTTTACAAAAGAAGGAATTCAGCACGCACTGCCAGTATACAATGGGCACATATGAAATTACAGCGCATACACTGATGTGACATCAACCGAAGTCTCAAACTGTATACTAATCACTCAAATTATATCAAAAGATTAACAATAATTACTTGCAATATAGACAAAATATGTGTGCATGGTAGTTTGCACACAGTAAATGTACTATACACATATCAGTATGAAGATTCTAATTAAATCTGGCACTAAACACAAAATACAATCAAATATTGTTAAATCATATCTTAACATAAATTTACATACCAACGATGACTGCCGAAAGTCCAGAAATGTAGCAGATGGCTTGGGATGCAACCACAATAAAGAACAGCTATCTACCATGCAGGAGACTGTGGCTGGTCTAACATTGATGGCATCATCAAGTTGCAGCTGTTCTTAAAGGAGCCAGCGCATCTTTATTCTAACATCACATATGACAACACAGCAAGTATGGGTATTTGGACAAGCCCAGTGTGTCACGGTGTGGCTGTAGTGAAGCACACAATGAAGGAGTTTAACAACAAAAACACTCTTTATTTAATCCACAGAAGAAAACTCAGGAGATCGAAAGAGCAACAAACACAGTCATGTTAATACTGACAACACCAGACACTGAACAAAAAGAACTCGAGGCTTAAATACACAGGGAATGTAATCAAGGATAAAACGGAACAGGTGTGGGAACTGATTAACAACCAAGGACTGACTAGAGAACTAAGGCAGGCAAAACAGGAACAGAACACAGTGAACAGTCAAACAGACAAGGGTGGGAGGGGACTCAGGTGGAGGACGTGAAGCTGGAGAGGAACATAACCAATCAGGGGCAGGCAGAACAGTCCATAGGGAATTGGAAGGAGAGAGGAGCCAGGAGCATGAGGAGCCAGGTGGGGACCCAGACCACAGCCTGGACGATGGCCCATGGCAGAGTCGAGGGAGAGAGAAGCCATGGTGGAGACTTGGCTGATGACTCCAGGGGGACAGATAGAAGAGGAGACCAGGGTGCAGCTCACTGTATGAGGTGGGCTCTGGCGTTTTTCATGCAGTGTGTGGGCAGTGGCTGACTGGGCTCTGAGTGGGGCTGGCGTGCCTAACGCTAATCTGGGGTGCGTTTCCCGTACAACGACGCAACTTACTGCTTCACTACCATAGTACAATGCATCGTTGAACAAATCAACTAGCTAGTCATGACTGTTTCCCGAAACCATAATGTCACAAATAATGTCGTTCAGCCATGTTGGTCAATGATGTCACACAGGTGGTGGAGTAATAACTTCTTTAAATGAATCCGTTTGAGATAGAATTAATCCTAGATTTTTGCTATAAATTATGGACATGGCATCTGAGGACTAATTCTCATTTTTCTCAGTTATTTTGCTTTATTTCCAGATTCAATCATTCTTATGTACCAGAGCACGTATGCATGTGCACTCTTCAAAAATGATGCTTAAAATCTCTTGACAAACTAAATGTAAATGACATTTGTATATACTTGAAATAAAAGATAGTACTTAATGTCAGCTTGTTTATTTTGCTCAAGATAACGATTTATTAAGTCAACATGTCATAAAACAAGAAACTATGCTTCTAACCACAGCTCGAGAGCTGTCGTTCCAACCACACAAGTTTGCGATGCAGTTTGTGAATGTTCATTTAAACTATGGTTTCGGGAAACATCAAATCGTTGAATTATGTTAGTAACAATAGAACTTGCGATGTTAGTTGGCTAACAATGCTTTTGGGAAACGCACCCGTGGACCGCTCGGTGAGGCTGGTGTGGAAAAATATGCAGAGCGAGCGGTCCACGGGTGCATTTCCCAAAAGCATTGTTAGCCAACTAACATCGCAAGTTCCGTTGTTACTAACATAATTCAACGATTTGGTGTTTCCCGAAACCATAGGTCCAGATTGTTTCAGTTTGTGATGAATACAGTGTAAGCAAACTTTACCCATCAAAGTGTTATAAGTATCATAAATAAGCACAAATGTCAGGGTATGTCTAAACATCTTCAGGGCCCAAAAAACACCTCAGACCCCAGAGGGTTAACCCAAAAGGACCTGCAAACCTGGGGTTGAATCCATATCCAAACTGTAAAATTTTATGAATGTTGTGGAGAGAACCAGCCTGTCGCAGCACACACATCTTGCAAAGGCGCACGCTTAGATAGCGTCTTAGAGGAGGCCACACGAGTGAAGTGGCACCTAGAGGTGAACCCGTGCAACCCGTGCACCTGGTAGGCCTGTGATCCAATGTGATAAGCTAAGGTGGGGGAATCGATTCACATATGAATCACGATTCTATCTTCTACCGATTTGATTCCCAAATTTCAAAAATATATTTTCTTGTCGGAACAAAGAAGGCAGCAGTCAACTGTGAGAGCAGTGCAGCACTAGACATTTTAGAGAGCTCACAGGCTTGCAACAGGGGAAGCATTATGAATGTAGCTTACTTGACAACAACAGTTCATATCAATGTCTTAGTGAATAGCATTAAATAATGTCAAGCTTTTCTTGCAATCTTGCCGCCTCTTATTTGTACAGGCACTTTTTACACATGAAAAGTGCGTTCATTGTGGATGTGCAAGCGATTGCCGTGGTAACGAACAATACCTGCTTGTAAAAGTGAATGAACAGCCTGTATCTGAGGCTAAATCACTAAATATTAATCAGAACCAGCTGATGATCATTTCCTTGGAATCGATTCGTCTCTCAACTTGATGCTTGCATAAACTGATCACATTTTGCAAAATACGTGTGCGTACTCACACTGTGAGAAGTGAATATGAAAGGCTGAGCAGCGGTATCTCAGTCTCCACCGGGCTAGAGTAAAACAATATTGTGGTGTGTATAATTTAAACTACTTTTATTAAATAATATCTCCTTCTACAATCTTCTGAACTCTTCCCTCTCTTCATTAAAGCTCCAGGTGAAAGGTTGCCAGATACTCTGGCTTGGAGAAAGCACACTTTTCTTGAGTTTAAATCTTAGACCTAAGCATCTCATGTGAGCAAGAACAACATCTTAATGTTGAACCGCTAACTCCTCGGACTGAGCTAGAAGCAGCCACAACTGTCTTCGGCTTGGAAGTCTTCGGTTGAGACTGTTGTCTCATCCCCCTAGCTCTTTGAGAGGCACATGAGAGGTAACACTCTCCTTCTGCTGTTGCAGGTGTGAGGAGCTGACGGCTGCCGGAGCCTTTAGGGATGACGCAGCGTTGGGTGAGAGATAAGACGAGACTCTTCAACCCGTGGCATCATCCCATAGCCGTACTCTTTCGAGCCCAAAATAGATGAATAATTATGCACAGTTGGGCTCGATAGTCTGGCAGAGAATGGCCTTTTCCACGATCTCGACACCTCAGTGTGGAGATCGGGAAAAAAAGGCAGAATCCGGCATGAAGGCTGTTACCGAGCCTGCAGGAAGTGCTCATCAAGCTTGCTTTTTTCTTCAGCGCTTCCTACTTTTCTGATGGCCATTCAATATTTAATTTGGCCACCGCTCTGGTCACCACCTCCAGCAGCACCTCAAAAGCAGGGGATTGAGGTGGCGAATCCTCAATTTTGCCAGACTCGACACTTAAAATGTCTAATTCCTCAGAACCAGACATTTCAAGCATCGGGTCCTCACCCATGGTGGAAGAAGCCACAAAGCGGGCTTCCGATCCCTGAGTGGGAGCATCAGAGCTGGTTTCTGAAAGCTGAGAAAGAGCCAAAGCCGTCTCAACATTCTCCACCAGCTCCATTTGCGAACCCTATGAATGAAGACGGCGCGCTGCCTCAGCAGACGCGGGTCCCGATCCACAGGGAGCGTGAGCCTGGCCTGACTCATCAAACAGGGCCAGGCGGGAGCAGAGCGTCCTGTGCGGCAGCAGCTCACAGTTTGCACAGACAGTACCCTCGAGTACCGCCTGTGCATGCTCTGCTCCGAGGCAAATAACACACAGCGAGTGTGTATCTCCCTCGGGAATAAAACGAGGACAGGGAGATGCAACTGCTTAAATTGCCTCTGACTCGCCATTTTTATATACTATATGGCAACAGCAACTACCTTGGCAACACCAACTATGCATGAAAGATCAACACAGAACGCTTGCTGAAGACAGAAAGCTGACACTGTTGTTTGTCGGCTCACCTTTGTAGCTTCCGGTATGCCGGCACATGTGACGTCATCACGCAACACCATTAAAGATTGGACTAGTTCAGTACACACTTCTGACGCGGTCACACTGGAGGCATTCCCCAAAGTGTCATTCCGACACAGTGCAAGTTCCCTCGAAAGGGAACAAAGATTGTTTGTGTCGTCCCTCATTATGAAGTGAGGGCACAGCAACGCACAACTCCTATACTGCTTGCTTGCCATACTAGTCTAATTCACAAAATGAGATGAACTATATTACAAATGATCTGAAAAACATTCACACAAATACACACAGACATGAGGCTGATGACATGTAATGAAGGTGCCATTTAATTGTCTAATTGATTAAGATCAGCTGGTAACAATTTGTAATTGTGCCTGTAGAAGAGTGTTGTTGCAGTTTGTTCCATGAGCATTGAAGAAAACATGAGCTGAAACATCTGCTCTTTGGTCTGTTTTTAAGACACAACTTTTTGTACACTTTTTTTTTTTTTTTCACTTTTCATATGTTAAATTAAAGAAATATTTTTGATAGACCCTTGTTTTGGTCTAATTGCATGTTTTTCAGTGTGCGGACAATTTTGGCTATTTGGTTGAAACAGATGAATACCAGGATGAATAATCATGACTCTGCATAAATTGTTGCATAACTGAAAATGCAAATAGAAAATTCAGAAAGGACTGCTAATTTGGATGTGTTTCTTTGAAAAGTCATAATAATGTATTATTGTTTACAATATCTTTAATACCAGCTAATTTCCTGCCTTTTGGGGATGGAGACACAAAAAACCCATTATCAGATGATGGAACCTCTCAAGCAATTTCCTTGCAGCATCCTTTCAAATACTTCCAAAGCACATACAGTCAGATCTTTGTAAGCAGTTGAGTTTGTTATTGTTGTTGCAAATTTATAAATTATAAGAATATTTAGTAATTGATACTAATATTTTGTGGGTCTTTTTCATTGTCTGTTTTAGCTGTGCACTGTATCATTCATATTTAGTCAAATATTTTGACATGAAAACTTGTTTTGGTTCTTAATTTTAGGTGAACAACAATGGCCATATAACATTTACTGAGCCACTGTATGCCTACAGCCCCATTTTGAAGTCTGAAAGAGACATCATTGCTCCTCTTTGGACTGACCTTGACAATAGACGGGGTGGATCTGTCTCCTATAGAGAGGATACAAGCAGTGCTGTACTGGCACAAGCCACTGAAGCTGTGAAGCAATACTTCCCTAATATACCTTTTGCTGCTACATCTGTTTTTATTGCTACCTGGGACAGGGTGCCATACTATAGTGGTGGAGGGGTAAGACCTACAGTAATCAATGATTATCAATAAATTATCTCTGTTTTTTTTTTTTTTTTCTTTGGAGGATTTTGAATCCTGTTTATTTATTTTGTGAAGGTGGTTACTTTTCAAGTGGTTTTAGCCTACAATGTTCATCGCTCTTTCATCCTATTCAACTATGGTGATGTTGCTACAACAGTGCAAAGTTGGATGGTAAGTGAAGTACAGGTCCATAAAAACACTAAATGATGAGGAATTGTTAATTCAATACTTCCTGTACTACCAAAATAAAGCTTTGTTTTCAAAAGGTTGGGAATTCTAAAAATTCTGTTTACTTCTGCAGGCAGGTTATCATACAATGGACTCTGTCAATTCATTCACAATTCCAGTAACCACGGCCAGAGAACTCTCAACCAACAGCAATATCAATGTGCCTGGGCATTGGTCTTTCCATGTTGATGGCTCACCAAACTGTAAGACAATATTTCAAAAGTAACATTTCTGAGCTTATGTTTTGATAGCATAAATGAAACAATTCCTTGTCACTTATACTTTTTTTAGTGCCAACTATATTCCTATCTTTGGAGGATGGAAAAATATTGAACCCCTTTGCTGAAAATGGAAGCTCTGAAGCCGTTTTCTTGCAGCAGCCTTTCAAATACTTTGAACGCACATACAGTCAGATCTTTGTAAGCACAATTTATTTCTATACCTCTAATATATTCAAAATTCTCTTTAAAATACCTTTGAAAAATGTGGTCCTAAATTTTAGGTGAACAACAATGGCCATCTAACATTTACTGAGCCACTGTCTGCCTACATCCCCTTAATGGATTTCGGAAGAGACATCATTGCTCCTCTTTGGACTCGCCTTGACAATAGACGTGGAGGAACTATCTCTTATAAAGAGGATACAAGCAGTGCTGTACTGGCACAAGTCACTGCAGCTGTTAAGCAATACTTCCCTAACATACCTTTTGTTGCTACTTCAGCTTTTGTCGCTACCTGGGACAGTGTGCCATACTATAATGGTGGAGGGGTAAGGCGTACAGTACATCTCTGATTTCAAATTAATTGTCCATCTTGTTTGTTTGGAAGATTTAATTGCTGTCTACTGGTGTTTTGAAGATGGCCAGTTTCCAAGTGGTTTTAGCCTACAATGTTCACCGCTCATTCATCCTGAGCTATTATGAAGATGTGGCAGCAACAGGACAACCTTGGAGGGTAAATGCAGTGCTGCTTCTTGTGCACTGTACTAATGACAAAAACAAATACAAATAAAGAATTTAGAAGGAATTGCTCATGAATGCAAAAAATAATCTTTCTCTTATTTTAATATATAATGAGAAAATAAAAATTAAAAAATATTTTTTACTCCACCAGGCTGGTTATTACACGGTGAACTCTATCAGTTCTTTCACAATTCCAGCATCCAGCGCCCCAGAACTCTCGTCAAGCAGCAATATCAATGTGACTGCTTGCTGGTCTTTCCACGTTGATGGTTCACCGAACTGTAAGCCGACGAGCTGTATTATTGGTTACGACAAGGTTCTCGGGGGTGAATTCACTAAAATTGTGTGCCACTGTAGCACGCCGTGTTTGAGCACAAAACCTGAAACGTACTTACAATTGAGCTTTACCCGGCACCGTGTGGTTGAGTGCACCTTCAGCCTCTTAAAAAGCCAATTCAGGTTCCGGATCGCAGTGGGCGAGTCGTACTTCACAATCCCAGAAAAATCTGCCAGGCTGGAGTAATCTGCTGTACTCTCCACAACCTTGCACTCAGAAGCAGCCTGCGAACCGGGGAGCTGCTCTGGGCAAATTCCGACGGGCAGTAATTTTGTGGCCATAATACTCTAGCTCCATTACCGTATTTACATCATTCTTGTTGTCAGTCGGGTGCTAACATCATGTGGGACGCGTAAAAATAGACAACACTAATAAACGAGCACAATTCATTCTTAGTGACTTCCCCTTTGAGACGTTTAACCAGTGCAGTGTTTGTTTGTGAGCTTATGTTTGTCGGAAGAACTAAAGGATTCCTTGTCACTTGCATTTTTCCTAGTGCCAGCTAATTTCCTACCATTTGGGAATGGAGAAATAGTGACCCCCCGTTTGGATAATGGAAGCTCTGAAGCCATTATGTTGCAGCAGCCTTTGAAATATTTTGGACGCACGCACAATCAGACCTTTGTAAGCATTATTTAGTTGTCGTTTTGCATGTTTAGAGGCATTTTTCATCTACTTGCATCTAAAATCACGAGTCTCTTCAAATTAAACCACTGTAACTGCTTGCTTTACTTTGTTGAGACTTTGAGATCCTAATGTACAAGCTTTTGTGATTGTGAAATTCAGAGGACTTTCGAGTCGTAGAATCGACTGGTAGAAATTGTGGCTAATTGTACTTCTTCATTCTTTCGGTATATTTCCTCTTACGACACACGAACGTGTTTTGTGCTGAATTTTAGGTGAACAACAATGGCCTTCTAACATTTACGGAGCAACTGTCCGACCCCATCCCCCTTCTGAACTGTGGAAGAGACTTCATTGCTCCTCTCTGGACTCACCTTGACAATAGACGTGGAGGAACTATCTCCTATAGAGAGGATACAAGCAGTGCTGTACTGGCACAAGTCACTGCGGCTGTCAAGCAATACTTCCCTGACATAACCTTTAGTGCTTCATCAGCTTTTGTTGCTACCTGGGACAATGTGCCATACTCTAATGGTGGAGGGGTAAGATCTAATCGTTGTTTATCGATGATCTAGTGTTGTCCTGTGAAGGGTGAAGATTTTGAACGCTGTCCGTTGGTGTTTTAAAGGTGGTTACTTTCCAAGTGGTTTTGGTCTCCAACGTTCATCGCACGTTCATCCTCATCAACTACGGAGACATTGCAGAAACAGAACAAATTTGGCTGGTGAGTGGAGACGGGTCCTTTGTTGTTTTTGCAAATGATAGAAACGACAAGGAATTTCCCTTGCCTCACTTCATTCCTTACATTCTAGCAAAAGACAGTTATATCTGGAACAGGTTGAGGACCTAAACACGATTCATTTACTGTACTTCTACAGGCTGGTTACAACACGGCGGACTCTGTCAATTCTTTCACGATTCCAGTAACCAGTGCCCCAGAACTCTCATCCAGCAGCAATATCAATGTGAATGGTCGCAGCTCCTTCCATGTTGATGGCTCACCGAACTGTAAGCCAATGCAACCAGAAGCTCAAGCTTAACCTGTACCATTTACGGGCTTGTTTTTCGTCAGCAGAGCTAAATAATTTGTTCTCACCTATCCTTTTCTTAGTGCCGACTAATTTCCTAGCTTCTGGGGATGGGGAAATAGTGAACCCCACTGCCGATGATGGAAGCTCTGATGTCATTTTCCTGCAGCAGCCTTTCAAATACTTTGGACGCACGTACAGTCGGATCTTTGTAAGCGTCACTCTCCACCCCCACGCAAACATTAAGTTACGAGTTATTTACATACCCCTCTGTTCTTCACATCTCTCTTTAAAATCCTTTTGAAAAATGTGGTCCTAAAATTTAGGTGAACAACAATGGCCATCTAACGTTTACCGAGCCGCTGTCTGCCTACAACCCCTCGCTGGATTCCGGAAGAGACATCATTGCTCCTCTTTGGACTCGCCTTGACAATAGACGTGGAGGAACTATCTCCTACAGAGAGGATACAAGCAGTGCTGTACTGGCACAAGCCACTGCAGCTGTTAAGCGATACTTCCCTAGCATACCTTTTGCTGCTACTTCAGCTTTTGTCGCTACCTGGGACAGTGTGCCATACTATAATGGTGGAGGGGTAAGGCCTACAATAATCTTTGATTTTCAATGAATGGTCCCTCTTGGTTTGTTTGGAAGGTTTTGAACGCTGTCTACTGGTGTTTTTTGAAGGTGGCCACTTTCCAAGTGGTTTTAGCCTACAATGTTCATCGCTCTTTCATCCTGATCTACTATGGAGATGTTGCAGAAACAGGACTACCTTGGCAGGTAAGTGAAATAGCCTACTGCTTCTCGTGCACTGTACAAATGACAAAAACAAATACTAATAGACAATTTAGAAGGAATTGCTCATGAATGCAGAAAAGGGGTTTTTCCTCTTTTTTTTTTTTTTTTTTTTTTTTTTTTTTTAAATAGAATGACAACATATAGTATTTTGTTTACTCCTACAGGCTGGCTTTTACACTGTGGACTCTATCGGTTCTTTCACAATTCCAGCATCCAGCGCCCCAGAACTCTCGTCAAGCAGCAATATCAATGTGACTGCTTGCTGGTCTTTCCATGTTGATGGTTCACCGAACTGTAAGCCGACGAGCTGTATTATTGGTTACGACAAGGTTCTCGGGGGTGAATTCACTAAAATTGTGTGCCACTGTAGCACGCCGTGTTTGAGCACAAAACCTGAAACGTACTTACAATTGAGCTTTACCCGGCACCGTGTGGTTGAGTGCACCTTCAGCCTCTTAAAAAGCCAATTCAGGTTCCGGATCGCAGTGGGCGAGTCGTACTTCACAATCCCAGAAAAATCTGCCAGGCTGGAGTAATCTGCTGTACTCTCCACAACCTTGCACTCAGAAGCAGCCTGCGAACCGGGGAGCTGCTCTGGGCAAATTCCGACGGGCAGTAATTTTGTGGCCATAATACTCTAGCTCCATTACCGTATTTACATCATTCTTGTTGTCAGTCGGGTGCTAACATCATGTGGGACGCGTAAAAATAGACAACACTAATAAACGAGCACAATTCATTCTTAGTGACTTCCCCTTTGAGACGTTTAACCAGTGCAGTGTTTGTTTGTGAGCTTATGTTTGTCGGAAGAACTAAAGGATTCCTTGTCACTTGCATTTTTCCTAGTGCCAGCTAATTTCCTACCATTTGGGAATGGAGAAATAGTGACCCCCCGTTTGGATAATGGAAGCTCTGAAGCCATTATGTTGCAGCAGCCTTTGAAATATTTTGGACGCACGCACAATCAGACCTTTGTAAGCATTATTTAGTTGTCGTTTTGCATGTTTAGAGGCATTTTTCATCTACTTGCATCTAAAATCACGAGTCTCTTCAAATTAAACCACTGTAACTGCTTGCTTTACTTTGTTGAGACTTTGAGATCCTAATGTACAAGCTTTTGTGATTGTGAAATTCAGAGGACTTTCGAGTCGTAGAATCGACTGGTAGAAATTGTGGCTAATTGTACTTCTTCATTCTTTCGGTATATTTCCTCTTACGACACACGAACGTGTTTTGTGCTGAATTTTAGGTGAACAACAATGGCCTTCTAACATTTACGGAGCAACTGTCCGACCCCATCCCCCTTCTGAACTGTGGAAGAGACTTCATTGCTCCTCTCTGGACTCACCTTGACAATAGACGTGGAGGAACTATCTCCTATAGAGAGGATACAAGCAGTGCTGTACTGGCACAAGTCACTGCGGCTGTCAAGCAATACTTCCCTGACATAACCTTTAGTGCTTCATCAGCTTTTGTTGCTACCTGGGACAATGTGCCATACTCTAATGGTGGAGGGGTAAGATCTAATCGTTGTTTATCGATGATCTAGTGTTGTCCTGTGAAGGGTGAAGATTTTGAACGCTGTCCGTTGGTGTTTTAAAGGTGGTTACTTTCCAAGTGGTTTTGGTCTCCAACGTTCATCGCACGTTCATCCTCATCAACTACGGAGACATTGCAGAAACAGAACAAATTTGGCTGGTGAGTGGAGACGGGTCCTTTGTTGTTTTTGCAAATGATAGAAACGACAAGGAATTTCCCTTGCCTCACTTCATTCCTTACATTCTAGCAAAAGACAGTTATATCTGGAACAGGTTGAGGACCTAAACACGATTCATTTACTGTACTTCTACAGGCTGGTTACAACACGGCGGACTCTGTCAATTCTTTCACGATTCCAGTAACCAGTGCCCCAGAACTCTCATCCAGCAGCAATATCAATGTGAATGGTCGCAGCTCCTTCCATGTTGATGGCTCACCGAACTGTAAGCCAATGCAACCAGAAGCTCAAGCTTAACCTGTACCATTTACGGGCTTGTTTTTCGTCAGCAGAGCTAAATAATTTGTTCTCACCTATCCTTTTCTTAGTGCCGACTAATTTCCTAGCTTCTGGGGATGGGGAAATAGTGAACCCCACTGCCGATGATGGAAGCTCTGATGTCATTTTCCTGCAGCAGCCTTTCAAATACTTTGGACGCACGTACAGTCGGATCTTTGTAAGCGTCACTCTCCACCCCCACGCAAACATTAAGTTACGAGTTATTTACATACCCCTCTGTTCTTCACATCTCTCTTTAAAATCCTTTTGAAAAATGTGGTCCTAAAATTTAGGTGAACAACAATGGCCATCTAACGTTTACCGAGCCGCTGTCTGCCTACAACCCCTCGCTGGATTCCGGAAGAGACATCATTGCTCCTCTTTGGACTCGCCTTGACAATAGACGTGGAGGAACTATCTCCTACAGAGAGGATACAAGCAGTGCTGTACTGGCACAAGCCACTGCAGCTGTTAAGCGATACTTCCCTAGCATACCTTTTGCTGCTACTTCAGCTTTTGTCGCTACCTGGGACAGTGTGCCATACTATAATGGTGGAGGGGTAAGGCCTACAATAATCTTTGATTTTCAATGAATGGTCCCTCTTGGTTTGTTTGGAAGGTTTTGAACGCTGTCTACTGGTGTTTTTTGAAGGTGGCCACTTTCCAAGTGGTTTTAGCCTACAATGTTCATCGCTCTTTCATCCTGATCTACTATGGAGATGTTGCAGAAACAGGACTACCTTGGCAGGTAAGTGAAATAGCCTACTGCTTCTCGTGCACTGTACAAATGACAAAAACAAATACTAATAGACAATTTAGAAGGAATTGCTCATGAATGCAGAAAAGGGGTTTTTCCTCTTTTTTTTTTTTTTTTTTTTTTTTTTAAATAGAATGACAACATATAGTATTTTGTTTACTCCTACAGGCTGGCTTTTACACTGTGGACTCTATCGGTTCTTTCACAATTCCAGCATCCAGCGCCCCAGAACTCTCGTCAAGCAGCAATATCAATGTGACTGCTTGCTGGTCTTTCCATGTTGATGGTTCACCGAACTGTAAGCCGACGAGCTGTATTATTGGTTACGACAAGGTTCTCGGGGGTGAATTCACTAAAATTGTGTGCCACTGTAGCACGCCGTGTTTGAGCACAAAACCTGAAACGTACTTACAATTGAGCTTTACCCGGCACCGTGTGGTTGAGTGCACCTTCAGCCTCTTAAAAAGCCAATTCAGGTTCCGGATCGCAGTGGGCGAGTCGTACTTCACAATCCCAGAAAAATCTGCCAGGCTGGAGTAATCTGCTGTACTCTCCACAACCTTGCACTCAGAAGCAGCCTGCGAACCGGGGAGCTGCTCTGGGCAAATTCCGACGGGCAGTAATTTTGTGGCCATAATACTCTAGCTCCATTACCGTATTTACATCATTCTTGTTGTCAGTCGGGTGCTAACATCATGTGGGACGCGTAAAAATAGACAACACTAATAAACGAGCACAATTCATTCTTAGTGACTTCCCCTTTGAGACGTTTAACCAGTGCAGTGTTTGTTTGTGAGCTTATGTTTGTCGGAAGAACTAAAGGATTCCTTGTCACTTGCATTTTTCCTAGTGCCAGCTAATTTCCTACCATTTGGGAATGGAGAAATAGTGACCCCCCGTTTGGATAATGGAAGCTCTGAAGCCATTATGTTGCAGCAGCCTTTGAAATATTTTGGACGCACGCACAATCAGACCTTTGTAAGCATTATTTAGTTGTCGTTTTGCATGTTTAGAGGCATTTTTCATCTACTTGCATCTAAAATCACGAGTCTCTTCAAATTAAACCACTGTAACTGCTTGCTTTACTTTGTTGAGACTTTGAGATCCTAATGTACAAGCTTTTGTGATTGTGAAATTCAGAGGACTTTCGAGTCGTAGAATCGACTGGTAGAAATTGTGGCTAATTGTACTTCTTCATTCTTTCGGTATATTTCCTCTTACGACACACGAACGTGTTTTGTGCTGAATTTTAGGTGAACAACAATGGCCTTCTAACATTTACGGAGCAACTGTCCGACCCCATCCCCCTTCTGAACTGTGGAAGAGACTTCATTGCTCCTCTCTGGACTCACCTTGACAATAGACGTGGAGGAACTATCTCCTATAGAGAGGATACAAGCAGTGCTGTACTGGCACAAGTCACTGCGGCTGTCAAGCAATACTTCCCTGACATAACCTTTAGTGCTTCATCAGCTTTTGTTGCTACCTGGGACAATGTGCCATACTCTAATGGTGGAGGGGTAAGATCTAATCGTTGTTTATCGATGATCTAGTGTTGTCCTGTGAAGGGTGAAGATTTTGAACGCTGTCCGTTGGTGTTTTAAAGGTGGTTACTTTCCAAGTGGTTTTGGTCTCCAACGTTCATCGCACGTTCATCCTCATCAACTACGGAGACATTGCAGAAACAGAACAAATTTGGCTGGTGAGTGGAGACGGGTCCTTTGTTGTTTTTGCAAATGATAGAAACGACAAGGAATTTCCCTTGCCTCACTTCATTCCTTACATTCTAGCAAAAGACAGTTATATCTGGAACAGGTTGAGGACCTAAACACGATTCATTTACTGTACTTCTACAGGCTGGTTACAACACGGCGGACTCTGTCAATTCTTTCACGATTCCAGTAACCAGTGCCCCAGAACTCTCATCCAGCAGCAATATCAATGTGAATGGTCGCAGCTCCTTCCATGTTGATGGCTCACCGAACTGTAAGCCAATGCAACCAGAAGCTCAAGCTTAACCTGTACCATTTACGGGCTTGTTTTTCGTCAGCAGAGCTAAATAATTTGTTCTCACCTATCCTTTTCTTAGTGCCGACTAATTTCCTAGCTTCTGGGGATGGGGAAATAGTGAACCCCACTGCCGATGATGGAAGCTCTGATGTCATTTTCCTGCAGCAGCCTTTCAAATACTTTGGACGCACGTACAGTCGGATCTTTGTAAGCGTCACTCTCCACCCCCACGCAAACATTAAGTTACGAGTTATTTACATACCCCTCTGTTCTTCACATCTCTCTTTAAAATCCTTTTGAAAAATGTGGTCCTAAAATTTAGGTGAACAACAATGGCCATCTAACGTTTACCGAGCCGCTGTCTGCCTACAACCCCTCGCTGGATTCCGGAAGAGACATCATTGCTCCTCTTTGGACTCGCCTTGACAATAGACGTGGAGGAACTATCTCCTACAGAGAGGATACAAGCAGTGCTGTACTGGCACAAGCCACTGCAGCTGTTAAGCGATACTTCCCTAGCATACCTTTTGCTGCTACTTCAGCTTTTGTCGCTACCTGGGACAGTGTGCCATACTATAATGGTGGAGGGGTAAGGCCTACAATAATCTTTGATTTTCAATGAATGGTCCCTCTTGGTTTGTTTGGAAGGTTTTGAACGCTGTCTACTGGTGTTTTTTGAAGGTGGCCACTTTCCAAGTGGTTTTAGCCTACAATGTTCATCGCTCTTTCATCCTGATCTACTATGGAGATGTTGCAGAAACAGGACTACCTTGGCAGGTAAGTGAAATAGCCTACTGCTTCTCGTGCACTGTACAAATGACAAAAACAAATACTAATAGACAATTTAGAAGGAATTGCTCATGAATGCAGAAAAGGGGTTTTTCCTCTTTTTTTTTTTTTTTTTTTTTTTTTAAATAGAATGACAACATATAGTATTTTGTTTACTCCTACAGGCTGGCTTTTACACTGTGGACTCTATCGGTTCTTTCACAATTCCAGCATCCAGCGCCCCAGAACTCTCGTCAAGCAGCAATATCAATGTGACTGCTTGCTGGTCTTTCCATGTTGATGGTTCACCGAACTGTAAGCCGACGAGCTGTATTATTGGTTACGACAAGGTTCTCGGGGGTGAATTCACTAAAATTGTGTGCCACTGTAGCACGCCGTGTTTGAGCACAAAACCTGAAACGTACTTACAATTGAGCTTTACCCGGCACCGTGTGGTTGAGTGCACCTTCAGCCTCTTAAAAAGCCAATTCAGGTTCCGGATCGCAGTGGGCGAGTCGTACTTCACAATCCCAGAAAAATCTGCCAGGCTGGAGTAATCTGCTGTACTCTCCACAACCTTGCACTCAGAAGCAGCCTGCGAACCGGGGAGCTGCTCTGGGCAAATTCCGACGGGCAGTAATTTTGTGGCCATAATACTCTAGCTCCATTACCGTATTTACATCATTCTTGTTGTCAGTCGGGTGCTAACATCATGTGGGACGCGTAAAAATAGACAACACTAATAAACGAGCACAATTCATTCTTAGTGACTTCCCCTTTGAGACGTTTAACCAGTGCAGTGTTTGTTTGTGAGCTTATGTTTGTCGGAAGAACTAAAGGATTCCTTGTCACTTGCATTTTTCCTAGTGCCAGCTAATTTCCTACCATTTGGGAATGGAGAAATAGTGACCCCCGTTTGGATAATGGAAGCTCTGAAGCCATTATGTTGCAGCAGCCTTTGAAATATTTTGGACGCACGCACAATCAGACCTTTGTAAGCATTATTTAGTTGTCGTTTTGCATGTTTAGAGGCATTTTTCATCTACTTGCATCTAAAATCACGAGTCTCTTCAAATTAAACCACTGTAACTGCTTGCTTTACTTTGTTGAGACTTTGAGATCCTAATGTACAAGCTTTTGTGATTGTGAAATTCAGAGGACTTTCGAGTCGTAGAATCGACTGGTAGAAATTGTGGCTAATTGTACTTCTTCATTCTTTCGGTATATTTCCTCTTACGACACACGAACGTGTTTTGTGCTGAATTTTAGGTGAACAACAATGGCCTTCTAACATTTACGGAGCAACTGTCCGACCCCATCCCCCTTCTGAACTGTGGAAGAGACTTCATTGCTCCTCTCTGGACTCACCTTGACAATAGACGTGGAGGAACTATCTCCTATAGAGAGGATACAAGCAGTGCTGTACTGGCACAAGTCACTGCGGCTGTCAAGCAATACTTCCCTGACATAACCTTTAGTGCTTCATCAGCTTTTGTTGCTACCTGGGACAATGTGCCATACTCTAATGGTGGAGGGGTAAGATCTAATCGTTGTTTATCGATGATCTAGTGTTGTCCTGTGAAGGGTGAAGATTTTGAACGCTGTCCGTTGGTGTTTTAAAGGTGGTTACTTTCCAAGTGGTTTTGGTCTCCAACGTTCATCGCACGTTCATCCTCATCAACTACGGAGACATTGCAGAAACAGAACAAATTTGGCTGGTGAGTGGAGACGGGTCCTTTGTTGTTTTTGCAAATGATAGAAACGACAAGGAATTTCCCTTGCCTCACTTCATTCCTTACATTCTAGCAAAAGACAGTTATATCTGGAACAGGTTGAGGACCTAAACACGATTCATTTACTGTACTTCTACAGGCTGGTTACAACACGGCGGACTCTGTCAATTCTTTCACGATTCCAGTAACCAGTGCCCCAGAACTCTCATCCAGCAGCAATATCAATGTGAATGGTCGCAGCTCCTTCCATGTTGATGGCTCACCGAACTGTAAGCCAATGCAACCAGAAGCTCAAGCTTAACCTGTACCATTTACGGGCTTGTTTTTCGTCAGCAGAGCTAAATAATTTGTTCTCACCTATCCTTTTCTTAGTGCCGACTAATTTCCTAGCTTCTGGGGATGGGGAAATAGTGAACCCCACTGCCGATGATGGAAGCTCTGATGTCATTTTCCTGCAGCAGCCTTTCAAATACTTTGGACGCACGTACAGTCGGATCTTTGTAAGCGTCACTCTCCACCCCCACGCAAACATTAAGTTACGAGTTATTTACATACCCCTCTGTTCTTCACATCTCTCTTTAAAATCCTTTTGAAAAATGTGGTCCTAAAATTTAGGTGAACAACAATGGCCATCTAACGTTTACCGAGCCGCTGTCTGCCTACAACCCCTCGCTGGATTCCGGAAGAGACATCATTGCTCCTCTTTGGACTCGCCTTGACAATAGACGTGGAGGAACTATCTCCTACA
Source organism: Mylopharyngodon piceus (assembly GCA_039654765.1). NCBI lineage: Eukaryota > Metazoa > Chordata > Actinopteri > Cypriniformes > Xenocyprididae > Mylopharyngodon > Mylopharyngodon piceus. The sequence continues at coordinate 25,686,808 of CM077446.1, forward strand.
GAGAGGATACAAGCAGTGCTGTACTGGCACAAGCCACTGCAGCTGTTAAGCGATACTTCCCTAGCATACCTTTTGCTGCTACTTCAGCTTTTGTCGCTACCTGGGACAGTGTGCCATACTATAATGGTGGAGGGGTAAGGCCTACAATAATCTTTGATTTTCAATGAATGGTCCCTCTTGGTTTGTTTGGAAGGTTTTGAACGCTGTCTACTGGTGTTTTTTGAAGGTGGCCACTTTCCAAGTGGTTTTAGCCTACAATGTTCATCGCTCTTTCATCCTGATCTACTATGGAGATGTTGCAGAAACAGGACTACCTTGGCAGGTAAGTGAAATAGCCTACTGCTTCTCGTGCACTGTACAAATGACAAAAACAAATACTAATAGACAATTTAGAAGGAATTGCTCATGAATGCAGAAAAGGGGTTTTTCCTCTTTTTTTTTTTTTTTTTTTTTTTTTAAATAGAATGACAACATATAGTATTTTGTTTACTCCTACAGGCTGGCTTTTACACTGTGGACTCTATCGGTTCTTTCACAATTCCAGCATCCAGCGCCCCAGAACTCTCGTCAAGCAGCAATATCAATGTGACTGCTTGCTGGTCTTTCCATGTTGATGGTTCACCGAACTGTAAGCCGACGAGCTGTATTATTGGTTACGACAAGGTTCTCGGGGGTGAATTCACTAAAATTGTGTGCCACTGTAGCACGCCGTGTTTGAGCACAAAACCTGAAACGTACTTACAATTGAGCTTTACCCGGCACCGTGTGGTTGAGTGCACCTTCAGCCTCTTAAAAAGCCAATTCAGGTTCCGGATCGCAGTGGGCGAGTCGTACTTCACAATCCCAGAAAAATCTGCCAGGCTGGAGTAATCTGCTGTACTCTCCACAACCTTGCACTCAGAAGCAGCCTGCGAACCGGGGAGCTGCTCTGGGCAAATTCCGACGGGCAGTAATTTTGTGGCCATAATACTCTAGCTCCATTACCGTATTTACATCATTCTTGTTGTCAGTCGGGTGCTAACATCATGTGGGACGCGTAAAAATAGACAACACTAATAAACGAGCACAATTCATTCTTAGTGACTTCCCCTTTGAGACGTTTAACCAGTGCAGTGTTTGTTTGTGAGCTTATGTTTGTCGGAAGAACTAAAGGATTCCTTGTCACTTGCATTTTTCCTAGTGCCAGCTAATTTCCTACCATTTGGGAATGGAGAAATAGTGACCCCCGTTTGGATAATGGAAGCTCTGAAGCCATTATGTTGCAGCAGCCTTTGAAATATTTTGGACGCACGCACAATCAGACCTTTGTAAGCATTATTTAGTTGTCGTTTTGCATGTTTAGAGGCATTTTTCATCTACTTGCATCTAAAATCACGAGTCTCTTCAAATTAAACCACTGTAACTGCTTGCTTTACTTTGTTGAGACTTTGAGATCCTAATGTACAAGCTTTTGTGATTGTGAAATTCAGAGGACTTTCGAGTCGTAGAATCGACTGGTAGAAATTGTGGCTAATTGTACTTCTTCATTCTTTCGGTATATTTCCTCTTACGACACACGAACGTGTTTTGTGCTGAATTTTAGGTGAACAACAATGGCCTTCTAACATTTACGGAGCAACTGTCCGACCCCATCCCCCTTCTGAACTGTGGAAGAGACTTCATTGCTCCTCTCTGGACTCACCTTGACAATAGACGTGGAGGAACTATCTCCTATAGAGAGGATACAAGCAGTGCTGTACTGGCACAAGTCACTGCGGCTGTCAAGCAATACTTCCCTGACATAACCTTTAGTGCTTCATCAGCTTTTGTTGCTACCTGGGACAATGTGCCATACTCTAATGGTGGAGGGGTAAGATCTAATCGTTGTTTATCGATGATCTAGTGTTGTCCTGTGAAGGGTGAAGATTTTGAACGCTGTCCGTTGGTGTTTTAAAGGTGGTTACTTTCCAAGTGGTTTTGGTCTCCAACGTTCATCGCACGTTCATCCTCATCAACTACGGAGACATTGCAGAAACAGAACAAATTTGGCTGGTGAGTGGAGACGGGTCCTTTGTTGTTTTTGCAAATGATAGAAACGACAAGGAATTTCCCTTGCCTCACTTCATTCCTTACATTCTAGCAAAAGACAGTTATATCTGGAACAGGTTGAGGACCTAAACACGATTCATTTACTGTACTTCTACAGGCTGGTTACAACACGGCGGACTCTGTCAATTCTTTCACGATTCCAGTAACCAGTGCCCCAGAACTCTCATCCAGCAGCAATATCAATGTGAATGGTCGCAGCTCCTTCCATGTTGATGGCTCACCGAACTGTAAGCCAATGCAACCAGAAGCTCAAGCTTAACCTGTACCATTTACGGGCTTGTTTTTCGTCAGCAGAGCTAAATAATTTGTTCTCACCTATCCTTTTCTTAGTGCCGACTAATTTCCTAGCTTCTGGGGATGGGGAAATAGTGAACCCCACTGCCGATGATGGAAGCTCTGATGTCATTTTCCTGCAGCAGCCTTTCAAATACTTTGGACGCACGTACAGTCGGATCTTTGTAAGCGTCACTCTCCACCCCCACGCAAACATTAAGTTACGAGTTATTTACATACCCCTCTGTTCTTCACATCTCTCTTTAAAATCCTTTTGAAAAATGTGGTCCTAAAATTTAGGTGAACAACAATGGCCATCTAACGTTTACCGAGCCGCTGTCTGCCTACAACCCCTCGCTGGATTCCGGAAGAGACATCATTGCTCCTCTTTGGACTCGCCTTGACAATAGACGTGGAGGAACTATCTCCTACAGAGAGGATACAAGCAGTGCTGTACTGGCACAAGCCACTGCAGCTGTTAAGCGATACTTCCCTAGCATACCTTTTGCTGCTACTTCAGCTTTTGTCGCTACCTGGGACAGTGTGCCATACTATAATGGTGGAGGGGTAAGGCCTACAATAATCTTTGATTTTCAATGAATGGTCCCTCTTGGTTTGTTTGGAAGGTTTTGAACGCTGTCTACTGGTGTTTTTTGAAGGTGGCCACTTTCCAAGTGGTTTTAGCCTACAATGTTCATCGCTCTTTCATCCTGATCTACTATGGAGATGTTGCAGAAACAGGACTACCTTGGCAGGTAAGTGAAATAGCCTACTGCTTCTCGTGCACTGTACAAATGACAAAAACAAATACTAATAGACAATTTAGAAGGAATTGCTCATGAATGCAGAAAAGGGGTTTTTCCTCTTTTTTTTTTTTTTTTTTTTTTTTTTTTTTTTTAAATAGAATGACAACATATAGTATTTTGTTTACTCCTACAGGCTGGCTTTTACACTGTGGACTCTATCGGTTCTTTCACAATTCCAGCATCCAGCGCCCCAGAACTCTCGTCAAGCAGCAATATCAATGTGACTGCTTGCTGGTCTTTCCATGTTGATGGTTCACCGAACTGTAAGCCGACGAGCTGTATTATTGGTTACGACAAGGTTCTCGGGGGTGAATTCACTAAAATTGTGTGCCACTGTAGCACGCCGTGTTTGAGCACAAAACCTGAAACGTACTTACAATTGAGCTTTACCCGGCACCGTGTGGTTGAGTGCACCTTCAGCCTCTTAAAAAGCCAATTCAGGTTCCGGATCGCAGTGGGCGAGTCGTACTTCACAATCCCAGAAAAATCTGCCAGGCTGGAGTAATCTGCTGTACTCTCCACAACCTTGCACTCAGAAGCAGCCTGCGAACCGGGGAGCTGCTCTGGGCAAATTCCGACGGGCAGTAATTTTGTGGCCATAATACTCTAGCTCCATTACCGTATTTACATCATTCTTGTTGTCAGTCGGGTGCTAACATCATGTGGGACGCGTAAAAATAGACAACACTAATAAACGAGCACAATTCATTCTTAGTGACTTCCCCTTTGAGACGTTTAACCAGTGCAGTGTTTGTTTGTGAGCTTATGTTTGTCGGAAGAACTAAAGGATTCCTTGTCACTTGCATTTTTCCTAGTGCCAGCTAATTTCCTACCATTTGGGAATGGAGAAATAGTGACCCCCCGTTTGGATAATGGAAGCTCTGAAGCCATTATGTTGCAGCAGCCTTTGAAATATTTTGGACGCACGCACAATCAGACCTTTGTAAGCATTATTTAGTTGTCGTTTTGCATGTTTAGAGGCATTTTTCATCTACTTGCATCTAAAATCACGAGTCTCTTCAAATTAAACCACTGTAACTGCTTGCTTTACTTTGTTGAGACTTTGAGATCCTAATGTACAAGCTTTTGTGATTGTGAAATTCAGAGGACTTTCGAGTCGTAGAATCGACTGGTAGAAATTGTGGCTAATTGTACTTCTTCATTCTTTCGGTATATTTCCTCTTACGACACACGAACGTGTTTTGTGCTGAATTTTAGGTGAACAACAATGGCCTTCTAACATTTACGGAGCAACTGTCCGACCCCATCCCCCTTCTGAACTGTGGAAGAGACTTCATTGCTCCTCTCTGGACTCACCTTGACAATAGACGTGGAGGAACTATCTCCTATAGAGAGGATACAAGCAGTGCTGTACTGGCACAAGTCACTGCGGCTGTCAAGCAATACTTCCCTGACATAACCTTTAGTGCTTCATCAGCTTTTGTTGCTACCTGGGACAATGTGCCATACTCTAATGGTGGAGGGGTAAGATCTAATCGTTGTTTATCGATGATCTAGTGTTGTCCTGTGAAGGGTGAAGATTTTGAACGCTGTCCGTTGGTGTTTTAAAGGTGGTTACTTTCCAAGTGGTTTTGGTCTCCAACGTTCATCGCACGTTCATCCTCATCAACTACGGAGACATTGCAGAAACAGAACAAATTTGGCTGGTGAGTGGAGACGGGTCCTTTGTTGTTTTTGCAAATGATAGAAACGACAAGGAATTTCCCTTGCCTCACTTCATTCCTTACATTCTAGCAAAAGACAGTTATATCTGGAACAGGTTGAGGACCTAAACACGATTCATTTACTGTACTTCTACAGGCTGGTTACAACACGGCGGACTCTGTCAATTCTTTCACGATTCCAGTAACCAGTGCCCCAGAACTCTCATCCAGCAGCAATATCAATGTGAATGGTCGCAGCTCCTTCCATGTTGATGGCTCACCGAACTGTAAGCCAATGCAACCAGAAGCTCAAGCTTAACCTGTACCATTTACGGGCTTGTTTTTCGTCAGCAGAGCTAAATAATTTGTTCTCACCTATCCTTTTCTTAGTGCCGACTAATTTCCTAGCTTCTGGGGATGGGGAAATAGTGAACCCCACTGCCGATGATGGAAGCTCTGATGTCATTTTCCTGCAGCAGCCTTTCAAATACTTTGGACGCACGTACAGTCGGATCTTTGTAAGCGTCACTCTCCACCCCCACGCAAACATTAAGTTACGAGTTATTTACATACCCCTCTGTTCTTCACATCTCTCTTTAAAATCCTTTTGAAAAATGTGGTCCTAAAATTTAGGTGAACAACAATGGCCATCTAACGTTTACCGAGCCGCTGTCTGCCTACAACCCCTCGCTGGATTCCGGAAGAGACATCATTGCTCCTCTTTGGACTCGCCTTGACAATAGACGTGGAGGAACTATCTCCTACAGAGAGGATACAAGCAGTGCTGTACTGGCACAAGCCACTGCAGCTGTTAAGCGATACTTCCCTAGCATACCTTTTGCTGCTACTTCAGCTTTTGTCGCTACCTGGGACAGTGTGCCATACTATAATGGTGGAGGGGTAAGGCCTACAATAATCTTTGATTTTCAATGAATGGTCCCTCTTGGTTTGTTTGGAAGGTTTTGAACGCTGTCTACTGGTGTTTTTTGAAGGTGGCCACTTTCCAAGTGGTTTTAGCCTACAATGTTCATCGCTCTTTCATCCTGATCTACTATGGAGATGTTGCAGAAACAGGACTACCTTGGCAGGTAAGTGAAATAGCCTACTGCTTCTCGTGCACTGTACAAATGACAAAAACAAATACTAATAGACAATTTAGAAGGAATTGCTCATGAATGCAGAAAAGGGGTTTTTCCTCTTTTTTTTTTTTTTTTTTTTTTTTTAAATAGAATGACAACATATAGTATTTTGTTTACTCCTACAGGCTGGCTTTTACACTGTGGACTCTATCGGTTCTTTCACAATTCCAGCATCCAGCGCCCCAGAACTCTCGTCAAGCAGCAATATCAATGTGACTGCTTGCTGGTCTTTCCATGTTGATGGTTCACCGAACTGTAAGCCGACGAGCTGTATTATTGGTTACGACAAGGTTCTCGGGGGTGAATTCACTAAAATTGTGTGCCACTGTAGCACGCCGTGTTTGAGCACAAAACCTGAAACGTACTTACAATTGAGCTTTACCCGGCACCGTGTGGTTGAGTGCACCTTCAGCCTCTTAAAAAGCCAATTCAGGTTCCGGATCGCAGTGGGCGAGTCGTACTTCACAATCCCAGAAAAATCTGCCAGGCTGGAGTAATCTGCTGTACTCTCCACAACCTTGCACTCAGAAGCAGCCTGCGAACCGGGGAGCTGCTCTGGGCAAATTCCGACGGGCAGTAATTTTGTGGCCATAATACTCTAGCTCCATTACCGTATTTACATCATTCTTGTTGTCAGTCGGGTGCTAACATCATGTGGGACGCGTAAAAATAGACAACACTAATAAACGAGCACAATTCATTCTTAGTGACTTCCCCTTTGAGACGTTTAACCAGTGCAGTGTTTGTTTGTGAGCTTATGTTTGTCGGAAGAACTAAAGGATTCCTTGTCACTTGCATTTTTCCTAGTGCCAGCTAATTTCCTACCATTTGGGAATGGAGAAATAGTGACCCCCCGTTTGGATAATGGAAGCTCTGAAGCCATTATGTTGCAGCAGCCTTTGAAATATTTTGGACGCACGCACAATCAGACCTTTGTAAGCATTATTTAGTTGTCGTTTTGCATGTTTAGAGGCATTTTTCATCTACTTGCATCTAAAATCACGAGTCTCTTCAAATTAAACCACTGTAACTGCTTGCTTTACTTTGTTGAGACTTTGAGATCCTAATGTACAAGCTTTTGTGATTGTGAAATTCAGAGGACTTTCGAGTCGTAGAATCGACTGGTAGAAATTGTGGCTAATTGTACTTCTTCATTCTTTCGGTATATTTCCTCTTACGACACACGAACGTGTTTTGTGCTGAATTTTAGGTGAACAACAATGGCCTTCTAACATTTACGGAGCAACTGTCCGACCCCATCCCCCTTCTGAACTGTGGAAGAGACTTCATTGCTCCTCTCTGGACTCACCTTGACAATAGACGTGGAGGAACTATCTCCTATAGAGAGGATACAAGCAGTGCTGTACTGGCACAAGTCACTGCGGCTGTCAAGCAATACTTCCCTGACATAACCTTTAGTGCTTCATCAGCTTTTGTTGCTACCTGGGACAATGTGCCATACTCTAATGGTGGAGGGGTAAGATCTAATCGTTGTTTATCGATGATCTAGTGTTGTCCTGTGAAGGGTGAAGATTTTGAACGCTGTCCGTTGGTGTTTTAAAGGTGGTTACTTTCCAAGTGGTTTTGGTCTCCAACGTTCATCGCACGTTCATCCTCATCAACTACGGAGACATTGCAGAAACAGAACAAATTTGGCTGGTGAGTGGAGACGGGTCCTTTGTTGTTTTTGCAAATGATAGAAACGACAAGGAATTTCCCTTGCCTCACTTCATTCCTTACATTCTAGCAAAAGACAGTTATATCTGGAACAGGTTGAGGACCTAAACACGATTCATTTACTGTACTTCTACAGGCTGGTTACAACACGGCGGACTCTGTCAATTCTTTCACGATTCCAGTAACCAGTGCCCCAGAACTCTCATCCAGCAGCAATATCAATGTGAATGGTCGCAGCTCCTTCCATGTTGATGGCTCACCGAACTGTAAGCCAATGCAACCAGAAGCTCAAGCTTAACCTGTACCATTTACGGGCTTGTTTTTCGTCAGCAGAGCTAAATAATTTGTTCTCACCTATCCTTTTCTTAGTGCCGACTAATTTCCTAGCTTCTGGGGATGGGGAAATAGTGAACCCCACTGCCGATGATGGAAGCTCTGATGTCATTTTCCTGCAGCAGCCTTTCAAATACTTTGGACGCACGTACAGTCGGATCTTTGTAAGCGTCACTCTCCACCCCCACGCAAACATTAAGTTACGAGTTATTTACATACCCCTCTGTTCTTCACATCTCTCTTTAAAATCCTTTTGAAAAATGTGGTCCTAAAATTTAGGTGAACAACAATGGCCATCTAACGTTTACCGAGCCGCTGTCTGCCTACAACCCCTCGCTGGATTCCGGAAGAGACATCATTGCTCCTCTTTGGACTCGCCTTGACAATAGACGTGGAGGAACTATCTCCTACAGAGAGGATACAAGCAGTGCTGTACTGGCACAAGCCACTGCAGCTGTTAAGCGATACTTCCCTAGCATACCTTTTGCTGCTACTTCAGCTTTTGTCGCTACCTGGGACAGTGTGCCATACTATAATGGTGGAGGGGTAAGGCCTACAATAATCTTTGATTTTCAATGAATGGTCCCTCTTGGTTTGTTTGGAAGGTTTTGAACGCTGTCTACTGGTGTTTTTTGAAGGTGGCCACTTTCCAAGTGGTTTTAGCCTACAATGTTCATCGCTCTTTCATCCTGATCTACTATGGAGATGTTGCAGAAACAGGACTACCTTGGCAGGTAAGTGAAATAGCCTACTGCTTCTCGTGCACTGTACAAATGACAAAAACAAATACTAATAGACAATTTAGAAGGAATTGCTCATGAATGCAGAAAAGGGGTTTTTCCTCTTTTTTTTTTTTTTTTTTAAATAGAATGACAACATATAGTATTTTGTTTACTCCTACAGGCTGGCTTTTACACTGTGGACTCTATCGGTTCTTTCACAATTCCAGCATCCAGCGCCCCAGAACTCTCGTCAAGCAGCAATATCAATGTGACTGCTTGCTGGTCTTTCCATGTTGATGGTTCACCGAACTGTAAGCCGACGAGCTGTATTATTGGTTACGACAAGGTTCTCGGGGGTGAATTCACTAAAATTGTGTGCCACTGTAGCACGCCGTGTTTGAGCACAAAACCTGAAACGTACTTACAATTGAGCTTTACCCGGCACCGTGTGGTTGAGTGCACCTTCAGCCTCTTAAAAAGCCAATTCAGGTTCCGGATCGCAGTGGGCGAGTCGTACTTCACAATCCCAGAAAAATCTGCCAGGCTGGAGTAATCTGCTGTACTCTCCACAACCTTGCACTCAGAAGCAGCCTGCGAACCGGGGAGCTGCTCTGGGCAAATTCCGACGGGCAGTAATTTTGTGGCCATAATACTCTAGCTCCATTACCGTATTTACATCATTCTTGTTGTCAGTCGGGTGCTAACATCATGTGGGACGCGTAAAAATAGACAACACTAATAAACGAGCACAATTCATTCTTAGTGACTTCCCCTTTGAGACGTTTAACCAGTGCAGTGTTTGTTTGTGAGCTTATGTTTGTCGGAAGAACTAAAGGATTCCTTGTCACTTGCATTTTTCCTAGTGCCAGCTAATTTCCTACCATTTGGGAATGGAGAAATAGTGACCCCCCGTTTGGATAATGGAAGCTCTGAAGCCATTATGTTGCAGCAGCCTTTGAAATATTTTGGACGCACGCACAATCAGACCTTTGTAAGCATTATTTAGTTGTCGTTTTGCATGTTTAGAGGCATTTTTCATCTACTTGCATCTAAAATCACGAGTCTCTTCAAATTAAACCACTGTAACTGCTTGCTTTACTTTGTTGAGACTTTGAGATCCTAATGTACAAGCTTTTGTGATTGTGAAATTCAGAGGACTTTCGAGTCGTAGAATCGACTGGTAGAAATTGTGGCTAATTGTACTTCTTCATTCTTTCGGTATATTTCCTCTTACGACACACGAACGTGTTTTGTGCTGAATTTTAGGTGAACAACAATGGCCTTCTAACATTTACGGAGCAACTGTCCGACCCCATCCCCCTTCTGAACTGTGGAAGAGACTTCATTGCTCCTCTCTGGACTCACCTTGACAATAGACGTGGAGGAACTATCTCCTATAGAGAGGATACAAGCAGTGCTGTACTGGCACAAGTCACTGCGGCTGTCAAGCAATACTTCCCTGACATAACCTTTAGTGCTTCATCAGCTTTTGTTGCTACCTGGGACAATGTGCCATACTCTAATGGTGGAGGGGTAAGATCTAATCGTTGTTTATCGATGATCTAGTGTTGTCCTGTGAAGGGTGAAGATTTTGAACGCTGTCCGTTGGTGTTTTAAAGGTGGTTACTTTCCAAGTGGTTTTGGTCTCCAACGTTCATCGCACGTTCATCCTCATCAACTACGGAGACATTGCAGAAACAGAACAAATTTGGCTGGTGAGTGGAGACGGGTCCTTTGTTGTTTTTGCAAATGATAGAAACGACAAGGAATTTCCCTTGCCTCACTTCATTCCTTACATTCTAGCAAAAGACAGTTATATCTGGAACAGGTTGAGGACCTAAACACGATTCATTTACTGTACTTCTACAGGCTGGTTACAACACGGCGGACTCTGTCAATTCTTTCACGATTCCAGTAACCAGTGCCCCAGAACTCTCATCCAGCAGCAATATCAATGTGAATGGTCGCAGCTCCTTCCATGTTGATGGCTCACCGAACTGTAAGCCAATGCAACCAGAAGCTCAAGCTTAACCTGTACCATTTACGGGCTTGTTTTTCGTCAGCAGAGCTAAATAATTTGTTCTCACCTATCCTTTTCTTAGTGCCGACTAATTTCCTAGCTTCTGGGGATGGGGAAATAGTGAACCCCACTGCCGATGATGGAAGCTCTGATGTCATTTTCCTGCAGCAGCCTTTCAAATACTTTGGACGCACGTACAGTCGGATCTTTGTAAGCGTCACTCTCCACCCCCACGCAAACATTAAGTTACGAGTTATTTACATACCCCTCTGTTCTTCACATCTCTCTTTAAAATCCTTTTGAAAAATGTGGTCCTAAAATTTAGGTGAACAACAATGGCCATCTAACGTTTACCGAGCCGCTGTCTGCCTACAACCCCTCGCTGGATTCCGGAAGAGACATCATTGCTCCTCTTTGGACTCGCCTTGACAATAGACGTGGAGGAACTATCTCCTACAGAGAGGATACAAGCAGTGCTGTACTGGCACAAGCCACTGCAGCTGTTAAGCGATACTTCCCTAGCATACCTTTTGCTGCTACTTCAGCTTTTGTCGCTACCTGGGACAGTGTGCCATACTATAATGGTGGAGGGGTAAGGCCTACAATAATCTTTGATTTTCAATGAATGGTCCCTCTTGGTTTGTTTGGAAGGTTTTGAACGCTGTCTACTGGTGTTTTTTGAAGGTGGCCACTTTCCAAGTGGTTTTAGCCTACAATGTTCATCGCTCTTTCATCCTGATCTACTATGGAGATGTTGCAGAAACAGGACTACCTTGGCAGGTAAGTGAAATAGCCTACTGCTTCTCGTGCACTGTACAAATGACAAAAACAAATACTAATAGACAATTTAGAAGGAATTGCTCATGAATGCAGAAAAGGGGTTTTTCCTCTTTTTTTTTTTTTTTTTTTTTTTTAAATAGAATGACAACATAAAGTATTTTGTTTACTCCTACAGGCTGGCTTTTACACTGTGGACTCTATCAGTTCTTTCACAATTCCAGCATCTAGCGCCCCAGAACTCTCGTCAAGCAGCAATATCAATGTGACTGCTTGCTGGTCTTTCCATGTTGATGGTTCACCACGCTGTAAGCCGACGAGCTGTATTACTGGTTACGACAAGGTTCTCGGGGGTGAATTCACTAAAATTTTGTGCCACTGTAGCATGCCATGTTTGAGCACAAAACCTGAAACGTACTTACAATTGAGCTTTACCCGGCACCTTGTAGTTGAATGCACCTTTAGCCTCTTAAAAAGCCAATTCAGGTGGTGGATCACATTCAGCGAGTCGTATCATACAATCCCAGAAAAATCTGCCAGATTGTAGTAGTCTGCTGTACTCTCCACAACCTTGCACTCAGAAGCGGCCTGTGAGCTGGTGAAGTGCTCTGGTCAAATTCCGATGGGCAGTAATTTTTTGGCCATATTACTCTAGCTCCATTACCTTATTTACCTCATTCTTGTTGTCAGTCGGGTGCTAAAATCATATGGGAAACATAAAAATAGACAACACTTTAAACGAGCACAATTCATTCTTATTGAATTCCCCTTTGACACTTTTAACTAGTGCAGTGTTTGTTTGTGAGCTTATGTTTGTCGGAAGAACTAAAGGATTCCTTGTCACTTGCATTTTTCCTAGTGCCATCTAATTTCCTACCATTTGGGAATGGAGAAAGAGTGACACCCCGTTTGGATAATGGAAGCTCTGAAGCAGTTATATTGCAGCAGCCTTTTAAATATTTTGGACGCATACACAATCAGATCTTTGTAAGCATTTTTAGTTACCCTTTTACATATTTTTAATCTACTTGCATCTAAAATCACAAGTCTCTTTGAATGAGTTAAAGTACTAGCTTTACTTCATTCATACTTTGGTATCTCAATGTACAAGTTTTTGTAATTGTTAAATTCAGGGGACTTTTGATTCACAGAATTAACTCTTAGAAAATGTGGCTCATTCTACCTCTTCATTCTGTCATCATGTATTCCCCTTACAACACACAAAAAAATGTTTATTCTTAAATTTTAGGTGAACAACAATGGCCATCTAACTTTTAATGAGCAACTATCCGTCTACATCCCCCTTCTGAATTCTGGAAGAGACATCATTGCTCCTCTTTGGACTCACCTTGACATTAGCCGTGGAGGAACTATCTCTTATAGACAGGATACAAGCAGTGCTGTATTGACACAAGTCAATGCCGCTCTTAACCAATATTTTCCTAACCTTCCCCTTCCTTTTAACACTACATCAGCCTTTGTGGCTACCTGGGACAGTGTGCCATACTTCTCTGGTGAAGGGGTAAGACCTAATTTTTAATTGTCAGTACTCTATCAATATAGATTATCCAGTACTGTGTATTTTATGCTGTTCATCTGTTTTTTGTAGGTAGTTACTTTTCAATTGGTTTTGCTCTCTAATGTTGACCACTCCTTCATCCTCTTCAATTATGGCAACATTACAGAAACAAGACAACAATGGCTAGTAAGTCAGAAAGTGTTGTTGCAATTTAAAAGAGAATCAGTTTACAAATGGTCAGTTTACATATCTTTTTTTATGCAGGCTCACTATGGCACAGTGGACTTTGCGCACTCATACACTTGTTCCTTACTGACGTCCTCTGAATTGTCCTCCAATAGCAACGTCAACGTTAATGGTCGCTGGGTTTTTCAGGTTTACAATGGTAATGTAATTTCTTTTCATTCATTTTTTTTAGTATTCTCTGTATGGCCCCTGCGCAGTATTTCTTTTGTTTTCATTTTTCTTGTTATGTTGATACCTGTATAGGTACTAATGTGTCTTAAATGATTCTGATTGAGAACAAGTAGAAATGGATTTGCTTTTTACTGGCTAAAGAAACGAGACAGAGAAACTGAGTCCCAATCTGAGGTGGTGTTTGAGACCTGAGGCCTTCAAAACATAGATAAAACAGCATATTTTAAGTATAGTTGTGTAACAGTATTTGTGAAGAGCACCAGGAATATCATATCATACCAATGAGTAAAGTTAACAAAAATTGAAAACAATGATCCAATGATCCATATTTACCACAGAGATGTTTATTTGCAGGGTGGCACAGTGACTCAGTGGGTAGCACTGTTGTCTCACATCAAGAAGGTCCCTGGTTCAAGTCCTGGCTGAGCCAACTGTGCAAACTGTGTGGAGTTTTCCTGTTCTCCCTGTGTCTGCATTGTCTTTGGCAATAAAAAAAACTAAAGACAGGCAGTGATAAAATGAAAATTAGTGATGAAAACGCATGGATAGTTATTTTTGCGGCTACCCTTATTACATGTGCATTTAAAGGAGTTTCCCTTTCAGACGCAAAATTTATAGGACACGAGTATTTAAGTAAATCATGCACCATGATTTACTAAGGTTTGCGGTAGTCAATTTACTGGTATTTTCAACATTATTCTACACCCAAACAATGCCCATGTCTTAACCCTTTTTGCTCTTGATATGGCTGCAATAGTTGCGACTCGGAGGAGCCAACACAGAGAACAGAGCATGCATGGTAGAAGGGAGAGAATCTTTTCCACTCTTGTTAATTTATTTGGAATGCCAGAGGAAGATGTTATCTGAGCATCTTATTTGCCAAGCCTTGTTATTTTTAATTTGCTGCACCTGTGTTGTTAGTAGATTACCCACACCTGATAATCATCGGCTCTTCTTGTTTACGACCCTACGCTAATATGCGCTGCTCTTGGTAGACTGCGTTGGTCATAATGGAAATGAGCTGCTGCATCTGTGCTCTTTAGTTCTTTCTCCGCCAAAGAATCACAATAATGAACAGAGCCTCTGTTAATCATGCATTCTTCTTTATCAACACTTGAATTTGGATACGTTTCATAAAAAAGCAACATTTTGAACAAAAAGCTGAGAAAATCACAGTTTTGTCAAAGACTACAATGTGCATAAGCGATGCTTTTATTTCTTGTTTCTGCTTTTTATTTTTTGCCTGTGTTTTGCTCCTGAGATTCTGTACTCACAAGTACTCACTATTTGTATAGCCTATTAATATATTACAATGTATAGACTACAATATATAAAATATGAATAAACTATAAACTAATAGTTTGTTAATGATTTCTAAGTACTTTATTACTGTATACTTATAAAGTGTTATCAACACACCTGATTCAACTCATCAGCTCATTAGAAGAAACTCCAGGGCATGAAATGAGTGTGTCAGATAGAGAAGACGTGTTGGGGGTCTTCCAGGACCAGGGTTGAGAAACACTAGTGTATGTTTTCCTAATGGTCAGGTGTCCGAATACTTTTGATCATTTCCCACGGTTTCACAGACAAGGCTTAAGCCTAGTTCCAGACTAAAATGTATTATTGAACTGTTTTAAGTGAAATCAACTTGAACTGACATCATTTTTTTTTTTTTCTTCTTTTGTTTCTTTTCATTTTTTTTTTTTTTCTAAGGCACATTTATAAAAGCTACTTTGATATCCTAATTGAACTAAGGCCTAATCCTGGCTTAATCGAAACCCACCCTGTCTGTAAATCCAGGCCATAGTGTATGTTTTCCAGTTGTGGTGTGAAATAATTTAAAGGGATAGTTCACCCAAAGATGAAAATGCTGTCATCATTTAATGAATGGTTTATTACAAATTTTCTGAAGAGACACGATCGCTTTATATGATGAACAGATTGAATTTGCTTATATTCACATATAAACATTCATCAACTCACACATCAGTTGTGGTAAACGGAAGCTCAAGCATGTTTGCTTGACGTGCAAGAGCCAATGAGGTTCATTCTCGTGTGTTACGCAGTACGTTTGAGCTTCCACAAGAACCAATGAGGTTTATTCTCGTGTTACGCAGCATGTTTAATGCCAAGTTTACACTACAGGATTTTAAGCCCGATTTAAGCCCGATTTGCAAGTTAACATGCTCGCCGACAGGTCGGGCTGTGATCGGGGGAAAATCAGCGGGTGATTGGCGGTCACCAATTTTTATGTGTGAACTACTCAACGTCACATCAAAGACTCTCGCTGACGCGTCGCCGACACCTCGCTGACGCAAGACAAATATCTAGCATGTTAAATATCTGGAGCTGTCGGCCGACTCGATCTCCTGTGATTGCACAGCGATCTGCTGACGTTTAAAGTCCTGTAGTGTAAACTTGGCATAAGCTTCCACAAGAGGTTTGTTCTCGCAAGTCAAGCTGGTTCGGTTGAGCTTCTGTTTACGTTCGCTGATCAAGGTTTATATGTGAATGTAAGTCTAAATTAAATCTGCTCATCATATAAAGTGATCAAGTCTCTTCAGAAATTTTTTTGACTAAACCGCTCAATTCATATGGATTATTTTTATGACCTCTTTATGATCTTTTTGAAACATCAAAGAGTCAGTTGCGTAGCTGTCTATGGAGGGAAAGAAAGCTTTCTGTCCCTCCAAAGACAGCTACGTAAATGACTCTCAGATTTAATGAAAAGATCTATATTTGTGTTCTGAAGAGGAGCGAAAGTCTTACAGGTTTGGAACAACATGAGGGAGAGTAATTAATGACAGAATTTTCATTTTTGGGTGAATTATCCCTTTAAGTAGTTCTATATACATGTATCTGGTTGAGAGAAAACAGGTCCCAAAGTGGTAATGTTATTGAAAAAACCTGATCAAACTGTAAGTTTTAACATTCAGACTTAAAGGGTCAGTTTACCCAAAAATGAAAATTCTGTCATTAATTACTCACCCTCATGTCGCTCCAAACCCGTAATATCTTCGTTCATCTTCGGAACACAAATTAAGATATTTCTGATGAAATCTGAGAGCCCCCATAGACAGCAATTTAATTACCACTTTCAAGGCCCAGAAAGGTAGTAAAGACATCGTTAAAATAGTCTATGTTACTACATGTTACTAATTTCTTCTCTTCCCTGTCAGTCTCCTACACTATTGATGTTGTACACACAGTGCAGCGCTTCCGGGTTCTACATCAGAACGCCAGCTCAGTAATGGCTGACGCTGTTCATGTGAGCACCACGACGTATGCGTGTGATGCTGATGCAGGAGCTGGCCAATAATGAGCCGGCATTCTGACGTAGAACCTGGAAGTGCTGCATTGTGTATATAATGTCAACAGTGTAGGAGAATGACACGGAAGAGAAGAAATTGTTGAATAGTCATTATTTTTGTTTGTTTTCTGCTCACAAAAAGTATTCTCGTCGCTTCATAAAATGGAGGTTGAACTACTGTTGTAACATGACTATTTTAACAATGTCTTTACTACCTTTCTGGGCCTTGCTGTCTATGGAGGGGTCAGAGAGCTCTCAAATTTCATCCAAAATATCTTAATTTGTGTTCCGAAGATGAACGAAGATATTACGAGTTTGGAACGACATGAGGGTGAGTAATTAATGACAGAATTTTCATTTTTGGGTAAACTAATTTGGGTAAACTAGATTTCGTTTGTATAAAAAAATCAGTGCAGTTGCAGTTTGTTCTGCTTTTTTCAGTAGTCAAAATCTGTTGTTCATCATGTCATTTTTATTTCATTAATGTGTGCTAAATGCATTTTTAAATGCTATGGTGCAATATATGCCAACTTAAAACCAAATTACACACACATTAACATTTTTATGGGGGAAGCGATAGGATGGGAGTTGATCCAAGCATTTTTTCCTGGATTTAATAGCTTACCAGAGCACATCACTGTCTTGTTTTACCTTAGCTAATATGATATATTCTGATTTTTTTTCTCACTTTTCATTTAGTTTGTGATACTTTAAACTGCACTGGAAATGAGGTTTGTCATTTTAGAGATGGCTATGGCTGTGGTTGCTTGGAAGGACAAAGACCTAACCCTGAAAACTTTGGTAAGTTTGCTGAAGCACATGTACTGCACTACAAATAACTTGGATCAACACAAATGGCAGTACAGGCCAATACAAGAGATAATTTACTGATTCTACGTTCTGCTCAGATGCCACAGAGTTCTGTTCCAGCAGCTCTGGCACCATATCTCTTTCCCGCTGTCAACTCTTTGAATCTTATTTTCCTCCTGAGTTCCTGCACCTAAATGATCCCAACTGCACAGGGACTGTTGAAGATGGCAGAGTTCTGTTTCATTTTGACAATGAAGGCCACATCTGTGGTACAACTCTATCGGTAATGCTTGGTTCATTACCTTTTTCTCACCAGTGCTACTATTGATGATGTATTTTAATCTATAAATATCTGTGACAATTAGTAAATTGACATGAGATTGATATTTGTTAATGTCCTCACAGAGCAATGGCACTCACTTCATCTACCAAAACTCCATTCATTCTATCTTGCCAGTGGGTGTTATTACAAGAGAGAGATGGATCAACATTACATTTTCTTGTGTGTACCCTCTGATCCAGACCCTCTCTATTCCCAAGGACATCCAAGCTGAACAGAGGTAGGAACTAAATATATAAGTTTTGCTGTGATTTTGGTAATGTATCATACATACATTAACCAGTTGGTTGCTTTCATCATTCTCTGTTAAATTAGAGCATAGTAACTCTGCAGTAGGGATGGGAATTCTTTCTTTCTTTCAAAGTACATATTTATTTCAAGTGACTAAGCAAAAAAAAAAAAAAAAGGGGGGGGGGATTTTACAGCTTTTTCTTTGTTTGCACTCTTACACTGCCTCTATACGGGGGCAACTGTTCACCTTCTGTTCACCAACTGTTGTCGTGCCATGCTGCAACAGTTTGAGGCTGTCTACAGTGGAGGTCAGTGTGAACATTCCAAATTCATTAGTCCTGTTGTCGAAAGTAGCACAAGTATCAGAATGAGGCATTAGTTTACTGTTGGAATTTAATTTACAGGAGAGGACAAATCCAGAAACTGCTCTCTTGTACTCTTGTATTTGGTGGCTTTTGGTAAAAACCATAGCGAATACAAAAAGCTGAACAGCTTTTTGAAGAATTTGTAAATACTGTGTGCAATACTTTTTTTTTCTCTGTGACAAACAGGTGTCAGAAATGGAAACTTGCGAAGTGTTTTTTGCAAAGTGTTTTGAGTAACGGAGTATGTATTTCTGCTTTTGTTTAAGTGCCACCTTAAAGCTGATTGATACTTATGCGTCGAACCTACGCCAGAGCCTCTGCACCGTTGGCTATGCATCAGTTTTCATTTATACTTCTGCATCGTTGTCTGCGTTGACGTGCAATTACACATGCAGGGAGAGGTTCTAGCAGACCAATCACAGCACTTGTGGTCCGCATAGAATTGACGCATTGTTACATTTTTGGAGAGGTGCTCATCAGGCTACGCCGTAGGCTATGCGTGGTACACACAGCCTACGACGTAGTTTTGATACAGAAGTATGAATCAGCCTTTACTGTCAGAGTGTGAATTTGCATTTTCATTCAGCCCATCTGCTGTTTTTAAGCCTTGGTCTGAACAGACAAATCACGTACAAAAACACATGTTGGACATGTTGGTATGAACAGGCCAAATCAGATGTTTCTGGGTCCTTCAGATCCGAATAGCAAAAAAATTTGAAGTGGATCAAGACCTTTCATCAAAGTTGTCGTAAAGCCAAAATGCAATACCCGTTCTTGTCTTAGGACAACTTTGATGAACTTTTTTGATCCACTTCAAATGTTGACTACTATATTATAATGAACCTTGTTATCTGCCTATACAATAGAATTATTTTGACCAAGAAAAAAAAATCATGCAGCCCATCATTATACCTAAGAGTATTAATCTTTATTCAAAAGTTAAAACTTGCAACACAGGCACAAAAAGGGGGAGGGTGCTACAAACTGCTCCGAGACTTGTGTGAAGATCCAAATGCAGCATTTAATAGGACAGTCCAGAATCATAATCAAAACAGCACGTAATGGGTCAAAACGCAATCCAAATAAACAACAAGGCAGGAAAGACAGGCAAAAGGGTAATCCAAGAGACAGGCAGAGAATCCAAAAACCAAGGTACATGAAATCAGGAATAATGCTCAGAGATGCAGTGTAACACTAGGTGAACCAGGCTTTTATAGACAGAGCTAATGAGTAACAGCTGTAGACAATCAGTGATGATGAAACAGGGCAGAGGATTATGGGGGATGTAGTCTTTGATGGAATTGCAAAAGTCTGTGATGGAGTGCCCCCTGGTGGCTCTTAAGGGCACACCAGCTGGTGATCGTAACATAGCCCCCTCCTAAAGAACAGCTTCCAGACACTCCTAATTTGGTCAGAGAAGTCCAGTAGGGAGGCAGAGTGGAGGGAGACCAGGGGGTAGAGTGGAAGAGGAACTAAGGACAGAGGAAGAGCAGGAAACCAAGGTAGAGCAGGCAGGGCAGGTGGCCAGGGTGGTGCAGGCTGGGCAGGTGGCCAGGGCAGCGCAGGCTGAGCAGCAAGGGCTGAAGACCCCCACAGCGGAGCAGAAGACCACCACAGCAGAATACATGGGCCTGAAGACCCCCAAGGAGGAGCAGAAGACCACCATAGCTTAGTAGACAGGCTTGAAAATCCCCACAGCGGAGCAGAAGACAACCACAACTGAGTTGATGGGACTGAAGACCCCCACGGCATATCAGACGTCCCCCACAACAGCGTAGACCACCACGGCGGAGCAGGCGGGGTTGATGACCACCACGGCTGATCAGGCGAAACTCAGGGACGACCTCCTTGGTCACATCAGGGCAGACAGGAAACTCAGGGACAACCTTCGTGGTCACATTAGGGCAAACAGGAAGCTCATAGGCTAGAAGAAACACATGGCTGAGCTCTGGGGCAGGAGTGGACTCTGGAGTGGCATCATGGGCTGGAGCAGGCTCTGGAGCAGACTCATGGGCTGAAGTGGGCTCTAGAGCAGACTCATAGGCTGGAGCGGGCTCTGGAGCAGACTCCTGGGCAGAAGAGCAGTGTGCAGCCCAAACACAAAATGGCCATTGTCGTAACAGGGAGTGTAGTCGACACTTGACCTCACTGCAGAGATGCCAGTTGCTTGCACCGACATTAGCAGTGTGTCCTCCAAACTGGAAGCCAGTCTCAAACTCATAGGAATCACCTTGATAGCTTCAGGTGCGATGTTCATGATGACTGGAGACTCTAGCGTGGCGCCCATGTTCGCTGAAGACTCTGGCATGGCTGCCATGTTGGCTGAAGATTCTGGCATGGCGGCCATCTTGTGAACAGGCTCTGGTATGGTGGCCATGATGTGAACAGGCTCTGGTGCGGCGTCCATGACGGGATGAGACACTGGACTTGGAATCACTGGACTAGAATGAGTTGAGACCCCTGGACTTGGAAGTGCTGCGAGTAACGGACTTGTGATAGCAAAACTTGGAAACGCTGGAATCAGTGGTGAATCACGCTCCGTGGCCACTGGAGCTCGAGGAGATCTACAGCGAGGAGCTCTACAGAGTAACATCGACTGACACTGAACAAGGCTAACAAGGAGAGGTTTGAGCTAATGAATCACTATGACAACTAATCAGGGTAACTATGGCAACAGACAGGGTGGCATAGGGCACTGAACAAGGAAGTAAACACAGAAACAACAGGGAACAGAGCACACTTCAAAACAAGAGTCCATAAACACAAAACCAAGACAGAGGAACACAGACCGGGATCATGGCAGAGGGAACATGGGACAACACCAATTCATCTGTACACAGTGAGTTTTCCGTATTCAATTAATCAATATCAGTTCCCCAAACTCAAAACAACACTCCAAATGACACACAATAAGACATTACCCCATTTACTCTGCCCAGTTCATCACATAAGTAGTGGTCGACCGATATCGTTGTTTTGATGACCAATGCCGATATCTTAGAGAGCAGGGTGGCCGATGGCCGATATGAAGCTGATATACTTTATATTTATTTAAATTAATATTTAAATTACAAATAAATAATTTGAAAGTGAATTTAAATTAAATTAAACAGACTTACTTTAGATGGTAACTTTTTGATTCTGCAATCATATTACAGTATTTTTCACAAATAAAGAAATTGATTGAAAAATATGAATAAAAAGGAAGTAAACACTGTAACCAACAGGGCATTCAGTAATCTGGTAAATTTGTGCACACTGGGAATCTTTTTTTTTTTTTTTTTTTTTTTTTTTTAAATAATTTTACAGAGTGGGCAACTGAATATAGCACCGCATAGTTTGAAATCAAGGGTTTAAAGTTTGTCGAGCGTGCTTATCTGGTGAAGCTAAACTCTGCTCCTGTCCACATTCAGTTCACACGGACTGACCATCACGCACAGAGTAACACGTTCATGCAGGCTACAAATGCACACTTCATCTGACAGCTGGATTCGACTAAGTCTGAAAATGCTTATTAGATATTTATATATATGTTTAAAAGATATAAATGCGTATTTCCTGAATGCTGACAGTAAATGAGAAATTATCATAGTGTTTGCCTTTCTCTTACTAATAATATAAAAGCAAACGCTATAATATGAGGGGCCGTACAAGCCATAATTAATTCTGGCACTCTCACACACTTACATTCTCCTTTCACATACATACATTTTTACTCTCACACACTTACATTCTCCTTTCACATACATACATTTTTACTCTCACACACTTACATTCTCCTTTCACACACATACATTTCTACTCTCTCACACACTTATATTCTCCTTTCACATACATACATTTCTACTCTCTCACATACATACATTCTCCTTTCTAGAGCTTGGTAGTCTCTTTGTGAGCTCCTTGATTTGTATCAAGTTACGGGGTGGAATTGTCGGCCTCCTTGGATCCCTCCCTGTTGAGGCTGCTGTTCCTCCGGAGCTAGCTCCTTAGAGTCTCTCTGAGATCCCTCTGGCCTCTCTTAGTCATTTTACCCCCAAAACTCTATGCTCCATGCATGTTTAACATCAATACTGCTCGGGTCGAGCGTGCTAATTCTCCCTTTCTGTTGGTGAGTGGAGTTCGCTCCCCTTGAGCTCCAGCATTAGCAACCCGGGCCCGCAGCTGTGTTTTGGGAGTAGCAGGCCCTTCGTGAGGCCTCTTCGTCATTTCGGCTGCGTGATGTTTGTACTCCCCTTTATTTAAGGGTAGATAAGTGATATGCTGAGTACACGGCTCATGTTGGCTGTGCGAACGAGTATTCCAAGCCTGCAATACCCTTATACTTCTAAGTGGTTGGCCAAGTGGTTTTGCTCATCCCGGTCGAGCTTAGTTCTCCCCTTGTGTTAAGGGTCATTTAGTACTATGCTCCCGAAGACTGGTCGGAAGGTAGAAGTACTCTTGGGAGACCTCCCTGAAGGATTGGTATTAGGCTGTTGATACTCCCTTACTGTCTGAGTTCGGTCTATAGGCCTAGGAGTTTTCCCTATCTCCTGCTATATACCAGCTCCTGTTCCTCCCTTGGCTTAAGTACCCAGCCTCCAGAGTGCTCCAGACTCACTCTGCAGATCCTAGGTTGCGTAGGTCACTCCCCTTATTGAGAGTCTAAAGCAATATGCTGAGTTCTACTCCCAGGGATTTCTGGTTCAGTGAGTTTTTGGTCCTGCCCTTTTGCAGTCTCTCTCACTGGGTTTTTCCTCTTTGAGGAAGTTTGTAGAGATTGTTCTTACAGACAGGTCGTTGGCCTGACTAGCACTTGGTTTGGACTAATTCGGCCTCCCTGGTGGCCCTTGGGGTAGACTGTTGTCCCCCTGGAACGTGACTGGCCGGTGATCCTTTCGGTTCTCTGGCCATACTCACTTAAAGGGAACCCTTCAGTTGTTGGATCCAAGCCTTTGAGGGGCCTTGGTAGGCCTTCACTCTGTGGAGGCCTCTTTGAGGCTTTTTAGCTTGGGCAGTGGCCGAAGGGAGTAATGTCACTGACAGCCTAGCGTTTGACCAGAGGGGGTTGAGTGTTTCAGTTATCTCTTCTCAGCCATTGCCTTGGCATGCACTCCCCTCAGCATGGCGGTGTGGGTATTTCGTTCCCCATAAGCGTTCTAGGATGCAGTGCGAGTTCCCTTTCGAAAGGGAACGTCTTGGGTTATGACTGTAACCCTGGTTCCCTGAGAACAGGGAACGAGACACTGCGTCTCATTGCCATGCATCTGGGCTGCCTGCTACAGTCCCTTCAGACGAATAGCGGACGACATGTTCTCTAGGTGCCCCTTATATACTGTCTGGTCGCACTAGTATGACGTCATAGGCTGTCGCCAGCCAATAGGATTGGCGTGATTCAACTATTGTTTCAGACACCTGTCACGCGAGGGTGTTCCCCCATAAGCTTTCTAGGATGCAGTGTCTCGTTCCCTGTTCTCAGGGAACCAGGGTTACAGTCATAACCCGAGACGTTCCACTACCTGCAGGGAGTAAAATATATCCACGCAGCCCACGACAAAGAAAGCAACAAAGAAAGATGCACACATGAGAAAATAAAGCACAGGACACTCGTGCTGCCGGACTCAAAATGCGAGGAAAAATCGGCGTTGGCGAGAATATAAAACGGAGTCACTCACCAGTTGGCCAGGAGCAATTTTTTCAATTCTAACAATGCAATGTTGTGACAACATGAACGTGAACAAACATGAATGACGCTCTGTACAGTTGACGGGTCAGTGCTGCATCATTACGAAAGTTTCAGCCTTTCTAATGTAAATATTTCAATCGCTGGAACACGCAAAAGGGAATTTGTTACTCACGCGCTATGTGGGAAGCTTAAACAACCGATCCGAAGCGCGCGCCCTGAAAGCTAACTAGTTGAGCTCTCTTTCATGTTTTTCTTCCTGTGCCTGGATGGACAAATTCACTCAAAATTATGTCAAAAAATGCCTGTCTTGGCAAGTATCCTAGTAAACATAGTCACTTATGTCTTAAGTGAACGCAAACACAAAAGGCTTTATCCGTGTGTGCATTCGTTCTTAAAGTGACAGCATCCTAATAATCATGCTACTGTCTGCATTTTTAATGTTGATCAAACAACAAAGAAAAAAAAATCACTCACTGCTCTTGAACTTTAAAAAGGATATGAAAACTATGCAGTGTTAATTATTTGATTAGCCTACTTTATTAAGTTTTGGTACCTGAAAACTATTAGACCTGCCTGAAAAGCACTGTTTATTAGGGCCCGAGCACCGATGGTGTGAGGACCCTATGGTAATTGCTCAGTCAATTATTCTTCTCCGAAATGAATCGCATTTTTGAGCACCTAAACATGCTCGAAAACTCATGAAACTTTGCACATGTGTCAGAAGTGGTGAAAATGTACGTCTGATATGGGGTTCTGAATTAGGTGTGGCAAAATGGCTTGATAGCACCACCTACAAAATTTCAATTAAGAGCCTTTTGCGCTACGTTTCACGTACATGTATGAAATTCGGTAGACACATGTAACAGTCCAATACCTACAAAAATGTCCCCGGGTGCAAAATCTGTAAACCCAACAGGAAGTGAGATATTTTTTTTTTTTTTTTTTTTGCGAGCCTGGTTTCTCCCATGGTTATTTTCTCCATTTTAACACCTGTTTGCCACCCGATGTCACCTGTTGAAGTTTGGGTTCCTTGCTGCCGTCGCCTTTGGCTTGCTTAGTTGGGGACACTTGACATACAATATTCAACAATGTTTTGATCTGCCTGCATCGACACCATTGTATGCGAACTGAACTGAGCTGGATGATGACATCACTGTTTACTCCAGTGCTGATATAGATAAATTAACTAAATTAATAACTACTCTTACGAAAAAGAAGCATACTTCAAGTTCATTTTATCAAGTATACTTAAGTAATGTTCAAGTATATTTTTTAAGTATACTTTATGTAGTAAGTATACTAGTATCAATGTACAAGTAGTAAACTTGTAAGTGTACTATTTTAATACCGCTTGGGACTAAATTGGCCCAATTGAAGTACACGTTTAAGTGTACTATAAGTGTAACAGTAGTAAACTTTGAATACACAACTAGTTCACAGCTTTGTTTCTCTTGTACTGCATCTGTACTACAGGTGAACTTATAAGTATACTAGTAGTTTACTATTTTAATACTAGTAGTACTTTTTTAGTATATAAAAGTACACTTTGAAATATACTCTCAGTAAACTACTAGTTTAGTGCAAGTATACTTGTAAGTTTTCTTTAAGTGAACATAACATCACACTTATAGTTTACTTTTTATATATTATTTTTGCACTTTAAGTATACTACTATGTTCCTATTTAGGTATTATATTTTATACTTGAAATACCTTTAACTGTACTTAAACTCTTTCTATTTTAAAAACATTTTATTCTAGCTTCATGAATCCTTTTTTATCAACATTTAAATGTGGGTAAGGTGTTTTTTTTTTTTTTAATCAACACTTAAATGTGGGTAACATTTTAAACAAAAAGCTGAGAAAATTGCATTTTTGTCAAAGACTATGTCCGGATGGGATTCAGAACGATGATCAAACACAGGTGGAGTAGATCGAGTCCATAAACACCCCCAAAGTTTTTCATAGTCCATATAACATTTGGCAGTTTTTATTTATATGCTGTTTAATGTTTGATGATCATTTTATTTTATATTTGCGTGAGTAATCTTCTATCGCTTGTTTCAGCTTCTTCTTTTCCTGCATTTTGATACGGAGATTCTGTATTCTTTCAGAAGACAGTGACGTAACAGCGCCCCCTACCGTATATAGCCTGAAAATTCAGTCAATGGCGAGGAAAGAGGGAAGCAGATTTGAAGTAAATTCCTTAAGTACACTACCAGTGGACTAGCCTACACAAAAATTCAGATACTCAGAATTAGGATACTCAGGAATATATCTGTTTTCTTTATAAATCAATATTTTTAAACAATGTATTTTTATACTATACTTTTATAAATATACTTTTAAGTATATCTCGATCAAAGACTGAGTCCAAGTATAGGCCAAATATACTTAGACTTTTCTGTCAGTATAAGTCAAGTATACTTAAGTGCAATTTTAAGTATATTTCTCAGAAGTACATAAAGTATATTTCTGAGAAGTATATAAAAAGTAGACTGAAAGTATACTTTCTTATTTTTAGTTTAAAAGAAGTATGCTAATAGCACACTTGAAAAAACTTCTTTTCCGTAAGGGTATTGATTCTTACAACGGAATGAATCAATACTGAATTTACTTAAGCTGGACAATGACACCATTTTCTTTAAGAGCTGCTGTGCAGCCAAAATTATATACCAGTCCAGTTATCACTGTAAAGCTGCTTTGACACAATCTGCATTGTAAAAAGCGCTATGTAAATAAAGGTGACTTGACTTGACATAAATTTTTGCAGTTTTTGCTATTTCCAGACGTACTTTAACGAAGTCCTCCTAGAGATTTTATCAGATTAACGTCATATTTGGTCAGTCTAATCTAAAGGCCTTCGTGACGTTAAAATGCGAAGATCTTGAGTTTTAATATCCAAATACCCAAATATAAAATATCCAAAAACCACTAGAACAGTATTGTATATTTTGTTGACTTGTATACTTACATTATACCAGATGTTTTCAAGAATGTTTAAATCCAGATAAATAAGCAATTTTAACGAGGACACGGACCATGTCCATGCATCGCCTATCAATGACATCATACCTGCGTTACCCTCGATTTCCAGTTTTATTTTGTAAAAACCATGGAAACACCAAAGACGCTTTAATATATTATGTGTTTTATTAGACAAGAGAACAACTGATTGGATACATTTATTGACAGAAAACTAATCATTGTTATATAGCTCAACACATTTAGTTTTATTGTTGGAGTCTCGTTTTCTTGTTTATATTAATATGATATTCTAATATCGATCTAGCTTACTGCAGTGTGCAACAAGTGTCTCATAGCAGCCGCCGAGCGAACGCACAGAGTAACGTTATAACATTATTTTCAACACACTCAAATGCATCTAATATGATAAAACAGTGCTGCATTACCCCACATACGCTTGACCGGAAGAAGTATGTGGTATATTAAAAGCTCCACTGCTCTCGAGCCGTGTGTCGTGCTCCTCTCTCTCATTAGCAATCGCTCCAGCGGCCTCGTTCAGTTCCCACAGCACTCGGCCCTTCTCTGCTTCATACTACAGTAACGTTAATATTGGTTGTGAGTTGAAGACAACATCTCTCATGGTTCCACGCTCAATCGCGGCATCATGAAGCTACGCCTTTGTTTTGAATAGGTGATCTCTAGCGGTGAAAAACTACATATTGTACCTTTAAAGGCGCATGAAACCCTAAAACACATTTTTTGAAATGTAAAGAGATATGTACGGGCTGCACATCATTGAAAACACTAAAGGTACTCATTAAGTTTATTCCTAAGTGTAAATTAGTTATTTTTGCTTTTTAAGAGCAATTTCTATCTTCCAGTTTGAAAAGTAAAGTCGGGGCAACGTCGCAGCTTCTGACGTCAATGCGTAATACCAGCAAGATCCGGAGTGATTGGCTGCCAGGGCTTCAGTATTACGCATGAGATGGCATTACAGCAGAGAGTTCAAATGACACACGCTGTCCATTCACTGTTCAGCTGCGTTGTTGTCCTTCAGGCACATATGTTTCCTCAGTAACACAAAAGTGGTGTTTGCATTTTCCCCGCAATGCATTAAGAGCTCCAGTTTGACTACAAACAAAGGAAATATCACTGTAACAACATTTAATATGTAAGAACACAGAGCACGCATGAGAGCAGTTTCTGCACGGTCTGACGCAATGAGTTTAACAACACTCGTCAGGTGGATCATAGATCATATTCGGACTTAAGTAAGCATGTTTCAAATTTTTATAGACATATAATCTATTGTTCTAAACATTAATGCATATGCACACATATTTCATTATGTCTTCAAGTAAAGCAATAAGCCCCAAGAAGCAGTGGTTTACAGTGAATTTATAACAGCTAAGGGGCATTGTTAGGTACAATGCTGAACAGAGTATTATTGCTTTTATAAAACGGTTACCACACAATACATATATTAAAGCCAAAAAAAGGTGTATTAAAGCAACTTTCATTAAGTAAAATCCCTAAAAGCCTTCCTTCCGGTGGAAAAACTAGTCCCTTACCGTGAACAGCAAAAGAAGTTACATTATTACGCCATTAGATGGTGGCAAATACTGTCTTTATGAGTGAGTCAGTCAGTAGCGACGACTTTTACATTGAAATGACCGAAACTTGTGAACACGGAACAAGACGCAAACTGACAAATGCTTTGATAGCGCTGTCAGTGTCAGGGCATGGGGAAACCCATTAAAGGTGCGGTCACACTGCACTTTTCCTCCCATTGACTTCCATTCATACGCATGAGAATGCGTCAGACCAGAAACCAAGCTCGTGCGAAAAGTTTCGCATTTCGCTGCGTTCCAGAGTTCAAGTTTGGTGAACTCTGACCTGCAAATTCGCATCACGTAACGACGTGATTATATTTTTGCAGTAACGTCGATTAGGTTGTATATTTTTACATTTTGAATGTATTACTATATGTTATATGTTGAATTCATGTTTATAAAAAAAAAAAAAAAAAAACCGCTTCAGACCGTGACGTCATATCACGACCGTTGCAGCATCCGATTAAATTTTGCACGTTCAAAGTCTAGTGTGACCACGGCTTAACTGTTAAAAGACAAGATATTGCAGTGGACATTCAAACGGATTTTTTATGACAAACAGGAATGACCTCAAGGAAACCGCTATATCTAAATGCAGGTAACACTCGCTTACTTGATCTCTCTCTCACAATACTCTACAGTAAGCTTTAATGAACAATATAAATGAGAACGAACATGTTTACGTTGCTAAGAGTGGTTGCTAAGGGTGTTGTGTAGTGATACACAACCGTTGGGTGAAGCACTTATCGTGAGTAAAACAGCTATTGACCAATCAGAATCAAGGGCTGGAACTAACCATTTTATAATGAAATAAATATATACAGTCAAACCAAAATTTATTCAGACACCTTGAACATTTCATTCATTATTACAGTTTATTAACTATAGTTTAAAAAAATGTAATAAATTATGACAAAATCTCAGAGTTAAACTGTGTCAGAAAACATTAATCCTAATTATGTCAGATAACACTTAAGCAAAACATGGTCAGGTCAAAGTGTCTGAATAATTTTTGGTTCCAAATTTTTATCAATTTTACTGGTAGTCCACTGCATTAAGAATTTATAATATGTCACAGTTTACTTTATTTTGCTATCCTCACTTATAAAATGAACTATAGTGTCCTGCACCCACTAGTAAAAATTAGTAAAAATATATCAAAAATATCAAAAATGTCTGAATAATTTTTGATTTGACTGTATAGTTATGTATGTGTATATATATTATACATATTATATGTATAATATGCAAATAAGGAAACAATCGCGATGACATGATGAATTATTCTGATAATTCATGTAGTCAAAGTCAAAGAACAATAAACAACAACAAAAAAAGTAACTATGCCTTTATTCTTTCTGTGTTAAAGCTGCTGTCTGTAACTTTTTTTGGTTAAAAATTATCCAAAATCAATTTTTGAGCAAGTACATAACCAGCCATTGTTCAAAACTATCTCCTTACCTTAGCCCACAAGCTTG
This sequence comes from Mylopharyngodon piceus, assembly GCA_039654765.1. Taxonomy (NCBI): domain Eukaryota; kingdom Metazoa; phylum Chordata; class Actinopteri; order Cypriniformes; family Xenocyprididae; genus Mylopharyngodon; species Mylopharyngodon piceus. Next base: position 25,717,024 of record CM077446.1, read on the forward strand.
TAATAATGTTTTAAAATTCTGGTGATACTGGTGGGTATTCGCGGGAAATTCAAACATGTCATTGCGTCATGTCTGTAAACAGAAAGAACGAGTCCCAGCTAGAAGGTTATATCGCATGTGAGACGGATCATTTATAGCCTTTTTTCACCGCAGCTGCAATAATTAAACTTATCATTTGGATGGCGGAATGTATGGTATGACAAATTATTGTTAGAGATTAGACTGTACAGAAATTGAAATCTACAGGTAATGCTACACACTAAATACACATAGTCACGCAATTCTGATGTTGTTAACAACAATTTGAGAACAAAGTTTAACAATAAAAATAATTTGCATAGTTTGACGTGATCTGAGCTAAACGATCGTTAGATTTAATCACCATAGGCGGCGCGATTTATTGTAATGCTTTTTTTTTTTCCTCAGTTGGTCAGAACAAAAGTGGCAGACATGTTACTTACTTGTTCAGATGACATTTTCCAGTGAAAATTCTTACTTTGGTCATATTTCAAGACTACAATCTGTGATTCCGAAGGACAGTATCCACACTGACAGCAAATATTAGATTCATCCACGCTGAGTTGCCGTGCCGAGGCACAACTCGCGTAAAAATGATAATTCCGCAAACAACTGCAATTGCAGGTTTCAAACAGACATGGCGACAAAGAGGCTAAACTTATGGAATGCAGCTTTAAACTGACGTGTGTCATCCATTCAGAGACTGTAGTGCTCGTAATAGTGATGAAAATAGACCTTTTAAATGTTCTTCCGTGTTTGTCCCTCGTTTGTTATCATATGATTATATTTTTAATACACATCAAGGTGCCCTCAACCCTGTTTTTTCCTGCGTTCATATGTTAATATTCATGTGTTGCAGGTCTGTATTTTATTGGTTGTTGTCTCCCCTCTTCCCCCCCTCTACACTCCCACTTTTCCACAGCTTTACACATCCATTTCTTTCAAGATTTTTTCCAGCTCTGAAGTGTGAATGACCAGGCTAAAACAAGGGGGGGTTTCATGACACTTTAAAGGTGTGCTATAAATTAATAGTGCTCATAAATGGCTGCTGAGTATTCTCACTCAAATCAAAGTAGAGGCTTGGACCTGAAACTGTACTATTGGAAGGTTGATATGTCACAACCACTAGTACCACTAGGAGAGAATGAGTTGTAATACGGGCTCTGTCACTTGCCTTTTTTGCTTGTAAACTCTTCTCTAAATGAGGTTTCTTGTTTTAACAATGGATAATTACTCAGATGGTTGCCTTTTTGAACGATTCATTTTGTTAATCATGTTTCTCAGTTATGACTTCAAGCTGTCAGAACTAACACACCTCCTCCCAATAGGAATGCTCTGATAGATCAGCCGCAGATTTGTATCAGCAGGTCATCACCATAACTGATCGCAATTTGATTGTTAATCACGCGATGACGTCAAACTTAAGCGCCAAAGTCATTTCATCAGCAGCGAGGTCTCAAGAAAGCAAAACAGAACTCATTTCAGTATATGCACATGCTCTGAGAAATGGTTTGTGAGCATACACAACAGAAATGCATGCACATAATGCCGCTGCTCATCTGCGTCAAAATACCCATCCTCGGGAGTTTCCTAGTAAACAGTTTTGTCTTAAGTTAACGTGACTGAGAAAGAAAACGCATGTGTATCAGCATATAAGATCCATAAATTTGGTGTTAAAGTGACAGCAGCCTAATAAAGCTGCTGCCGTCTTTGCCATTAATGTTAATCAAATAATCTCTCATTGCTCTTGACTGAATTACTTTTGTAACTTTAATTAGAATAAATGTATTTAATTTACACAGTGAAGACTAATCAGTGTTTTTTGTCCATTTGATACAATTTATGTAGTATGGAGTCCATCTATTTCTAGTGCTTGAAGTTTAGTGCTCCATGCATGAGTGTTGATAGTGAGTGACTATTGAGTACAGCCGCACGTTTTGGATGAAAAGAGGAATAGACTGTTTCCCCAAAATGCAGAAAAGCTCAAATTTATAAAGAAAAGCCTACTCAAGTAGGAAGGAGCCAAAGGAAACAAATACTCAGAAGCTTGACAATCACTTGCTGAATAATATAATCATTTTTGTATCAGATCACTCCATTTTGTTTATTTAGGAGTTTCAATGTTTCCATTTGTTATTGTCCAGAGTTTGGGCATGGCCACAGAAAACGTCTTATCACCCTTAGATTTATAGCAACACAGTGGAACAGATGGGAGTAAATGATTAGAAGATCTGAGTGCTCTAGCAGGACAGTATGGTTGAAGAAAGTCATTAATGGTCAGACAATGCCTTGTATGCAAACAAGATCATTTTAAAATCAACCCTGAATTTAACTGAAAGCCAATGGAGGGACGCTAGTATAGGAGAAACATGACCCTTCTTTTTAGATTCACTCAGAAGCAGGCAGCCACGTTTTAGAGGGCTTTCACACTGGCAGTTTAGTTCAAATGGGGCACGGTTCGCATGAAAAATTGGTAATGTGAAAGCTGTCAGGCAGACCCGTGAGCGCACAGGGGTACCGAACATGAGACTACCTGTAGGAGGTGGTCCAAGTTTGGTTGCACTGGAAATGTGGCGTGATTAGCTTGAATGTGAAAGCTACTCGGACTCGGGTGCGCACTTGTTCAGGAAGTAAAGTAACCATGCATTTTGGCCAATTACAACAAAACACATGTAAGGGATGACATTGGTGATGATTTACCTTGGATACAAGCGAGAGTGAGCGTACATTGTAATTGTGCTGTGAGAGTGTAATCAGAGTGGCAAATGAATGGCTCGCAATCAGCTGTCTCTTCAAAAGAGTCCATTTGCACGCAGAAGAAAGCCGGCTTCAATGAGGCGCACATACAGTAAACCTAAATATCTTTCACTCTGCTGCACATAATAGCACCAAATTAATAAAAAAGCACAATACATTGACCTGTTTTCTGTCATGTGCCATGCAGGTTTGTGATGACGTAAGATGAACACAAATGCACGAGGGTTTGAAAGAATCAAGTTGAGTGTAAAACCAGACCAATGCTGCTCGGTGCCGGGAACAATCACGGTCGGACTCGGACCTGGACTGCAGCAAACGTGCCCAATGTGAAAGTAATGTAGATTAAGAAATACAAAAATAAAGAGAATTACAGTTATCCAACTGTTTGACAACTGCATGGATCACTAATCTTTGCTTTAAGTTAGATGTTTTAATTTTGAAATAGATCTCAGTTGGGAAAAAAAGCTTCCCTTAATAAAAGCACTAATCTGTTTATCAAAAAATAGTGAACAGTCAAAGATCACTCCAACTTTTTGTTTCCGTGCATTGGTTGAAAGTGGACCTAACTGGGCTTCCAGAAGAGGGGAAAAGGAATCGGGACAGCCTAACATCTGTTTTGTTCTCATTAAGCTGCAAAAATTATTTGCCATACAACTCTTAATATAATTAATGAACTTCAACAAGACATCAAATGAAAAGGTAGTGCCAGGCCTTACTGGAAGTTAAAACTGGGAATTGTCAGCATAACAAGTGATGTGTCAGCATAACAAGTGATGTGTCAGCATAACAAGTGACGTTCCTTTGGGCTACATAACAAATTCGATAATTACTTGTAAAAATGCAATTGCAGAGTTAGATAAATAAAGAAAAGATAAATATACCCAGCGATATGCATATTTATTTATTCAAGGGGACCTATTATGCCCCTCTGGTGTCAAGTTTCAGCTAAAAATACCCCACAGATCATTTATTATAGCTTGTCAAATTTGCCCCTATTTGGGTGTGAGTAAAAACATGCCGTTTTTGTGTGTCCCTTTAAATGCACATGAGCTGCTTCTCCCTGCCTGCTTTCCAAAAGAGGATGGAGCTTTAACAGCTCACGCTTCGGTTGCTCAGCAACAACAAAGCTTGAGAATCTCACATGCAGCCAAAATGACGATCGTCAGTAGTGGTGTTCAGCCTTACATTGTTCAAACTGGATTTGGACACTGATGGAGAGACTCAGGAAGAAGTTACAACTTTTAGAATGCAACTGGACGTTTCTGAATGGTTAGTCAGTGGATAAATTTATGTAGTTGCTGTGGAGTTGATTCAACTCATCGACTAGCATGTGCCGTCATGTTAATCTTTTGTGCAAAACCCGTATGGACACCCACTATATATAGCGTACCTGTTTGCCAAACAGAGCCATACACACCAGGCTTTATGATTGCTGTCAAATGCTGTGAATGGTCTAACGTAATATTTTTTCCAAAATATTGCTCGAGAGAAACGCTCCTTTTTTAGCAATCAAGCTTGCCAGGGTCAACTTGCAGGCTATCCAAGCTAACGAGACTCTAAATAGTGCTCTGTGCTTGTCTGTGCAGCCAACGACTGAACAGTTAACATGCTTTGCTCAAACTTTTGCCATGGCGTTAGAACTGGTACACCTTTTTTGCTTGCAAAAACAAAATGACGGCGCCGTGGGTGAAAACGTGCAGATTAAGGGGAAGTAATATTCTAATAAAATCCCCTTTCTACGTCACTAGGGGAACGAAATCTGAGTGGCTCATTTTTTCACATGCTTGCAGAGAAAGGCTTGCCAAAACAAAGTTACTGGATTGTCCTTTTTCATGTTTTCTAGGTTGGTTGATGCACTGGTGACCTGATTATAGTACTTAAACATGGAAAAAGTCAGATTTTCATGATATCCCTTTAAGGCTAGAGCACCCGATTTGAGTCTGGAACCGGGCCTGGTAAAATAATGTGCAAAGCTAAAAAATGTAAAGTAAAGCTAAAATAAGCTAAACAATGTGAAGCTTCATTTCAGCAACACAGAGCGGTAGCTGCTTGTTTTCCGCTCCCACACGTGAAGCCTAGCGCTATGTAGCCGCTACTGTATTTTCTTCGTTTAGCTTTATTTTTAGTCTTTTTGATGTCAGGCATTGCAGAAGATTTATCCTTACTTGTAGATGAAGAAACATCTGCATTTGTCCTTTTCAGCAACCTCGTTGATAACCATTAATCCATCTTTAAATCTGTTGTAGCCTACAGTAACTGTATGCAGCAAAAGTATGGTAGATAAATTGGTGGTTTATTCTTAACACAACCAATCAGTGAGCATGAATAGTAAATACACAGTAACAGTTTAATACTTATTTTTTGCAGCATTAAACACTGTTCTGACCAGCAGGGGTCACCAGTGTGTGAAATTTCTTCAAAACAGTGAATAATTTTGCAAAGCAATTGGTTCAGTTGATTCAAAGTTTTGAAAAGCTTTGTATCTCTCGTCACTACCTCGTAAATCAGTGCATTCAGGTCTGCCAATCCAATCAGCACATGATGGCACACAATAAATGAATGCTATGCAGTGTTCAAGTGAGGTCGCTTAAATCAACCACCATAAAAGTTCCTTCCAAATCAACTGACCGTAGTAGCAGTCAAACACAAAAAGCGTTTGCTCAAACCAGAAATCAGCATGCTAGGTGTTAAACATTACACAATTTTAATGCACATGTGGAGGCAAATAACCACCCGATGTGGATATTTTATTTATTATTTAGGATCCCCATTTGGAAAGGAAAATATATAACTTTTCTTCCGATTCAAAATTCAACATAGTTAATGCTGAAAGCATGACTGATTGTTTTAGTCAACTGACAACCCTAAAAAGTAATAATAATCTTTAATCTCATGGGTCTGTATGAAGGCCTGTGTGCTGAATGCTGTAGTGGCTGACTCTGAGTCATACTAAGTAGTGCTCAAAGGTCATGCCACACGTGCAGCATGTGGAGTTAGCTTGCTAGTAGCAGCACATTGACCACATACACCAACACCACATGTGAGATTTATTATTTATTTTAAAAAATAAGGAACTGGGCTGACAGTACACAAATAAAGTGTACTTTGTAAGTTATACATAATATGTTCTATTTAGAGTAACGAGTTAGGAAGCAAATGTTAAGTGATAGGCTACATATGTTTTAATAAATTGTATATGGAACTTTAAAAAATATTATGATGTTGTGTGATGGCAAAAAAAAATACAAGAAAACAAATATTAATTATGCTTTTGGCTTTGTGTTTGCAAAGCCAGGGGGTTTTACCCCTTTTCTCTCTCTCTATTTTTGGTTTCTTTCTTTTTCATTTATTCTTCTGGTCCTGTGTTTGGGTATTCCAACGATGAGAATTCTTGGATTGAGGATTATCCTTGCCCTCTTGTACTTGTGCAGTATTTGGACTGGGGAGCCAACCCAAAGGAATCTCTCTGATCTTCAATAAGATCAGAATACTTTAAGAATACTTAAATGCTATCATCAACAGAGGGGTAGGACAAATAGTTTGTGTCATTAATATGGTTGGATCAATTCTGTGTGTGGACTACTGGATTAGGACACCCATTACCTTTGGAACTAAAATGTTGTCAACATTTCATCTTCTGGAACAAAATCTAAAATGCAAGCCTTAGAGATGTGGATCACTTATTGGGTTTAAACAGGTGACAAATTGAACTGAATCTTGAGATCTATACTGCATAAGAACACCCTTGTTGTTAGTTGGGTTGATTTGTAACAAACATTGCTGTACCTGTTTTTATTATTATTATTATTATTATTATTACTAATAATAATAATAATAATAATATTGTTGTTGTTTTTGTTTTAACACTTTTCAAGAGTTCCTAAAGGAAAGAAACAGAGTCAGCGCTAGGAAAATAAATTTGGTTCTACAAATTTGACTTGTGGTGAACCAAGCTAATTAATAGTCCATAAAGATAGTTGATTAAGAATAGCTGTTATGGAATCCCAAACCTGCCAATATAAAAAAAAAAATTAAAAAATACATAAATAAATATACAAAGAAATGTAAAAAAGCAAAAATAAATAAGTAAATATATAAATAAATATACATAGAAAAGCAAAAAAATAAAAAATAAATAACAATAATAATAATAACTATTTATACATTTATTTCCATATTTATGTATATATTTATTTTTTCCACATTTATTTATTTTTTATTTTTATTTATACATTTATTCATTTTGATTTGTATTTATTTCCACATTTATTTATTTATGTATCTATTTCCATATTTGTCCACATTTATTCATTTCTACATTTCATTATTTCTACATTTCTTTATTTTTACATTTATGTACGTGTACGGTATTTCTACATTTCTTTGTCCGTAGGGTAATGCTCAGAGTAGGCGAGGGTGAAGCGTTGAGGCCACAGTGACACCTTGTGGTGTGGTCGAAATACAAGTGTAGCCTACTGACAGATACTGGGATGAATGACTTGGATGGGCAGTATGGCCAAAATCTTATATCACGGGTTAAGTCATATAATATCACCCTAACTGTACTGTGTGACATGGATAGGCTACTCTTTATTCCGGGCATGGCCGTAGAACATCGTCTGGTCTGGATTTGTAAAATGTCCTGGGCTGGCAAACATGAACAGCAACATCTTCAACAGATTTGATAACAGGGACTCTAAAATGGAAGCGCTTGTTATTTTCCATTATTAATCATTTGAATGAATGGGCTTGCGTTTGATTGAGATTCGGACACCGTCAGAACACGGAAAGGAACCAGCGCACATATAGGCTACAGCAGGGTTGGGGAGTAAAGGAATACATGTAACAGCGTTATGTAATCAGGATACAAAAATCCAGCAACTGTAATTCGTTACAGTTACATCAAAAAACGTAGTAATCAGATTACAGTTACATTTTGAAAAAAAGGGGGAATACTATTAGGATTACAATGGTTTCATTTAAAACTAAATAACACTATATAGAGCCATAATAACACTATATTAAGAGCTGCTTGATTTTACAGTATTTCTTGGTTCTGTTGCCAGTGATGACTCACGCGAGCCACCCGCTGGTGCATGCGCAAATAACACCCGTGTACAATCTCCTCAGACACAAATTGAATCACTGCTGCTAGTTGAAACGATGCTTCCAGTTGCTGCTAGTTGAAACGATGGGAAAACGCTTTCAATTCATGGAAATTTCGCTGCTATTTTGTTTTCAAAGAAGAAAATGCAAACAGCATGGTTGTACAGTGCAAACTCTGCCTTCCAGCTACGAAAACACTTTCTTTATCAAAGGACTAAAAAATAATCTGTAATACCATACTGTAGCCACTAGATGTCATATAGCCCTTTACATGTATATTCAGGGCTGTGTATTCCCAAGCTGTGGAAATAGACATGATTGCTTAGTTTTAATAGGTTTTAAAAGTAACCAAAATGCTAAACATTAAAATTAAAGCTGAACAAACATGAACAGAAATGTTTGATCCGAGCTTGTTCAGTTTGGTTATGATCTGATATCACTTTTATATTGTTAAGCTCTAAACAACAACGATAATAATATTGCATTAGATAATTTATGTTTAATGCATGGCATGTGTGTTTCTCTAGCTCTGTTTCCATGGGCACATTTTGATTTATCTAATTCTGGATATTTCCAGTTGATAACTTAGCCTAAGACGTGTGATTAATAATAAGACCACACCAAGAAAAACCCATTATAATCAGTGATGCCGTGACTGTCCACACGGGAAGTGACGCGACAATTTTCTACTGTAACCGACGCCCCGTTCTATTTTGGATCTTTGAAATATGCGTTGTATTTTAAGCGTTTATCACATGTTGTGCATGTAAAAGTAGGAAATATGAATGTGAAGTGAATTTGTGGTCTCATTTCAAATGCATTGATCAATATGCTTGCGTCGACTTCACTGTAGCCTATATGTGCGCTGGTTCCTTTCCATGTTCTGACCGGTGTCCAAGTCTCAATAAAACGCAAGCCCATTCATTCAAATGATTAATAATGGGAAATAACAAGCGCTTCCATTTTAGAGTCCCTGTTATCAAATCTGTTGAAGATGTTGCAGTTCATGTTTGCCAGCCCAGGACATTTTACAAATCCAGACCAGACGATGTTCTACGGCCATGTCCAGAATACATGGCCTCTCGGGCACCTCCTCCTCCTCCTCGGAGTAGGTCCCAGAGAAGGCGGGACTCTAGGAAGAAGAAAGATTTGAGAGAGGTAATCAATTACAGACGCCAGCAGCGTCGGTGATTGATTTCCTCTCCATGAGGGTAGTCACATCTACCCTCTCCTTTCTTCTTCCACCTCCTGAGTAATGATATTTTACCCAGGCGCTTCTTACAATCAGGCCGAGGGCTGGGCCCATGATAAAATTTTCTGTTGGCTCGCCTTTTGGCTTGATAGTGAAGGGGCTCTTTCAGGCTTGAAAGAACCATAGATTCCATCCTTCTATGATGGTAAGTCTCCGTTCTTCGAGCCGCAGGAAGGTGAGCTTGGTCTATATTTATATTTTTAAATATATTGACCTTAGTTTCCTGTATAGTTTTTCCTGGGTGTGTGAAAGAAAGAGAAGGGGAATTAAGGGCCTGAAGTTCCATTAGGTTGGCTAGAACAATTTATCTCTTTGTGTTGGCAATATGGCCGCCTGTACAGCCACCATATGGTAGAGTAGCTTTCTCCTCTGGTCATAGCTAGAGTTTGTATTAGAGATTAACACTCTTTTCTTCAGATAGATCTATGTTAAGCGTCGGCCTTCGGGGCCGCCTGACATTGTTTGGCTTGGGTTGAGCATTGCTCCTCTGAGTTATTTCTCAGAGTTTGCCTCCTCTCTATCGAGAGTTTTAGAGGCTGAGTTTTAGCCCCAGGCAGATCTATGCTTATGTGTGGCCCTATAGGCCCACAGCTATAGCTGGCCTAGGCTGGGACTAGGATTTAGGTGATATACTGAAGCATTTCACCCTTTTATTACTACCCCTGTCAGGAGAGTGTAGTTTTTCCTAGTTCTGGCCTCCTCTTATCAGAGTTGTCAGGCCAAGGCCCATTACCCCTTTGGTGTAGGTGCAAGATAGATAGCAGCTAAGGTAGCAGACTATTGCTAAGTCTCCCTGGTGCCGTTGTCTCAGGTGGTAGGCCCCTTATCACTATGTGAATAAGAAAATGCTAGTGTTGCTGTGGCCCCACTTTTCTAGAGTTTTTCATTCTATACTTTGTTTAGTCTTTTCCCTTGAACCCCTTGAATTAAGATTCAAGCTTGAGTGAAACAGTGTTAGCTTTATTTAGCTCCTGTTCCCTAGGGTTCAGTACAGATGTCTAATCTGTCTTTGGTGAAAAGCGCCCACCCTTGGAATTCAGTTTCGGGGTAGTATGAATGAAAAGTGAAGCATTCCCCTGTTTCTCAGGGCTGTTAATGCTCTAGTTCTATTTTGCCCTACACAATGTGAGCCCAATAACTCTGTTGCTGCCACAGGTTAACACCTGTTGTCTGTAGTATTAGGCTTTGTTCTGGCCTCCTTCAGAGCATGGTGACTAACTTTTTACCCTTCTTAGCAAGGGGAGTACAAACTGTTTTTTATTGAGTATATGGCCTGTTGGAATGCATAGCTCAGGTTGAGTTTGTTTAGTGAACGTCACTATTCAGTTTGGTTCTTATGTAGCTCCCTTTAGAGTTTGAACACTGCCACAAGATGTTTATTGTGTTGTTTGGAGTAGAAGGCTTTGTTTTGGGCCTCCTTCAGAGCACAATAGCTTGTTGTAAAATCACAAGTTTTGTTGGTAGATGTTTAGTCAGAGTTTTGCTCACTTAGAACTAGCACTGCCACAGGTTTATGCCCGTGTTTATTTGAAGTAGTAGGCCGGTTCTGGCCTCCTTCAGAGCGTGACATCATATATTCTTTGTACTCCCCTTACTTTAAGGGTAAAAAGTGTTTTTACTGAGTACATTGCCTGTTGGAATGTGTAGATTTTAGCTCAGGTTGAGTTAAGCTAGGTAACCTCACTTGATAGTTTGGTTCTCAGATTAGGCTCCCTTAGAGCTTAGACACTGCCACTGGCTGATGCCCGTGTCTTTCTGGAGTAGTAGGCCCTGTTTGGGCCTCTTTCAGAGCATGTTGGTGTAGTTTGTACTCCTCTTGCTTAAACAGTATAAAGTGTTTTACTGAGTACATTGCCTGGTGGAATGTGTGGATAAAATTAAGCTCAGGTTGAGCTAAACTAGTTAACCTCACTGGATGGTTTGGTTCTCAAACTTGGCTCCCTTAGGGCTTAGACACTGCCACTGGCTGACGCCACGTGTCTTTCTGGAGTCGCAGGCCCCGTTTGGGCCTCCTTCAAGAACATGATGGCGTAGGTTTGTACTCCTCTTGCTCAAAGAGTAAAAAGTGTTTTTACTGAGTACATTGCCTGGTGGAATGTGTGGTTTAAATTAGACACTGCCACTGGCTGACGTCTGTGTCTTTCTGGAGTAGTAGGCCCTGTTTGGGCCTCTTTCAGAGCATGGTGGCGTAGTTTGTACTCCTCTTGCTTAAAGAGTATAAAGTGTTTTACTGAGTACATTGCCTGTTGGAATGTGTTGAATAGAATTAAGCTCAGGTTGAGCTAAATAGTTAACCTCACTGGATAGTTTGGTTCTCATATATGGCTCCCCTAGAGCTTAGAACACTGCCATGAGCTGACGCCACGTGTCTTTCTGGAAGTCGTAGGCCCTTTTTTGGGCCTCCTGCAGAGCGTGATGGCGTATGTTTGTACTCCCTCTTGCTTTAAGAGTAAAAAAGTGTTTTTACTGAGTACACTGCTTGTCGGATTGTATTAAGGTAGACTGTTATGTGGGCACTCTACAGTCTTATCTGGTAGTTTGACTCGGTTTCATTCTGAACGAGTTCCATGTTTGTGGGATCTTGCTTATCAGCAAGTTAGCTTTCTAGGTGTGTGGCCTTCACAGGCCGCCCTTTAAGCTTTTTCCCCCACATCTGGGTGTTCTGTTAGCAGATTGAGCATGTAGTTTCACATGTCTGGCAAGGCTGCTGTGATGTATTTCTAAACGATGTAGAATTTATGTCATGTTGCAGGCCCCATCTTGGGCCTCCATGATTTTGTGCCTACAGTACGGTTCATCTGTTAGGTTGAGCCCTGTACTCCCCTCGTTTGAGGGTTGTCCTGCTTAGTGCTTAGCTCCCTAAGCTGGTCAGTGGTTGAAGGCCTCTCTGAGGCCTCCCTATTGAGGATCAGCCCCTAGGCTGGTAAATATACTCCCCTGTGTTGGATTCCTTTAGAGTGCACAGCCTCCTCAGTGCAAATAATCAGGCGCTGAGTAGATCCTAGGATTGAGCAGAGTGTTACTCACCTCATTGGTAAGGGTTAAAAGCGCTAAGCTGAGTCCTGCTCTCCAGGATGCCCGTCTCTACGCTCTGGTCTGAGTTGGTTACTGCCTCTTTTCAGTCCCTCTTACTGGATATCTTCTCTGAAGAATGTGATTTGAGACTCTGTGATCAGACAGGTTGTTGGCCAAGACTAGGTTGCTTTAATTAGACCAGGTCGGCTTCCCTGGTGGCATTCAGGGTTGACTTGTTCCGCTGACAAGTGACTGGCTAGGGTCCCTTCAGGCCCCTTGGCTACATTCCCTTAGAGGTACCCTCTTTTCTTCGAAAAAGAAGTTGGTCCCAGAAGCCTTTGAGCGGCCTTGGTTGGCCTTCTGTGGAAGGCCTCTTTGAGGCTTATAACTTGGGCTGTTGGCCATAGGGAATGCTGTCACTGACAGCCTTTGTATGACCCATAGGGGGAGTGGTTCTGGCATTTCAGTTGAAGCTGCTAGTTCTGACGTTTATCTAGCCATTTTCTGGCATGCACTCCCCTCAAGCATGGCGGCGTGGGTATATCGTTCCCCATATGCGTTCAAACGCAGTGTAGAGTTCCCTTTCGAAAGGGAACGTCTCAGGTTACGTATGTAACCATAGTTCCCTGAGAACAGGGAACGAGACACTACGTTACCTGCCATGCATCGGGGCTGTCTGCTGAACAGTCCCTTCAGACGATAAGGTACTGACTGTTTCTCTAGGCGCTCCTTTTATACTTCCGGGTCGCGTCTTTAATGACGTCATAGGCTGTCGCCAGCCAATAGGATTGGTGAGATTTGATAATTGCTTTCAGACACCGGTTCACGTGATGACGTTCCCCATATGCGTTCAAACGCAGTGTCTCGTTCCCTGTTCTCAGGGAACCATGGTTACATACGTAACCTGAGACATTTTGTCCTCTGAAATCTGGTCCTTTAAGCAAAGATTGTAGTACCCCATGGCTGTGCCCAGTGAGGCAACAGCTACTGCATCCACCAGTAGGGGCTAAGGGAATGATGCTACCCAGTCAAGTCTGTACCCCCCTAATATAAACATACATGTTAAGAATGCACAAAGTACACAAAGAAACAGGAAACAGAGACATTATCATGAGACAAATTCATAATAAAATTCAAGAGAAAAAATAACTATTATGTCATTTTTAAAAAATATTAGAACACAATTTCATGAAGCTCCAATAATGTTGCTGGTGACAGAGGGCAGTAATAAGAATACATTTCTTAATATGATATATTTTAAATATTGTCTATTGGTAAGCAAATCAGTTGTGTACCAGAATCATTTTGTGAAATTAAGTTCTTAATGCTTCCCAATCTTACTGTCCAGTTGTACTATAAGTGGTCTGGGTAATTTTCTATATCTTAGTCATGACCATTGCTGTTCATTCTTTGCTTACAAATTTTTTCCTCATTGTGTTATGTAACTTTTACATTTTGCCCCACAGTGTGATAAGCATAGATCTTCCTGGCCAGGGCGCATACCAGATCTACATGATTCCTTACCATGATGCACAGTTTACCCGCCCATATGAGGGGGATGTGGAAGTGCAGGTGAATCAGCAGATGTATGTGGCAATTGAGGTGGAAGGAGTGGATAGAAGTCAGATTGCAACAGTTCTGGACAACTGCTGGGCCACACCAGTTAATGATAGTGAATATCAAATTCGCTGGAATCTGATTATAAGAGAGTAAGTAACTGACTTGAAATTGCCATGGTTAACTAACAAGATTTATTGTCATCTAAAAAAAAAAAATGAAATAAAAACTGAAATAATTTGAGAAGTACATTCCATATGTGTGGTTTTATTGAATTAGGCCCCCTGAAATTCCAAAAAAAAAAAAAAAAAAAAAAAAGAAAGAAAAAAAACAAGGAAACAATGTTTCACAATGTTTCCCTTGCTTCACAGATGACAGATAAATAATAAAAAAACATTTTTGACTATTAAATAATTTAGCTTGCAATTTTGGATTGTGTGTTTTTAAAGTGCACTGAAAGTGTAATAGGTGTAACTTTTGAACATGTCTTTATTTACATTTTTTTCTGCCTTTTCTAGATGTCCCAACCCTGAGGATGGAACAGTGGAAGTTCTACAGAATGGTATTGACACAATAAGCCATTTCTCCTTCAGGATGTTCACCTTCACAGGAGCTTCTGATCACATCTTTCTGCACTGTAAGGTTCACCTCTGCCTGGTGCAGAATGGAAGATGTGCACAGGTAACATATTCAATATCCATAGCATTTTTTTGGTAACACTTTATTTTAGGGTCTTTTAACTAGTTGCTTATTAGCATGCATATTACTAGAATATTGGCTGTTTATTAGTAATTATTAAGCACATATTAATGCCTTATTCTGCATGACCTTATTCTACATTCTTAATCCTACCCAATACCTAAACTTAACAACTAACTTACTATCTATTAATAAGCAGTAAATTAGGAGTTTATTGAGGGAAAAGTCATAGTTAATAGTGAATACATGTTCCCTATACTAAAGTGTTACCCATTTTTTTTAGTGATCGCATTGCTTTAATAGTAACCTCCAGATAAATTACTGTGTGAATATTATATCAAAGAAAACACAATTAAAATTACACTATAGAATTTGTTTAAGTAATGTTAAATGTCTGTCATCTTCAGTCATGCAACCCTGGACGTAGACGCAGAAGGCACAGATCTTTGGACTTCCATCACTCTGCAGCGATCACCATAGGTCTTTAAGAGAGCTAGACACCCCTGCTGGATTGATGAAAGATGAATGATGTCAAAGATATAACTTTGTCCTTGTAGAGGAAGTGTTATTTAAAACAGTAAACCATACATTTTTTTGAGGGTGGGGTTTTTATGACTGCATACAAGACATGAAATTGTATTAAATCAAATAATGTTTTTCTTTTCTTTTTACGGTGTTCAAGATGTAATACAGTACTATATCCTTGAATAAACTTGGTTAGCTTTGAAATGAATTTTTGATTTTTTTTCTAAACCTCAGAAAGCTTTACGTTTTTGTTCACGTAAATTACAATGTTATTAAATTATTTAATCTATCAAAATGAGTTAAACACAGTTACAGAGTTGATTTCGAGTTGATGGTGATGGTGGTGGTGGGGGACTTGAAACAGGGCAGAAGTCAGAAGTTAAATCCTAAAGCTCAGAGGCAGCCTTGTGAGAACGTCCATATGCTCTGCATGTGCTAATCATCATGCAAGAGATCAGCCTCTGCAGTGATTTGTGGAGGTATACAGCCAATGAGGATGCAGTATTGATCCAAAAACACTGCTATTAAAAAAAAAAAAGAAAGAAAAAAAAAGAGGTGGACAGAGGTAGTTGATATTTTTTTTAAAAGAGTTTGTTTTTCTGGTCCTGTATGGATCCCATTGTAGTCTTTATCTACATATACAGTATCCATATTCAGTAAAAATGTTGGTAACACTTTACTTGAAGCCTATATATATATAATGCATTATAAAAGTATTTTAATGCATTAATTATGCTTTGTAATGCACCTTGTATTGTCTCATGAATTATTGTAACCACAGTTATAATACATTATAATACTAATCTATTCATTAAACACATCTTTAGGAAGTATAATACATTAAAACACATGACAAACAACCAATTTCAGATGTAACAAAGAATTGGCAAATATTATAATGCATTTTAACTTTGGATACAGTTATTTAATATTGTTATTATTATTTAGATATAATGCATTATAACATACATTATGAATACCTTTATAATACATTATACATAAAGGCTTTAAGATAAGTGTTACCAATTGTTTTTTAAACTAAATAGGGATATCAAAAGTTCCCAATCTACCTGGAAACAAGAACATAAACTATATGCACACATGCATTTTGACATCACTATAAAATTTTTACTTTATATGCACATGGAAAGTGAACACAATACACAATAGAGACAAAACATTATTATAAATGGACTTTGTACAACACATACTTAGTATGCAAATCATAAAGTGACTTTATACTTTGTATATGTCCATGCACAGGTTCAGTGAGTATATTTACACAAGGCTGAATCCAGCTACTGCCTCCACTTATTTTATTATTCCATCCATCCATTTTCCAAACTGTTTGTCATTGTATGGATGCTGGAGCCTATTGCAGCATCTCAGGCCTTAGGCAGGGAAACATCACACATTCACATTAACTGCTTCCAGTTCACCTATACCTCATGACTTTGGATTGTGTGGGAAACCAGAGCACCCCAAAGAAATCCACACCAATACAGGGACAACATGCAAACTCCACACAGAAAGGCCTCTTGGCTTGATGTTGATTGCCTTGATTTTCCTTAGGCCTGTCCAGACTGATGCCGGATCATTGTCTGAAAACTTTTTTCAGCTTTTCAGAATAGTTTCTTTTAGCCACTCGGATCTCCTTTGTTAGTCTGTTTCTGGCCTGGTTATACAAGATTTTATCCCCACTTCTGTAAGCATCTTCGTAACACCAACTCTGCAGTGGATTTGAATATCCAAACTATAATGAAAATACTATTCATTAGCAAAGTAACAGGGTCAGCAGTTTAAGACTAAATTCGTAAGCACATAACACAAGACACTTCTCTTTAAAAAATATAAATGAGACTTTATTGATTATTCTAACACATGAAACTAAAATCTTGAACACAAGCACACACACATTCACACGAGTTGCAGAAAGAAAGAAAGAGTTTTAAGAGAGTTTTGAACGAACCATCAATCATTAATTTAACCCTTCTATCGCTTCCTAGGCGAGGTTATTAGACTTTATATCAATGCATATTAATGCAATCTGGAGGTATACTTGAGTCTGTCGTTTGTGTCTTTAAATGGGGATTCCCTTTGTCAGCGTCTTTGGCTTGGAGAAGGGGGGTTTCTCGGGTTCGTTGATTCGCTTTCGTGTCTGGATTGATAGTGGGAAGCCAATCACACTCTGGTGTGCTGGCGGATGAATGGATGCGGAGTCTCCCTCGTGGCTGAAGTTTGAAGTTTTGAAGTCGGCACTGTAGAGTCGTTTATTAAACTTTGCGGCAAAACTTAACTTAGAACACGAGACTCTCAGTGGTGTAGGGAACAGCACATTCCAGGGCCCAGTTTATGGCCGAGCCCCTCTCTGTCCATAACAGCATCCCACAGAGCTTCGTGTTCAAGACTGTTGAAACAGATTCTGGCTCCTCTCCCCACTGCATTGTCACCCAGCACAACCAGTGGAAGACGTCGCCGTCATCGGACTCAACCACGTGGAACGTAAATATCACTTAACCAAACCTCTTTCCAGAGACCTTGGCATTGTTGTATATTATCAGTATATAATTTCTTAATTCCCATTAGATGTAATATAGCTGATGTTAGTTAATAACAAATAATCTTTCGTTTATTTGTTTAGTGCATAATAATGTTCTCTACCTTATTATTTTCAGAGAAACAGTTTATCTTTCCATAAGATAACGTAACTCTTCCATAGCCACACTCAACTTAATCACTTGTATTCTATGTATCTTATGCACTTTATTCCTTTATCATTCATTGTATTCATTTAGTAGTTGTGTTAGTTATTCTTGTTTATCTTTTTGTTAATAAAATTTATTTTATTACACTTGTGTCTTCCTTGTGCTGATAATACAGAAGAGGCTCTACAAGTTAGCAATTTCACCAATCTTTCAAATAAATCAGCTGACCACTTTACATTAATTCTAAATGAATGAAAAGCCCCTGTTGAGAGTGTTCTCATACTGCCAAGGTAAAAGACCTTGACTGGTGCCCTGAACTAGGAAAAGGGGGAGAAGTGGTCATCTGATGTACTCATAACTACACCTTAAGAGACGTGTGATCCAAAAATCACAACGTCAGCGCTGACGTGAGTACCAATCCCTATTTTACTTCGCGTCCTTGGATGGGCGAAAGTAAAATCACTACAGTGGAAAAGAAAGGAAACCAAGTAAAAGAAAGAAAGGTAAGTGAGACGAGAGTAGTTAGACGGCTTGAATGAACCTGTTCGTTCTTAACCCATTTTCATCTGATCTTGATCTGCCTTTGTCTACTCGTCATTATCTCGTCTTGTTTGTTCGTGTCTTGAATTTTTAAATTGAGGTGTATGTTCAACCTCTTTGAGGAGTCCTGGCCAATTAGGATTTAGGAAGGTCTTTGGTTCAGAGGTGACTTTTTCTTCCTCTCACCATAAATTACACGTTATCACCTGGTGTCTTAACTTTTTAACGTTTGGATGGCTGCTGAAACGTAGAATGTGGACGTATCAGCAGCATTTAAATGTAGCATTATTATGTTTTTTACAGTGAAAAAAAATGTAAAATATTTATGAATCTTTCATGTCATAAAGATATATGTATAATTTCCTTTTTATCAATTTATAGATAAATGTAAGATCCCTAAACCCCACCCCGAACCTAAACATACCCATTTTATACAGACTATTAAAAGAATAAAACATAATGGACAGAAATGTAGAAAAATGACAATTTTAGTAACAAATTAAAAGCATTAAAACAATATTTTGAGCCGCTAATCCTACACCTACCCCTAAACCTACCCATAACCTTAACCTTTCTTAAAACTATGTACTGTTATAAACAAAAGAATAACATACAAACAAGCATAATCACAATAATTTATTTATTGTAAAAATGTCAAAAGTGGTACCAAAAGTAGTTCAAATGATGATAAGTTGCAGTCACAATCCTCTCTGGCGGTAATAGTTTTTATGGGGTACAGAACAGAATTTAAGTTATTCATGAAAATATGAATCCGGCTTCTCTCCATGAAGGCACACACTCATTTGACTCACCCTTCAATTTATTTTACAGGATTATTTTAGTGATTCCTGTCACCGTCCCACCAGTGGGATGTTTGCCGTTATATAAACAATAATGGTAACACTTTATTTTAGGGTCTTTTAACTAGTTGCTTATTAGCATGCATATTACTAGAATATTGGCTATTTATTAGTACTTATTAAGCACATATTAATGACTTATTCTGCATGACCTTATTCTACATTCCTAATCCTAATCCTACCCTATACCTGTTACGGAAGGACCGACCAGGAGACAGGAGATAGTGACACAGGTATTTATTGAAACACAAGCAGAGCAAATGGTGACAACAGGTGAGTATCTTGAAGTGAATGGTGGTTGTAGAATGGTATAGAGAATGATACTGTCCTTTGTGATTGCAGAGTGCCGATGGATGCTGATGTTTGCTGACTGGAGACGATGACTGCAGACAACACTTCACACACAGAGAGGAGACGTTCGGGGGAACACGGAGACAAGATAGCAGGTAAGTAACACGGGGAGTCCTTGAGGTAAGCATGCAGGTAAGTCCTTCGATGCAAACGAGACCGGACAATGTGACTGTGTGAGTGTGTGTCTTAAGTAGTGCAGTTTAATGAGTGAGCTGATGAGGTGCAGGTGGCGGTGATTAGTACTCCGGGGAAGGTGTGCGCCTGAGGGCCGCGGACCCCGACGTCGTGGTGGTCTACCTCTTCCACGAGGGGCAGGTCTGTTAGGATGAGCAGCGTGGAAAGTGTCAAGCAGGTTGGGATCAAGGATGTCGTTACGTGGAATCCATGAGCGTTCCTCCGGGCCATAACCTTCCCAGTCCACGAGGTACTCGAGCTGACCACCACGGCGCCGGGAGTCCAAGATCTCGCGCACCTCGTAAGCAGCTCCGTCTTCTAGTAGAAGTGGAAGGGGGGGCTCGGCTTCGGCCACACCAGGCTCTGTGGAGAGAGGAACTGAAGGGTGGTGAGGCTTGAGCAACGAAACATGGAAAGTAGGGTGAATGCGATACTCTGGAGGTAGTTGGAGTTTGTAGGTGACAGGATTTATCTGCTCCAGGATGGTGAATGGGCCAATGAACCTGGGACTCAGCTTACGGCAAGGGAGGCGCATCCTGATGTCCTTGGTGGACAGCCAGACCTTCTGTCCCGGTTGATAGGAGGGAGCTTCGGAACGGTGAAGGTCTGCTGTCATCCTGCGCCTCCGGAGTGCTCGTTGGAGTTGATGGTGTGCTGAGTCCCAGACCCTCTCGCTCTCTCGGAACCAGTAGTCCACTGATGGTACGTCAGATGGTTCCCCGGTCCAGGGGAACAGTGGGGGTTGGTAGCCGAGTACGCACTGGAAGGGTGTGAGTCCGGTGGATGGCTGGCGAAGGGAGTTTTGGGCGTACTCGGCCCAACCCAGGTACTGGTTCCAAGAGTCCTGGTGGCCATGACAGAAGGTACGGAGGTAGCGGCCGATCTCCTGGATCTTTCTTTCTATCTGCCCATTCGTCTGAGGGTGGTAACCAGACGAGAGACTGACGGTCACACCTAGGAGTGAGAAGAAGGCTCTCCATACCCGTGAGATAAACTGTGGTCCTCTATCGGATACGATGTCTTCAGGGATGCCGAAGTAACGGAATACTTGGTTAAACATGATCTCTGCTGTCTCCATGGCA
Organism: Mylopharyngodon piceus; assembly: GCA_039654765.1. Lineage (NCBI taxonomy): Eukaryota > Metazoa > Chordata > Actinopteri > Cypriniformes > Xenocyprididae > Mylopharyngodon > Mylopharyngodon piceus. Next base: position 25,737,665 of record CM077446.1, read on the forward strand.
GTAGGAAGACCTCTCAGAGAGACAAGACGACAGGATTTCGAGAATCGGTCGACCACGACCAGGATGCAGGTGTATCCGTCGGAAGCAGGAAGGTCAGAGACAAAGTCAACTCCTAGGTGTGACCAGGGTCGGTTGGAAACGGGCAGAGGAAGGAGTTTGCCGGATGGTAGATGGCGCGGGCTCTTCGAGATGGCGCAGTCCCTGCATCCCTGCACGTACCTTCTGACATCGGCAGCCATGTTGGGCCACCAGAAGCGCTCCTTTAGCAGCGAGAGGGTCTCATTGACCCCCGGGTGGCCAGTGCCAAGTGAAGTATGTGCAGAGTGGATTAATGGAGTGCGCCCTGTGCGGGTGATGTAATGCAAGCCCGGTGGGCAACCCGGCGGAGTGTTGGTGGAGGCATTGGAGGAGGGTAAAGTCTCCGCCGACCAGGTGATGGGGCTGACCACAACCCGCTCGGGAAGGATTGGTTCAGGATCCTCTGTGATGGGTTCGGGAGCATGGAGTCTGGAAAGGGCGTCGGCCTTGATGTTTCTGGAACCGGGTCTATAGGACATGGTAAAATCAAAGCGAGTAAAAAACAGCGCCCAGCGGGCCTGTCTGGGGTTAAGTCTCTTGGCGGATCGGAGATATTCAAGGTTCTTGTGGTCGGTGAGAACTAGGAAGGGGTGTTTAGCTCCCTCCAACCAATGCCTCCACTCCTCGAGAGCCATCTTGACTGCCAGTAGCTCTCGATTGCCGATGTCGTAGTTTCTCTCCGCCGGGTTGAGCTTGCGGGAGAAGAAGGCGCATGGATGGAGGCGGCTCGGATTCCCCTGCTGCTGTGACAGAACCGCTCCAACTCCGGTCGTGGAGGCGTCGACCTCGACCACGAATGGTCTGTGGGGGTCCGGGTGTACTAGGAGTGGAGCGGTGGTGAAGGCTCTTTTGAGGTGTTTGAAGGCCTCCGTGGCAGCTGGGGTCCAGGACAGAGACTTGGGCTTGTTGCGTAAGAGGTCAGTAAGGGGGTTGGAGATGGAGCTGTAGTGTTGAATGAATCTTCTATAGAAGTTAGCGAAGCCAAGGAATCGCTGGAGTTCCTTGATGGTGGTAGGAGTGGGCCAGTTCTTAATGGCCTCCACCTTCCCCTCGTCCATCCGGATGCCACTGTGGTCGATGTGGTATCCAAGGAACTGCACTGAGGTCTGATGGAATGAGCATTTCTCGGCTTTGAGGAAGAGTTGGTACTCCCTCAGGCGTTTCAGGACCTCCGCAACGTGGTGGCGATGTTCGGCCATGCTCCGGGAGTAGATCAAGATGTCGTCGATGTAGACCAGAACGAACTTGTGGAGAAACTCCCGGAGCACCTCGTGGATGAAGTCCTGGAATACGGAGGGGGCGTTGACCAGGCCATACGGCATGACGAGATATTCGTAGTGGCCGGTGGGCGTGACGAAGGCGGTCTTCCACTCGTCCCCCTCGCGTATCCGGATGAGGTTACACGCGCTGCGGAGGTCCAACTTGGAGAACACAGTGGCACCACGGAGATGTTCCAGGGCCGCTGGGACGAGAGGAAGGGGGTATCGGAACTTGACGGTTACGGAGTTGAGTGCACGGTAGTCAATACAAGGCTGCAAGCCTCCGTCCTTTTTGGCCACGAAGAAGAAGCTGGAAGCAGCAGGGGAGGTAGAAGGTCGAATATATCCTTGAGCCAGAGCCTCCTCGATGTACTCCACCATGGCCTTCTCCTCCGGGACGGATAGGGGATATATCCGTCCCCTTGGCACTGACGCACCCGGAAGCAGATCAATGGCGCAGTCCCATGGCCGGTGTGGAGGCAGCTTGGAAGCTCTCATGGGGCAGAAAACGTCGCTGAAGGGGGCGTAACACGACGGGATGTCCATTGACCTCTTCTCTATGGGACTTTCAATAGAAGTGGCGTGGACTCAGAGACAACGGGAGGTGGGTTGTCGAGGAACAGGAACTGTGGAAAAGCAGGATGGAAAACAGGTGTCGCCCCACTTCAGGACTTCTCCAGTCTTCCATGAGAGGATGGGGTTGTGCTGCTCCAACCACGGACGCCCTAATATCACGTCAGCGGTGGAACCCTCCAGAACCAGCAGATGGATTTCCTCCACTATTAGTGTTACTGGATCTTAGTGCTGCATTTGACACTATTGATCACAATATTCTTTTAAATAGACTCGAAAATTATGTTGGCATTAGTGGAATTGCATTGTCATGGTTCAAATCATACTTATCTGACCGTTATCAGTTTGTAGTAGTAAACGAAGAGATGTCATATCGATCACAAGTTCAATATGGAGTACCGCAAGGCTCAGTACTAGGACCGTTGCTTTTCACTCTGTACATGCTACCCTTGGGAGATATCATTAGGAAGCATGGCGTTAGTTTTCACTGTTACGCTGATGATACTCAGCTCTATATTTCTTCGCGCCCTGACGAAACTTACCAATTCACAAAATTAACGGAATGCATAGCTGATATAAAAAATTGGATGACCAGTAATTTCCTACTACTAAATTCAGAAAAAACAGAGATTCTAATTTTTGGGCCAAAAACTTCATGTAATAACCTAGAATACTGTCTAACACTTGATGGCTGCTCTGTTAAGTCTTCGTCGTCAGTTAGGAACCTGGGTGTGCTCTTTGATACCAATCTTTCATTTGAAGGCCATGTTACTAGCATCTGTAAAACCGCATTCTTCCATCTTAAAAATATATCTAAACTACGACATATGCTCTCAATGAAAAATGCAGAACAGTTAGTTCATGCGTTCATGACCTCAAGGCTAGATTACTGTAACGCTTTACTGGGTGGTTGTTCTGCTCGCCTGATAAATAAACTACAGCTCGTACAAAATGCAGCAGCTAGAGTTCTTACTAGAACTAGGAAGTATGATCATATTAGCCCGGTTCTGTCAACACTGCATTGGCTTCCTGTTAAACATCGTATAGATTTTAAAATCTTGCTAATTACTTACAAAGCACTAAATGGTTTAGCTCCCCAGTACCTGAGCGAGCTCTTAATTCATTATAGTCCTTCACGTCTATTGCGATCTCAGAATTCAGGCCAGCTGATAATACCTAGAATATCAAAATCAACCGCAGGCGGTAGATCCTTTTCCTATTTGGCACCTAAACTCTGGAACAATCTTCCTAGCATTGTTCGGGAAGCAGACACACTCTGTCAGTTTAAATCTAGACTAAAAACGCATTTCTTTAACTGGCATACACATAACACATTACCAATTTATATTTTCAAATCCGTTAAAGGATTATTAGGCTGCATAAATTAGGTCAGCCGGAACCGGGAACACTTCCTATAACACATGATGTACTCGTTACATCAGAAGAAGAATGGCATCTACGCTAATATTAGTCTTTCTGGTTATCCCGAGGTTCACCGTAGTCAACCGGATCCGGGCCGTATCCAGGTGAGACCAAGGACCTGCGCCTTGACACGACCACAACGCAGCCCTGAAGTATCAGCAGAGATTGAGTCAACTAGATCATCCACTGTGAGGGCCTCATCGACACGACAGCCACGACACAGTTCCTCAACAACCGTCCATACCGGCGTGATGAATACGATCCTCAATTGGATGGAACTGGAATAAATACTTTGAATGCTGCGATCCTATTGGACTTACGATGGCAACCTGAATCGTAACAAAGCACTGTTGGCCAGAGGAGAACTGGCCCCCCGACTAAGCCTGGTTTCTCCCAAGGTTTTTTCTCCATTTAAACACCTATTTGCCACTTGTCTGCCACCTGATGTCACCTGATGGAGTTTGGGTTCCTTGCCGCTGTCGCCTTTGGCTTGCTTAGTTGGGGACACTTGACATTTGACTTGACATTTGATATTCAACAGTGCTTTGATCTGCCTGCATTGACACTATTCTTTAAGAGCTGCTGTGCAGCCAAATAATGTACCAGTTATCAATGTAAAGCTGCTTTGACACAATCTACATTGTAAAAAGCGCTATATAAATAAAGGTGACTTGACTTGACACATGCAGAATGCCAACTCGAAGCTGTAGGGGGCCAATGCTCCGGCTCACGCGTCTTCTGCTCACAGGTTTACCAGTTATCGATTGGATCTGGTAGGCTGATGGCGTGCATTGGGTCCTGATCCCAAGCTGACGGCAGAGGGCGCCGGAGATGAAATTTCCCGCTGACCCAGAATCAAGGAGGGCGGTAACTGGAACGGAGATATCGGCAGCAGTAAGTTGCACAATAGTTGTGAGTGGTTTAGAGGTGTTAGTATGAGGGAGGATAGCACTCACCATAGGACGAGGAGGACGTGTTGGGCATGTGGAGAGTACATGCCCAGGGGATCCACAGTATAAACAAAGTTTCTGGGTCAGCCTTCTCTGCCGTTCAGCGGGTGATAGACGATTTGACTCCACTTGCATGGGTTCGTTGGCTGGTTCTGGGGTGCTGACGGATTCTGGTCGGCAGAGGGAGGTGTTAAACAGTTGCTGACCCTGGTGCTCATCGAGACACGACTGCATACGAGTGGCGAAACGAATGGAGAGTTGGATGAACCGTTCCAGGCCGATGGTATCCTCGTATGCAGCGAGATGCAACCGCACTCGAGGATCCAAACCCTGGCGATATGTCGTCATGAGCGCTCGTTCGTTCCATCCACTTCGAGCAGCGAGGGTTCTGAATTGAATGGCATAATCATTAACAGACATGTTTCCTTGTTTTATATTATATAATTTCTCACCAATAGATGCATCCCATGAAGGTTTTCCAAAAACTTCTCTAAAGTGCTCGACGAAACTGGAGTAGGACTGCAGCACAGGGTTGTCTTGGGACCAGATGGAATCAGCCCATTGCAGCGCTTTGCCAGACAGTTGAGAGATTACAAACGCCACTTTGGAGTAATCGGTGGGGAATAAGTGCGGTTGCATCTCCAGGGTCAGAGAACATTGCAGGAGGAATCCGTTGCACTCCTCCGCCGAACCAGAGTAGGGCGCTGGTTTGGCCATGGGACTGGCGTACACTGGCGGCGAGGGAGAAGTGACGGTGTTTGCGGAAGTGAAGGTGGGCGCTGACGGTGGTGGTGGAGTGGAGAGTGTACGACGCAAAGCGTCCACCAGGTCCTGGAATTGATCGGGTTGGCTCATACTTGTGTTCCGCTGTTATGGTCCGGTCTTCTGTTACGGAAGGACCGACCAGGAGACAGGAGATAGTGACACAGGTATTTATTGAAACACAAGCAGAGCAAATGGTGACAACAGGTGAGTATCTTGAAGTGAATGGTGGTTGTAGAATGGTATAGAGAATGATACTGTCCTTTGTGATTGCAGAGTGCCGATGGATGCTGATGTTTGCTGACTGGAGACGATGACTGCAGACAACACTTCACACACAGAGAGGAGACGTTCGGGGGAACACGGAGACAAGATAGCAGGTAAGTAACACGGGAGTCCTTGAAGTCCTTCGATGCAAACGAGACTGGACAATGTGACTGTGTGAGTGTGTGTCTTAAGTAGTGCAGTTTAATGAGTGAGCTGATGAGGTGCAGGTGGCGGTGATTAGTACTCCGGGGAAGGTGTGCGCTGTGGTTGGTGGATGGTGGAGCCTGGTGTGTCTGTGACAATACCTAAACTTAACAACTACCTTACTATTAAAAAGCAGTAAATTAGGAGTTTATTGAGGGAAAAGTCATAGTTAATAGTTTGTGTTCCTAAAGTGTATACTGAGCTGCCACAATGAAACAATCATTTCTATATGTCCTGTAAGATTTCAGCCTAATAGTGATGCTTCACTGAATGACCAATTTTAGATGTATTCCACAGATTATTTTGTATTTTATTTTGATATATTTAAACTGAGGTATTCTGTATTTTTATTTTAAATACATTGTACTATCTGGTTGTATGCTGTAAGGTATAGAAGCTTGTTTCCATCACAGAATTGAAAAAAAAGAGGGAAAAAAGGTATTGGATTGCAACTTTTTATCTCACATTTTTCTTGCAAATGAGAGTTTATATCTCGCAACTCTGACTTTATTTTTTGCAATTCCATGTTTATAACTATTATAATTGTAATAGTTTTTCCTCAGATATTACTTAGATAGGTGACTAATTTGTCTTAACCATTATACTTCCATCTGACTGGTGCTGAAATATGAATAATATAGTGGGGAATTTCAGGTATCATTAGCTTACACATGCTTCAGTAACATGAAACTTTACAGTCTTCCATGCAAGCGGATTGCATTCTTCACTTCGTCCCATCTCTGCTCATACTTTGTGATGCCCGTCAAGGGGTTTCACTGTCCAGGATCCACATCCAACCCCTCATCACTCCAGACAAAAGTAAGATGCTTCCTGACCACTGTGTGCATCCCTGCTGGTGCCTCATGATGGACGTACAACTTAAAATAATTCATAAAACAATTGGTGCCTGTGATTATAAGTATTCTGTGTCTAATGTACATGTTTTTTCAGATTTTTTTCTCTCTGTTCTCTCAACTGTTGGAGGGCCCTACTAAGGATCTGATTCCCAAAAAAACATCTCAAATGCACTGTAAGTCACGTATAAGCCACTGTAATTTTTTTTTTTTTTTGAACATCCTGAGCATCCTTTTTTTTTTTTTTTTTTTTTTTTTTTTTGGAGGCACTATACTCTGTTAAGCAGCTTTGGGACAATATGCATTGTGAAAAGTGAAAATGTTATACAATCTGTATTTTCTAACCAGGTGCATTTTGTTACAGAAATGTATTTGCAACAAATATTGTTTATATGGGAAGTATGAACCGTTCCAAATAAAATAAAAAAAAAAAAAAATGTGTTAAGTATTTTGAGACAAGAAGAAACTAATATAAACTTCGTTCACAAAAAAAATGGAGCACACATTTTGTGTTTTTCTCAACAAACATATTTTCTCCTTCCAAACTAATATTGCAATATTGACATCAGCACAAAAACTTCAAATCAGGATTTTAACATTATGTTCATCATCATTAACTTTATGCATATATAAATGAACATTATGTTATGGATGAGGAGGCACTACACCAGCAAGGAGATCAATTTACATCAACTAACTATGAACATACACGTCCTCTACACTGCAAGAGAAACGTTCACAACATAAACCTTCATCCCTTCATTTGCATAAAGTACAAATCAACATTAAAAATAGCATTTACATTACACGGTTCTTTCCTGTCTCAACTTAGACGTTTGTCTCTACTCAACACAGTTGTACAGTTACAGTAGAATATAATCTTAATAAATTACATCATCATATACAAATATGACGGCGTGGACCCACACGCATTTATACAGGTATGGTACATAGTGATTTCATTGCAGTCAAAATCATATTAATACAATATGGTACCTATAGAGCATTACAGTGTTATTTTTTCAAAGCGTTGTTCTTTTGTTACCCAACATTTACAATTATAACACTACATTTTTTATTTTCTATACATAAACACAACTCATACACACTGAATATAATAAAGAGGATGCTCCCCAATACGATAACCCCGACACATGTACCCTCCCGTACTTCTTTTTGTGTACGTTACGGGATATTTTGACAATGCGAGTTATTTTTTTATTTTTTTTTTATTTTCTAGACTGAACAGTTTTAGACAAATCACAAAGCTGGTAGGGGGTCTTTCCTCTGAATGTATTATGTCATATCCTGTTTGTTGTTCATTTTCACTCCCACACTGAAACTCCTTGAACAATACACAGATCCACATATTCACAATGTTTTCAGTACTGCAATCTGGAAAATACAGGCACACAAAGAGCACTGCTTGCATTATCAAAATTGTGGCGGTACGCCATACAGAGGTCAGCAGTGGGAGAAATAAAATACAGTGGTCACAAAAAGTACTTGGACACTTGAGTCACATTTAAAAATTTATAAATTTCTTAGCTGCTGCACATGATTTTATTGTTTTTATCATTTCAAACTTTTTTGTTTGTGTGTGTGTGCTTGTGCTATCTTTCTGTCAAATATAAATGGCTTAAATGTCCAAATACTTTTGGGACCAACGTACACTATATTGCCAGCAAATCATATGTTGGCGCTATGTGTGAATCTTTTAGCTGTTTAATTATTTCAAAATTGATCAAAGATTTTGTAACTTTTTTCAAACTTGATGCAAAAGCAGAGCGTGTTAGTTAACAGGCCATGAAACTACAGGGATTCCTCAGAGTGAATCAGTTTATCAGACGTAAATATCATATGTAACTGGTGATGCATGTGATGGTCCAACTGTGAAATTCACTCAGAGATTTAGTCTGTTAAAGTGCCCCTATTATGCTTTTTTGAATATTACCTTGTAGTGTGTTTATAGCTGTTTGTGAATGTAAAATGTCTGCAGTTTCAAAGGTCAAAGTGCAGCTAAATGGAGTATTTGTCTCCCAAAAGAAAGAATCGATTCTGAACTGCCTGAAATGAGTCATCAGTAATTCCAGTCTTCCTGCACGAACAAATTTGCATAATGCCAGCCTATGGACTTCATTGGCTGTACTTTTCCTGCCCACAAACAAGGCAAGGCTGGAAGAATTTGGTTTGTGTTGTCGATATGTCGAGAAGACACAGTTTTCTGCGCTGCCAACGGAAATCCACTTTGATGCATTTCCAAAGGATGAGACTCGCGCTGGAATATGTTAAAACTGATGCCAACATTACTGTTCATATCACTGTGTATTAAGTCCTGTGGAAGATCCAGAGCTGAAATTTAGATATGGTAATGACCGTCTGGTCTCCGACATGTGTTGTAAGCGGTCGACCAATCACAACAGACTGGGTGATCTGACCAATCAGAGCAGAGCAGACCAATCATAACAGACTGGGGCTGCGTTCAGCCCTGACAAAATGTTGCAAAACGTTTTTTAAGTGGAAACGGTGGTGTGTTGAACACGCTGTTCTGATGACGCAAGAGTTGCAACTATGGCAGCTGAGAAGGCCATTCTTTGTGTTCTTTTTGAAGAATTTTCGGAGCCTGATGAAATCGGTATAAATACGTGTTTAATACTGCAAAATATGCTTGATGTTACAGTCACTGCCCTTGCCGTCCAGAATAAAAGAGAACATCAATTAAGAAAGCACTTAATTACCATTGTGTATGAAATTTGGTATATAAATAAACTTGCCTTGCAATGAAGCTAAAATATAAACAACTACATCATCATGTTGATATGCTATATTTTTACTATAAAACTCTTACGTCAAACATGTCTTCTAATATCTTCAATTGTTACGTATACCGATCTGCAGGGGACACATTTGTAAACGACTTTACTTGGACCCATTGTGCGAGCTGTCTCTTTAATACCGCATGGTTTATATACATGTTGCTGCTGATTGGGCTGACATTTTTGACACACCCACTAAACAAGAGAAAACGTATCTCAAACCCCGTTGCGCAACGTTGCACACCGTTTCCAGGAAACATGTCATTCAACCCGGAAACCGTAGCAAAACGTTGCGCACCGGTTTAAGCTTGAATGTGCCCTGGGTCATTTGACCAGTCAGAGTAGAGTAGACCAATCACAACAGACTGGGCCATCTGACCAATCAGAGCAAAGGAAGCTCTCGGAAAGGAGGAGCATAGGGAGACTGAATCCTTTATCAAACCATTTAGACACTTTAAAAATTAGTGATGCTGCAATGTATATGAGAAAATCAAGGTGTTCTTTGACCTTTGATGCATGTAAACCTATTGTAGGAGACCTCCAAAACAAAATTAGTGAACTTTAAAATGGCATAACAGGGGCACTTTAAAATGTGCTGTGCATAAGTAGCCCAAATCATTCACAGAAAACATTCATGTCCATCTGAGGAACCTTGATTTGGTACAAGAAGTGACCATGAACACATGCCAAATAGACAATGCTTATACAAGACCTTCTTGGATTAAAGAATAACAACACATGGCTTTGACAAACATGAGATGACACTGCTCAACCATCACCCAATTGGAGAACTGTGGTCATGTTCAGAACAGCACACTTACTATTTGTACTCTTTCTGCAGTATATAGTATGTATACTGTGTACAGTATGCAAATGTTATGTATGCGTGGAATACCCAGATTGATGTTGTTCATTTAGCAACAGCATTCTAAGATGCAATGTACCTGACTTTCCATTTCTAGCATGATGGAATAAAATAAAAATCTAGTTTGACCTCTCTATTTTGGCAGTCTCATCCCATAAAAAGCCATTTTTACACAAATTCAAGACAACAGCATTGTTCGACAATATCTGGATGCCACTCCGTGCAACATGAAGACGTCACATGCCAACAATAGCATGCTACTTTTTGAAAAGTTTTTCGCTGCATAATGCATACTGTTTCACATACTATTTTTTTAAAATAGTACGCAGTATCCATTGTATACTACTACTAAGGTAGTATTCTGTTCTGAACATAAGCTGTGTTCAAAATGGCCCCCTATACCCTCATTCACTATTCCCTACATTACTCCACAAATATAGTCCACTTGAAGAAGTGAATGAAAACTAGTGAGTGAAATCAGACACTGAGTGTGCTGACAGGGCTGCCAATTTTGCTCTTAATTTTCTGCCAGTTTATGCTTGCCGTTTAATAATAATTTGAAACTTAGCAAACTGGCAGCTCCAGTAGTAATGAAAATTTTATCCTGAACTGTGTCATGGAAACTATTTATAGACCTTAATTAAACAATTTAATAATCAATTAAAAAGGAATTTATACCTGTATGATATTACACTGTAGCCACATTGACCACAAATGAATGGATGGATGGATGGATGGATGGATGGATGGATGGATGGATGGTTCATTTGCGGGTGCCATCTTCTGGTCAGATGTGGGAATTCCTTCGCCATGACCCTCACAGTGCGTTATGGGTATTCTCTAGCCATTGAGTGTACATCAGTTGTACACTCATTATTGTGGTGCATTATGGGATTGAACATCGAGGTTGTATCGTTACACCCCTAGTTTCAGACACCTCTACAAATGGCTGCCCCCTCAAATAGTGCCCTATTTAAGGGTATAGGGAGTGATTTCGGACACAGTCATAGATATTCTAGGTTGACATTATGTCTGCTGCCCTCTGTGGTCACGGTGAGAATTGCATACAGTACAGATGGCCTGAGTAATCAAGGGCTACATGCTCCATAGCACATGCTGCTATGCGTAAAGACACAGACATCAAGTGAACGATACCTAATATAATAATCAGCGCAACAAGGCATGGACTGATGGTGAGAGTAAGAGGAAAACCAAATAGCCCGTTGTGAGTCATATTCTGTTTAAACATCATGACACTGGACGAGTACCCTGTAATTGCACACTGACTTTGTTATGTGAACTTTGTACTAAAATACAGCAGAATGGCCACATGAATAACTGTTCAGTTGGATATTATGCTAATTGGAGTATTCTATACTCATGTCTGTAATATAATTTTGAATAACATGTAATCTGCACAAATAATATGTGTCCTGTACTTGCATAACTGATGGGTCATTTATTTGTTTATATCTGTTTGTTTGAATGTATATTATTTTTAAATATTTGCAAATAGATATAGCAAGCTCTTCCTCGCCTTGCAGATAAGATCAATATATACAGTGTGGATATCTTTACTAAGATTTTTTTTTTTTTTTTTTTTTTGATTTTAAACAAGACTGCATTGCACATCTTCAGGGAAAGTCGTTCATATTAAGTCTCTGGCGTTTTTGCCGTGTTATTAGATCGGACAATCAGAGCTGCCTCCAAAGGTGTGTTGTCCTCCAGTCAGGTGATCAGATTTCCTCAACGTAATTGGCAGGGTATAAGCCTGTCCGGCCGCTGTCCAGACGACCTCTGCACCAGCCCTGGTCATCTTCCTCTTCGATCTTTGTTAATTCATCACCTGTGGGTGATACATATTATAACTGACATTCCTGCCGTATGTATAGTCAAAAATAGTCAAAAATAGTAAAAAATAGTGGTATATGGACGACATTCCATATAAAGGGCCCTATTTTAACAATCTTAACGAATCCACTTTTGCTAGTTTAATGATGGAAAAAACGGTGGGTGCCAGGCGCATGGTCCAAAAGGGATGTAACTAGTCTCTTAAGGAGTAATAGGTGTGTTTTGGGCGTAATGTGCAATAAACCAATCAGTCTCATCTCCTATTCCCTTTAAAAGTCAGTTGCGTTTGCACCATGGCGGATTCGCTATTTACCTGGCAGAATTTGCGAGCGGAAAGACTGAATGCTTCTTCAGAGAGGAATCCTTTTATTTTAAATATTTAAAAATGTTTGTGTGCTGCTGCGCATCCGTGTGTGCAACAAGCAGAGTGTACGTGCGTTGTGCACATGCCTATAGGCTCATATTACTAACACACCCTTTAAATAACAAAAAAAAAAAAAAAAAAAAAAAAAAAACTGTGCCATTGACTTTAGACCAGGTTTTTGTTGGTCAAAAAACAGATGTTTTCAGTTGCCTCAAAATAGCAACGCGCCAACAATGCACCTGAACACACCTCGTTTTCAGATCAGCATGCCCATAAATAAATAGATGGGCGCGAGTGCATTTGCTATTTAAACAACGCGGCGCTGGACGTGAAAATGATAACTGCTTCGGGCTGAAACAAGAAAAAAACCCTTGCGTCACGCCTGCCATCGCATTGTGCGGGATGTATGATAAAGCCCAAAGACTTGTTTTCAGTCAGAGAATACATCTTGAAGTAGGTCAATTTTTCTTACCCCAGTGGCAAATAGTTTAAAAATATTTAAAACAATTTAGTAAGGTTCCCTGACACCAGAAAAACAACCTTTTGTAAAATTTTGTAAAAGACCCTTTTGATTTATTTTTTAACTAAATTTTAATGAAGTAAAAGGCCTTAATGTTTCATGTTTCTTAAAACACTTTCAAAAAACTGCACTTTGTGATGTTAAATTTTTAACTTTTTACTTTAAAGTACAATTTAAATCATAATGTTTGTCTTCTGTTGTGCTTTGAACATGTACACTTATTTTGATGTGTTGACTAAGATACTAAAGCACATGTAAATTGTACATGTTGATTATAATTTTAACTGTAGTATGTTATTCGACATCATATTTATAGTTAATGCATTTTAAATGTATCAAATTGCAAATGTGTAATTACAAATTTATTCAAAAATGACATGAGTTTTAATAGAAATGACAATTCTTGCTTTTTAAAGACAATAGAATTATGGAATCACATGTAAAGATGTACTCAGGTCCTAATTAATTTGGTCAAAAAAGCACTCTTAAGTTCAACTAGCATTTAATATAAATTTAAACTATAATACATTTTCATACAATTACAATTAACATGCAATTACATGTCTGAAAACATCATATTCAGTTTTCTCTTAAGTATCTTCTTTTAAAATGTATTTTTCCATAATAAATACTCTTTTGGAGGGTATGCTAAAGTGTACTTCTTTTTTTCAAGGGAATGCAATGACATAAACTGATTTTAAGATCATTTGATCTAACAGTTTTGTCATTTTTTATGTAACCAAATTATGTAGCTAATGAGAATCCTTGCAAAAGATATTTTTAAAAAATACATGAAATGCCAATAGTAATTCATTTAGAGAAATATATCATTTAATACAGAAAACTGTTACAGCATTTACCAAAATTGTTATTTTGAATAAATACTTAAAAATGCCTAAATCAAAAGTATTTGCACATGGTGACATGTTTTGCTTCAGTCTGCCTTAACATTAATGATGACAGCTATTGTGATGGTGTAACATCACTTTTTAGCTAACACTGTACCTGCTTTGAAGCTTAGCTCATCCTGCTCTTGCCCTTCATAGTCATACAGCGCTCGCACTCGCACGCCTCCTCTGCTGACTGTGTCATCCTCGAAAGAGTTTCCACCGCCATTCGTCTCATTCCCCGAGTATCCGGCGGGCTGCTCATCATCGGACCATTCGGTGGAATACGCCTGGTTCTTATCATAGCTGCTCACACTAGTCAAAGACAGGGGACACGTGCTGTTAGCATGAACACAGAAATGCAGCAACCGGTTCCACTTTAGTTTGTATACTTGTAAAGCTTCAAATTAGAACCACAAAGTTTTACAGCCAGATGCCAAGAGAACCTTTGAAAGTCCTATGGTTATTTAGAAAACCAGTTATGTCCTGTAAAAAAAAACAAAAAAAAAAAACGGAATGCTCTAAGGCTGGATGGAAGTTAAATATTAGCAATATATATTCATGATGATCTTAATGGGGATTTAAAATTAAGCAGTACTGTGAACACAGCAATTTTTTTTTTTTTTTTTTTTGGTGCTTTTTAGTTTTCTGAAGAGCAGTGTTCGAATTGATGGGTGGCTTGATCCCCTGGTTTTTCATTAAAACTAGAATACTAGAAATATAAAACTATTATTTATTTATTTATTTTGTCAAATTATTGTGCTGACACAAAACTACACTGTCCCTTATTTGTCCCAATTTCATAAGAAGCAGATCAAATTTAGATTTTTGTCTGAAAAACCTAAACACGCTCATGTGTGCCACGCTGTTTTCTGAAAGAATTTACAGACAGCTGAGTGACACTGGCAGAGTGGATCCTCATTTTCACCTCAATTCTTCTTTGTTTAATGATTATTTGGTACACCTAATTTACTGATATTGAGCATTTATCTTAGAGCCGAACAGTCACTAGGTTATTAAACTTTTTGACATTTAAATAGTCTATAGTCTTTCTGTATATTATGCTAGCTCACTATCAGACAGTTGTAATAAGTTATCTAATGTAATTCTTAGCTAGCAACCCATTCTGAATGAAACAACCATGTCATTTTAAATCTTGCAACCTACTCAGTGACAGTGTTAATTTCATTAAGGATGAAAATGTTCAATAACGAAGACAAGACGAAAATATTAATCATAACGATAATTATTACAAGATTTTAATTTAAACAAACTGACAAAAATATGACAAAAAAAGAGATTGCCCTGCGTAAGATGCATTTTAGGTTAGATCTCTCTCATGATCCCGTCAGAGACCAGAGTTATCAGGCACATTTAAATGCTTTAGTGTACAGTTCCCTAGATGCCTTTCCATCCATGTGTTTCTGGATGTGGTCATTTCCTGTCTTCATCTGACAGCCACGATCACTGTCTCACATGTCTGGGCCGAGAGCATGCTGAGATGGAGTTCGTGGATGATTCATGTCCTCATTGTGAGAACATGACCATGTCGATACTGCGATTGCGACTCTCCTTCCTTGTGAAGGCTAGAGTCCCCTCTGCTGTTACCTGGCCCGCTGCCTCTGCACAAAGTACAGCCGCAAATATGGTTAACACTCTGGGAGACCTGAGGATTACAGTGGGAGCATTTCCGCCGGGCCAGTTCCCACAGACCTCCCGCTCCTCTAGCATTCCTTGTGCTGTCGAGCTGCCGGATGATGGTGCGGATCCTTCTGACAGGAGATCCAGCGTGTCATTCGGTGCTCCGGGTGAGGATCAGATGGCGATAGCTGCAATGGAGAGCAGGCTATTTCCTCTGGAGAGGAAGATGAGGCTGAGCTTTACCTTTTGGGGTTGATCGCTCATGCTTAGTCAGTTTCAGAGTTGACGGCCATGCTTGCCCAGGCCGCTGCGGGCATCGGACTCAAACCCTCCACCTTGTCCTGAAGGCTTGTGGTAGGATGATTGGTTCCTGGGTGCGGTGCACAGTTCACAGCCGTGTTCCGCCCCAGTGCCTTTCTTCCCAGAAGTGTATGAGGAAGTTCAGAGTCGTTGAAGGCACCTTTTACTGCCCAAAGCCACTTCTCAGCCTCCTCCACTCTCACTACCCTCGATGGTGGGGCCGGCAGGGGGTACGTGGAGATTCCCCTAGGTGGAGCGTGCAATTGCTGCCAAAAAAAGTGCCCGTCTGCATCTCCCGTCCAAGGCCTGTAAGACTACAGCAGCCCTGGTTGTTAAGGCTTACAGTGCCGCTGTTTCCTCAATCACTGGGCCATACCGGGTGCAGTCTGGCAGTGAGCGACGCTATGCTTCTGCATTCCCACCACTCCTCAAGTCAAGAGGCCACAGTTCGAGGACACATTGCCTCCTCACGCATCTCTGGCCACCCCTGCCAAGCGAGGTACGAAGGCTGCCCTTGCCCCGCCAGTGGAAGTAGCCATTCGCATTCTAAATTATCTCGATGACCTGCTCATTCTAGCTCACTCTCGAGATCTGTTGTGCGAACACAGGGGCCTGGTGCTCGGCACCTCAGCCATCTAGGGATTCAGGTCAACTGGGAAAAGAGTAAGCTCTCCCCCATGCAGAGCATCTCTTTTCTCGTTATAGAGTTGGACTCGGTCAATTTGATGGCTAGTCTCACAAACGGGCGCACACAGTCAGTGCTGAACTGCCTGAAAATGTTCAAGGGGAAAACAGCAGTTCCACTGAAACAGTTTCAAAGGCTCCTGGGGCATATGATTATGGCAGCCCTGGCTGTTAAGGCTTACAGTGCTGCATATGGCATCGACATCCACGGTCCTGCCACTTGGATTGATGCATACGAGACCGCTACAGCACTGGCTACACAGCTGAGTCCTGAGATGGGCATGGCGCCATGGCACACTCCGTGTGACCATCACACCGATCTGTCACCGATCTTTCAGCCCTTGGTCAGAACTTGCTTTTTTAGAACAAGTGTCCAGGCACGTTGTTACAATAGATGCCTTCAGAACTGACGCTGTATGCAAAGAGCAAGCAGCCTCTGGCTCCTGGAAAGGACCTCGACTGCAGTAGCATATCAACTGCCTAGAGTGGGGTCTGCTGGGGTCAGGTGAGCTTAAGATCCTGTCTCTAAAGACAGTGCTCCTGACCTCGCTCACTTCCATCAAGAGGATGGGGGACCTGCAGGCATTTTCGGTCAGCGAAACCACTCCCTTCAGGGACTAGGTGGTGAACTTGCAAGAACTGCCTCCGGAGAAGGCAGACCCAGCCATTGGGTCGCTGTGTCCCATTTGTGCCATGCATATTTATGTGGACCACACACAGAGCTTCAGAGGCTCTGAGCAGCTCTTTTTCAGCTTTGGAGATCAGCAGAAGGTCAGCATATCACTGGATAGTGAATTCCATTGCCTTGGCGTACCAATCCCAAAGAGTGCCGTGCCCCCTTGGAGTGAGGGCTCACTCCATTCAGAGTGTTTCATCCTCCTCCTGGGCTTTGGCAGACATCTGCAGAGCTGCGGCCTAGGCAACACCTAACACCTTTGCAACATTCTACAATCTCCAGGTGCAGCCGGTTTCTTCCTGTGTGTTGTGTACAAACAAGTAATGTGCGGGAAGGCTGACTTGGTGTCTCGCTTGCAGTGCTAAGCACCGTCTTTGCTCTTCATGTGAGTTTCCCACTTGATGAACCCTGGATTGAGTTTCCTCTGAGCATCCTTCGGCAGTCAGACATGGCGGAGGCATCCGACAGTCATGCCCGTTCGGTCAGCCCTTGTACTGGGCTAGATGCCTCATATGTTGTGATTCCCCCTTGGTAATCCCATATGTGTATTCTTCCATGGTGTGGTTTCCCTCTCAGTAAACTTGTGTCTTTCCCTGGACAGATTCTGCTCAGCCCCATCTCTGCATCTGTAGTAGTTCCATCCCTGTCTAGGCAGGACCTACCGCAGAGATCTTCCATATGTAGCACTACCCCTAGCACCGGTACATATGTGCATTTCCACAATTTTGGTAGGAGATGGCCTCTGTAGCGTCCCTCTCCAACTGGACTAAGTTTGCTTCCCCAGTGTTAACAACCTGGTCATGGCTGTAAGGAAAAATAGGAAGAGAGCCGAAACACTCTTCCCCTGAACTGCTATATCAGGAACAGCAGCTATGACTATGACTATGACTATTTCCATGGTAAGCCCTGTCCCTTCCATCCAATTGGCATGGAGGATCATTTTGAGCTTATGTGAGGCACTGGGCAGGTTACAACTTAACAGGAACAGTTGCCAAAAGGGCACACCACAGCTTGCCAGCATCTGCGTTTCTAACACTCGTGATACAGTTCAGTGGCTGTGGTGCTTTCCATAGGGACCCCATTTGTCAGTCTTCGACATAATGTAGAACATGACTGACAGATAGGGAACGTCTTGGATACTGATGTAACCCTCGTTCCCCGATCGTTCCCTCCTGCCACAACCCTGAACCACCGCTAAATGGCCAGGACCCCTGTCTCAGCTCCTCAGCGTAACCCTGAATGAGTGGAGGCGTGCCGCCATCTTATATATCAGTATATGGGGGAGTGGCTCAGCATGCAAATTCCACTCACCAATTCCAGTGGTTGTTTTTCTAAAACTCAGGGGCTCCCCCCATTTGTCAGTCTTCGACATAACATGTCCCTCCATCAGGGAACGAGGGTTACATCAGTAACCCAGACGTTATGGACATTCAAGATAAATTAGATTTGAAACTAAATAAAATGCATTAATGAAAATTAAAAATTTTAATTAGAAATTTTAATTAGCCTATCCTGCAAGTATATCATTGATAATATCACTTATAATGAATAATAATGTATTCAGTGACTAACATATTCTGAAACTGTAAAGTATTGAAAATGAAAAGTATTGAAAAATGTTTGGGGGTTTTTTTTAAGGGGGAGGGGGTTAGGGCTTTGACACAATTCGAACACTGCTAAAGAGTCCAGTGTAATCCCTGCCAATATTACAAATATAATTAAATCTGAAATAAAATAAAATAAAATAAGATAAAATAAAATAAGATAAAATAAAATAAAAAAGCAAGCTATTAATTACCACGATCAATTATTATGATAATTATTATGATCACAGTTTAGTTTAAGGTCCAATTCTCACTATTAATGAACTATTAACTATGATTTTTGCCTAAAAAAAAAACCTCCTAATTACTGCTTATTAATAGTTAGGTATTGTGTAGGATTAAGGGATGTAGAATATGGTCATGCAGAATAAGGCATTAATATGTGTTTTATAAGTACTAATAAACAGCCATTATCCAAGTAATATGCATGCTAATATGCAATTAGTTAATAATGAGAATTTGACCCTAAACTAAAGTGTTACCAAAATTATTTCATTTTAATTTTCATGATTATAATGCATCCACCCTGTCAAATTAAAAATGAACCCTTTATGTCCAGAAACGATTGTTAACCAGAAGAGAGTTCTCTGTTGAACCTTTTTTAAAGAGTGAAGGGGACAGCAGTCAACCTCTAAAAAGAGAGAAGGGTATTCTCGATAAAAGAAAGGACACTGAGAGCCAATGGGAAAGCAGAAATGATGTCTGACCTGCCACGGTCACCTGCTTGACCTGCATGCTCTGTGTTTGGAGTAGCAGGAGCCACTCCATCTGGCTTCTTCTTTTCTCTCTTGGCAACAGCATTGGTGGCGTCTGGATTATATTCCTGAGAGAAACAGATTCAGAACAGAAAATGAACAGCTACTAAACATTGGGGGGGGGGGGGGGGGGGGGGGGGGGGGGGAGATACAGTTCATTAAACACGCCAGCATATAGAAGGGCATACTGTCAAACTAAAGAAGAATGAGAATACCTTTTCTGAAATATGAAATCAAAAGTAATATGAAAAGCATATAAAATTTAATAGATTATCTGCATTTAAAATGTGTATTTAATGGCTTTTAAGCAAAACGTAAACAAAACATGTGAAACAAATTTCGTGAAATAGCAAAAAAATTAAAAGGTAACAAATTAAATCCTAATTTTTGGCTTTTAACACAGGTTTTAAGAAATCAACATGAAAACTTATAGAGTGCAACTGGACCTTTGTCTTAAAGCCTTACTGGGATATTAGAGTTTGTGACAACTAACCCCAGTCTCTTGTACCCTATAAGAAAACCCAGAAACTGGAAAAGAGCACACAAATGTTAATACCGCTTTGTTCATTAAAATTTGTGTACCTCAAACTGGGGCCAGTTCATATGCATGCCAGGACCATGATTATTACTGAACCACTTGAGATCCTCTTGTGTGTTGGCAGCCAGAATGGTGCGTTCAAACTCACGGTACACTGAGGCATAGCTATAGCATGAAAAACACAAACACAAAAACAAAACTTAACATTAAGGCTCTGACAAATGCATTAAATCTAGACTACAGGTCAGCTAGACCAGGGGTTCCCAAATGTTTCCATTCCAGGACCCACCTAGACAAGTGTAATCTATCAGTTACGTAAATTATCCATCATGTCATTGCATTCATAATCAGACATACCGCTGTATAATCCACATATATATTTAATTTTAAGAAGATATGATTGAATGAACTTCTTTTACAATGTAAATTAAATCAACACTGAACTTAAGCTGGACAATGACACTATTTTCTTCTAGAGCTGCTGTACAGCCAAAACAAACCTTGTTGCATTATTTTCCTGTTATCACTGTAAATGTTACACCTGTCAGCTGCTGATGCCATCATGTACCAGCAGATGGCAGCCTCTGTCTCTATAGACTGTTAGACCCAGACTACATTTCCCAGAACCCACTGCTCATTATTAGTTTACTGGTTTCAGCTGTGTCTTGTTAATTATGTCATTACCCTGTCTATTTAAATGCCTTTTACCATGTACTCAGTATGAAGTCTTGTTCATTTGTTGTGGTTTGCATGTCTGTATTTATTGCATTTCTGAGCCTTTGTATCTTGTTTCTCCTGTGTCTTGGTTTTTCAGTCTCATTATTTTATCTCTGGATTTCCCTGTTTTTGCCTGTGCCCTGGACTTTATCTTTGTTTGTACTGCCCACTCTGTGTTTGACCATTTGCCTGTTTTGGACTTGATTGTGGATTACCCTCTAAATGCGTTTGGATCCTCAACCTTTAAGTCTCGGAGCAATTTATTACAGTAAAGCTGCTTTGAAACAATCTCTATTGTAAAAAGCGCTATATAAATAAAGGTGACTTGACTTGAATATTTGCGCATATACGGCAGTGGTTCATGTTTGGAGCATTAGAGTATATGAAATATGTTCACAAAAGTTTGAAACATGCTTACGCTGGTCTGGATATGAACTGTGAGCCACACTGCGAGTGTTGAACTCATTGCTGTATTCAGCACAGAAAACTCTCTCATGCTCATTTCATGCTGAGAAATGCTTTTTACAGACATATTTTCCTGTTGGTAGGTAGTCAAATACACGCGTGGGAATGCAAAAAATGCACTCCTACGAACATGTCTCTGAAAGACAACAGCGCTGAGTTGAACAGATGACAGAGTTGAATGAACAGACCTGAAACAGATTTTCATGACATTTGAATTCTTTGGTGTAATGCGAACAAGTTTCTTCTAGTAATATCGTGCAATATCGTGATTTCTATTTGATGTGCAGCCCTAGACTAAACTGTTTTTGTTTGTGCGTGTGTGTGTGTGTCATTCACTGAAATGCAAATTTAGCTGCAGCCAAGCAACTTTGCACGACCCACCTTTTCCCACTCTGCAACCCACAGTTTGAAAACCCCTGAACTAGACAACTGTAATGCTTTCACTTCAGTGAACTGTTAAACACTGACACCGGATCACGAATCAGAGTAAAGTGCTAGAAAAGTCCAATTCTTGGAAGAATTTGATCATAAATGAGATCTCAACTTTTGTTTAGGTATCTCAGCAAAACCACAAACTATTTTTTTGTAAATGAGTACAGACACACTGGATGTGTGGTTTACACTGACTTTTGGTTCTCGGTGAGGTTAAGGTGTCGTTTGATGTCCAGAAGAACCTCTTTGAGGAAGGTCAGTCGTTTGACCTCGTGCTGCTGGCATTGGTCAAACACCTGCTCCATGCACTCCATGTACTGTGGTGTGCACTTCGACAACTCGTCCAGAGACTTCTCGTACTTCTCTTTCGCCTGCAGTACACACATAAACACACATCATGACCTATGTCCTCTATTAAATAAGACTACAAAACAGCAATGTGAATTACAGTTTAGCAATGCTAAAGCAAATCACAAAAGCACCTCTAAACATATCATTGCTGCACTCACAACTGGCCACATCAAAATTTATTTAAGAACATTTATTTTTGTATTAACACATCAATAATTTAAGAACATTATAGGACTGTAACATAATTCAATATAGTAATGTGAGAGAGAGAGCGTTTGTTATATCTTTAAATGTAATAACACTTCACATAAGAGTCACGGCTCATTTTAATGGCTCATTGTGTATATATTACATTCATACTGAATGTAAATGTCTCCCAGATCAATTTTGCAAACCAGATTCAGTTCTTTTTCAAATCTGAATATTACGTCTTTACTCAGTGTAGTAGGTAGGACTGTTATATGTACACAAGCAGAACAAATCTAAGTAAATCATTTGTAAGAATTGTATAAATTACTCAATTCAATTCAATGTTACAATTTACAAAAGAAAACACAGGTATTCCTGCTGCTTATGTTTCATGCATTAGGCCAAATGTGTATTCAAAATGTATATAAAAATGTAAAATGTCCGTGTGGTGGTATAGATTACACAAAAGTTAGATCCAGTTGCATGATTGTGCCGGAAATTTAGAATCACTCACAACGGGGTTTCTCTCACAAGTGACTGGGGAGCAGCAATTACTTTAGTTTATGTAATGTGTCAGGTTGATTTCAGATTAAATGACTTTTTTACTTGCATGAAACCAGTTAAAGGGTTAGTTCACTAAAAAATGAAAATTCTGTCGTTAATTACTCACCCTCATGTCGTTCTACACCCATAAGACCTTCGTTCATCTTCGGAACACTTCGAAGCTTTACGAATCTTTTGTTTTGAATCAGTGGTTCAGTGGAAATCATGTGACTTTGATGCTTCGAACCACTGATTCAAAACAAAAGATTCATAAAGCTTCGAAGCTTCATGAAGCAGTGTTTTGAAATCGCCCATCACTAGATATTGTTGAAAAGTCATTATTTTGTTTTGTTTTTTAGCGCACAAAAAGTATTCTCGTCGCTTCATAATATTAAGGTAGAACCACTGTGCTCACATGAACCGTTTTAAATATGTCTTTAGTACCTTTATGGATCTTGAGAGGTTCAGTGACATTGCTGGCAATGGAGGCCTCACTGAGCCTTCGGATTTCATCAAAAATATCTTCATTTTTGTTCCGAAGATGAACGAAGGTCTTACGGGTGTAGAACGACATGAGGGTGAGTAATAAATGAAATTTTTTTCATTTTTGGGTGAACTAACCCAGCTTTAATTTTGATATTTCCACATAAAACATGCTATTTAGGCTATGTGAAAATAATATACCTATTAATGAAATATACTGCCATGAATTAAATGTGAAACTTGTCTTTTGATTTGAGCTTAAAAGTGAATAGTACTTGAATTTGTTTCTTTATGTTTGTCATTTGGCTGTTTTCCGCACCTTCTGCACATCCTGTTTGCATTTCTCTGTCTTCTCATGGAGTTTCTTTTGCTGGTCTG
This sequence comes from Mylopharyngodon piceus, assembly GCA_039654765.1. Classification (NCBI taxonomy): domain Eukaryota; kingdom Metazoa; phylum Chordata; class Actinopteri; order Cypriniformes; family Xenocyprididae; genus Mylopharyngodon; species Mylopharyngodon piceus. Next base: position 25,761,093 of record CM077446.1, read on the forward strand.
GAGCGACAGAAGCATCTGCCTCACGGCCTGCAGCCAGTTTCTCCTCTTTACATGCCATGTGATAGGTCTTCTTTGCCGTTTCCATCTGCAGCCAGACATGCAACATTTTAACTAACTGCAATACTGCAACTAAATGAATGAAGCTTAGAGATTGGTTAGTTGAACTGACTGAAATTGTGGAACAAGTTTTTATAATAGTCAAGGTGGACACTGGAATGCTTCCACTAATAATTCAGTTCCTGTTATAATTTGCTTACTTGTTCTATAGCGTATTACTTTCTTTTTTCAATGAAACGCAAAAGGAAAAATGCTGTACATTGAACTGGTTGTTTTTGTACATGCAATTACAATGATTGAGACTGAGGCTTTAAATGCAAAAAGGATGCAAAAGCACCATTAAAGTACCATAAATGTACCATAAATGTACCATAAATGTAGTCTTCTACATCTGAGTAGACTTAAACATAGTCTTAAACGTCTAAGTCTTCTAAAACCACTCAATAGTTCTGTGTGAGAAACAGGCCAATTTACTGAAAATCTAGCTATTGTCTAGTCCTAGACAAAAAAAATTATTTTGAGTCTGATCTTTTCAATTAATCAATTGATCCAGTTCACAAACTGGTCTGAATGATTTGTTTACAAATAAAACTGATCCGGTTTCTATAGTTTAAGTAACTCATTCAATAATCCAGTCATAGAAGTTATTAATAGCTCACTGAATGGGAAGATTATCAGATGAATAACAACAAAAATTTTAGACTGTTTTTTGACACAATGCACAAAATCACACATGACTCCAGAATACGTTATATAGTTTATGGTGCTTTGTGTGCTTTTCTTTAAAGATTTAGTCCTCATTAATTATAATTGCCTGTGAAAAAAGCAAGCAGCACAGTCTTTATTATTTCTCCTTTTGTCTTTCACAGAAGAATGGAAAGAGTGAGTAAATGTTCCTTTAAACATGTAAACATATATTAAGCATAATACTTCAGTTGAATTTTAGACTGCATTCATTGATGTGCACATTTAATATACATGCAATGGAAAGATACCATAAAGTGACATTAACAGAGAATTTACATAATTAAAACCTTTTCTTTGTACCTCTTTGAGTTTCTTAGCCCAGGGTTTCTGGGCTTTCTTGAAGCCCTCTTCTGCCTCTTTGGTTTCCTTGAAGCCCCCTATTATCTGTCTGTGGTATGAGTCTTTCTGCCAGTTTTTCACCTTCTCAATGTCCTCGTTCATCAGACCGTTCTTCACCTCTTGATGAAGCTCACTCACTTTATCAGCCTCTGTCATCATAGCTAACCAGGCTCGCTCCACAGAACCGTACTGAGGCCCTGGCCACACACACACAAACACGTGCATACAAATAAAACAGAGACATACAAAATCAGAAATGCATAGATCAATATATGGACTTATGGAGATACCTTTTATATTGCCATGGTTAGGGGTGGGCGATATACCGGTAGACACGATTAACCAGTAGAAATCAACCAGTAGAGATTTTGGACTATCGTCTCTATTGCGGTTACGCTCAGTGACTTTGCTGTGCTGAGTCATCTCAAAAGCATTTGAATGCCTTTTTTAAGCCTTGGGGTTTAAAAACAAGTGATTTTAAACAATTAAAGTGCAAAAGAGTAGCGAAGGGAACTCATTTCGGTATTTGTGCGCATACTGTCTGAAGATATTTCACACAGAGATTCTGGAAAATACACTGATAATGTGACCCGGGATTGTTTGATTTTGGTTCATTCACACTGCGAGTAATTTTCTGGAATCTGTGCGTGCGTTCACACACATCCCGTAAAGATCCCGTAAAGACACATGACATCAGGATGTGACGTGTAATGTCTCCACAGCATCTTAAGTTTGCTTATGATCTGTGATTTCTCTCTCTCGAGAAACCACGCTTGTGCATTTTTTTCTGATTCGATCATAACCTAGCGCAACTAGCTTACCATTTCACTAAGCTGGCGAATGAGCTCAGCTTCAGCGTCACCACTACGACACACAAGGGGCATTGGTCCCACCTTTTGTTCACACAGGGTGCGTTCTGGGACTGATCCTTACAATGTTACTAGGTCCCCATCCCAGTATCAATCCCGGGATGTGTTTGCATTCACACAGATGGCACTCTAGCAATTTTATGGCAATTTTCTGGGATCAACGCTCTGTGTGAAAGGGGCTTGAGAGACAGTTTCTGAGCGCTGTCAGAGAGATGTGCGCACATGAAGCCACTGCTTTTAGCATCTTAGTGGGCTTGAATGGTTAAATACACATACTTGTGTGTCAAAATGCCCATCTTTATGAGTATCCTTGTAAACACAGTCGTTTATGTCTTAAATGAAGGTAACCCTTTAAAAAAGAAATTGCATGTGTATCAGTATATTGGATCTGTGCATTCGCTCTTAAAGTGACAGCAGCCTAATAAACCTGCTGCCGTCTGTCATTAATGTTAATCAAACAACAAAAGAAAGAAAATCTCTCACTGCTCTTGACTGAATCACTTTTGTAACTTAAATAAGAATAAATGTATATGAATAAATAAATTTTATTCACACAGTGAAGACTATACAGTGTTTTTTGTACATTTGATTACTTCTACTTCATGTCTTTGTTCTATTGTACTACTACTTGTAATTAGTTTCTTTGTTTTTTTTCTTTCTTTCTTTCTTTGTTCTTATTTTTTTTACTTTGTTCTAGTTTACTTGTCCTCAGTAAGCTTGTTTTTTATTTTTATTGTTTTTTTTTTGTTTGTTTGTTTGTTTTTTTTGTTTTTAGGCTAGTAGCCTATTTTTGTGATATTGAAATTATAATTAGAATTATGAAATTTCAGTGGTATCAAAAATGTTGATATCATAAATATCTTATTTATAGCAAAAATAACTATATTGTGATATATATATATATATATATATATATATATATCGTTATTGTGAAATAATCATATCACCCTGGTTTACATTACAATTTGGAAAAATTTTTTTGTTAAATAAAATAACTGCTTAAAAAATCTTGAGAGGACAAAGAAAGAAGCTTTAGATTTATCTAACTGACCTTTCTCAATCAGTTGCCTCCACCTTTTGGACCATTCAGTGAGCTGTGCGCTGTAGGACTTCTCGATCTTGGCACGTTCCTGAAGGCAGTTCATAAGATCATTGCAAAGTCGATGGCCGTCGTCAATTCTCTTGACTGCACGCTTATAATTTCCCACCTAGAAGAAATCATATTTCATATCACATCATATTACATATAACTTGATATGCAATTCTGCTTATAAGTTTACATAGCCCATACAGAATCTGCAAGATGTTTATTATTTTAAAAATAAATAAATAAATAATAATAATAATATAAAAGGGATTATGAAAATTGCATTTAGTTATTAAACTTAGTACCGCCCTGATTAAGTTATTCTACATACAAGATATGTGCATACCACTACTGTTCAAAAGATTCCTTAATGGGTCAGTACGACTCCTTAATGTTTTTGAAAGAAGTCTCTTATACTTGCCAAGGCTTCATTTATTTGATATAGTAATATAATATAATATAATATAATATAATATAATATAATAATTTTGACTTTTTACAGTACAGAGCCATACAGTTCTCCCTGGTGCCTGCAGGTGGCATAAGAAAGCACAGAGGAATGAGTGCGGGTGGGAGAGGAGATGATATGAGGGGGGATGGGACTCATTGTTGTGCATGTGAAGTTATGCAATGACTGCCACAGCTTTGTGTCCATGTGCTGCTAGTGCTCTAATCCTGCGCTTCACTGCACTAACAATGACATCACAACTGCATACACGCATGCATACATGTCCAAGAAAGCTCAGCGAGGTTTAAAGAGATGGTTTAAAGGAATGAAAGATGCAACATGTCCACAGAGCCTTTATGTCTCTGGGAATTTATAAACAACACAGGTTACTTGAATGCCTTTTAATTGACTGAAGTTGACAAAATGCTGAAAAATCAGCAGGTATATTGCCCAAATCTACAGGGCAGTATATATTATTACACAGCTCTCTGAAATGCTTGATTCTGATTGGTTAGTAGCAACATTCCGTTGTCAGTTATTCCCTAATAACGCTGTGCAATGATGCTCATCTGGGTATTTGAGGCTGGCACGTTTGCATGTCTCTCGTATAGTACCACGGACGGACAGGCTATCTCGTTTCGTTCAAATGCAGCTGGTGCCATCTTGCACTTCAGTTATCGATTATATTTACTGTAAAATTAAACTGGAGGACTTCAGTATTAACGATAGGCATACGGTAATATTGAAAGTGTTTGTCTTGTTGCTAGAACGATTGTTTTGTACACTATAATGGGCTAAGATAACAAGCAGGTAAGAATTTAAAGTCGACATGAAATGGTAATTTCTTCCCTATTGTGACGTATATCCGAGTGAAACGGCTTCTGGAACAAGAACAAATGAAGGACGGGACTTGATTTTGTCCGTGGGGAATTGATTGGATGGTTGGATGGTTGTGGTTTGCTATTGGTGGATCTCATGTGAGTGACAGGTTGCCCCGCCCTCATCATCAGAGAAGAGAAGAGATGTCACTGCAAGAGAGAGGGGCAGTTGTTTTGATTAAAGATTATGAGGACACATGAATTTAAACAAATAATGATGTGCACGGATAAATCATTTGTAATAAATACTGCAATATTCCATAAAAAATAATAATTGTCAGTTTTGATTTCATGGTGACCTTAAAACGGTTTCTTCTCAAATTAATATTTCATGTCCCCGTCATTATTTATGCAGTGAAAAGTTGTGTAATTAGTGGTATGACTGTACATAACCCCTAAATGTTCGTCTTGTTTGAACTTGTTAGCTCAAAGCTGCTTACAAGGAACTGTTTTTTTTTTTTCACGGAAACTTTGTGTTTAATAAGCTAATCAAATATTTCAGCTCAAATCAATAGTTTGTGTCTAATTATTTACGGTTACAGTGTAATTATACATAAATGTAATTATACATAAATAATATTAATGAACAACAGGTACTTACCATAGGGTTAGGATTAGGGTTAGTTGCATGTAATTATGCATAATTTACTGTTATTACTATAGTAACTACATGTGACATATATAACAAGGACACTGTAAAATAAAGTGTTACCTTATTTACTTGTGTGGCAAGTAGCTGTGTAAAAAGTGGGACAATGTACATACATCTAGATACAAACCCTGTTCAGGTTTTTCTGCATTAATAACTGCCTGGATGTATGTTATCCTTACGTAAGCTATATATTGCTCAAGATGCAGTAAGGGATATACAAGTTTTTCATTCTTAACAACCTTTATAGTATAGTTCTCCTTCCAGGCAGGTTTTACCACGGCACTTTATCCCATATTCGGCTACACTGACCTTCACACAAGCTCTGATGAGTCAAATCAGCCTATAAATAAAAACTCATAGTAGCACACACTGACAGGGCTCTTCATTCACAGTCAATCATACAGACACACAAAACTGGCACATCCAGTGCTTTCAGACTGCAGTCCGGATGCAGGTGCTGCTCAATGCAGGTGCACTAATAACTCAATAGCCTGACTGGAAGTGGACCTTGTGCTGGAGTATCTACTTAAAACTGCTCAAACACTAACAAAAACACATAAAACACTAGGTCTGCGACGCAATCTGAGCACTGACTGAATACTGACATAATACTGACATGATGTTAAGATTGTACTGGCTGCCAGACCCTCACAAAGGGTGATGTGAAGAGCTTTGGCAACATCATAGGGACAAACAGTGCCATCTAAATAGAGCTCATTGTGAGCATTCTGGCAGATGCTGATACTGTGAACACAACATCCCCCTGTTTTCCAACTATAGCTGGCTAAACCACAACACAACTATTGATCACCGGCTGAATAACTTAGCAGTGTAGCATTTAAAGGAAGGAAATGGTGGTCTTTGTACCTCCCAAAAGCTGTCCATGGCCTCATCAGCGACAGCGGATTCATCGTAAGAGCCAGACATCGTGCTGGGTGATGCGAAGCAAGACTGAACACGTCTGCAGAAAAGCGGACTTCCTCAAGGACTAAGAGAGAGAGAGAGAGAGACACACACAGAGACATTGTTTGGACACCTAAGTCACACTCAAAATATGTATGAATGCCATTTCAATAGATAACTAAATATCAAACCAACTGGCATTTGTTTGAAAGAAAGCAAAACAAGCAAAACATATTCATTGTGAATGTGATGAACTACACCTGTGGTTACTCTGCTATGACAACTGTTTAAACTTAAGGAGAACTGACTTCCACTAAAAATAACCAATAGACCACATTTCTCAGACCTTATTTATAAAATGTTACGTAGAAACCGTCCTACATTTGATCTAAGATCATTTCTCAAATGTGCGTACGTGTGATTCAGCAGATGTGAAATCTATTTCTGCATTATCCACCTTTTTCCTGACAAGTCTACTGCATTTTAGATTATGGGAAACACTTCTAGTTTGGGAAAGTTCCACTCAAAAACACTGAAACAAATCATTTCAAATCATAAGGTGGCACTTCAAAAAATCCTTATCCATCAGTTTGACTAAATGAGCTGTAATATTTCCTTCATGTTCTTATATTCAGACTTCAAGAGAATAGCGTAAGACTTATTTTAATGTGACATGGTATAACAAGAAAATCTGTGGCAAGAGCTCTTTCCAGTCGCTGCATTCTTTTTCTCCTGATTATTTTCTCTCTTTTTTTGTATTCCATTTTAACAGTATGAAAAAAGACAACATATACTGCGCATTTGTGGTCTGCTCTCCTGATTTAATTTACGATTTATCCCATTAATAATTCCCTGGAATGCACTAAGAATCTCTCGTTTTTCTCCCCAAATCCTCATGTCTATTTATTCCAGGATAATTTTCACACAGATGCTTTAAAATGTAATTGTCTCCCTTTTTCACTTAATCCCTGTTAGCAGTGGAATGTTACTGGAATGTTTTTAAAGCAGGTAAATACAATATTTATTGTCTGTCAAAATGACGGAAATTATTATCACTTAATGTTCCAGTTAAGTTTTGATTGTCAACGTGTTACATACATCATACAGACATGTATTACTACAGTGATGTTTAACATGTCCATAATATTGCTGCGAAAATAATCGGGGGTTAAATTCTGTTAAAAAAAAAACAACAGCCTTTAAGCACAGATGACACTGAGACATGCTGCTTTGAGAGTCTGCAACCTGTTTCTTCATTAATTTAACAGTGGGAAATTATATGAATGCACACAAAAATAAAATAAAATAAAATAAAATAAAATAAAATAAATGCATTCCACCAAGCTCAAAGATGGTATAAAAAAAAAAAAAAAAAAAAAAGATATGTTGACTATAACATAAATTATTCAATACTGATAACTATCAATAACAACACAAAAATAGTTCAATCAAATTATTTACAAATTATTTTTAGTTATTATTTCACTAATTATTATTAGTTATGAGTTATGTCTACAATGTTGAGCACTATTCGTGAGTTACTGCATATGTAGAGCGTTGCAAAACTGCCAATTATAAGGTTTCTCTGTTCCATTGGACTAAATTCTTCCATTGGACTAAACCGTATTAGAGCTAAGCAATGAATCACACTTCTATTGTGCACAAATTTTTATTGTCACCCTAATTTTTATAAATTTTGTGCTAGCTACAATTCAGTATTATGTGGTGATGCTCTGTCATAGTTCAAGATAAGAATACTTTATGAGCCTCAACATTGTCTATTTTGGGTTTATAGACAAATCAGATAGCAAGGAAATATGTTGGTGCTATTTAAAAAGAACTTGACACAAAATACTAAAGAACACTCTTAACTAGAAAACTGGAACAGAGTAACCGTGTAATATCGACGAGAACAGACAATGAATTGAAAGAAACACAGAGCTTAAATGCAAACAAACCAATCAACGAAATGAATGACAGGTGCACATGATAATCAAATCAACAAGAAACCATAGAAACTAACAGAAAACTCGGAAACAGAACTAAAACCCATCCAAAACAGACGTAAACACAGATTACCTGTTACATGTATCTTAACACAAGTAAAAAAAAGTACACTTTGTAATAATGTCAAATTAAAAGTTTTACCTTAATGTACATTTTGAATAATTTTGTTTTAATAATCTTTTGTCATGCTCTAACATTGTAGTTATTTGATGTATTAACTAACTATACTGAAACAAATGTAAGTACTATTTAATGTTGCATTTAAAGTTAATATATCTGAAGTGTACTAAATTGCAACTTCATCATTACAAAAATGTGTAATTACAAATATACATGACATATATGTTGCAATAAAAAATGACATTAAAAAAATGAAAGTATACATTAGTTTGCTTGTCAATACACTTCACTCTTTCCCCGCCAGCGTTTTTTTTTTTTTTTTTTTTTTTTTAATAAATAATAAAAAATAAATAAATAAATAATATTCTAGCTTCATGCATCCTTTTTTTTATCTTGAATGAAGGTTTCATAAAAAAAGACATTTTGAACAAAAAGTTGAGAAAATCGCATGTATATCGTTTGTTTCTTCTTCTTTCCCTGTGTTTTGATCTGGAGATTCTGTACTCTTTCAGAAGATGCGTAACAGTGCCCCCTACTGTATAACATTGAAAACATGGATTGCCAGAATATTTCGTCAATGGTGGGGAAAGAGTTAACCTTTTTTCTAAGACAAAATAAGTAATTATGAAATTACATATGAAGATGTACTCAAGTCTTACTTTAGTGGGTCAAAAAGCACTCTTAAGTTCAACTAATTTCATTTTATATAAATTTAAGCTATAGTACATTTTTATTTAAGAATAACATGCAATAAAGTGTCTGAAAACCTTACATTCAGTTTGCACCTAAGTATATTCTTTTAAAATACATACATTTTCATAATAAGGACTCTTTCTAAAAGTATGCTAAAGTGTACTTCTTTTTACATGGGTTTGGCATATGCATATATCCAAAGTGAATTGGCATTTAAGGAAGGTATGCATTTTATCAGTGAATGACTTCCTTGAAATCAAACCCATGACCTTGGCGAAGTGCTCTGCTGTTTGAGCTATAGGAACACTCACTGCTGGGTCCCACTTTATATTAGGTGGCCTTAACTACTATGTACTTACATCAAAAAATAAGTACAATGTACTTATTGGGTTCATATTGAGTTGCAAAACACTTTTGCTGCTATTGAGGTGGGATATGGGTAAGATTAGGGAAAGCTTTGGTGGTATGGGTAGGTTTAAGGGTGGGTTAAGGTATAAGGGATGGGTCAACAGTGTAATTATAATGTAATTACAGAAATTAATTACAAATGTAATTACATGCAGGTGTTTTTAAAATATAAGTACAATGCAAAAACATGTATGTACACAATAAGTGCATTGTATCAAATGATTAATTTAAATGTAAGTACATAGTAGTTAAGGCCACTTAATATAAAGTGGGACCCACTGCTGACTAGATGTAAAAAAAGGCTAGAAATGCTGCCATTTTATTTACCGCAAACTGCTTATCAAAGGAAAACAAACAATTGTGGCATATGCTGTCAAAACTAATTACAGCAAAAATAAAGCAGAACCTTTGTGACCCACTCTACCACAACTCAAACCTATAACTATATCTGAAGCCGATACAGATTCATAACACAGTAAACCTGGACCCATGAGCAATGGAAAAGTGAATATGGTTTAATGAGTCTTTAACCCAGTTTCTAAAACCCAGATTCGTTAAGCCCACAATGTCTGATGACACATATTGAGCACAGTAGAGGAAGCATAATGACACAGGCAGCCATCTTGTAAGAGTCTTCAGGTTTCGCTGTTTATTAGCTATTTGGTCCTCATGGCTATAATGGCCAAGTAATATGAAGCCATTCATTCACCAAAAAAAAAAAAAAAAAAACCTTAACTAGTGATGTTTGCATATTCATGGATGACACACTGTACTGAAATCACTGAACAGTGATACATTAAAAGAAGGGTAAAAACAAAACAGAACATACACTGTAAGAAAAAAATCTGTACAAAAACGGAAAAGATACCGTTAATTTTCTGCCAAGACATTTTTTTTTAAGATCGCGGATATTTCCTTTAAGCCTAAAACACAACACAATGCGATGCGTAGTTCAAAATACGAGGAAAACACCTGTGAAAAATCAATATGGAAATTTCCTTTATGTAAACACTACTCTGTGCCCAATTTTTTTGGGAGCATTTTTTAGAAAATATATGTATGATTTAATGGGATTTTCTGAGAAAGCTGTCTATTCCTTTTGAACAATGGGGCAACTGTACACTAAACAAACTGTATAAGACAATAAAGAGTTTACACAGAATAAATTCTTACATATTGAAGTTTATTTTGCTCAACCCACTGTGTCAAATTACCTTTTCTAGTTTTATCTCTACAAGTTTGCTCGTATGTCAAGCATGAAAATTCATTCTCAAAACAAAGTCTCACTAATTTGAATTAGGAATGCCCATGAATCATGTCATGAAACCATATCCACTTCACAGTTCTCCTTCACAACACGTTGCATGACAGATATGTTGATGCCAGAAGACTGACTCATTATATATCTCATTTATGGTTAACCAGTCGCCATTTAAACAGCATATCATAGAAACACAGAGGCGAAGCTGATATCAGCAATCTCTGTTCAGTGTCAGGACAACAGCTGGGTTTCAGTACAAGTGATATTACTAAAATTAATATTTAATGATTTGTGAACTGCGAGACAGTCCATATTCAGCTCTCCTTTTATTCAGATTACAAAGATAACTAAACTATAATGATTCAATAATCATTCTAGTCATTTGAGAATAGCGAAGTCCACATTAACAACACAGAAGAACAATATCATTGCAATCACTTTCAGAACAGATTTTTTTTTTCTCCAGCAGATGCCAATTAAAACATTGACGGCCAATCAAAGTCTATGCTGAATGCGTGGCACAATTCCCCATCTTGCAGGTCAGCTCTCGGTTGTGTAGGATGCAGCAGATGCTAGTCCACATATGTGCCTGGATATATGCCTGATTAAATCATTCTTCTCCATAATTTGATGAATTATTGCTGCTATGATAAACAGAAAATGTAGACAAGCATCTCTTTTAAATAGCACAATATTAATTGCAGCAGATAATGCGCTGATTTTGAGAAACAATAATGTGGCAAATTTACACAGAAAGGAGGTGTGTTTGTATTGAAAGGAATTACCGTTACTTAATTTACATGAGTTTGTCATAATGTTATACAAGAACTGATCCTTGCGAAAAAGAAGTACACTTTAGCATTCTTTTAAAAATTGAAACATGTATGTCATGTGTTTAAATATATTAAGACTTTTGTAATGAAGTTGCAATTTAGTTCATTTAAAATATATTAACGTTAAAGGATTAGTTCACTTCAGAATTAAAATTTCCTGATAATTTACTCACCCCCATGTCATCCAAGATGTTTATGTCTTTCTTTCTTCAGTTAAAAAGAAATTAAGTTTTTTGAGGAAAACATTTCAGGATTTTTCTCAATATAGTGGACTTCACTGAGGTTCAGTGGGTCGAAGGTCCAAATTGCAGTTTCAGTGCAGCTTCAAAGGGCTCTACACGATCCCAGCTGAGGAATAAGGGTCTTATCTAGCGAAACGAATGGCCATTTTCTAAAAAAAAAAATTACAAATTTATGTACTTTTTAACCACAAATGCTCGTCTTGCACCGTTCTGCAATCCGCCACATATTACGTAATCACGTTGGAAAGTTCACGCGTGACGCAAGCAGAAGTAGGATGAAAAACATTTTCTAATCCAACTTCAAAATCGTCCGACATCGTTGCCATTTGACTTAATCTTTGCACGTTCGCTTTGTATACACTGGATCGGTACTTTCGCCTACGTCACGAGTGACCTTTCCAACGTTATTACGTCATGCGTGGCGCATCGCAGAGCAGTGCAAGACAAACATTTGTGGTTAAAAAGTATATATATTTTTATTCTTTTTAGAAAAAGACCGAGCATTTCGCTAAACAAGACCCTTATTCCTCATCTGGGATCGTGTAGAGCCCTTTGAAGCTGCATTAAAACTGCAATTTGGACCTTCAATCCATTGGACCCCCTGTGAAGTCCACTATATGGAGAAAAATCTTGGAATGTTTTCCTCAAAAACCTTAATTTCTTTTCGACTGAAGAAAGAAAGACATAAACATCTTGGATGACATGGGGGTGAGTAAATTATCAGGAAATTTTAATTATGAAGTGAACTAATCCTTTAAATCTAATATTGAATAACACAGTTAAAGTAGTGTAAATACTTTATATGCGCTTTAGTAAGTTAGTCAGCACATCATAATAAGTGTATTCTTTACAGGATGACAAAAGATTATTAAAACACTATGACTTAAAATGCACTTTAAGGTAAAACATTTAATTTGACATTACTACAAATCTTTTTAAAAGTGCACTTAAGTGTGTTAAGAAACATGAAAGTGTGCTCTTTTTAAAACACTCAAGCAGGATTTTATTTTATTATTATTTTATCTGCATGTATACAGTATACATGTATACAGTTTTTTTTAAAAAAATATATACTTTTAAGATTTGAAGTACACTACAAGTGCACATTCAATACAATTAGGCACACTTCTTTTCCACAGGGGATGACACTTGATTGCAAGTGGTTAATAATGCTTTTGCACCACTGTTGTGTGCAATAGTGGAACAACCACTTAGTGAATTTGCCCTAAAGTGTTGTCTGAAAAATAATGACTGCCTCTGTCACTTCTCTGGCATTTTATCAGAACATTTTCTGAACTGAGTTACAATATACTAATTACAGTGATTACACCTAGTCTAACCTGTCAGCGGTCAGGAAAACAGTGACAAATTGTTGCCAGTATGAGAAAAACTATTATTATATATTATCAGAAGACAAGACAGTGCTGTAACATGAATTGCTTACTGCAAATCATGCTCAATCTACTGCTGTATCTGTTATTAGTTTTGGATTATCTATTGAACTACATAAGCATACCAAAAGAGGTTATTTACAATATTTATATTAGGATACAGTTATGTAGATATTTAGAATACTGCAGGAGATAGTCTAAGGAGAAAGTCACCACTCTTTGTCTAGATTACAGCTCTGCTCACTCTCAACCAACTTCATGAGATTCACGGGATGTTTTTTTCAACAGCACTGAAGGACATGTTCCATGTAAACAAAACTAAATAAAATAAATAAATAAATAAATAAATAAAAAAAAAAAAAAAAAAAAAAAAAAATATATATATATATATATATATATTTTTTTTTTTTTTAGAGAAAAGCATAGGCACAAATCATATTTATTTACAAAACAAATTTCAAGCATCTTATCAAAAGCATGCAGATCAAAAAGATCATGAGAACATTTCAGTGAAGCATGTCCAAACATTTGACTAGCAATATCATCTGCGTTTTTGCAGTGGTTTTGTTGGTCTAGTTGGTCTACTGATCTTACTCAAAAATGCCAAATAGACCCCTAGCAGAACCAAACATGAGGAAAAATGATTCCATTCAGCTTTGTTATCATCTTAGCTCTTTTATTTGATTTAAAAAAAAAAAAAAAATATGAACTTACCAACGGTGAACCCATTCACAAACAATGGTAGGACCTTTTAAGAGTAAAATGTTCCAGATATCATTACACGGGTCCGGCTGGTTATATTATTTTTTTGTTCTGTACTAGAGTCTTATGCGGTCTTGGTTTTGGAGTGTGTCTGGAGCTCATGTAGGATAATCCTGCGGTGTTCCACTTGAATAGCTTAGACCGCATGAGGCAAGGGGTTATGGGGAGGAGCGAGAGAATGAGAGAGAGAGAAAGAGAGAGAGAGAGAGAGAGAGAGAGGGAGAGAGGGAGAGAGGAGTGGGTGGAGAAGATGCACTGGGAAATAAGGAATAAGGAAAATAGCTCCACAGGTTTGGACCTCTAACAGAGGTGACAGCTAAGGGGCCGTTTACACAACATTGTTTTCAAATAAAAATGGAACTTTTTAAGCATTTTGGCCGTTCATTTACATGACAACAGCGTTTTGGGGGCCTGAAAATGCAAACTTTTGAAAACGGGATTCAAAGTGCAAGTTTTTGAAAACTATAGCGTTATCGTCTCTGTGCAAACAACAAAAACATGAATTTGTGAAAACGGAGATGTCATGTGCATACGTATTTCATGTTCATGCGTAGTGTTTCTTTACAAAGTGACATCACCATCTACTGGCCTGGCATGAATAATAGAGCGTTTTTAGTTGTTTTTGGGGATTCGTGTGAACGGGATCGTTTTGGCAACGTTGTCATCTGTACACGAAAAACGAAAAGATAAAACCTTTCTGTTTTTAGTGCATTGTTGTTGTGTAAACGTACCCTTAAATAAATCCAGTGACGAAATAAGAGGTGAACTGAGGGGACAATGTTCTGGTTGACATGAATTGACACAGACAGGAGGAGAGAGAAAGACAATGTCTCATGTTCTGTGTGATTCTGGGGGTGCAGGGAGACATGTTTTTATTAGCATGACATCACCTTGACAACAGAGTAATGTAATGAGAATACATGCCATGCATTAGAGGCAGCCTATTAATTTGCCCCCCTTCAGTATTCATTTACAGATATTTAACAATACTTTGCTTGCTCTTATCTGTCTTTCCTTTATTTATTTATATATATATATATATTTATATATATAAGGACTGTCAATCAATTATTCATTATTTAAATAATGTGGCAGATTAATTATAGGAACTAACTGGCTAAGTTACTATATTGTTCATTTCCATGGGACAAGCGGACTTGCAAAAAGATGTTTAGCATTTGGCACTTCAAGCTTGAATTTGACTTTACATACAGGTCAGAAAAAATTATGTTTTAATTTTTAAAAGTATAATTACATATTTTTTCTAAATGAATGTGTTAAATTGACAGCCCTAATGTTTATGTTTAGCAGCTACTTTTATTCACAGCAATTTGTAGTGCATTTAAGCTATACATTTTTATCAGTATGTGCGTTCCCTGCGGCCTTGCCATTGCTAGCAACCTGGTCTACCAGTTGAGTCGTCTCAGCCTCAGACGTCACGGCTTACCACGGATCGTTGGCTGAACATCTGATGCATAAGGCACACAAAATGGGAAACACTTCAGGAGTATGAAGTAGTCATCTGTGATTGGTTGAATCCTATCCTCTTGGAAACAAAGCCATTGTAACGCCAAAGCACCTCATGGAAGAAGAAAGCCGTCATGTTTATAACTGTGACAATGAACGCTTATCAGGATCAACTAAATGCAGGATTTTCAATAGTATGTCATGTTCCTGAATGAATAAATTATTAGATGCACGCTGTTCTGTTATCGTAGACACATTGCCTTTACATTTTCACACCCCTAAACAGGACACGGAACAAAATGAACTGTAATTGGTTGCTTTACATCTTGGGCAGTCCTTGGCCAATGAAAGCTGCGATGGAGTCCAGACCTTTTACCATCAGTCTGAAGGTCTGGCTACGCAAGACTACTAGTTGAGCTTCAGGGAAACCATAGAAGAGGGGAGAAATGGGATCAGGAAAAAAATAATTGTGACTCTGACTTGTGCCATAATTATTTCTGGAGCACATATGCTAAATGCTGCACTACTGCTTTGTAACATGTTAGTACATAATCTCACTATTTCTTGAATGGTTTTCTTTGAAAACACTTGGTGTTAATGAATGCCTAGTGCAGAGGTCTCCAAACTCAGTCCTGGAGGGCCGCTGTCCTGTAAAGTTTAGCTCCAACCCCAATTAAACACACCTGAACCAGCTAATCAAGGTCTCACTAGGCATACAAGAAACTTTCAAGCAGGTGTGTTGGAGCTGGTTGGAGCTAAACTCTGCAGGACAGCAGCCCTCCAGGACCGAGTTTGGAGGCCTCTGGCCAAGTGAATGAAAACTATCGCACATACATGTAAACCTATTATAGTAAGCAGATTTCAGAGACTGCTAAATATATCGCACGCGTCTCCCTGCAGCAACTGTGTTTGCAGGGTTTGCTGCAGACAAGTCTCATGAAATTACTAAGATGAGCTGTCTGATCTATAAGAGACTATTAGATGTTGAACAGTTATTTGTTATGGGCCCTTTGATAAGTTTTATATATAAGAAAGCACTGGCTTATGTAAAATGCTAAAGTAATAAGAGTATCTGAAGGAAAGGTGCATCCATAATTCATGCTCTCGCTTTTTGTATGCAAACACTCATTGCATCATTGCAAACTCTTGTCTATTACATGCAAAATGCATTTTCTCACAAATTGCATGCATTATCAGTTCAGAAATAAAGAATGTGAAACAAAAGAAAATGGAGATTAGTACTTTTTAGAAGTTTCTAATTAAAAGGAAAAAAAAACTTTACATTATATTACTTTTGTCCAAAGTCATTTACAGCACTGCATTATGATTTGCAATGCCTACTCTCACAGTCATTTGATGCACTAAATGATTTGAACCAACTGAAAGGCAGTTAAAAACACTTTTGATCAAAATAAGTAAACTTGAACATTTCAAATTCTGAAAAGGTGCGTGACTGGATAAATCGCTGCTCTTCTCTATCATTAAAAGCTCAGATAAGGCTCCTCTCCATCATTTGATGAATTATCGCTGCCATGATTGCTATAAAAAAAGTCTCATTTAAATACAAATTTGTTTGCTTTCCACAGACAAGTGAGTTACAATCTATAATAAGCCTAATTTACATAGAAAGGAGGCATGATTGTGCTGAAAACATTGGCAATGACTTCATTAAATGGCACAATGCAGTGCAGATTTGTTTTGTAAAATATAGTTACATTTTGCAAATATATTATTATTATTTGCAATCATACACCGATCAGGCATAACATTATGACCACTGAATGAATGAACACTGTGAATAACAATGAACAATGAACACAGTGAATAACACTGATTATCTCTTCATCACGGCACCTGTTAGTGGGTGGGATATATTAGGCAGCAAGTGAACATTTTGTCCTCAAAGTTGATGTGTTAGAAGCAGGAAAAATGGGCAAGCGTAAGGATTTGAGCAAGTTTGACAAGGGCCAGAATTGTGATGGTTAGACGACTGGGTCAGAGTATCTCCAAAACTGCAGTTTTTGTGGGGTATTCCCGGTCTGCAGTGGTCAGTATCTATCAAAAGTGGTCCAAGAAAGGAACATTGGTGAACCAGCGACAGGGTCATGGGCGGCCAAGGCTCATTGATGCATGTGGGGAGCGAAGGCTGGCCCGTGTGGTCTGATCCAACAGACGAGCTACTGTAGCTCAAATTGCTCAAGAACTTAATGCTGGTTCTGATAGAAAGGTGTCAGAATACACAGTGCATCGCAGTTTGTTGCGTATGGGGCTGCATAGCCGCAGACCAGTCAGGGTGCCCATGCTGACCCCTGTCCACTGCCGAAAGCCCCAACAGTGGGCACGTGAGCATCAGAACTGGACCACGGAGCAATGGAAGAAGGTGGCCTGGTCTGATGAATCACGTTTTCTTTTACATCACGTGGATGGCCAGGTGCGTGTGTGTCGCTTACCTGGGGAACACATGGCACCAAGATGCACTATGGGAAGAAGGCAAGCCGGCAGAGGCAGTGTGATACTTTGGGCAATGTTCTGCTGGGAAACCTTGGGTCCTGCCATCCTGCCATCCCTACCTAAGTATTGTTGCAGACCATCTACACCTTTTCATGGAAACGGTATTCCCTGGTGGCTGTGGCCTCTTTCAGCAGGATAATGCACCCTGCCACAAAGCAAAAATGGTTCAAGAATGGTTTGAGGAGCACAACAAGTTTGAGATGTTGACTTGGCCTCCAAATTCCCCAGATCTCAATCCAATCGAGCATCTGTGGGATGTGCTGAACAAACAAGTCCGATGCATGGAGGCCCGCCTCGCAACTTACAGGACTTAAAGGATCTGCTGCTAACATGTTGGTGCCACATACCACAGCACACCTTCAGGGGTCTAGTGGAGTCCATGCCTCGACAGGTCAGGGCTGTTTTGGCAGCAAAATGGGAACCAACACAATATTAGGAAGGTGGTTGTAATGTTATGCCTGATCTGTGTATTATTACAAAATCATCTTGACAAGATTTCTGTTTTTCTCCATTCAAGAAGATATGTATATTACAGTTTTTCACAATTGCCACATTTCACAAAAGACACATTTCTTGAAACCTTCACTAATTTTCTCACAACATTAAACACAAATCCAAACTTTCAAACTAAATTTACAAAACCCCTGACTCTTCTGGCAAAATCATACAATTGCTTCAAAAACATTTCACATGTATTTAAAATCAAACAATACTTTCAGATCATACACACATCAGTCTATAATATAAGCATTACAGATCATTCATTAGACACTACATCAAAAAATGGAGAACACAGCATCCAGAACGTTACAGAAAAAAAATTATATCATATACAGTAAACATTTTTTGCAATCGCATAAAGAAGTATAGTAATTGCAACTGAGTAATTGCAACTGAATATATTGTGTACTATATGTACTGCAAGTATAGTATTGTACTGAATGTTGAATAGTACTTAATGTCTGTATATTCAGCACTATACTGTAAAAATGCTGCAGTCCAACTGCATAACCCAAAAAGGTCAAATAAAACTCTAAACAAAAACACACTCAAATACACTCAAATACTGTAAGTTGTGCAATTGTAAAATCAAGGTCCATGAGAGATTCATTCTGCATCAGCATCACGTCTTTGTTCTGGGTCCGGCCTGAGGACTTTGTCCCTATCACAGGCAATGTCGTCTCTTACCAGGCAAAGGGAAAAACCCTCTCTAAACCTTGCTCTTTCTCGTCCTCATCCTCTTCCTCCTTGTCCACCACCTCTCTTACACATACTCTTCCTCCTCTCCTTTTTTGATTGTTTCCATCTATTGTTTGTATCAACTTTCAGTGTGCCTCTGCCACCTGTGCATTCTGAATTGGCTCATATTTTGTACAGTTGGTTTGATCATTAGAAAAAAGTATGAACAATTTTGAATCGTTGTGTGTAAATGATGACAACTGTTTTAGTTGTTTAACTTTTACAGCTTGTGTTTACCATTTTGCGACACAAATGCATCACAGTGCAAAATGTGTTTTAGTGAGTGAGATGTGTTGAAATTTCTCCTAAAAGAGTGCATGACATTTCTGAACAGTGTCTAATTGCCTGAACTTGTTTAAGGTTTTACAGAAGGAGTGATTTATTCAACAAATTGGTTTAGGCTAGTGAGAATTTGGTTCAAAGAATGGAGTTTAGTGTCTTAGCAATTGTGAAAAACTGTAAAGTATTTAAATCTTTATTGTTGTTAAAATTAATAATCTCAATTAAAATAATCATTATTGATAAAGTACAGAGTCATATACCTGTACATTATATTTTCATTTTACTTGAAATATGCAAGGGGTACAACAAAACATTTAGCTTTACCTTCAGCTTTGCTCAAACTAATAGAAAATGGTGGGAAAACATATGTCAAATCAATTTATTTTTTTATTTTTTTTTTTTTCCCCAGACTGGTCCAGCTAATGCAATGTGTTCTTGAGTAAATAAAAGAGTTGATAACTCTGTCAAAAATATTTTAATTGCAAGGTGGGACTTCCATTCCTATACCTGCCATATTAGAGCATTGCAATTCCTCTCAATCATATTTCTGAATAGTTATAGTAGTATAATAGTAATATTCCTCTCCCTGTCTTTAATAAAGAAAATGACTCCTGGTTGAACACCTTGGGGTCAGTAAATTCGCTGCTTAATGTTGAGAGTCTGGGATAAACAAAAAGACTGAGAAAAAATAGAGATGAAAGCATAATTATATGTGAGGTGTAGCAAGTGTTGTCAGTGATATGGCGAGGGAGGAGTATGTGAGAGAGAGAGAGGCCGATCACCCAGGTGAGCTCTGGCTACAGTCCATTATCTAAGCAGATCAGAGCAGAGACGCCACAGCTAATAACTGAGGAGCTTAAAGCATGTAAGAAAAGCATGCTGGAGTTGCCAGGAAACAGCGCTCTCTCAGATAGTGCTTTCATCAGAAGCAGCCTGATAGGCTGAGCCGTGATTAAGCAAGTCATGTGACTGGAGGTTCAAGGGGTCTGATGTAATGTGGAAGAACGGCCATTAAGAGATTAATCATCAGAGAGAGAGAGAGAGAGAGACTGTAGTTGCGTCCCAAATGACGCACTATACACTGTGCACTTATACACTATGTACTTATGCAATATGTACTCATCTATGTAGTGCGTGAATTGTATAAGGTTATTTTGTCATTTAACAACGGAGTCAGATACCGCCTCTCCCTCCGCTACGTAATTAAAGCTGTGACAGTTGAGTGCATGAAGTGTCCAACATTGCACACTTCATTTTTTCCGTTAATTTAGTGCATCATCCGGGTATTTAAAGTGCACCTTTTCTTTTTGGAATTTTCTGTGTGAACGCACTACTCGCACTATTTGTACTTAAAAACGTCATAGAATAGTGCATAAGTACACGAATTGTGACGCACCTTGTGTGTTTGTGATCCTCTGGCAACACAGTGATCGTTAGCAACATCTATATTCCGGAATGATTTTGTGATTTAAAAATTCACTAAGCACAAGTAAGTAAACATGAAAACTAGAGATGATCTAGTGGTTGAGCTGCACCTTAAGATGTTCAGTGGTTTGTCTCAAAACTCAGCACGTCACACACTCGTGACGCTCCCATCAAACAGTTGGCAAGAGAATGCGTGGCCAAAATCAAGATACCCAAAACGGAGATGGGATGAGAGATGTAGATAGTCTTCAAAGCTATAGTCCCAAATATTTACCTGAATGAGATTCATTTTTTAGTTTCTTTTATGCAGTACTGTCACAGATCATCGTTCCTCGCCAACGCAATGACATGACCAGAGGAAAAAACATTTTCTTTACAGTAGATTATTGATGTGCCAGTAAACTAATTAATTTGTACACTGTGATAGTATTTTTTTTATTTATTAAATTACTTTTAAAACAATAGTTCATACTGAGACCCTCAAAACTCTATGTTACATATGTAAAAGTAAAAATATTGTCTGTATGTACTCGGACATGAATATTTTTGCTCATTCAATTTAAGAGTACATATAGATCTGTTAAAATTCTTCAATTACAAAAAAGTTAACTTTCATCTGAGGATTTTATTTTAATAGTTTGTTCTTAAATGTGTTTTGTTAGTGTCACTGAATATGCAAAAATATTTGCTTATCAAAAATGATAATTATGAAAAAAATAAAATAAGGACCAAGGTTAGAAGCCCAAAAATACTAATGGTGCCCCCAAATGTGTATTAATATCTTTTTACAATTAAACATCAGATTTTCAGTATTTCTTGATGTTTAAAGAATATGAAGTTTTATATTTACTGTATAAAAACAACAGTTAAACTATAATATAACAATACTTGATTTTGTCACAGTGTAGATGCAGCAATCCAAAACAATTGATACAGATAATAAATACTAGGAGTCTATAATTAACCAGGAGAATACTCAATAAACACAAAACACAATCTATACATTAACTAATGACGAGAACCGACAAAGAACTGAACAACACAGGGAGTATATGTAAACAGACAACTAAACTAGATACAGGTGGGACTTAATCAGTAACCAAGGCAACTAACAAGTAGGATTCAGTGGGGGCTTTCGTACCAGGTAGTTATAGGAACTCAGTTACTATAGTCAAAGACTATAGAATAACACAAGACGCGTCACTCGTATTGTTTTGAATGGGAGAAAGTGCAACGCGCAATATGGCGGAATAAGTCCTGCCTTCTAAATAAGAGCCAATCGCCGATTGGTAAAGTCATCGCGTCACTGCAGCGGCCGTTAGAAGCTGCGGTTTCTATAGAAACAGTCAGACGCGCGCCTCCGAAATGAGACGCGCATTTAAGACTGTGCATGCGCATTAGCTTGATCCAGCCTGAAAAATACAGTTTTTTTGTCATGATTCGAGCGTTTAGAAACAAAATTTATGAGACAGTTGTTGTCAGATTTTATTGGTGATTTCAAATATGAAATTTAATCGAAAGCTTGGCAAACAGCTTTAGAGAATTTGATGTTTCCCCATTCAAAGAGATAGGAGCTGCACTTGGATGCCCGAGAGGCGTTTCAAAGATGGCCGCCAGTGAAATGACTTGTCTTAAAGGGACTTTGCTATAGTTAACTAGCCACCAGGGTAGTCCCTCGAGAACTACATTATATCGCACTGTCAGTAGGAACTCTGAAGTAACATAAAGCCCAAAGTACACTTCACTTTTTACACGTACGTGAGGGTCAGCGTACAGCACACGCGACGCGAATTTCATTTTCAGAGGAGTATGCGCTTACTGTACACGCAATGCCGGATTTTTGGAACTGGGCATACTTTGTACACGTGAGGTCACACATGCGCATTCAATTTTTTTTTTTTTTTTTTTTTTTTTTTTTTTTCAGTAATTAGTTTACCCACAATCGTGCCCTGGGGGTGTCGATTCACAAGGTAGTCGAAGAAAAACTCCATAAACAGAAACAGACCGGAACGCATGCAAGCTACAGTGACAATGTGTAACAGATGTAGGCTAGTAAGAGCTTTGCGTGTAAAACTCACTCCCCTGAACTCAAGAGGTGCTCTAGCATCTGACACTAGAGACTGCGGTCTTTAGCCTCCTCGTTAGAGGGCCTGCCTCCCATGCAAACAGGCCTGGGTTCGAGTCCCGCTTAGAGCGGGCAGTTCGATGCAAGCCTACATACACAAGAGATTGTGCAAAGAGGTTAGAAAGCACCCTCATTTGTACAACTCTAGCATGAAAGAATACAAAGAATACAAAGTTTACATGGGTTGTAACTCATGGCGAGAGATTGCTTGACACGAGATTGTGTCAAACGCCTGTGTACGCGTACGAGTCAAATGAAGCACACTTTGCAAGGCTGTGCGTTCGACTGTATACTTGGGGCTTAATCCAGGCATACAACAATACAACAATATAACATACAACAATGTCATCAACTGGAGAATGGAGGACGCCATGATCGAAGCTGTGTTTTCGTGATAACGAAGATGGGATGTAGACATAAGTTATTCGATTGAAAGTGCAAAAAGGAGGGCTAAGAGACAATATCTCCTATGACAACTTGCAGTACTACATATTAACAAGGCTGAGAAAAGAACATAACCCCGCAGACAAAGGCAATGGGTAAATGCCGTCAACATTAGCTTTCTGGTTATTATATATATTAAGGTTTTGGTTAACAAAAATAACCCTGCCTTGTGAATATAAATACTTTGTAAAAAATAATTATTTTTGTCAAATTATCATCCCATGATGAGGCCTATAACTTTTACAGATATGCATTCCCATTTATGAAACACAAGCAGAATTTAAAATGACAAAAAAAAAAAAAAAAAAAAGAAGAAGAAGAAGAAGAAGAAGAAGAAGAAAGATTGAGGCCCAGACTGTGTACACTACTGAGCTGCCTGTCAGTGAGCTTTAACAAAGACAATATACACACATTAGTTTTAATAAAAGAGAATGACATTGTCCCGTTTCCTAGGAATAATCTGCCAAATAACAATACATATAAACAACAAGCAAGTCTGTAGAACAGATGTTCACTGTCTTACTGAAGAAACTATTCCCTGAAGCAGGTGCTGTTATTAAATCTAGCAAACTCATCACTTCTGTTTGGGCATGCTTCAAAAACATTTAAAAAGATAGTAACTACACATGCAATAAAATATATATACTAATGGACAAACATGTCATGCATTTAAGCTAAGTAATGGATGCTTTATTGGATGAGATCCTTCCATGTATATTGTTACCATTAGCATAAGCTACGGACTACCAAACACTAAATGCTACAATGACATAAACAATTCACATTTGTACAACTTTTACTACAAAGGAAAATGTAGGCCGTGTCTTAAAACCTATTGACCCGGCTCACTGTCTACAGCCTATATGAGCTCTCACATTCTGAATGATATGGAGCTAATAAACCAAAGTACCATGTGTTTTTGGACATGGTATTATTACCCCCCTTTTTTGGACATGCAGTACAGTAATCATTTTTGGTCATGTACAACTGCTATCGTTGAATTTTTTTTAAGTATAATGGAGAACCATTATAAATACCATGGTATATAAATGGTTGACATTCTGTGCCATGGTATATATCTAAATACCATAGTATTACCATTTGATACCATCATTAAGCTGATAGGGCTACAGCATATTTGAAAGGGTGGCCAGGAAAAGCCACTCATGCCATGCAAATAGCACTCCTCACATGAACCGTGCAAGACACTAAGCTCATTTTAACCAAGCGGTCATGGTTTGGCTGGTTAGCATGGTCCAGTTAGCACCTGCTGGTAGATGCGCTAACTACACAATTCTGTGGGCAACAGGCATCTTTCTCCATTGACAACCCTTCAAAGCTAACTGTGCTTTCTGACAAAATAAAAACATTTGGAAAATTTAGCAAGCAACATATACTGTAAATTACAAATCTTTTTTAAGATGAATGGGAATGCTAACTAGCCCTGTCCAAGTATTATTGATCTCTTTATTTCTATCTTTAGCTAAGCTAACAAACTACTTTGACATAACAATTTGAACTACAAAATTACATTGAATATGGAGCATATGCACATCGTGGTTGGCATTTTTATGTATAAACCTCTTAATACTTTATTTACTTTAATTAGTAAAAATGTATTTCGTAAGTCAGTATTTCAAAATATTTCAAATATTGAGCATATATTGAGCATATATTGAATTCAAATACTGAGATATTTCTAAGTCTTATTTGCGACAGGCTTTGTGTAGAGAGCATGCTGAAAACAAAATGGTTTTTGAACAGTAGATGTTTTTACAGGGCTTAACTAATAAGAGGTCTAAATCCTGTGTTCAAAAGATGTTAGAAACCTACTCAGCTCAATTGACACTGATTCTGTGGAAGACATAGAGAAGATGGTGGAATTAATGGATTGTGTTTTGGGACACAAAAAAGGATTCATGTTCCCAAGTCAGGGTTTGAGCTAAAGTATGGCTGCTATTGTTTACCTGTTATTAAACAGACCCTTATTATCCAATGATCTCTGTGAACCCATGAATAATGCATATTCACTGAGATAGCCCCCCCAGCAGCGAACAACTGAACAAGTGTCTATGAGTTTTACCTGATCTCTTATCAGTTTTATACATTTGTAGACGTTTTAATTAGTATAATTAAATGGAATAATAGTAGTTAATAGTGTCTTATTGGCCTGTTTAGCTGAGCCAACAAAACAAAACAAGCCCTGAAAATTGATAAAAGAACACATATTATACAGACACTTGACATTTAATCTTATTAGATAATTAGTTAATTGCATTTGATAGATTTTACTTTCAATAAAACATTTGCAATGGGTTTATAACAGGTGTTTTTATGCATGTTTGGTCTGAGCTTTTATACTGTTCTGACCAGCAGGCGTCACCAACGTGTGGCGTTTCAAACGCTTCGAAACAGTGAATCATTTTGCGAAGCAATTGGTTCAACTGATTCGAAGCTTTGCAAAGCTTTGTTTCTCCCATCACTAGCCATGAGCAGTTTATTGTAATTAAACAAATACAAAATAAACAGAACTAAACAATGACATGAACTTGAGCAGACATGAACTTTGAACCATGAAACCAAGACTCACAGATAGCGGACTGCAATTAACAATACACAACAAGCAAAAGTGGCAAACATGATGGCTTAAATACATGGACAGGGGGAAATACATGACAACAACAACCAATGACACAAGTGGAAATGATGAACATGATCCAATGAAAAGGCAGAAATGATAAAAAGATAACAAGCCAATGAACCAACAAGAATATGACACATGAACTAGCAGGAAACAGAGGTCACATGACAGGAAAGACATGACTAGATCACATGAGAGAAGCAGGGAATCAAATAACATGAAAACAAGCAACATGAACAAAAACCTAAACAGACGTCACATGACATATATGTACATAGGTTTAGCAGTACAGACTACTCAGCCCAAAAATGTACTGTCTTCAGCTCTCCAGCACTATAATGTCTGCATATCTAAGATGACGCAGGTGAGAAACAAAAGTGTGCATCTCTACATTACTAGATTTATGCTGCTTGCATTGTTATAAATAACAGTCATGTCCCATTTGCTTTTATTTCTAGTCCAGCATCTGGACTACTTGCTTAGTATAAGTGTGGTTCATAAATTGAACTCAAACAGAACAGGCACAGAAACTCTTATGGTACAATGAATTGGCAGTACTACTGCACATTGGACACCTGGTGAAGCTGAAGTCATGCTAGAATGGACATTCCTGACATGCAAAGAAATAGTAGTATAATACTAGTAGTAGTTGTTCATAGAGGTATGATCTTCAGTTGAGAATGTCCATTCACTTTATTGTAGCAACTACTGTCTATGCAGGTCTCTCTGTAATTTAGAGAAATCCCATCTTTTATTTAACCCAAAACAATTGGTTGTACAAGATGGATTAATTCGTTTTATCATCACATTCTGCTACAATAGACCTTTGTACTAATAAAATATATAATATGTTGTAAGTTGCTTTAGACAAAGGCATCAGCCAAATGCGTAAATACAGATTTCACTGAAGATTATTTAAAACTACCTTGGTAACCCTCTATGGACACACTGAAGCTTGAGTCTCCATTGGCTAGTACATTTTTTATTTTATTCACAAGACTTTTTACAATGCAAGAACAATGCAAATGAAACAATTCTACATAAATACATTATAAAATATAAATATAAAATATAAATTTCAAACACTATTAAAGTCAAGTAAACAGTCTGTAATAAAATAAGAGCAAATAGTCAAACTACAAACAAAAGCACATATAAACAACAGAACAAAGATACAAATTAAATAGTGCTTTTCAGATTTTTCAGGTAGATCTAACAGTAGTTAGATACACATTAGGTAGATTATGTACAGAAATTGAATAAAGTAATTAAATGTAAAATAGCACTGCATAGTCTTCACTGTAAAATTAAATATAGATGAATCCGTATTAAAGTTAAAAAAGTTATTCAGTCAAAAGCAATTTTTTTTTTTTTTTTTTTGCAGTAAGTCTGTTGTTTGATTAACATTATATAATGATCTGTTTACATTCACTTAATACATATCCGACTATGTTTACGAGAATACTTGCCAAGATGGACATTTTGACATAACTTTGTGTGAAAGAGAGCTCAATTCAGTATTCACGTGCTGTCAGACACGGCTTTCTTGGCGCGTGCTTCAGTTATGCAGTTTGTGCACACAAAACATCTTGCACTAAATTGGCAAGGCTTAAAAACATGTGCAAATGATCAACTTTCATGACGATGCAGAACTGGTCCAAAAGTTCTGTCAATGTGCCCTGCATGTGCCCTCTGTCCTTTCTCTCACGCACACGCACTCACCATGAGAGAAAGGACAGAGGGCGCTCTCAGCCAAGCGATTGTATGTAAAGCTCAGCAGGCAATGAAATTATATCTGCGCTAAACTTATTGTTTTTGCCTCCAACTCAATTACAGGTGACTGTAATCATACAATTTACTAGCCATTGGCTAATTAAAGACATTTTTTAGTCGCCTCTAGTGAAATTTGAGTATATTTGACTATATTTTGAGCATATGCGAGTGATTTACTCGCATTGTAGAGAGCTGCTCGGTTCCAAAGTGTGGTATATTTTTGAATCCATTCAATTCCCATTCAAAGATTCAACTTTCTAAGACAAGCAACTCAAATGCTCAACAAAGAGAAATATTTCATTTGTTTCATATAATGATAATTGCCAAAGAAAACTGGCTAAGAACAGTAAAAAATGACATGGCATCCATTTCTGCACAAAAACGTATTCACCATTTACCTTTCCTAAAGCACTGAAAAGTCACTGCTTTGCCATTTATGCAGAATGTAAGTTCATTGCTATCATCCTAACCACTAGTCCAAGAGCTTGTGTAACCTGGAAACTCATCATTATGGTTCATAAATAGTCTTTCAATGCAGCCACGGTTTGTTGTGTATTCATCACTTTTACTTAAAATGGATGTCGACTCCACTGATGGGTTGTGAATTTCACCCCATCCCCTTCATTACAAATATTACCATCCATAGACTCAGTTAATAATGTTGTAGATGATTAACTATTTTGCTGAGTACACACTCTGTTGAAACTGTATGTCAGTTTGTTTCCTTTGCTCTCTGTGGAGCACTTACAGCATCTGTAACTGAAGCAGCAGTTTCCCTTTTAAAACTGTTTTTCAGCAGATCTAGCTGCTTTTTAATGAGCTTGCTCTGTTGAACAATTTTCCATGCACCAGTTCAGGTTATGTTAGAAACAGGATGGGTTTGTGACCTCTCTGCCTTTTATGTTGGCTGTGTAGTCAACTTCTTTCTTGAACAATTAAATTTCTTTCACATTTCTCACAATAAATAACCTAAACTGACCCTCAAGAAAAGGTTTGCGAAGTCACTTATCCTCATCCAGTTTCCTAAGAAACCTCTTTTTCAATAAACTCTAAAAATGGTAAAGCAATTTATCAACAGACTGTTTTTACAACTGTTACAAGAATCAAACATCTTCAGAAAAATATACTATCTCTTATGATGATCATCTCTGTCAGTTTTGAAAGAGTTGAAATCCCTAAATATTATCACTGGACTAGTCACCAAGTCACAAGTCGTCGCATCACTAGTCACCACTAACTACTACCTCTGCTTGGGCTGCAGCCAGAATGAGATAAGAAGTCAGCATTTCCTTGTTTGTTCTGAAGTTCTGAGAGGTAGAATAGTGTTAAACACAATGACAAAATAAAGAATGTCATGTATATACACACAATATGGTAACTGACTTTGTGAAGCATATAGTTCAGAGTTATCCAAACTAATATGTGCATGGTAGACATATTGTAATTGGTTTAGATTGCAAGGGGACTTTCCCAGGTCTTTGTGACTGTGGAGTTTCCTCCACTCTCTTGGTGGTTTATCCCCACCCAATGTGCTTGTCAGATCAGTGTTGTTCCAACATGTCTCTGGACCTCTCAAAGGTCTTCATGATGCATGAAGAGAGAGCAACTTGTCCTTGAAGTATGTAGGCCAAGGATGCCTACTGAGGTTCCTCATCTGTGGCTCCACAGTATTCAAAGTCTGGGACACCTTCTTAAGTTATTGGGAGAGGTATTGAAGAACCTTTCAGAACTGGATGGCACATGTCATTGGCACCAAGGCTGATTCTGTCAAGTTATCAAGCTGGTTTCTCCAGTTTTCCAAGCTCTCCCAGATATTGACAGTTTTTTTAAAGGCAGGAAAAGTAGAGTAGTTACCCTCAGGTGTAGACTCACTATTTGAAGACAGTCGAGGAGGGGGAAGTGAGGGCAGGAACCCTCCAGTCCAGTGTTGGAACTGTAGATAAGACCAAAGACTACGGGACAGATCAGTTACAAAAAAAAACAACAAAACAAATTCAGTTCATTTCAGGACTAGTTCCACCTTGCATCTCCATTGTGTTGTTCAAATGGACCTCCAGTGATTCCCATAGCTGCTTCATCAGTCTGTAGCTCACTTCAGTTGTTATCTCCAGACCTTACCAGACTTTTAAAAAATAAAGGTTCTTTTTTGCCATCTATGCTTCCATGAAGAACCTTTAACATTCACAGAAACTTTCCATTGCACTAAGGTTCTTTATAGAAGAAAATGTTCTTTAGATTATTAAAGGGGTGGTTCATTGCGTTTTCACTTTTTTAACTTTAGTTAGTGTGTAATGTTGCTGTTTGAGCATAAACAACATCTACAAAGTTACAGTGCTGAAAGTTCAGTGCAAACAGAGATATTGTCTTTTAAAGAATTCTCTGTTTAAGGACTACAACAAACGGCTGGTAGGGACTACAACGAGCTTCTTCCCGGGTTGGTGACATCACTAACCCTAGAATTTACATAAACCCTGCCCTCGAGAACACGCAACAAAGGGGGTGAGGCCGTGTTACTGCATTACAGTATGTAACACAAATGCAATAGCATGTCATAAAAGCAAGATGACAAAATGACAAGTTATAACTGTAATTAAACTAAACTATACCTGTACTATCTTCATGCAGCATATATTCTCTGGCTCTGTAGGCATCTTACAACAGTTCCCACACAAGCGATTTATAGATTATCATGACAGAATATGCTAATCAATGACTTTAAGATATCCCACATAAGCTACATAAATTAATCAACTAACCGTTCAGAAGCGTCCTGTTGCATTCAAAATGTTGTCACTTCTTCTTGAGTCTCTCCATCATTGTCTGACTCCGTTTTGAACATAAAAGGCTGAACAGTTTCTGACATTTTTAGTGAGTCTGCCTGAGGTAATGTGAGTCTGCTAAGTGCTTACATGAGCTCCTGAAACTCCGCCCCATTTTGAGAGCAGCAGCTCATTTGCATTTAAAGGGACACACACAAAAACTGAACGTTTTTGCTCACCCTCAAAAAGGGACAAATTTAACATGCTATAAAACATGATATGTGGGGTATTTTGAGCTAAAACTTCACATACACACTCTGGGGACATCAGAAACTTATTTTACATCTTGTAAAAGTAGTATTATACCACCCCTTTAAAATGTTCTTCACACTAAGAAAAAAAGGGTTATTTTAATAACTGTTCACTAAAAGGTTGTTTGGGGAACAAATGGCTATTCTAAGGCAGTGCTTCTCAAATCTGTCCTAGGGATCCCCCACCACAGCACATTTTGGATGTCTCCATCAAATACACCTTATTCAGATCATCAGCTCATTAGCAGAGACTGCAAGACTTGAATTGGGTGTGACTGATGAGGGACAAACCCAAAATGTGCAGTGTTCGGGGGTCCTCCAGGGCAGGTTTGAGAAGCACTGTTCTATGGCATCACTGTGAAAACCTTTTGGAACCTTTATTTTTAAGAGTTCTTGAGCTCTTGTTCTTGTTCAGCAAACTGGTTTCCTTCAAAGTCCTCACCATGTGATTAACAGAAATTCAGTCTCCTTGAAGCCATTCTTAAAATTCCCCATAACTTGTATTGTCCACAACCCCACATTCATTACTGTAATGGCCAGCTATTATCCAGCTTCAAATTGGGGATGAGATGTACCTAATTGCCCAGATAAAATCTATCTATAAAGTCTGAAATTAGCACTTATCAATGTTATCAGTGTTCAACATGAAACATGATTGCAATCCCTAAACTTAAAATACGACCGCTGCTGGACAAATCAGTGCCCTATACAGAATTCTGAAACCTAATGAATTGGCGTTTTAAAAGTGGGTGAGACAGGAGTGAGTGAGTGTGAGTGTCTGTTGGGTGGGTGTCCAGAAATGAATTTCAGTAATACACAGAGTTTAATTTACCAACATAATATTCAACAATATTACAGGTCTGCCTGCATTGACAACATTGTATGAGAACTGAACTGAGCTGGACATCACTGTTTTCTCCAGAGCTGCTGTATAGATAAATTAACTAAATTAATAACTAATGATTTTCACAATGGAAATGAAACAACACTGAACTTACTTAAGCTGGACAATGACACTATTTTCTTCTAGAGCTGCTGTACAGCCAAAACAAACTTTGTTGCATTATTTTCCTGTCATCACTGTAAAGCTGCTTTGAAACAATCTGTATTGTAAAAAGCTCTATATAAATAAAGGCGACTTGACTTGATTTGACATAGAACTCATGATTGATGCGACTGTATAATGCTTACATCTACTAATACAATATGTTGTTAGTACAGAGATTCGTCACGTTAGTGAATAAATATATAGATCCGCTATTCAACATAACACATTCCAGCACCAGATCACCTCTTATTTAACACAAACGAACCAAATGAATACTCTGCTAGTTCAACGAGAGATGTTTAATTTTTATTATACGTTTAATTTTTATTATACATCTGTACCACAAAATGTTTCAAAAAGTGGTGGGGACAATATCGACCCTGGCAAAAAGTGGTGGGGACATGTTATCACCCGTCCCACATGCAAATCATGCCTATGCGTTTAAGTCCACTTTTTTATGCCTTTCCCTCGCTAACTTCCCTCTGTCTCGTTCACTCGAATGTACGTCATTGCTTACGTTGTACAAGTGCCCACTACTGTTGCCACCGTTGCAATAGGATTAAATGGAATGCCCTAAGCCCTTGAACACTTGTGGGTAAATTAAGTGTGAGCACTGCAAATTGCTGTGGTGATGTCACAATCGTGTTGCATTGTGGTCTATGGATCTGCCTGTAGTGTACAAATGAGTAGACTCCCTCCCTCATTCAAAATCAAGGGGTCGATGGTCTATCCAGATAAACTTCTTTTGTTTGATGAAGTTGAACGCACTTCAAAATGGCAGCGGGGATTCCCCTGAAGGCAAGTGCTTAGGGATGTTTGCAAGTGTATGTCTAAAAGTGGAGTTAAACACAACCCTGATGGACCAGGGGGGAGAGCAAGCTGATCTTTTGACCAGGTGGGACTGGGAGTGAGGTGTCCCCCTGTGGGGCAGGAATCATATGTAGACTGCATGATCCGTGTAGGAAGCACCCTGGACAGATAATAATGGCACAAGAAAAGTAGCATCTGAACCTCATATTGTAGAGCTATAGAGTTTATAGTTGTCAGTTCTCATCAATTATGGCTTTGCTGTATAGGTAGGTAACAGAATGCTTTCTTTATCATTTCTTGGTAACTTTATAAAGTCCAACTGCACATACGTCATAAACACAGGTAAATGCTGCATCAATTCTCTACCTAAACCTTTTCATGAACACCCCCACAAGATTAGGTCTTAAATGATTAATCCGATTAGTCGACTAGTGAAGTCTGTAACCAATTAATTCTGTCAATAAATAGACATTTAGCAGTCATTAATATGTTACTGAATTTACAGCTATTGGTATTAAAGTCATCGATCTAATTGTCTCTAGCAAAAAAAAAAAAACAAAAAAAAATCATTACAGTGCTAAGTGAACTGTTAGACAATTGAGCAAACTTTAGTTCAGGCTTGTTAGTTCTGAGTAACTCTTCTGTAAATTAACACGTTTTGCAATTTTTTAAAGGGGACATATCATGAAAATTTGACTTTTTCCATGTTTAAGTGCTATAATCAGGTCCCGGGTGCATCTACCAACCCAGAAAACATGAAAAAGGACAAGCCAGTAACTTTGTTTTGGCAAGTCTTTCTGCAAGCATGTGAAAAAAATGAGCCGCTCAGATTTCGCTCCTCTTGTGACGTAGGAAGGGGATCTTATTATAATATTATCGCCCCTTAATCTCCATGTTTCCACCCACGGCGCCGTCATTTTGTTTTCACTAGCGAAAATAGTGTACCAGTTCTAATGCCATGGCAAAAGTTCGAGCAAAGCATGTTAACTGTTTTGTTGTTGGCTGTACAGATGAGCACAGAACACTATTTAGAGTCTTGTTAGCTTGGATAGACTGCAAGTTGACCCTGGCAAGCTTGATTGCTAAAAAAGGAACGTTTTTGTCCGAGCAATATTTTGGAAAAAATATTAGACCATTCACAGCATTTGATAGCTATCAAAAACATTAGCCTGGTGTGTATGGCTCTGTTTGGCAAACAGGTACGCTAGTGGGCATCTATACGGGTTTTACGCAAAAGATTACCTTGACGGCACATGCTAGTCGATGAGTTAAATCAACTCCACAGCAACTACATAAATTTATCCACTAACCGTTCAGAAATGTCCAGTTGCATTCTAAAAGTTGTAACTTCTTCCTGAGTCTCTCCATCAGTGTCCGACTCCGATTTAAACAATGTAAGGCTGAACACCGTTTCTGACAATCCTCATTCTGGCTGCGTGTGAAATTCTCCAGCTTTGTTGTTGTTGGGTAACTGAAGCATGGCCTGTTAAAGCTCCGCCCTCTTTTGGAAAGTGGGCAGGGAGAAGCAGCTCATTTGCATTTAAAGGGACAAACAAAAATGGCATGTTTTTGCTCACACCCAAATAGGGGCAAATTCGACAAGCTATAATAAATCTGTGGGGTATTTTTAGCTGAAACTTCACAGACACATTCTGGGGACACCAGAGACTTATATTACATCTTGTGAAAAGGGGCATAATAAGTCCCCTTTAAGGTAATTGGTAATCTTATGTATAATCAGATATTGGTTAGGCAGGTAATCTTGGAACAATTCAAATGCTAAATGTCTTACCTGTTTTTGTGTGGCTACCACAAGCTGCAAAAAAGAATTTGGCTTTTAATCTTTCTATAAAAAGATCAAACTCCTTCTGGGTACAGCGTGGAAAAATGCAAGTAATTTTATGTTTATACAACCACAAAGAAGACATATCTTCTTATTTATCTTATGTTTTTAAACTAAATACTTTCCAGTATAATCAACAGAATCATCTGTTGGAACATTCAGTTAACAGGTGCTAGCCACATTATTATCACTGTCTGTCTGAAATAAAATGATTTCATTTACAAATATCATGTATTACCCTTTCTGACTGTTATATCCATTCCAGGTTGTGAAGTTTCTGATGTACTAATTTAAATAATTTTTCAATTCTATTTTATACACATCCGTATATATAACTTTATAATAATATACACCGATCAGGCATAACATTATGACCACTGACAGATGAAGTGAATAACACTGATTATCTCTTCATCACGGCACCTGTTAGTGGGGGGGATATATTAGGCAGCAAGTGAACATTTTGTCCTCAAAATTGATGCGTTAGAAGCAGGACAAATGGGGAGTCACGTGACGTGCTCATGAACCTAGTCGCACTTGAGTAGAGCTCTGTACATTTGGCCGCTTTTTCTGTCGAGTTTTTGTTTTATTTTAAGTTTTATTCAATATTTGTACTTTACCAGATGGCACACAATCGAAAACAGCAGGATTTGTCGCCGTCATCTTCTCCGATTAAGAAGAGATCCAAGACACTGACCACGAGGGATACCGTTGACAAAATGGCTAATACAGTAGCACGCTTTGAGGACATTCTAATGGTGCGTTCAAGTCATGTCGTAAAAATCGTATTTACGAGCTGAACACACATGAACGCCACCACAATGTCATAAATACAAGTGAGAAGCTCGGGATTTTCTTTAAGCCCCAATCTGTACGAGTTGGGGCGTGTCAGTGAGAAACATGGCGGAATACCACAATACTTAAAGGTATTTAGCAGTGACAGTGTCAGACTTTTCTATTTACAGCGAAGTAAGCTAATTGCCTGCACAAAATATGTTAGCGTTATCATATAACAATATAATAAGTAACCATAAAGTTTACGGCTTTATAAATTAATTAAAAGCATAAAAAAGCGAAACAGACCTGATGCACTTCTATGTTTTTCATTTTCTAGAAGTAGAAGTGTATTTTTGTGTAATTAATTAAGAGAAGGTACACCGCCATCTTACTCCGATGAAAGTGACTTGAACGCACCTGCCGTCGTAAACACTAGGCTACTTCCCACCTCGTAAATACGAACTTCCCAGGAGGACTTGAACGCACCATAAAAACCGAGTTGACGGCGATGCGGAGTGAATTTGCTTCTCACGTCAGTTGTGCAGTCGCCATGCTCTAAACTCAATCTTCTTACAGGTAAGATGTGAGAACAAAAGAAAGTAGTCACAGATCACGATGTGCGATTAGCCGCGCTTGAACAACAGGTGGTGGATTTACAAGACCACAACAGGCGCAGCAATCTGCGTCTGGTTGGATTGCCTGAAGAATCCGAAAAGGACGACACTATGGGTTTTTTGAAAAGATCACTGCCGACATGGCTCCCTTCTCTGGCAGGTAGGGAGATTGAAGTGGAACGAGCACATCGCGTGTACACGAAGGTCTCCTCAGATCGCGCTAAACCACGGGTCTTTCTCTTTAAACTTTTGCGGTACACGGACAGGGAGCTCGGTGAAAACAAGCGACGGAGCAACGCTGTCCTTCTTTCCAGACTTTTCTCCTATGACTGCAAAAAGAAGAAGTGCGTTTGCACCAATTCGGAGGGAAATGAGGGAAGCTGGCATCCAGAATTTCCTTCTTTATCCTGCAACACTGAAGGTCATTCTCAATCAGGGTGAACAAAAAACGCTGTCCTCCCCAGAGGAAGCGAGACATTTTCTCAACTGACCCTTCACAAAGACCCACCCCCCTTAGTTACTGTTGCTTTGTCCGACAAGCCATGGCGCTGTCACGCCACACAGAGTGAAAAATACATTGCGGAGCAAAAAGGACACTGACAACACGTCGACAGACAAGACAGAGCAGGTTACTTATGATATTAAACAAAGTCCCAGCTTTCAAAATGTGTATTTTTTTAAGAAAAACTGCTTTGTGGCTCTTTAATGTGTCATGACAGATTGCTGTAGCGCCTCAGCTCAAGCGGCTCATGAACCGATCATCTCTTCCTACTAGTTAATTTATAGCATCAAATAAACGAAAGAACATGAGAAGGAATGTTGTTTCAAACGCGGAAAGACGTCAGTACACACCATTTTTCAAGTTCAAGTCCACCGAGGTTAATCTTCTAACTCCTGATTGCTTTGTCGGACAAAATGGCGGATTCGGCGTTATGATTGGTTAGACTGCTTGTCAATCAAACTCCCAGCGAAGGGTCAATTGCCATTCAGCTACTAACCCTCTGTGAACTTCTGCAGGACATGTTCTGTCTTTAATCGAAGAAGAGATGCTCTAACTTGTCAGGTGATTGGTCTTTTATAAAGTGTTCACCTCACTTTATTGTTATATCACAAATATTGAAACTCTCTCAGTTCACATTGTATTTCTAATTTCGTGTTGGGTTGTGTGCTATGGTTTCTGCCAGGTTGTAAATTTCTCTCTTTTATTTTTTGAAATGTAGTTATGTTATTTTATGTATTTATTTGTATTTGTTTATTTATTTGTTATATTTTATTTATTTATTTCGATGTACTTACTAGCCATTATGTCAGCATTTTTGATTCAAAGTCCAGGCAGAATTACTATTTTCAGGGTAGTAGACCAAGTCACCTTTTAGCTTTGAGATTACGCAACAGTGAAAAGTTTGCTAATATTCCTGCTGTAAAATCCCAATCTGGGGACATTATGATGGATCCTAAAGATATTAATACTACTTTTCGCTCTTTTTATTCACACTGGTCCTATTGTAACTCATCTCCTCTCTATATGGAGGGAAGTCGAAAAGCAAACACAAGAAGTTACAATCTGGCATAGGCATTTGCATATTTTCTATAATAATAATCTTTTGTCAGGCAATGCCCCATTTCACTGTCCGCAATGGACTCACAACAAAGTAAACACTTTGGGAGATATCTATGATGATATGGGTTTAAAATCATTTCAGAACATTAAAGCCCAATATAATTTACATGTATTTATGTATTAGATCGGCCCTTCGGACATATGGAGTGCCTTGGGACTCTCAGTTACCTAGTCACCCTTTGCGCAAACTAATCCTTCCTTCTGAGAAATCCCCCTCTTCTGTTTCAGTTATTTATCTGTCTCTTCTTGAGCATTCAATACAAACCCTTATTTATTACATCTGTTTGGGCCAAGGATCTTAATGATGATGTGCATGTTTTATTTTCGGATAAGGTATGGGGGTATAAGGTATGTTTAAACTGTCTTCAAAGAATCCCAATCATCAAATGAAACACTGGAAATTACTACATAGGGTTTACTTGACTCCTATTAAACGTTTCTACATAATAATAATAATAATAATTAATAATTTGTTACATTTATATAGCGCTTTTCTGGGTACTCAAAGCGCTTTACATATGGAAGGGGGAATCTCCTCAACCACCACCAACGTGCAGCATCCACCTGGATGATGCGACGGCAGCCACATTGCGCCAGAACGCCCACCACACATCAGCTTATTGGTGGAGAGGAGACAGAGTGATGAAGCCAATCAGTGTATGGGGATGATTAGAAGGCCATGATGGACAGAGGCCAATGGACCTCGGTTTAACATCTCATCCAAAGGACGGTACTTTTTTGACAGTATAGTGTCCCCATCACTATACTGGGGTGTTAGGACCCACACAGACTACAGGGTAAGCACCGCCTGCTGGCCTCACTAACACCTCTTCCAGCAGCAACCTAGTTTTCCCAGGAGGTCTCCCATCCAGGCACTAACCAGGTTCAGCCCTGCTTAGCTTCAGTGGGCAACCAGTCTTGGGCTACAGGGTGATATGGCTGCTGGCATGATCTACATGAATCCATACTCCTCTCCTAAGTGTAATCTCTGTCTTCAAGGATCTCTAGGCACATTCTTGCACCTCTTTTGGGATTGTCCCTCTCTCTCACCTTTTTGGACCCAGCTCTCACAGGACTTATCATATCTGTTGGACTCCACGACTCTTTTTTTCTTTTTTTTTGAATGATTTGGGGGACCTTCCATTATCCACTCAACAAAGATGTTTACTGTTAGCCGCTCTCACAGCGGCAAAGAAAATGTTAGTCAACCGTTGGAATCCTCCTCACACAATGGACAGATGAACGTGGACAGTGTCTTTGTTGGACATTATTTCAATGTAACTCTCAACTTCTCGTATACACGGATCCAATGTTACAACTGTGAATTTATGGCATGCTGCTTTTGATATTGTCTCAACTTTTTTAACATCTTTGTAAACCTTTTTTTTATAATTAATTAATTTATTTTGTCTTCCTTCTGTGTTTGTATTATATTTCTATTTTCTTGAAGTCTACCAGGGGTGGAATGGTTTGGGATGGGTTCTAGATTTGTATAATTGTATTTCTTTGAGTTTTCTTTTTCTTTTTTTAAAGGCAAACAGTTGTTAACAAAAAAGGAAAAATGGGCAAGCATAAGGATTTGAGCGAGTTTGACAAGGGCCAAATTGTGATGGCTAGACGACTGAGTCAGAGCATCTCCAAAACTTCAGCTCTTGTGGGATGTTCCCGGTCTGCAGTGGTCAGTATCTATCAAAAGTGGTCCAAGGAAGGAACACTGGTGAACCGGCGACAGGGTCATGGGTGGCCAAGGCTCATTGATGCACGTGGGGAGTGAAGGCTGGCCTGTGTGGTCCGATCCAACAGACGAGCTACTGTAGCTCAAATTGCTCAAGAACTTAATGCTGGTTCTGATAGAAAGGTGTCAGAATACACAGTGCATCGCAGTTTGTTGCATATGGGGCTGCATGGCCACAGACCAGGGTGCCCATGCTGACCCCTGTCCACCCACCGCCAAAAGCGCCAACAGTGGGCACGCGAGCATCAAAACTGGACCACGGAGCAATGGAAGAAGTTGGCTTGGTCTGAAGAATCACGTTTTCTTTTACATCACGTGGATGGCTGGGTGTGTGTGCATCGCTTACCTGGGGAATACATGGCACCAGGATGCACTATGGGAAGAAGGCAAGACGGCAGAGGCAGTGTGATGCTTTGGGCAATGTTCTGCTGGGAAACCTTGGGTCCTGCCATCCATGTGGATGTTACTTTGACACGTACCACCTACCTAAGCATTGTTGCAGTCCATGTACACCCTTTCATGGAAACGGTATTCCCTGGTGGCTGTGGCTTCTTTCAGCAGGATAATGCGCTCTGCCACAAAGCAAAAATGGTTCAGGAATGGTTTGAGGAGCACAACAATGAGTTCCCCAGATCTTAATCCAATCGAGCATCTGTGGGATGTGCTGAACAAACAAGTCTGATCCATGGAGGCCCTACCTCACATCTTACTGGATCTGCTGCTAACATCTTGGTGCCAGATAACACAGCACACCTTCAGGGGTCTAGTGGAGTCCACGCCTCGACGAGTCAGGGCCGTTTTGGCAGCAAAAGGGGGACCAACACAATATTTGGAAGGTGGTCATAATGTTATGCCTGATCGGTGTATATTAAGTATTATACCAAAGAATTTCCAATGTAAATAAATCAATTACTGTTGTCTTAATTGAAGTTTTAGTTAATTGCTGCATCCTACAGTGAACATTCTCATGCAGCTTTGATGCTGAGCAAAATAATGCTATAAAAAGCCAAGACTATCATGTCCATTTAATTGATGTAACTGATTATTAATAAAGCATACTTGGCATACTTAACATGCCATTCAGTAGACATTTCAGAGGCTTTGTGTGGTACTACAACTCTAAGAGCACAGCTAGTCCTTTATCTACATGGCATGAGACAACTGCCAGACACAAGTCCTCATTTAAGATTTATCCTGTGAATAAAGAGCTATTTCCTCTCAGTATAAGGCCGGGGTGAGGACATGTAAGGGTCAGCATGGGACAAGTGACCCAGACTGAAGGCTGGCACACCCAATCAAAGCTGCCAGAATGTAGCCTACTCATTGTTTGGAAATAAAACTGCATTTTGTTTCATACATTAGTGCATTGTCTATACAGTAAGTGCAACAGAAACACAATGAAAACTTGATATTAAGTGTTTCTCATACAAATATTGCATGGTTAGTGGAAAATCTTCATTGCCTATTAATTTTAATTGTATGGAAAACAGCTACCAGCAGTCTTCAGAATCTCATTTTTTGTGTCCCATGGAAGAAATTGATCAAATTAATGGTGACACTCAATAACCATGCCGTAAAGGAGCAACAAGCACAACATCAGTGCAAATAGCTCAGTAAACAGCATAGCACAGTAGTTTGCATGAGTCATTCATGCTGCGGTGCATGCTGGGAACCACAGTCCTGCCACTGAAGAAAAGGAATTGACAGCTGCCTAAGGGATGCACTCAACTCTCAAGAGACATGAATGTAGCTGGTGTAAAAACGGAAGCAGTTCCACCTCCTCCACCCAAGAAGTCATCTGAATCTGTGACAACTAAAGTTACTTAGGAATATAATGAATAGGCCTTAACTTAACGTAGAAAACAGTTAACATAATTGTCAAATATTTAACAGGCAGACTGTCCCAGCATTTAGTGTATTCTTTGGTTATTTAGCAGTTTTTCTTTTTTTCTCTTTCTTTCTTCCCTTTCCCCTTTTTTAATCTAATATTCAAGTGACCAAGCAGGTAATGGAAAGGGGTTTATTTTATTTATTTATTTTTTTTTTCAGTCTGAAGAAGTGTGTGGTGCTCATGTAAACAATACAATTATGGAGAAAAGCTGTCTGATGAACATTTAGGCTTCCAAAAGTGTCTGAAGTTTATTTTTAACAAGATCCCTAATCATTTCAGTCTGATCATTACATCAAATCAACACATTATGTAAAGCAGCTTTACAAAGAGGCTAATATTGAAGGATTAAAATGATATTTGAAATGACAGCAAAATAAATGCAGCAGGGTTAGGGTCTGACTACAAAATATAACTTAACTATGATCTAAAGTCTAGCCTCAAAGACTGAATCTGACAAAGAACTTCTTCATTAACTGCTGCAGAAAGACATATTAGATATTACAATGATGCTGATGTTGAACGTCTGAGAAGACAACGCCATGTAGTGTGAGAAGGGGGAAAAGGAAGCAAAGTACAGCCTATATACTGCTTGTTCATTGGCTACAATGACTGTCTACATATAACAGACAGGAGTGTTATGAAGGGAAGCTTCATTCTGTTGTAGATAGTGTGGTGTGGTGTAATGGTTAAAGCTCGCAACCGGAAGATCCCAGCAAGGGACAAGCCATTTTGCCCTTGAGCGAGACACATAACCCCGGGTTACTCCAGAGGGACTAAAGCTGAGAGTTCATGGCGTTCATGAAAATCATGGAAAAAATCCACCCACCCTGATGGAGTAGTGATGAATTTGATAATTTGATAATTGCACATATTTCTCCCATCTCTTCTTCTTCTTCTTCAATTAGGCTTTTGAAATAAAAGATGAGCTATTAAAAATGTTCTAATTGTCTTGGACTGACATATTAAAAGCTTTAAACTCTTCATTAGCTTGAAGATTCTATATAAAATCATTCATAAGTCTAAAAGATAAAATCTCGGATCCATTCGTTTACTGTTGGCTTTGGCTGTGAACACTGTTGGATCGCGATACATCTACCCAAATTATGGCTCAGTTGACATCAGCTCTATTTAATGACATATTAAGTCAAATAATCATCTTCCAACAGAACACAAAACATAATTAAACTCTAAATGGGAAAAGCTTATTTCCTCTCTGTTGTGTTGTGGAATATGCATTTTAATACAACTGCAAATGCAGGCAAACAGGAAAATAATGATATAATGCACTAACCTGACATGTCTCATAATGCCACACAGAACGTTTGCAATGTGTCAGAAAATTCAACAAACCTTTGATTTTGAAAATTTCTTATTTTTAATTTAATTTAATTTTATTTATTTATTTATTTTTTGCGTCTTTTAATGTTTAATGCCAGAAATTTTGGCTGGTGAGAAAGCTAGAAAGTTTATTTTTACAACATTCATGAAAATATGAATGGGAATGGAAATACTAGCTAAAAGACATTTTCTAAACACTTAATATCATATATTAGACATGGATGCATCACTTTTAAAGATAAAGAGGACTTAACTGGTTTCAGCACCGCGGACAGCAACCAACACAAAAGCTACCATCCAGAATTGTAAGAAACAGTTCAAAAGACACAGCAAAACTGGATATGGATATTTACACAGGCAAAGGCAAAGTCATCACACTGCAAGTAGGCCTATGTGATAAATATAACTAAGCAACAATTGATTTGAAAAAAAGATTGAAATAATTCCATATTTAAATGAACCGATAATATTTTGTTTAAAATATTACCACTCGAGGACTTGTCGCTTTATCGAAATGATATGCGTGTATGAAAGAGCATAATATTTACAACCAAAAAAGAGCCCGTTGCCTGATAGACTGTATGTGGTCATCTGAAAGAACGAAGCAGTGTGATTGGCTACCAAAATATGATCTGTATAAACATGCAATGGATGACGCAAGGGGGCGCGTCAAAGTCCATCAAAATCTTCTGTAGATTTGCAGTCTTTGAGGAGGTTCTGATCGTTACACATAAGCTTTTGCCACTATATAGGATAGTCAAGTGTAGGGATAAAGCTTTTCGTGTATTTTAACAAGGTTAAGGAGACATGCCGATCCAAAACATAATTTATCACAGCCTATAACGTTAATCAAAATAAAAGCACAAATGCATTCCTCTTACTGTGTGGTAAATATCTCAGCTGCCGCTGTTTCTGTCATGGTTCAGGCTTTTCTTCATCGATGACTGTCAAGTGTTGTTGTTGTTGCTAGCAGTTACGTAACGACCAGTTGAGATGCCTTCCTTGAATCGTGTTATTTTCCGACAGGTTTTACAGCAAACGTGCCTGATGCTTTTTCATTTTCATCGAATATTGGATAAAATAATCCCAAGCAGACTGATATTTCTATAGTTCATATTTGATAGCCTACCTCTGGTGATATTTTCTTGTTTTGTTTATCACTCCTCTCCATCTGCCTCTCCAAAGCAACGCCAACCATGAGTGCTCTTTAAGAAAAACACATCTATCTACATCATAGGTGATATTTAATATTTTATGTTTATAACGTTAGAAATAATTAAAGCGATCCTGATTATCAACATGGCCTTGATCTGATTTTTCTTTGGCTACAA
This sequence comes from Mylopharyngodon piceus, assembly GCA_039654765.1. Lineage (NCBI taxonomy): Eukaryota > Metazoa > Chordata > Actinopteri > Cypriniformes > Xenocyprididae > Mylopharyngodon > Mylopharyngodon piceus. The sequence continues at coordinate 25,804,775 of CM077446.1, forward strand.
ATGATTTATTTGTGCTGTAGGCTATTCAACTAGACCTTTCTTTTCGTGAAATCCCCGATATTTCATTCACGACAGTGACGTTTTATTTAAAAACAAGCCTATTTACTCGCTGGATGGATATCTTGAATGTATTATTTTAATATATAATACCAACAAGTAAGGTCAGTAAAGCCATAACGACGCACCGTTAACGCGGCTGAATCGCTCGCTATATTTATTTTATTTTCTTCGCATGGACACGTCGGCATTTAACATGATATCGTGCCATGATGTGCATGAAATACACCGCAAACAAGCACGAAAAAACTGATATTTAGGGTATAAAGGGAAGAGAGGTCTGAACAGAAACACTTCTACACAGAGCAATACCCAGTTAAAATATGCACCATACAATAATATTCACCATGCCGTAACATGAAAATAAGATTGTTTCCTACCGAAAATGACGTATGAGCGCCGTGCGGTTTTCTCGTTCGCAGTGATAGAAGGTGACCCCGCGCGCCCGTGTCCCTCCGCATCCACCAGATCACGATGTACGCAGCGATGTGCTCGCGCACTCTCCGCCGGTGGGGGATGGTCCAACCGGAGCTGTCATTCACATACGACAGGGAACCACCGCGATCCTTGACGCCTTTTTCAAGAATGTGAGGAAAAAATACGCGCCTGATGCTTCTACAATCCTATCTGTATTTGAGTAGAAATGTATTATTTCTGAACTGTTTTGTTTCCTCTATATCCCAGTGATACAATCTATTCATATTTTATCTTTTTATGCTTTATTCATTTTTGCTCAGTCAGATATTACAGTATTATTTTTAGATAACAGTAGACTATTATACTTCCACCTCCAGAAGAGAGCATGTCATCTTGCATCTTCCTCTTCTGGAGTCTTTAGATTTCAGTCTAATAGTAACCGAGTCAATTCAAGAGCATAGAGGCCTTTGTGTATTTGGTTATATAGTGATACACCCTCAGGTTGGCCAAACTTGTAACAGTTATATAATCTGTGCTCAAAGGATATAAATATTACGTAAAACACCTTAAATACAGTGATGTCAGTAAGACTGAAAAGTACTCTTTCATCACATTGCATCTTTCTTCTAAAGCATTAATCTTCACCACCTGATTCACAAATGAATATGTGGGAGTATTGCCAGGTGATGCACTGAACATTTCTCTATAACTGAGGCTGTTACAATTCAGTGTTCATTGTCCTCTACATACTGACCAGGGGATATTTAAAAATATTTTAAAGGGGACCTATTATGCCCCATTTTACAAGATGTAAAATAAGTCTCTGATGTCCCCAGAGTGTGTATGTGAAGTTTTAGCTCAAAATACCCCACAGATAATTTTTTATAGCATGTTAAAATTGCCACTTTTTGGAGTTGAGCAAAAACGCGCCGTTTCAGTGTGTGCCCTTTAAATGAAAATGAGCTGCTGCGCTCGGCCTAAGAGGGCGGAGCTTCAAGAGCTCGTTCTCCGGTGTCAGGATTCAGTCAGGACGCACTATAATGTCAGAAACTGCGAATATATGCTGCATGGAGATAGAACAGGTATAGTTTAGTTCAATTACGGTTATAACTTATATTGTCTTCTTGTTTTTATCCACTATATTACTACAAGCCTGTTGTACCGGACCCCGTTCGACTTTACCGATGAGTTTTGTGACGTTTCTTGTACTTCACACAAAAGATGAAGCGTCCGTTTTCACTCTAGAAAATCACTGTAAGAAAACACAGTGCAAGTGTGTATTAAAATATTATCCATAAACTCTCTCTCTCTCCTTTGCATTATCATCAACATACATAGCGAATTACACAGAGACACTCGTTACAGTAAACAAATATATAAAGACCTTATGCCTTTTCAGGTGGTGCTTAATAAACTGGTAAACTTTATATCCGTAAATCAACTACGATGAACTGTAATAAAGTGCTCTCACCTTCATTAATGCCTTATCCAGTATCACTCTGGAGGCTGTAAGATGGATCACGAACAGTACTGATCTATCCTTGAGTAACAAATTTTTAGCACAACCTCTGCTTTGTATTGTCCCTTTGTATTGACATTCGTTCACAAAGAAGTCCGGTGTGAAATGATTCGCGCAGACATAAGGGGCGCCGTTGACACGGGGGACAGGGGGTGTCAGGACCCCCGCAGTTTTAAAAAGACAGAAATTGACCCCCGCACTTTTGATAAGGGCTGCTTAGTCAGTATCGAACTAAAACAGTATCAAGAAAGCTACAAACTCTATATCACCTTTTAGCTTAGGATATTTTCTTTCAAATGAGACCATTTTCACGTTTCTGTGAGCTTTCGTTCGTAAATAATCAACTGTTTTGTCGCGGATGTGCAGAACAGGAAATGCGCTCTCGAAGAAACACGCAATCTCCAAACCACCCATCAAAGCGTGCTAACGTTTTCTGATGACATGTCGATGGTATATAAATCATGCCCGAAAGTTAGAGTTTGTGGAGACATGTCAATCAAGCCAACCGTCCATTCAGAAACCGAGAAATTTGACACAGGCTGATCTCTCTCACATTCAGTTCCGGTTGATGCGCGAGCTGGCTGGACTGAAATATTCGCGAGTTTTCGTGAGGATTTATAGTTTATGGACTGTTTTGATTTCGATAATCACATCTAGCAACGGAAAAGCATCGATAAAAGAGATATTTGAAAGCGAAACTAAAGTATTGAATTATTATTATTTGACCAAAAAAAAAAAAAAAAAAAAAGTCAAAACTATACGTTTGGGATATGGCAAGGCTACTTGCACACTGCACAGCTGTCTGCAAGTAGGCTGTGCAAACTTGAATATAATTGCTATTTCAGTAAATCTACATTTTGATACTGTGAAATGGGTATTATTACAGTGCAAAAACTGTGTGTATAAACAGTAATTTCTTTGTTTCAGTTTCTGTTGAAGATTAGTGAGCAGCAGCAGCAGCTGGCACAGCTGGCATCACATCTCCAGGAGGCAGACGGGTGATGCTGAACACAGATGACAAAAAATGATGCACATATAAGGAATTATACAAATCTGGAGGATGTTCTAGATTGTAATAGAGTCTTGTGTCTCCTGAAAGAATAAAAATGATCAAAATCATAAAACGCCTCTTTTTTTGTTTTGTTTTTTGTTTTGTTTGTTTATTATAGCACAGACAAAATATACTATAATATATATCACTTTCAGCCGAGTTTATGTATTTTCAAAGGGTTTTCTGTAAAATAACACTGGGATATTGGATTTATACCACTGTATGGGGAGACTTTTTATTTGGGTATATACAATATATACTATAATTTTTTTTATCACTTTTAGGAGTGTTTTATGTAACTTCAAAGGGTTTCCTTTAAAATGACACCTAGATTTTGTATTTAGACCACTGTATATAAAGCTTTTCAATTTGGGTACGCCAAATCCAGGAGGAAATCCCCAAAATGGTCCCAGTGCTTATGAGGTTAATGATCAGGCAAGTTTAATGAATGATGGTGGTCCAATATCTGGAAATCTGATCTTACTATCTGGGCTTTTGCTTACAATTTGGTCCCCCCCACTTTGAAAATGTCTCCTGCGCCCCTGGCAGACATAAACGAATTTCGGTAGAGTTGAGGGAGCATTTTCTTCGAAAACAAAATTAATCCACCTCGTCTTCAGCGGCTCAGATTTCAGGAGTAAATGGAGATAGCTATGTGGATTAATCCATCCAGCTACAGAACACCTAAAACGCTTGGTAGACATTCTTGTCAGTGCAGCAATGGTGGACTGTACAACTGGCTGTGAACTCGCTCAGGGCGGTTCTATGTTAAAACTGCAGTGTCTGTCAACATTCATCGGCAGGGTCAGTGGATGTGACGTCACACTGCCAGGGATCTGGAAATGGCTTGTTCAGAGACACTGCTTATGATTTATGGGGATTAAAAAAAAAAAAAGAGTGGTTGGATTTTTATCATTATAGGGTGGTTGTGTACACACTGCCAACACACATTTATGGCCAAACACCATGCAAAAGTGAATTTTGCATAATAGGTCCCCTTTAAAGTCAGCATGAAATGGAAGCCTTTTCATCCCTGTTGTGATGTATACGAGTTAAACTTCTCCTCCAATATGAAAGAATGTAGGGCGGGACTTGATTTTGTCCATGGGGGAATTGGTTGGATGGTTGTGGTTTGCTATTGGTCAATCTCATGTGAGTGACAGGTTGTCCCGTCTCGCGCCAGTAAACACGTCATCAGAGAAGCAAAACTTTTGCGTTCCCTCAAGAAACTTTGTATTCGCTCATAAAACGCAAACATTTTGCGAGCTAACACAAAGTTACTCGGGAACGCAAAACATTCACGAGAGAATGCAAAAGCACTGACTATTTTTCCTCCCTTCTCATTTTTTTTCCAGCACCATGTCCCTTTAGGGGCTCTGTAGATGTCACTACAAGGAGGGGAAGTTATTTTGATTGAAGATTATGAGGGCACACAAATAAATAATAATAATAATAATAATAATAATAATGATGTGCACAGACAAATCATTTATAATAAATACTGCAAAATTGCGTGAAAAATAAGAATAGTACATTTTCATGGTGACATTAAGAAGTTCATGACAGTACTCTGATTGGCTGTTGGCCCCAAGCATTAAAGGGATAGTTCACCCCAAAATGATCCCATGATTTACTCACCCTCAAGCCATCCTAGGTGTATATGACTATCTTCTTCCAGACGAACACAATCAGAGATATATTTAAAAATATCCTGGCTCCTCCAGGCTTTATAATGGTAGTGAATGGGGGCATTTTGAAGCCCGAAAAAAAAAAAAAAAAAGGTCTAAGCTTACTCTACTCCTTCAGGGGTTACTCATTTGGTGCAAGTCGACTTGCACAGTATGCGTACGGTTGTCCGCTGGAAGCTAGTTATTTTACTTTATAAAGTTTTAAATATGGATATTTTTCTTACAAAAACCCATCACACCTGGAGCTGTATGGATTATATTTATGGATGGATGCATTTATTTTTGGGCTTCAAAACAGGCCCCCCATTTATCTCTAGCAATGGTTCACTAGCTTGGTAGAGCCAGGATGTTTAAATATAACTCAGATTGTGTTCGTCTGAAAGAAGATAGTCATATACACCTAGGATGGCTTGAGGGTGAGTAAATCATCAAATAATTTTTGGGTAAACTAACTCTAAAAGGAAAAAGAGCATATAACCAGCCAAACTGACTAATTTGTTATTCTTCTTACCCTCAATGTTGATGAAGACAAAGGTGAGAATTGTTCCCCCATTCCATCAGATCTGGCACTTGTGTAGGTGCTGTTCTTGCTTCTGAAGTGTGTTCAAAGGGACAGTCACCATCAAACCAAGTGCTACCCATTTTTCAATCTTTGTCTCTAAAATGCTAGTTGTCACTGACCAGTTATGCTCCTTCTCGCATCTAACCAACACAACCAAGCTGTAGAATCACTGCTCGTCTAATATAAAGGAATAAGGTGTGCTGAAGAGCAACCTCCTGTCTTTCACTCTTAGCTAGGCCATCATAGCTAGGTCAGCTGGAGCTCCCTCTTCCACTATGGGAGATTCATCATCTATTTTGCCTTGATATAAATGTACAATATATAAATGTTCACATTTCCTCTTCTCTACCTAGGGGGTCAGACACTCACATACATTGTTAGGTCTTGACAGCCCAACCATATTAGCAGTTGTTTACATCGGTTTAGAGTTGATGCCTTTCAGACTGGCGCTTATCTCCTGCTCAGGGGCAGTTGTGGCCTAATGGTTAGAGAGTCAGACTGGTAACCTGAAGGTTGTGGGTTCTCAATTCTCAACAGGAAAATGTAAGTGGGGGAGTGAATGAACAGAGTTCTCTTCCACACTCAATACCCACAACTGAGGTGCCTTTGAAGTGCCCACCTAACCACCTAACCCCCAATGGCTGGCCACTGCTCCGGGTGTGTCTACGTCTTGTAGTGTGTGTTTGTGGTCACAACTCACTGCTCCTAATGTGTGTGTGCACTAACTTGGATAGGTTTAAATGGAGAGGACAAATTCAGAGTATGGGTTACTATACTTGGCCTTCACGTCACGTCACTTGCTCATTGTCTCCAGTCTTTCAGAAACCCCTACTAAGCTAAGGTCTACTATGTCAAATGTTTAATCATGACTCCTGTGGCCCAACAGTGCTATCCTTCTCCAAGTTCACTAGAGAGAAGAAACTCACTACACTTACTGTTACTCCCCTCGAGTTGAATCAAAGGCTCAGGTCGTTCTTGGTTTTAACAGACATTTATTCGGACACGAGTCTTCAATATGTCTTGTACATTCTAGTCTTGCAGCCCTTTTTATGCCCCAACAATGCCGTCAGAACTACGAAAGGAAATACGTAAAACTTAAATGAACCCTCTAAAAGTGGTGTTTTACACATAATCATAAACGAAAAATACATACAAAACGAATAAATAAAGTGCACATTCAACACGTAAGAAAATACACTTAATTTAACACTTAACACGATAAAACACATACCTCATTGGCCTCTCTAACTCAAGAGGAATAAACTTGGAGGGTTACAGTTTCTTCTTCTTAAACAAAAAGACAATATAACTTCTTAGCACTTCTTAGAGGCATAACTCTTACAGACATGTTACGAGTGCAGCACCTCGTGTGGCTCTTCTACATGTAGTGCACCAGAAAAAATATCCTGATAGCAGCAATTAAATAATTCCCAAACGGAACAAAAAAGAAATAGGTTCCCCCCTTTTTCTATGGTTTTAGCTGAATAATATGAAATTAATTGACATGTATTAACAAAAAATATATTACTTATTTATTCTAATGATTATTCTGAAGATTATTACTATTTATTGACCTTTTAACTGTAAAGTGCATATTATGAACTGAAGTATATGAGAGTTGCCTCTGACGGCAGCTACACTTAGGCTACTGTCTTTTGATTAATTATACCACCAGGCCGGCCAAAGTGTCATGCTTCTGTTCTTCAAGCACCAGTTTTTTTCCCAAAGTCTTTTAGGGCATTTTCACACCTGGCTTGTTTAGAGCATTTGTTTCAGAACATTTTCTCCCTAAGTTCGGTCCATTTGAGTCTCAGCCTTAGACGTCAAGGCTGAACGTCTGATGCATAAGGTACACAAAATGGAAACACTTTGGGAGTTACAAAGTCATCATCTTACTGGTTGAATTCTCCAGGAATTCCAGGAAATGTGTGTTGCATTCTTTAACAGTCTGCCCGAAAACAAAGCCGTCGTGATCCCAAACCCCTCATAGAAGAAAGCCTTTGTGAATGCTTATCAGGATCAACTAAATGCAGGATTTTCAAAAGTATGTGACGTTTGCAGTGCCATTGTTGCAGTAAACTTGCACAACCTTCTTGAACGAATAATTTATTGTATGCATGTTTGTTATCGTACACACATTGACTTTACATTTTCACGCCCCTAAACAGGAAGCGGAACAAAACAAACTGTGATTGGTTGCTTTACATGTCAGTCATACGTTGTCCTGGCCGATTCTTGGCCAATGAAAGCTGCAATGGAGTCCAGACCTTCTGCCATCAATCTGAAGGTTTGGCTACGCAAGACTAGTGCTTCTCAATACTCAAATTGATGCTTCCCCGTTTCCTCGCTCCTACATCCTTTAGCCTGTGACCCGGAAACAGATCAAACTCAGCCATCTTGAAGGACATCTCAATTCTCTAATTGCACCGCAAGGAGGCGAGGAATGAGGAGTGAGGAAGCTTCGCGAGGAGCTATGAACGAGGATACACAGGTGTATCTTTTGCAGAAGTCTTTCTCTTCAAGAAACCTGACACACGTATACTTTATCCTCCCCCTTCATATGTCACAATAATTTAAATGTATGCTTTACTTTTACAGTTTAAATAAACTTTACATCTCACATATTTCAATGGGGCATCTTGCGTTATTAATATTTATTATGAATTTTTTAAATAAACTTTTACAAAATAAGGGCAGATTCTTTGAGCACAGCTGATGACGCCGTGATGTGAAGCTCGAGTGATCAAGAACATTCCAATAAACATAACATTTCCTTCGATTCTTCCGTCCTTGTTTTCTTTCCTTGCATCCTCCCCTCACATCCTATGGGGGTGAAGCTGAGACACGAGGAAAGGAAACAAAGAAAGGAAACGAGGATGCACAAATAAATGAGAAGCACCCTAGGTTCATTTAGGCATGTACAAGCATGGCATCCACACCAAAAAAAACTGGTCTGATATCACCTGAAAAAGATGGTCCTGGCCCACTTGAAAACTAACTCTAGAGCGGTTCGCTTGTGGTGAGAAAGCAATCCAACCCAACGAACCACTCTGTAACACAATGTTTGATGAGTAATTGCGTACATTGCATAAAAAGCAGCAGTGTTTGTTTTGCTAATTCCTCTCAAAATGAATTGAGAGTTAACCTGGACCAAAGATGAAGCACACTTTTTCATTTTAAAATACTGCTCTTCTCCAAAATGGGTACGATTCCTAGATGAAGCCTTGATTCCTGTTAAAAATGGTAAAGTAATACATTCGCACACTAACTAACACTGGTCAGTTGAGAAATGTTGCCTTGTGAAGCGAACTGAACTAAGAAATTGCAACATTGTAACAACAACTGCACCTGTGATTCATGATATGCATGTAGCATTTTTGTTTTATTTGTAGATTGTTGACAACTGTTATACAGTCTTGAGTCGAATTTTCTTTTCCCAATATCAGATACAGCAGAGCGATACAGGGTAAAGAGTGTGACTGAAATGTTACAAAAGGGAAGCAACTGGGGAAAGATTTTGAGATTCTTGAAATGTTTTTGATTTACTCCAGAAATAAAAGAAATGAATACTTTACAACAACAACAAACAATGCAGCATTTACATTTCAAGGACAAATCTGGCATAATTTCAGTACAGTTTTGATTATTTCTTATTCACATTCCACTAATGACTGCAATAAATGGGTAGAGAAAGATCATATAAATCACCATTAGATGATCACCGCCAGTCTCTGTCACAGCTGTTAAAGGTGCAGTAAGAGATTTCTGAGAAACGCTGTTAAAAGTGGATTGGACCGAGCAGCCCAACACACTTGTAGCCAATCAGCAGTAAGGGGCTTGTCCAGTCATGATGGGGGAGGAGAGGTAGTGAGTAAGAGGGAGATTTGAAGAAAGACTGTAGAAAGAGACATTACAAAATAGAAAATCTCAGAGGAATATCACTGGAAAAAGAAGGGTTCTGATCAGGCAAGAGCTTTAGAATCCACGTTAATATTAGAAAAGCTTTCCAGCGCTGGAGAGACGTAAGACAGCGGAAAGGCCTGAAAAGGACGCCACATTGTTTCTGCTTCATACGCAAGTAAGATTGGTTTTACTATGTTTCACAGAACCAAGATATGTTGTTGTTGTAATGTTAGCTATAGTAACAGGACAGTTTTGAAGTGTCATTGTTTGTCTGGAGCTGCTGGTGACTAACAACAAACTGCTGCTTGTATAAACTCTTGTGTACTACATGTTCATTTTTTGTTCTTCCTTGTCGTTCATTCGTTATCTTCGCTTTATTTTTTCCAAAGTATTATTTTGTTTCGCTTCAACTATGATAAAGAGACATCCACTCTTGCATTGAGTGCATTTTGGGGCTGGAGGGGTGTGTTTGTTTGGCTTGATTTCAACTATCAACAGTGTTTCTCAGAAATCTCTTACTACACCTTTAAATGTGTTGTTGTGCCACAGATTTTAAGTTAAGTTTAAGTTAAAGGTTTTAAGCGGGTTTAGCAAATTAATCTTATTACAATACAATATCTTTTGAGCTTTCTGATTAAAAATAAAACAAATACATTTAAATACTGATAAGACAAGTTTACTTGAGACCTAAACAATTCTCATTTGAAGTATATGTTTGTGGAAATTGTATAAATCAGAAACAAAAACAAAAAAAAGGAAACAATTTATACTTAGGACAGATTAAACTGTTTAAGACCTAGAAAAGTACCTTTCAAAAATGAAATGGCACTATTATTAACAGTCACTTATGACAAATGAAAAGAGGTCAGTGTATATCCAGTGTCTGAAGAGAAACTACAATCAAGTTGTAAACATTTCAAACGAAATCCATCCCCTTATGAAAGAGGCAATTTATTAGGCAAACAGCTAACCTTGGCATCAAGTCTTTAGATTATTCACATTATTTCAAACATACAAACCAACATACCGTACACAGACACAGACGCACACACACACACACGCACACACACATGCGCACACACTCTCCATGGTTATAGTTTATGAGTGGATGAACAATAATTTGAAATGATAAAACTGAAAAAAAAGAGACATTTGTAAATTGTTGCTATTGTGCTTTGATTACAGGTGCAAAACCCTCAGAAGAGTGAGGAAGAATCTGACATCAGCAGCCGCTGAGAAGGTCCTGTATGACCACTGACCATGAGATTTATGATACTGATGTCCTAAACAGGCTCATTTCACCTTAACTCAATTTTAAAATGTCCTTCCACAGTTCTCTACAATCCTATACCACAACAAAACAAGTGCACTCAGTAAACTGGACTGACCAGCATCGTATTTAGCCACTTAATTAAATGACGCAATTCTGACGTGAAAAGCTTTTTCACCAGGACATCTAAGATCGCAGACCCAGAAAAACCACCACACTACACCTTAAAGACTTTCCTTCAATTTCTATCAAAATCTCCTTCAATGGTAAAAGTGGTGGACACTAAACCCCATCAACATTAGAACATTTTGCAAACGTTTTCTTGAAAATTAATCTGACAGTAGCTGCGTGTGAGAATCCCCAACATGAGTGTGAAATATTGGCAATAAGACTGATTTCAAGACTGATTTTAACAGTTTAAGACATGATACCCATTTTGTTTAGCAGTTTAAAGAATTAAGACTATGAAAATGCGATTTTACCACGTACAGCATACTCTAAACACAAGTCAATATTAATCGAATGGCCCCATCTATCATTGTTACCAAGAAAACATCTACATTCGGTTTAGTTCACATCACGAAAACCTAAGAATCCCTGTATTTTAAGATCATTAATAAATGACATGCTCATGCAAAAAAAAAAAAAAAAAATCAACCAACTCTATATAACAGCATATCCAAAGAGGCTAAAGGCATACACTGCAGAATGAAAGGGCCATTCGTTACCAAAACATTACGAACACTTCTGACAGCTTTCTCTTTAAACACCACTTATTTCAAGACACGATAGTAAACTGTAGTTGCATTCAATAAACCTGACATTAGGAAAAGAGAATCTCATGCAAGTATTCATTAAAACGCAAGACAAACTTCATTTGCAAACTAGTCTATGACTTTTTCTCTTATCTCAGACATCCCCACACTGCATTCTTTATCTAAACACTAAAAAGGCTGGTAAAACATCAGATTTCATTCAATGTTGCCATTAATGTGCTGAAATTAAAAAAAAACAAAAAACAAAAAAAAAACAGTGATAGTGGATGCAGAAGGGGTTCAGTCGGGTAAGAAAAGGTCGAAAATTGTGGAGGCTTCTGTGTTAGTTGTGGTGGTTATCTGATGCTGGAGAGAGAGTTTTGATTAATGTTATATGTGGCCACCAGAGCCGTGCCGTTGCTGGTCATACAGTCCTGCTGAAGGGCTTCGAAGTAAGACGCTTGCACAGGTTTATGACACTGCAGCACACGCCGGGCATCTTCTGTCTTAAACCACTCCCTTTTCCTACCTGTGAACAAAAGACACCAGAAATTCTGCATTCACGTTGTGTCCGACTTACTGTAATTATATTTTGAGATTTTGTGCTCTGAGCATCCCCTCACTAATTTGTTTCTATGGCAATTAGGGCTGCCCCCTAATAGTCTTAGTCAACCAAAATTTTATTAGTAGCAGGAAAAAAATCCACAGAAAGTGGCAAAGTCATGCAGTCTGTGATGGACAGATCGTTAACAGCTGGTCTATGTGGTAATTACAGTACATCGGGGAGGACATCCAAGCGCTCGCCTATCATTCATCAACCTCAAATATGGCTTATCATCTGAAACATGCAAGTAGTTGCAACCTTACATGGCCATTCACTTTACAAAAATGTGGGCTATTAAAGTGTTTGTGTGGAGTGAGAAAGCTGAATAGTAGTATGCTTACTGCATGACAGCTAACATGGAGGCGATCACTTGCACTTAAAATACTCTGTCATTTTTGGTCATACAGATAAGAGTAATACATCTTTTGAATCTGTGAAAAGTCTACTTTTATTTAAGTGGACTCACAATAACAACAAAAGGTTGTGCTTTTGTAAAATAACATAAGCAATCAGGGTCTGCTTTCTGCCGTCTCTCTCTGTGAACTTAAGCGCCCAAAAAAAGAAAAAAGAAAAAGAACCGAAACTCCATGTAAACTTGCCACACAGACCTGAGAAATATAGAAATATAGAAAGTGAAATGTCTACTTTTAAATGAACCAATTGAAATGGAAAACAAATATTCTCAGGTTATGTAATAATAATGAAACGTGCATATAGGTACGTGCACTACTGCGGAAATGACGAATCACTTCATCGTTGCAGCCGAAAATACAGAAAACACTAGTTAAAGTAGTCTCCTTGCTGTTTTTCCCCAACGCATTCATAATCATTACCTCTGCCCGTGCGCTGTGGCAAACTTTAAGCGTGCTTGAGCACTGATTAGTCTATGTACGCATTAAAGGCTCTTTATTATGATTTATATGGTTTATTAATAAACGTGCAATTAGTCGACTAATGCTTAAAATGAAGGACTACAAGTCAACCAGAAAAATCATTAGTCAAAGGCAGCCCTAATGGCAATGCATGTAATCGCAAAAATGTATAAAGAAATAAATAAAAATAAAAAAACTAATAATAATCCAAGCATGCGCACCAGGTAACACTAGCTAAAACAAAATTGTAGAAATAGTTTGATCTAAATTCAACTGAGGTTGCTGCCACTTTCTAACTAAAATACACTAAGGTTTTGACAAACAAGAGCAGATTTTTGGGATTCCACTAACCCTAAACTCATAATTATGGTGATTCAGTAAATGCAGCACAACTGTGGCACAAGCTATCCCATTCGTTTTTAGATATATCATTTATAGATAGATAATTTATTTGTCCTCCAAGAGGAAATTCGACTTAATTTTTATCAAATTCTTACCAATATTTACAGAATCCTCCCAGTCCTCCAGAACCTCCGTTACGATGAGAACATAGACATACGTTCTGTGCTTTCTGTCTCTGTTCTGTGAAGAAAAACAACTTGTTTTAGCACAAGTAACAGCCTTACAGGAAATATTAAAATCACAAGGAATAAGTGCAATGGTGTTTTAGTGACAAATTAAAATTAGGGCTTCAACTAACATTTGATAATTAATCTAGTCATTAATTCTTTGATTCATCAGATGAAAAACCCAATAATTACTAATTATTAAAAATGAAACATTTTAATTAAAAACAAAAACAATTAACTTGAAACCATTATTTTTTTTTTTTAAATGTTATGCCACATCCTGCCCAATGATGTCCTCCAAACAATGTGCAATTTGAAGGCAATGGAAATATAGTTAATGTACAGTATATATACACCATGCTATATATTATGTGCAAAAAAATAGGTTAAAATGTAAACCTTACATTCTAAACCAAAAAATCAATTGCTGATTGCTTACCATTTTAAAGCAGGAGTTTGAATAACTAAATTAAATATGATAAACCAAAACAAAAGCTAAATGTTACTAAATGTTAGAGACTAAAAGACTAAATGTTAACATGGAATACACACTGATCAAAACATAGTAATTATATTATGTTTATACTCGAAAATAGCCCTTTTACTGTTTTCCTATCACAAAAATACAAGTGCTTGTTTTACATGTAGAATTTGAAACCTACATTTAATGTCTAACAAGAAATATTTTAGCAAAATGTGTATGTAAGTTGTTGTGCTCCGTCTGTTTGATGCGCATGAAAGAACCAGCCCTCGTTTACTTGCTGTCAGGACAATCCTTCATTCAAAATGGAAATAATTGCGACTTTCTTACACATACAGATAACTGTAAAATATAAGTTATGTGTTGAGAAAAACAAAAAAACAAACAAAACATCTCAAATGCATTAAAGGATTAGTTCACTTTCAAGTGAAAATGATCCCAAGCTTTACTCACCCTCAAGCCATCCTAGGTGTATATGACTTTCTTCTTTCTGATGAACACAATCGGAGATATTTTAATAAATATCCTGACGCATCCGAGCTTTATAAATGGCAGTGAACGGGACCAGTGAGTATGAGCTTGAAGAAAGTGCTTCCATCCACATCCATCCATCATAAACGTGTACTCCACACGGCTCCGGGGGGTTAATAAAGGCCTTCTGAAGCAAAGTGATGCGTTTGTGTAAGAAAAATATCCATATTTAACAAGTTGTAAAGAAAAATATCTAGCTTCCACCAGACCGCCTTCCGTATTTAAGTTACGAAGAAAGTGTAAACTGGCGTCACGTCAGTTACACTTTTTCCGTAAGTTGAATAGGGAAGGCATAGGATGTAGCTTAAGCTCTTTGAACTGCAAGAGTTTTACACTTTTTTCGTACATTGAATATGGAAGGCGGTCTGGTGGAAGCTAGATATTTTACTTCATAACTTGTTCAATATGGATTTTTTTTTATTATTTATTTATTTTTTTTTTTACACAAATGCATCGCTTCGCTTCAGAAGGCTTTTATTAACCACCCGGAGCCGTGTGGAGCACACGTTTATGATGGATGGATGTGGATGGAAGCGGATGGAAGCACTTTCCTCAGCTCATACTCGTGACCCCTGTTCACTGCCATTATAAAGCTCGGATGCGTCAGGATATTTATTAATATTTCTCCGATTGTGTTCATCAGAAAGAAGAAAGTCATATACACCTAGGATGGCTTGAGGGTGAGTAAAGCTTGGGCTAATTTTCATTTGAAAGTGAACTAATCCTTTAAACAGTGCACTTATTTGTCAAAGCTCCTGACAGGGCAAGCCGCATCAAACTATACACTTTAGTTTGAAGTGCTTAACATAAAGCACTCTCATGTTTGGGACAACCGTGTTGTCCTACTTCTAAAAACTTTACTAAATATTACTAAAAATCTCAAAACTTTATTCTTATAAAATGCCTATTTTGAGATTATTTTCAAAACATTTCTCTTTTTTTTTTTTTTTTTTTTTAATTTCAACTTGCACTGAAGCACCAATGTAATACACTCTTGTGGTGACAATTTCTTTTTGACTGTTATTTACCATCAGAAAATGCTCACCTCAAAAACGCCTACCAATCTTCCTAATGTGCCTTTTACTCCTGCCTGTGGGAATGAAAAAATATAGAGTGAAAAACTGAATTCAGGACAATTATAACATCCTCTAGCACTTTAAAGCATCATGAAACATCTTATTTAAGCAAAAGACAGTTCTCTGAAGTTAAATGTGAAAAACATTTACAAAGTCGATGGCTTTCGCGAATAGAGTGCTCTTAATTCATCTAAATCACAATACCATATAAAATGTTTTACAAAACAGATTTAGTTCTATATGTTCTGCAAACAAAACATTCTACCAAAAGTGCTTGTCAAAGTAAACCTAAGATTATTTGTGTTTATGGCTTTGACCAGTAATTCTCACATTTGGAACAATTCCTATTATTTGACTGAGCTTGGAAATGTGAGAACTGCATTACTAATGATTTACAGACTTAACATCATGTGAGTGTTTGCAGATGTAACAGCCAGGGGAAACTCTAAAAAGGAATAGAGCAGAGAAAGTCAAATATGCAGCTTCCTTTAAAACGGTAATACTTACAATAAAGTTCAATTTGCCAACATTAGTTAATGCACTGGGCATCATGAGCTAACAGGAAGCAATACTTTTACTGCATTTATTAATGTAGGTAACGTTCGCATTAATTTGACATACACTAATGTTTTACCATTTTCTGTTCTGTTGTATAAATAAACATTACTTCATGCATTATAAACAAACATGCATTAACAACTAATTATATTTACAAACTAACATTAACCTAAATGATAAATTATGTAGTTAATACATTAACAAATGTTGAATTGAATCTTATTGTAAAGTGTGGAGTTCGTTAGAATTCTGAATATTTCAGTCCAACATATATCGCAAATCAGGACTCCTAAAATGGAAACTCTCTGAGGATAAAATGAATACTATATATAATTGTGATGGAGAGCAGATGGGACGCTTCTCCATCCCCAGATTTTAAAATGGTGTCCTTATTATTCTTATTAGTGCAGGCAGGTATGAAGATATACATCGTGGCAATGGTATAAAATGTCTTTCGTTGGAGATTTTAATTGCTATATTGTGTATATCGCATCGCATTGTGTATAAGATGTGTATATCGCATCGTATGTAAATATATATGTGTCGCACAGCATTATTGACACTTTAGAGTGATGAAATGTATGAATGAGACAAAGAGCAGGACGTGCTTGATGTTAAAAATAGTTAGGTGCAATAAGCTGTGAAATAGATCTCAATTAGTGAAGTGAAGTGAAGTGACATGTGGCCAAGTATGGTGACCCATACTAGGAATTTGTGCTCTGCATTGAACCCATCCAAGTGTACACACACAGCAGTGAACACACACACACCGTGAACACACACCCGGAGCAGTGGGCAGCCATTGCTGCGGCGCCCGGGGAGCAGTTGGGGGTACGGTGCCTTGTCTCCGTCGTGTACGGTGTCTCACCTCAGTCGTGGTATTGAGGGTGGAGAGAGCGCTGGACATTCACTCCCCTCACCGACAATCCCTGCCGGACCTGAGACTCGAACCCATGACCTTTGGGTTACAAGTCCGACTCTCTATCCATTAGGCCACGACCGCCCAATGCGGTGCTCGCGCTGACTGACACACAGTTGAAGCACGAGCATGGAAAGCTGCCTCTCTTAAGGCCCGGGTATACTTCATTTTCTGTGTTCTGCTCCGTCTCGCGCACAGTTAAGCGTGTGAGCCTTTCAAAGTATAGCCTACTCCTTTGGCTGTGAGAGCAGAAAGACGCATTTGGCGTGTGCGCACTAGTGTGAGCACTCAAGTCACTCGCACATGGGCTGTTGTATGCTGACCCTCCGCGCTGTCTCAAAATTTGGGCTGCACGTGGACGGGGTGTGCGAATGTCTGCGGACCCTCCTGATGACGGCAATTACGTCATGTGGACGATGCATGGATGCGGTATACTTTGGGCTTTAGAAGGAGATCGCGAATTCAGTTCTCTTTCACGTCTTATTGTTCTTGAATGGTCGAATATACAAGTAATTGTGTCAAAATGCCCATCATATGGAGTATTCATAAACACAGCCGGTTATGTCTTAAGTGAATGTAAACTGGTGTAAAGCTGATGTGAATCAGTATATTGCAGGGGTATTCAATTAAAGTTCCAAGAGGTCCGGTCTCTATATTTCCTTCCCAGCAAAAGTCTGGACAATACTTTTTGGAATTTCTATTGGGGCAGCCGTAGTACTTCGTAAAAGAAAAAATCCTAAACATTCAATATAGTCATCAAAGATAGGAGTCTTGGGCCCCGAGAGACAAATTAGTGATGTCTAAGAAATTTTACCAATATTTAAAGGGATAGTTCACCCAAAAATGAAAATTATCTCATGATTTACTCACCCTCAAGCCATCCTAGGTGTATATGACTATCTTCTTTCAGATGAACACAATGAGAGATATATTTAAAAATATCCTTAGTCCTCCAAGGTTTATAATGGATGTGAATGGGGGGGCCGTGTTTTGAAGTCAAAAACAATGCATCCATCCATTAAAAAAAAAAAAAAAAAAAAAAAAAGTAATCCATATGACTCCAGTGGGTTAATAAAGACCTGGCCAAGACGTTTTGGATGTGCGTACCTCGACCTTTTTCACTTGAGTGTATTATTGACATGTAAAAGTCTAGACCCTGAATATAAGATGGACCCCTTTTTTTTTTTTTCCGGATGCATTTCTAAGAAAAAAAATCATTGTCTTATATTCGGAACAATACGGTACTTCTACTTCAGAATGCATCTTGCGTCATCAACCAGGAACTTTAAAAGTTTGATTCTGTGAACTGGCTCGACCGTTACAGGCTTAAAAGAATGATTAGTTCAAGAATTGAATGTCACTAGTTGTTAATGCTGCTTGAGAAACTCCAGGCTTCAACAGTTAGGGAGAGAAGTTGGTGCTTGCTTTAGTACCTAAACAGTTTTAGTTTTTAGACTATAGCTGCTTTTCCATCGTCGGGCCAAACGGTTCTCATTGCGTAATCATTCCATTCTGTGCCGATCTGGGCCAGTTGGTATGGTTACGGTTTCATTTTCCACTGCAAGACGTAATACAAAAGCGTCAGTTGTTGCCTTGATAATGCAGCAGTTTACTGATGATGTGAGATGTAAATAACGACCGTGTTATGGAGGATGATCAGATATTTATTTATTTATTTTTATTATTAATTTGCGTCGCTCAAATAGAACACTTAACCAGCTACAGAAAAACTGGCAGCCAGGCAACAGACAAGTGTCCAACCAATCCTGAGTGGCAACGTCACTTCACGGATTCTACCAGCACAATTCAGCATGGTTAGACAACCGTGCCGAGAATTCCGGGCCGAGAACAGTTTTGTAATTGCGCCGTGCTGTACTAGGCTCAAGTGGAAACACAAGTGGAACCGTTCCTTACCATTCTAAGAACCGTTCGGCCAAATGGTGGAAAAGCGGCTTATGTTTTTGTAACTTTTGTTTTTCATTTTTCTCTTGGCCACTGTTTTTATGGACCTTTTGCACAACCTAGCTTTTAAAGTATTAAACATCATTTAGAGCCACCCTTGAACCGATTCCTGGTGTGATTCTCCTTGCGACCACCTGGGTCCATTAAAACAATAAACACAAATAAGTGTTTTTAAAGAATGCCTACCTCTTCACACACCTCCCTGGCAGCAGCAACACTAGGCTCCTCCTCCGGCTCCATCCCTCCTCCAGGAACAATCCATCGATCAGGATGACTGCTGCTGCTCACTAACAGCACCTAACACAGACACAACAGACCACCATCAGAACGCTAACCAAGAGCTAATGCAACAAAACATGTTCGTGAATTATCCATTTATCACTTAAACATTATAAGACATACCATGGTTTGTGTACACATCACAATGTGCCACTTAGCATCATTTTTGTATGTTAAAATACTTCCTCCTCCTATCCTGGTTTAATGTGCAAAGACAACTTTAAAGTCAAGATGCAAGAATTCATAACCCTTTTGTCTTTTAAAATCTGCTGTGTTTCAGAGTTTAAGTGATCTAGGCTAACAAAATCACTGATTCAATGACACTGAACTACAAACTGAGCCTGAGGGTGAAACATGGTTAAAGGCTTCAGAAATGTAAATTAATAACTAAAAATGGTGAGACAAACAGTGTGCTTGAACTCTGTAATATTTTAACATGGCAAAACGTTTCATATTCAAGTATGCTCAACACTAATACTACAGCAAGGCCTATTTTTTGATTACTACTGCAGCTGTAGTATCCTGGTATTAGCCAACATGGTCATACAAAAAATAGGCTAACCAATATAACAAAGGAAGTTTCTTTTCTTTTTTTTTTAGGTTTCTTACACAAAACACTACTGTGGCAGTACTATGGTACAGTGAAGATATCAGATTCATATATTAATAAATTCAATATAATTGTAATGATAATAATCATGCACCAGTGTATTTGATATTTACATGGTACTTCAAGATAGTTTAAAAATCACGAGATTACCACATGCAGAATGTCCAAAAGATCAGGTTAAACCCTTTGTTAGTAACTATTTGAGGGAGATTCCAACTTAATTTATGTTTACAGTAGTATCAATAAGCGTGTCATATTGACGGAAATTCTAATAACCACGGTAAGTTTTATTAAAGAAGTGACTTTACCGAAAACAAAAACAGATATGAGCAGATATCGTTCTGTGGCCTTACAATACACATATCCATCATATACACATGTACAACTCTACTTCAAACACATACACATTGCTAAATTTATTAGCTCATATATTTAGAGTCAGTTTATTTGGTGAAGTAAATAAAGACAGCAGTGATTGATGGCGTCACCTCCTCCTCGCGCTCGCTCCTGAAGCACAGGCAGGCCGCGCGCTTTTTATAGCCATCTCTGTCATACGTGCGCGTCTGGTTGGACTTCAGCTTTATCATCGCGCTGAACAGATGAAAATCCTTAACTCCTGTCAGCTCTGCACCTTTCACTGCAGTCCCGCACCCACAAACCCTTCTAAAGGCCCTCTGCTATCATAAATATTCCCTCCGTCGCTTCATTTTGTCAGTCTTGTGAGCTGGTGTCGCACAGACGCCATTACTCTGAGCTCTGCGCAAACTGCGTAGCATTATGTACAACCCCGAAGCGCATTTACTTTTTGTGAATATGACGTTGCGCAGTAGAGGTGGAACAGGATCAGAGAGCACTACCGTAGTGCCGCGGTTATTTTTCTTATCAGTGCGTTCTATAATATTTTATTATTTTATTTAATTAAATTATTATTATTATTATTATTATTGTGGCAGGAATATAATACCTTTATTACTTGACAGATCACTAAAACCTTCCTCTGTGAAATCTCTAGACTACAGATAAAGAGCCAGGGGGCGGCCCGCGCTTTTTAGCCAATCAGAGAACGCACTCTGCCTGTCAATCACTTTGGACTTTTGGAATTGCTGACATCGGATTGGCTGGCAAGTCTTTGGAAGGCGTGGTTTTTAAGCTATTTTATTTAAAGATGTGTGTTTTGAAATGTCTGATTACGTTGAGGTTTAATAAGTTGAAAATATTGTTGTAAATATATTATGAAAATATAATAATAATATAATAATTTTACTGCAAAATCCCATACACAAATGCAAATATCCATTACTGCTCCAAACCCTTAAATCTGTAAATAAAATAATTACAAAAGAATATCAAATATAGAATAGCAATTATATAAATAATGTATAACATTGATTTTACCTGTATTAACCTTTATGATATGATATGATATGATATGATATGATGCAGTAGTACAATTTCAAGCAATGGCGACATCTGCTGATCAATATCGTTCATTGACATCGACATAACTCCTCCCTCCAGCACCACCATCATCGTTTCCTTTTCATTGCAGGACTTGCTTTCCGTAAACACTGACAGTGAAGGTTTTATGTCAGAAAAACTCATGACTTGTGTTATAATAACTGGATTTGGAGTCGTCTTATAGTTAAGTGACATTCATTCTGCTCTTTTGACTGAATCAGGTGGGTTTACTTTAATGCCTCGATGGTGAAGTTTGACTGGTCATGATGTTTTCACGTGAGTCAGCAGACACCAGTGTTATTACCTCTCATAATTATCATGACATTGATGCTATCAATGCTGGTCACCATAATAATGCAATTAATGTAAACAACTGAGAGCAGATAATGTAAAAAAAAAAAAAAAAAAAAAATGCGTTGTCATATGCGACATAAACGCTTTGTCATTTTAAAATGTGTATTAAAGCAGTCCTCTGCTGGACGTTTTGTACTAAATCCAAATGTTACATTTCCCTAATAGAGAGAAGTTGTGCGTTTTGCAGCTTGTATGATATTAAAAGTCTGTTGACAGTCAGTCCCTCTGCATTGTGCCATGTCAACTGCTTTATTTTGCATATACAGAGCTTTAGAAAGGGTGTTTGGACAATTCGTCCCTCACACATGCTACTTACGAAGGTACTATATTCTTATACCATATTTACACGATACGTTAAAGAATACCTCAAAAACATAGCATAATAACAATACGAAATTTTAAAAACTACATTAGGGTAGTATTTGTTGTACTGCCCTAAAAAATGGTGATTTAAATACAAAATAAAAAAGTCAATGTATTTCTGTATTACAGTAATGAGAAAAAATGAAGATACAACAAAATTCTTCAAGGAAATTAGAAGGAAATCTATAAAACATTCAGACATACTATGGCAATAAAGAAATTGTCATTGGCACAATGTGGGGAAATAGTTCTAAAGCAGGCTACATTATCTTAAATTGCTAAATAAACTTTTTTCCTTGTTGGAGTGAACATGTTTTTGCTAGATTCACCCGGCAGTAAAAATGTGTTGTCCAAGGGAATGTATAGGCCCAATTAAAGAAACATTTTTACAGATCCAAGAAAAAGGAAATATGACTGATCTAGTTGATAACGTGTCTGAAATAAAATGATCCACACCCTCTAGCTCTTTTCCAGCATTCCTCCCTGTGTCCTTATCCATAAATAACTGTATTCTCTTGGATTTCCCAGTCATTACTGGGGCAGAGAGACCATGTGGGAGTCACATGCACGCAGAAGATGAGCAGTAAACAGATGACAGGAGCACAGGCCTCACTATGAACAGCACCACACAGCCTCCTCACACTATCAACGGAGATGTGGCTGTCAGCTACGTGCTGGTCCCCTTCTTCCTCATCACTGTGATTGGGATTGTCACAGCAGTGGTAGGTGGCATATAAACCTAAATCGGCACTGTTTTACTAGGTAGCATGCATTGCCTCTTCAGTGTGTTTCTAACAGTGTCTGACTGTGTGCTAGTGTGGGGGAAGAATGTAAAGTCGCATGATGGAGTAATTTGATTGAGCAGTACATCCAGAAAGACAAAAGGCCTTTATTCTATTATGAATGCATGCACAGATGTTTGTCAGTTGCATCTCTCATTGTTTCCACGGCTGAAGTGGCCATGCAGACATTTTTAAATGGCAGAATGCGTTCCAGGTATTGTTACTAGGAAAATGCTAATGCATCTTTTTGTTTTATAGGTGATGTACATAAGGAGGAAACAGAGGTAAATAAACGCACAGCACTCTTTGAAAGACATTAAAAGAATACACTACCTTTCAAAAAGTTTCATCATTACTCCAGTGTTCAGTGTCACATGATCCTTCAGAAATCATTCTAATATGATGATTTGCTGCTCAGTTATTATCACTTATTATTGGTGCTCAAATATTATTAATGGTTCTTATTATTATCAATGTTGAAAAAGTTTTTTTTTTTTTCTATTTAATATGTTTTTGAGGAAACAGTGATACATTCTTTAATGCATTTATTTTAAATAGAAATCTTTTTTAACAGTATAAATATTTACTATATTTTAGTCACTTTTGATCAATTTAATGCCTCCTTGCTGATTTTTTTTTAAAAAAAAATGTTACTTACCCCCACACTTTTGAATGATAGAGTATCACAGTTTCCACAAAAAAATGTTTAAGCAGTACTATTTGAACTGTTTTCAATCTTGATCATAATTAAAATGTTTCTTGAGCATCAAATAAACATATAAGAATGATTTCTGAAGGATTATATGACACTGAAGACTGGAGTAATGATGCTTCGTAATTATTCCAAACTTTTGACCACTAGTGTAGTTCACTCAAAAATGAGTATACCATAGTTTTCTTCTGTGAGACACAACAGTAGATAGTAGACAGAATGTCTGAGCCTCTGTTTTCAATACAAGGTGGATGATGAAGGAAATAATACTGGGTCAGAATGACTTTTTCTTTGCTGCTTGTGTGTCTGATACACATTTAGGATTGATAGACTGCGGCATCAGCTGCTTCCAGTCTACACTTATGACCCAACTGAAGAGCTGAACGAGGCAGAACAGGAAATTCTTTGGAAAGAGGAAGACACAAAGGTAATCCATCCTGTTATGAAAAAGAAAACACTGGTGTGAACATATTCAGAAAATGTGAACATATACACTACCGATATTATACTTTTATTCAGCAAGGACACAAAAACTTATCAAAAGTAACAGTAAAGACATTTATAATGTTATAAAATATTTCTATTTAAAACAAATGCTGTTCTTTTGAACTTTCTATTCATCAAAGAATCATGAAAAAGAACATATCACGTTTCCACAAAAATATGAAGCAGCACAACTGTTTTCAACATTGATAATAATCAGAAATGTTTCTTGATCAACAAATCAGCATATTAGAATGATTTCTGAAGGATCATGTGACACTGGCCACATACACACTGCAGCTAAATCCAGCTGTCAGTTCACCTTTTAGTGCTTAATCTTGTTCTGTACACACATGGTTCAGTCATTTACGGGGGTGACAACCGCATTCTACAACCGAATTAACGAAATGAAAAATGAAGTTTACAAAACTTCTACACAGTGTGTACGGAACCGAACTGACCAACTAGTTGTTAATGACGTAGGCTATTTTAACATGCATCAGAAATGTTTTTCTGTTCATGTGCAGTGCAAGAAATCACAGGGAAAGCGTTACGAGCCTTGACTCATTCATGTTGCCAGATCTTGCTAAAAAAAATGGCGAATAAGAACAAACCCAAAATAAACTGAAATGCATCCAAATGCTTTATGCTGAAAATAAGAGCAAAATATCACGACCCGCACCTGCTCACATTAATCACTCTGTGAACTTGGATCGCTTTGTGAGCCAAGCTTAAACAACAAGCCCAAAAACACTTAATAAGTGGACATGGCAACAGTCTGTGAATCAGCTTTTCCAAGCATAACATGACGCCTCTGTCGGCTGTGCTTTAGTTAAAATTGCTGAAGATGACTCTTTTGTCGCTGTAATATTTCTTTGGTCAGAAAAGCGGATACCAAACACGCGAGACACCAGAATGTTGCTATGGTTACCACGGTGTCAGTCATCGCAGGTTCGAGAGTGAGTCGTGTTCCGTACACACTTAAGGCCCCGATATACTCATGGCGAAGTTCTTTTTCATTCTTCGTTTAGGGGTAAAACGAAGTTCGAAATATGCGAGTAGCGTTATACTGTTATCGAACATCTGACGTCGCTCACACTGCTGAGAGTGGCGTTTAGATGAATATATAAATATGTGCTGCGTGCTTTCCTCTCAGTAACAAAATAAACAACAAAAATGAGAAAACAGCAAGCATTTTTTGCAAAAAGCATGAGAAAAGCATCTGATAATAACAACATGGGTATATTAGCACAAGGTCTGCAAATTAGCACTCCAGTAAAGTCACGTCACATTTATTTATATGGCATTTTATTCAATAGATTGCTTAAAAGCAAGCAGCTTTACAGTATCAAACATGAAAAACAGTGTCAGTGCCTGATTTCATCAGAAACACAAATTCATTTTCTACTATAAAGCGGCTATCCAATGTTCAGTGTTTTCCCCATCGGAGATCTAACCTCGACAGACTCAACAGATGAAATAAGTCAGGGAAGATTTCCACGTGAAAGAAGGTAGAGCCTCAACACACACCTCATATTACGTTATAGTCACAGACCAATGGTAGTACGAAGGTGTTTTGCAGCTGGAGCAAACTTTTCTTGAGAATTCACTTTGGCAAGACGTTTTGAACTGCCAAAACGAACACAAAACGAACTTTGTTTTGTTTGAAATGACGTTCTTCGATTTGTTTGAAGTATATCAGGGCCTTTAGAATGATAATTTAGGAGACTCACTCCCGCATTTAAATGTTGTTGTCACTGCTGAAACTTTACAGTAGGTGCGTCCCAATTTGCGTACTTGTGCACTGTTCTATGTTCGTTTTGTAGAATAAATAGTGCGAGTAGAGTGTTCACACTGAAAATCCCAAAAAGAAAAGTACACTTTAAATACCTGGATGATGCACTTATTTAACTGAAAAAACAAAGTGTGGAATGTTGAACACTTCATGCACTCAACTGTCGCAGCTTTAATTTCGTAGTGGAGGGGGAAGGGCTATCAGACTCCAATGTTGAATGACAAAATAACCTTGTAAAGTTCATACATTACACGGTTGAGTACATAGTGCATAAGTACATAGAGTATAAGTCCATAGTGTATAGTACGTCATTTGGGACACAACTAGTGTGTACATGGCCACTGAAGACTAGAGTGTAATGATGCTGAAAATTCACATTTTACAATAGATTCACATAGAAAACAGTTCTTTTATATTGTAAGAATATTTCACAATATTACTGTTTTTACTATATTTTTAATTAAATAAATGAGCATAAGAGACTTTAAAAAGCATTCAAAAATCTTTCTGACCCCAAACTTTTGAACAGTAGTGGTACTGGTACCTTTATGATAAAGTTAATGAAATGTTAAATGCATCTGAGATTGTGCTCAAGATTTCAAACAAAGAACTGTCTAATTGCAGCAACAGTCTACCGAATACTGAATACTTGACTTGATGCAATGCAGAATTATCCTTTACAAAAACTGGCATCTAACTGTCAACTTGTCATCAACTAGCCTATATACAAAATACCAAAACAAACTTTCTCCATCATCAAACAATAAAAACCTTTGTTTGCTTTGGACAACTATTAAGTGAAAATGGGAAAATGTTTAATAAGTGACCCAGGCATAAAGGAAACTCCTGTAAACATTAACACTTACAACCACTTCCGTTGTTTTTGTTTTGTTTTTTTTTCCCTCATGTGAACAGTATGCATTCATGTAACGTTATGTAAGTTGACATTTGTGCTGGCTACTGTATACAGGCCACCAGGGCACCATACAGACTTTATCAAAGAATTTGCTGATTTTCTATCGGAGTTAGTACTAGCTGCGGATAAAGTCCTTGTTGTTGGTGATTTTAATATCCATGTAGATAATGATAAAGATGCATTGGGATTGGCATTTACAGACATTCTAAACTCTATTGGAGTTAGACAACACGTGTCAGGACCCACTCATTGTCGTAATCATACTTTAGATTTAATATCGTCACATGGAATCGATATTGATGCCGTTGAAATTCTGCAGGAGAGCGATGACATCTCAGAACATTATTTAGTCTCGTGTATACTACATTTAGCCAAGGCTGCAAAACTGTCACCCTGCCATAAATATGGTAGAACCATCACTTCTACCACTAATGATTGCTTTATAAATAATCTTCCTGGTCAGTTTCATCACCTTAGCATACCAGACAGCTTAGAAGAACTCAATGTTGCAACAGAAACTATTGACTCTGTCTTTTCCAGCACATTAGACACAGTTGCTCCTCTGCACTTAAAGAAGATTAAGGAAACTAATCCAACGCCGTGGTACAACGAGCACACTCTGGCTCTTAAGAGAGCTGCTAGAAAAATGGAGCGCAGCTGGAGGAAAACAAAACTAGAAGTTTTTCGCATTTTGTGGAGAGAGAGAATGATTGAGTACAGAAAGGCCTTAAAAAATACTAGATCTACTTACTTTTTTAAATCTTTTAGAAGAAAACAAACACAACCCTAGGTATTTATTTGACACAGTGGCTAAATTAACGAGAAATAGAGCTTCAACTTCTGATGTTTCCAAACAGCACAGCAGTAATGACTTTATGAACTTATTTACTTGCAAGATTGACAGTATTAGAGAGAAAATTATAACCATGCAGCCGTCTACTACAGTATTGCGTCAGTGCATTGTAGTATCCCTGAGGAAAAATTCCATTCATTCATTGCTTTAGGACAGGAAGAATTGTCTAAACTTGTTAAATCATCAAAATCAACAGCATGTATGTTAGACCCTATACCAACTAAGCTATTAAAAGAGATGCTTCCAGAGGTCATAGATCCTCTTCTTAATATTATTAATTCATCTTTATCACTAGGATATGTACCGAAAACTTTTAAGCTGGCTATTATTAAACCTCTTATTAAAAAACCACAACTTGATCCTAGAGAATTAATCAGGCCGATCTCGTATCTACCTTTTCTGTCAAAAATACTAGAAAAGGCAGTATCATCACAACTACGTTCCTTCTTGGAAAGAAATGGTATCTCTGAGGATTTCCAGTCAGGATTTAGACCATACCATAGTACTGAGACAGCTCGCATTAAAGTTACAAATGATTTGCTCTTATCATCCGATCGTGGTCTCTCTATTAGTGTTACTAGAGCTCAGTGCTGCTTTTGACACTATCGACCACAATATTCTTTTGAATAGACTTTAAAATATGTTGGCATTAGTGGAATTGCATTGGCATGGTTCAAATCTTACTTATCTGACCGTTATCGGTTTGTAGTAGTAAACGAAGAGATGTCATATCGATCACAATTTCAATATGGAGTACTGCAAGGCTCAGTACTAGGACCGTTGCTTTTTACTCTGTACATGCTACCCTTGGGAGATATCATTAGGAAGCATGGCGTTAGTTTTCACTGTTACGCTGATGATACTCAGCTCTATATTTCTTCAAGCCCTGACGAAACTTACCAATTCACAAAATTAACGGAATGCATAGCTGACATAAAAAAATTGGATGAGCAGTAATTTCTTACTACTAAATTCAGAAAAAACAGAGATTCTAATTTTTGAACCAAAAACTTCTTCACGTAATAACCTAGAATACTGTCCAACACTTGATGGCTGCTCTGTTAAGTCTTCGTCGTCAGTTAGGAACCTGGGTGTGCTCTTTGATCCCAATCTTTCATTTGAAAGCCATGTTTCTAGTATCTGTAAAACCGCATTCTTCCATCTTAAAAATATATCTAAACTATGACATATGCTCTCAATGACAAATGCGGAACAGTTAGTTCATGCGTTCATGACCTCAAGGCTAGATTACTGTAATGCTCTACTGGGTGGTTGTTCCGCTCGCCTGTTAAACAAACTACAGCTGGTCCAAAACGCAGCAGCTAGAGTTCACTAGAACCAGGAAGTTTGACCATATTAGCCCGGTTCTGTCAACACTGCATTGGCTCCCTATTAAACATCGTATAGATTTTAAAATCTTGCTACTTACCTACAAAGCACTAAATGGTTTAGCTCCCCAGCACCTGAGCGAGCTCTTAATGCATTATAGTCCTTCAGGTCTATTGCGATCTCAGAATTCTAGACAGTTGATAATACCTAGAATATCAAAATCAACTGCAGGCGGTAGATCCTTTTCCTAGTATTTAGCACCTAAACTTTGGAACAGTCTTCCTGTCACTGTTCGGGAAGCAGACACACTCTGTCAGTTCAAATCTAGACCAAAAACACATCTGTTTAAACTTGCATACACATAAACCATTATCTACTTCTATAATTCAAATCATGTAAATTGTTAGGCTGCATAGATCAGCGGGACCCGGGAACACTTCCCATAACACCTGATGTACTCGCTACATCATAAGAAGAATGGCATCTACGGTAATATTAGTCTCTCTCTGTTTATCCCGAGGTTTGCCGCAGCCTGCCAGATCCAGGCCGTATCCAGATGAGATGAAGGGCCTGCATCTAGACATGATGATAACGCAGGCCCTGAAGTGTCAACTAAACTATCCCCTGCGAAGGCCTCCTTCCCTTTCCTTTCCCTATGTATAAATAAAACGTTATCAAAATTATTCCAGTTCGCATAGATCCGCGGACACAACTAATTTTTCTGTATTATGCGGACCAGATAAGTAATTTGGCAGATATCACTTTTTTTAAAAAGACCAAGCTTCTGCGCACATACACACTCAAACATGCAAACCTATAGACTAAACACGTAAATGAACGGCAAGAATGCATTAAAGGTATTCGGTTTTCAGTAGGAAAGGTGTCATTTAAGCGGCCCCTAAAGTAATAATTAACAATTTTTACAACGGAAGTGATTCAATCAAAAACCAACTTTAGCTCGATAATAATTTTCCCATTGTCACTGTGAAGCTGCTTTGAAACAATATGTATTGTGAAAAGCGCTATATAAATAAATGAAGAAGAAAATGAACAGTAAGACATATTTGGAATTCAGTTAGAAATGTTTTAAATAAATGTATCCGATATCTGGTCATCTGGCCTAAATCTTAACACCCCTGTTCAGATTCTCCTCTTAATTCAAGTTTTATCACCTTTGTTACATAACAGATAGCTTCAGTAAAGTTTCTGAATCCATGAAACAGTAAGAGTGATTAATATTACATTTAATTCAGTATTTATTTAGTTACTTTTAGAATGTAGAAAGTCTTTTGCACCTGCATTGCAAATGACAATGCAGTATTTTACAGCAAGTTGTTTAGCAACAGAAAACCAATGGTAAACTAAACCAAGCTTACATCATTAAATATTTATGTGCTGTGTTTAAGTGTCTGAGGGAAACTGTAAAACATTTTCAACATTAAACATTCTACCTAGTGTGATGGTTTTTTACAATTTTCATGTAAAAAAAAAAAAAAAAAATTATATATATATATATATATATATATATATATTTGGAGTCTCCTACAATAGGTTTACGTAGATCCGAGGTCAAAAAACACTTTTTCTCGTAATATACATTGCAGCATCACCTCTTTTTTCACAGGCTGCGTTTAACTCCACTTTTAGATATACACTTGCCAACTTCCCTATGCACTTCCCACTGCCATTTTGAAATGCGTTCAACTTTGTCAAGTGAGCGAGGGAAGTTTATTTGGACAGACCCTCAACCCCTTTATTTTGACAGAGGGAGCGAGTCCACTCAATATGTACACTTCAGGCAGATCCATAGACCACAAAGCAAACGTGATTGTGATGTCACAGCAGATCGCACTTAATTTACCCCCATCCCACACAACTCTAGTGTAGGGTTGTCAAAAGTACCGACTTGGTACCTTGGTACTTGGTAACTGAAAATTTAAAAATGTGATGATTTTCTACTACCGAGTGCTTACACAGATACACATAGGAGCATTTGAAAGCAGGCGCTAATATATCTGATCCCTAATACAGTGCTCACCGTAAATGAGTACACCCCCTTTGAAAAGTAACATTTTAAACAATATCTCAATGAACACAAAAACAATTTCCAAAATGTTGACAAGACTAAGTTTTATATAACATCTGTTTAACTTATAACATGAAAGTAAGGTTAATAATATAACTTAGAGAACAAAATTTTCAGTTTTACTCAAATTAGGGTGATGCAAAAATGAGTACACCCCACTGAAAATCTAAATTCTAGACTACAGATGTCTAATTTAACAAGAATTCAACCACAGGTGAGTCTAATTATTCATTACACAGGTGTCCAGCAGACAGTAGACTATAAAAAGGGTGTTAAAACCCCTTCCCATTTCATGCTGTCAGCAATGGCACCACATGGAAGAGAAATGTCACAAGACCTGAGAAAGAAAATAATTTCTTTACACCAAAAAGGTGAAGGCTACAAGAAAATCAGCAAAGCTTTACTTATCAGTCAGAATACTGTAGCAAAAGTGGTGCAAAAATGTAAAAAAGATGGAACTGCAACCATCTCACAGAGACGTCCAGGTTGTCCACGGAAGTTAACACCTCGACAGGAGCGTCTTCTGATGAGAAGGGTTGAAGAAAATCGGCATGCAAGTTCACTGGAGTTATCTAAAGAAGTAGAAAGCCAAACTGGGGTGACTATTTCCCATGACACAATACGATGTACACTGCAGAGGAATCGCAAGCATGGGTGCCGTCGACGAAAGAAGCCTTTCCTAAAGCCCAGGCACAAAAAAGCCCACCTAGAGTTTGCCAGGGCCCATGCTGACAAAGATGAAGACTACAGGGACTCTACACTCTGGAGTGATGAGACCAAGATAAATGTTTTTGGAACTGATGGCTTCAAAACTGGCGTCGCAAAGGTGAGGAATACAAAGAAAAATGCATGGTGCCTACAGTGAAACATGGTGGTGGCAGTGTCCTTATGTGGGGCTGCATGAGTGCTGCTGGTGTCGGGGAGCTGCATTTCATTGATGGCATCATGAATTCACAGATGTACTGCTCTATACTGAAAGAGAAGATGCTACCATCACTCCGTGCCCTTGGTCGTCGTGCACTTTTACAACATGACAGTGATCCTAAACACACATCTAAGGCCACTGTTGGATTTCTGAAGAAGAACAGGGTGAAAGTGATTCAGTGGCTCCTGATCTGAACCCAATCAAACACCTATGGGGAATTCTGAAGGGACAAGTTGAGCATCACTCTCCATCCAGCATCCAGTCTCTAAAAGAGGTGAAAAAAGATAGATGTTGCAAAATGTCGCCAACTTGTTCATTCCATACCTAGAAGACTTGGTGCTGTCATTAAAAATCATGGAGGCCATACAAAGTACTAGATGTAGTAGTTTTTGTTTTGGGGTGTACTCATTTTTGCATCACCCTAATTTGAGTAAAACTGAAAAATGTGTAATCTAAGTTATATTATTAACCTTACTTTCGTGTTATAAGTTAAACAGATGTTATATTAAACTTAGTCTTGTCAACATTTTGGAAATTGTTTTTGTGTTCATTGAGATATTGTTTAAAATGTTACTTTTCAAAGGGGGTGTACTCATTTACGCTGAGCACTGTGTATCCGCTGATAGATGGATCCACTGATAGAAAGCCTGCTTTCAAACACTCCCGTGTGTATCTGTGTAAGCGCTCGGTGAAGAGCATCACAGATGTCTATTTACAACATGTTTTTGAAGCGTTGATCATTGTAGCCAATCACAGACATATCTGTTGAGCATGTGAACACAATGGCCAATCAAAAATTTTTAAGAATCCGTTCAACAGCGCTCAAAATGCTAGGTGGAAATGCTGGTATCATCACATTTTTAAAAATTCAGTACCGACTTGGTACCAAAGAATATAGAATATTGTGTAAAACAAATTCATAAGGAAAAAAACTATAAATAATAAACCAGCTCCATATCAGATTCCGAGTGATCAAAGGCTTAGGGCATTAGTAGTGGGCACTTGTGCAACGTAAGAAATGAAAACAGTATCTTCTCGACATCGACAACATGAACTAAACTCTTCCAGTCTCAGCTACAACTACAGTGTTTGTGAGCAGGGCAAAGTATACGTTTTCTGGCAGCCAACGAAGACCATACGTAGGTGGGCATATGTAAATTTGTTACAAACCTATGTAGGTTCGAGCAGGAAGTGAGACTGAAATTACTGATGACTCTTTGCAGGCAGTTCAGAATTGCTTCTTTCTTTTGGTTTCATGCTGTATTGACTCTGTGTAATAAACCCTTCAATCCCAGTCAATGTAATTAA
This sequence comes from Mylopharyngodon piceus, assembly GCA_039654765.1. Taxonomy (NCBI): domain Eukaryota; kingdom Metazoa; phylum Chordata; class Actinopteri; order Cypriniformes; family Xenocyprididae; genus Mylopharyngodon; species Mylopharyngodon piceus. The sequence goes on from CM077446.1 coordinate 25,837,822, forward strand.
TTAGCCACGTTAAAATATGAGATGCTCTTCTTTTTTTGTATTTCCAGGTGGTCCAGGGTTGGATGAGGACCTATCAACAGCGCAGACCCTTGCTTTCAAGGGATCCTGATGCATGAAAATAAAGGTTTGCCAAAAAAAAACCTACTTTACATTTTGGTAATTCTACACACAATCTCTGAACCTGGTCAATAGTCACTTCATATGTTGCCTCATTGTCCTGTATTGCAGATTCGCAAGATGGACAATTTTGAGCAATAAGCTACTGATTTTTCCACGGCAGTTTGAAGCGATGAGCTTAGAAGAGCTTTAGTGAAATGAGAAATGACTCAAGCGTTGGGATCATACTTGTTCACCTCAGGTCTCCTCTTGCAAATATACTCCATTTAAAGTGCAGCTTTGCTGTTTGAATAGTAAGACTCAAGAAGGATGTTAATTTGCCACTGTTACAATTTATTTATTTATTTTAGTTTTATGTATTTTACTGATGTTCTGTGCTATTAAATCCTTGTGAGAGCTGTTCATTTCACTGAGTATGCATGAAATGTGATTGCTCACTGTGAGTAAACCAAGACCAAACAAGGTCATCGTGCTAAACCACCACAGCACTCAAAAAACTGTTTTTTATTCTCCAAGAAAACTAGTTCGTCAAGAGAATCACCTTGTTCAAAGCATGTTGCCGCCATTTGTTTCATTATGCTGGACGCACTCATGCTTTGGGCAATTCATGAGAACCCTGCATTAGATTTGAACTAACCAGAATGTGAGAGTGCTAAATTAAGTAGTTAAAGACAGACCCCGAAATAAACATTGTCATCATTTACTCACCTTCATGTTGTTCTAAATCTGTATCTACTTCTTTTTACTGTGGACTACAAGAGAAGATATTTTGAAGAATGTTGGAGTCCAAACAACATTGGAACCCAATAAATTTCATTGTATGGACAAAAAAAAAAAAAAAAAGGAACTTTTTTTTTTTTTTTTTTTCAAAATGCCTTTAGTTTGTCATAATTCTGAGAAATGAAATTAAGTACAAGTATAAGCGTTTTTGCAAACACACAAGAGTAATTGCTATTGCTGGTCAGAAGCAGAAGCAAAAGATTCACATTCTAGAGAACATTTTATTGGACAACAAATGTGGATATACCCGTGAGTGCAAGATGAGTCATCAATATTTTTGGCCTGTTTTGCTGGAAAAATGTACACATATTGCATAACTTAGCAAAAATATATTTGCTGCTTGTTTATTTTGTCAACTTTTGGAAATACACTTGTATAGAGATGACCTCAAAGCTTAAAGACATGTAATCACAAATTTTGTTTTATGCATTCTTTGTCTCTGTGTGCAGTCATAAAAACTGATTGTTAAATGTGGGTTTTTGTGCAGTGTGAAGGGTGCAAGAAGGTTGCGAGTGATTCTGGGTGTGTGTGTTATTTATTTATTTATTTTGTTTTTTGAAGTTCCACTGAAATTAACTGATATTATCAAGGAGTTTACAGTCTCGTGCTTGGTTGTTAAATATCATATGGTTCTATCAAATAGTTCTTCAATTAATCAATTGTTCTTATATTGTGAGACAATTGGTCATTGTCAGCATAATGTAAACCCTGGTTATCTGGTGTTCTTCATGAACACCAGACCAAACTCAGGGCAGTAGTGAGAAAATGGTGCAAATCAAAAAGACCCATCTGACCTGATTATGTATCAGTATCTGCTCTGATCCTTTTCTGTTGAAGTCCATGCAGCAAAATCTTCATATTTCCACAACAATCAAGAGCACTTCAACTCACGCAAACTTTTCAAAACATTTAAGTCTCTGTCCTCCACCGCCTCTTTAATTTCTGATGATTTTGCTAATTTCTACACTGACAAAACTACAACCATCAGCAGTCAGTTTTCAGCTCCACACACACAAGGCACAGATGAACCACAGCCAGAAATCTCTTTTCCTTCTCTCCCCTCACTGAGGCAGAAGTATTTAAACTTCTCTCCAGTCATCCTACTACCTGCCCTCTAGATCCCATCCCTTCACACATTCTACCAGCCATGTCTCCTACACTTTTACCAGCACTCACACACATCAACAACACAGCAATGCACTGGCATTTTCCCTACAGCACTCGGGCAGGCTCAGGTAACCCCACTGCTTAAAAAAACCCACATTAAATACATCACTTGTAGATAGTTACAGACCTGTCTAGTGAAAACACTTGAATGTGTTGTTTTCAACCAGGTATCATCTTTCCTTTCACAGAATAAACAGTTGGACGTTAACCAATCTGTTTTCAAGAATAGTCATTCAACCGATACTGCATTACTGTCCGGCACTGAAGCCCTGCGGATTGCGAAAGCTGATTCCAAATCATCAGTTCTCATTCTGCTGGATCTGTCTGCTGCCTTCGACACTAAATCATCACTGGGAATCATAGAAACTCCATTTCACTGGTTTGAATCTTATCTCCCAGGTAGGTCTTTCAGGGCTGCCTGGAGGGGGGATGTATCCAAAGCACATCAACTGGTAACGGGGGTTCCTCAGGGTTCAGTTCTTGGACCCCTCCTCATCTCCATATACACCTACATCACTGGGAACCATCATACAGGCACATGGTTTCTCTTACCATTGCTATGGTGATGACACAGATGATCCAACAGTAGCTGCACAAATCTCAAGCTGCCTGGCGGATATCTCGGCATGCATGAAAAAACATCACCTGCAGCTCAACCTGGCAAAGAATGATCTTCTTGTCTTCCCTGCCAACCTGACTCTACAGCACGATTTCACCATCCAGCTAGATTCATCATCGATTTCCCCATCTAGGTCGGTCAGAAATCTTGGAGTAATCTTTGATGACCAGCTGACCTTCAAAGACCACATTGCAAAGATAGCTTGGTCATGCAGGTTTGCACTACACAACATCAGGAAGATCAGGCCTTTCCTAACTCAGCATGCAACACAACTCATCCAATCCCTGGTCATTTCTAGGCTTGATTACTGCAATGCTCTTCTGACTGGACTTTCAGCATGTGCAATCAAACCTCTACAAACGATTCAGAACGCTGCTGCACGTCTTTTCTTCAATGAGCCCAAAAGGGCCCATGTCACACTTCTCTTCATCTCTCTGCACTGGCTACCACTTGCTGTTCACATCAAGTTCAAGGCATTGATGTTTGCTTACAGATCTACCACAGACTCAGCACCCTCCTACTCCTACCAATCTCTCTTACAAGTCTGCATCCCTGTCAGAAGCCTGCGATTGGTAACCATCACAGAGAGGCACAAAATCACTCTCCAGAATATTTTCGTTCAATGTTCCTCACTGGTGGAATGATCTCCCCGCCTTCATCCGCAATGCAGAACCCCTGACAGTATTTAAAAGACAGCAGACAACTCATCTATTCTAGTTTGTGCTACTGTAAGCAATGATTGAAACTTTGTATTATGAGCACTTCTTGTGTTTATTTGCCTCTTTATGCTGAATCGCTGTATTCCTCATTTGTTAGTCGCTTTGGATAAAAGCATCTGCAAAATGAATAAATGTAAATGTAGAATCTGTTCTGTGTCTTCTGAAATCCAGCACCTAGTGGCACATGAAAGGAGGATTGTTCTAAAACTGAGTTGGTTGACTGTACGGAACGCTGAGTTGAAGTTGAGGAAAAGTTTGCAGGAATAGGTGTGAAGTGACTTCTGGTTTGTCCAGGTTTACCACATTTTTACAGACCTGCTTGGCAAACTGCAGGCTGTTCATATCAGGCAGTGAAACAATCAAATGTTTTCACAATATCAGATGTGAGTGTGACAGCTCCTTGAATTTGTCATGCGCCCCATGAATTAACACATGGAACCATTCCATCTTTGAATATGATTCCCACTGCTTATAGGTCTTCAGTCCTGCTCCTAGGGGCCCACTGTTCTGCAAAGTTTATATCCGACCTGCTTCAGCACAACTGCCTGTGATTTTGAAGCGATCCTGAAGAGCTTGATGAGCTGGTTCAGATGTGTATGATTAAGGTTGGAGCTGAACTCTGCAGGACAGTGGGTCTCCAGGAGCAGGGCAGATGACCTAGGGCTTATAATCAAAGAAGTTCAATCCAACTGGAATATTAATCATTCTAGAGATTGCACTCTTAAAGAGCAGTTTCTAGTTAATTAAACATCTTAGGGTTCCAGGTTTTTCATGACCATTGGAACAGTTTTAATTTAAAGCTGATGTACTTGCACATTCAGTTTGTACTGTATGTATTTTTGTTGAACTTCTATTAAAACTAATACTGTTACTACGTTTGCTTTAATTCTTTAGTCTAAAGGGTTGTGCACTGACAGCAACATCCAGCCTGAAAGCATGTTTTACTTTCAAATAGAGTTGGCCAGGTTTTGAAGCAAAATAATTTAACTTTATTCAAATGAACAGTGACAAAGCTGAAATTTTCAGTGGGAGATGGCAATTTATAGTTGCAAAATGCTGTCGAGTGTAAACACGTAGCAGCAAACAACAGTAAGTGTGAACACATTTTACATAATTTTCTTCATTCATGCTACAAGGCACAGTTCTTCATAAAAAAAGGAGGTAACATGTTTAATATGTATATGGACCCTTAATCATGTTCAGATATACATTGTGAACCAGCAAATATTATTTTGCATTTTCATTTGCTGTAACAGCAATGTAGCAAGTCATAAAGTAATAACTGCACATTATTGTAATAAAATGTCCATAATGTAATAATTTTCTCAAAACTTAATAAAATCTTGAGCTCATGATGTAATACTTTTTACATTATGAGAAATGTATTAAATTATAAACTCACCAAAAATATTGTCATAATTGTAACAGCTTTTAAAGAAAATTAAGTCCTTTTAACAAAACAGACTGAACCATTTTGTAATTATAGGAGGTCTCGCACATCCCCCTGGTCCCCACTTTTGCTGCCAAAACAGCCTTGACCCATCGAGGCATGGACTCCACTAGACCCCTGAAGGTGTGCTGTGGTATGTGGCACCAAGATGTTAGCAGCAGATCCTTTAAGTCCTGTAAGTTGCGAGGCGGGCCTCCATGGATCGAACTTGATTGTTCAGCACATCCCACAGATGCTCGATTGGATTGAGATCTGGGGAATTTGGAGGCCAAGTCAACACCTCAAACTCGTGCTCCTCAAACCATTCCTGAACCATGTTTGCTTTGTGGCAGGGCACGTTATCCTGCTGAAAGAGGCCACAGCCACCAGGGAATAGCGTTTCCTTAAAAAGGTGTACATGGTCTGCAACAATGCTTAGGTAGGTGGTACGTGTCAAAGCAACATCCACATGGATGGCAGGACCCAAGGTTTCCCAGCAGAACATTGCCCAAAGCATCACACTGCCTCCACAGGCTTGCCTTCTTCCCATAGTGCATCCTGGTGCCATGTGTTCCCCAGGTAAGCAACACACACACACCTGGCCATCCACGTGATGTAAAAGAAAACATGATTCATCAGACCAGGCCACCTTCTTCCATTGCTCTGTGGTCCAGTTCTGATTCTCACTGTGCCCACTGTTGGCGCTTTCGGCGGTGGACAGGGTCAGCATGGGCACCCTGACTGGCCTGCGGCTATGCAGCCCCATATGCAACAAACTGCAATGCACTGTGTATTCTGACACCTTTCTATCAGAACCAGCATTAACTTCTTGAGAAATTTGAGCTACAGTAGCTCGTCTGTTGGATCGGACCACACGGACCAGCCTTCACTCCCCATGTACATCAGTGAGCCTTGGCCACCCATGACCCTGTCGCCGGTTCACCATTTTCCCTGCTTCTAACACATCAACTTTTGACAAAATGTTCACTTGCTGCCTAATATATCCCACCCACTAACAGGTGCCGTGATGATCAGTGTTATTCACTTCACCTGTCAGTGGTTATAATGTTATGCCTGATCGGTTATATATATATATATATATATATATATCTCTATAAACATATGGACTCACATCTCACCATAAACCAATAATGAAAATAAGCTTGAACACACAAAAATGTACTTTATACACAACACATTCAAATTAACAAGCAATCCAAAACATTTCCCATAATTCCTGGCAAAGGATATAAAGGACATCAGGAAATGCTGCGCACTTTTAATAACAGGCCTTTGCTATGGATCCCGGCGGAACCACGGTAGATACACAATCATTCAAAACAAAATTAAATAAAAAATATTAAACCCATATCTTTGTCTAGTTGTTTCATTCTCTCACTAGCGTGCACTCTAGTAAATTAGACTATTTGCGCTATCGTTCTTTGATATTTAATGCGCGCGCATGAAGAGTCAACGTAGCACCTCTGATACAAATGTTTGGGAAATTTTTGTAGCTGTGTTTAATAAAAATATAATAGCATTAATATTTAAATCTTCTGCATTTCGCAGGTAGTTGAAGACTAGAGTTGAAGACTCTAGATTTTTAAAAATGTACTGTAAGGGAATACTAATACTTATGTTTTATGCATGATAATATGACAGCTTTTGGTGAGTTTATAATGTAATAAATTTCTCCTAATGAAAAAAATTACATTGAGCCCAAGATTTTATTACATTGAGAAAATTACATTATGAACATTGTTACAAAAAAAAATAATATAATACTTATGTGCAGTTATGAGTTTTTACAAGCAAGCCTGAAATACCCACAACAGTATTTTGTTTTCAGAAAAACTCATCTTACAAATTCTAAATTATATTCCTCAAGGAAAAAAAAAAAAAAAAAAAAAAGAATCAGTACAGAAAATGTTTTTATAGCACCACTGCATTTTAAAAGAGGAAAGAGAGGCTAAGTTACAATCAACCAATTGACTTTAAATTGATTTAGTGTGATAGCTCATTTAAGTTAATTTAAAAAAAAAAAAAAAAAAAAAAAAAAAAAAAAACACGTTATATGATGGAGATTTTGGACCAAGATAATTTTACTCTGGCAGGGCAAAAATGGAAACCAAGGGAAGGATAGTGTCATTATGGCTAATTAGGAGAAAAAGATTAAGATGGGAAGGAAAAAAAAAAAAAAAAAAAAAAAAAAAAAAAAATGTGTCACACTGTACTACAATACAGTTGCATTTGTTCCAAGCAATAACTTGAAGAAATAGTCACACCAAAATATGTACGAATTCTTAACTTTATTACCATTTTGAATATAAATTCCTGCAGTCCACAATAGAAAATGCAGAGTGTATACATTGAAAAGACTGATCCCAAACCAGTTGTGTGCACGGGCACATAAAAACAAGACATCAGTATTGAGGGGGCATGTTAAAAACCACTTCGTCAAACAGCCATAGTACCATCATGATCTACTAAATGGGGGCTCAGAGCTAAGCAACTAGCAGGATGTAGTTTATTACAAAGAAAGAAAAAAGAAAAGAGAAAGCCCTAACCTTTAGGTGCCACACTAAATCATTTTGTCCATGATACAACAAATCAAAGTCAATTCAGTGCACCAAACATATGTATAGAAAAATAAACTAAAAACACACAAACCTATATCTCTACCACAGTCTGAACTTGTTTTGCATCTCTGTGACTCAATGCAGTAATTCCTGTGGTGTGTCCAGATGTTTATACATGAAAGTTTCTGTTCATTGATGCACACTCCTGTAAGCAAAACCAGTTTAAAACAAAAATGAAGCAACAAAAATCCCACACTGGAGACAGTTATAAATGGATCAGACACTGCACTTGGAAAGAAACAAACACTCTTGCCAAAGGCTGCACTGAGACCAGCTGAACGTCGTCAGGAAAGAGAAGAGTAATCCGTCATAGGCTGTTGTAAAGTGAGGTATGAACGTGACGGTCAAGTCCAGAGTAGAACTGACCTGGTTGCAGTATTCCGGGTTTAATTAACCATGTTTGTAGCAGCATTAAGTTCTGAGAGGAGACCCAGTCACTGGACCGATCAGCGTTCCCTGACATGGAATTTAACACGTCAAAAAAAAAAAAAAAAAAAAAAAAGCAACACCAAGCAAACGTTGTCTGAGTGGACTATAATAGGACAGAAGTGACATGGCTGGGAAGCAAAATGGAATGATCTAGCATTTAATGTTTGCATGCAAGATTTGGGGCTGAGAAAAAAAAAAAAAAAAAAAAAAGCACTGCTGGCGTCAAATCAACTGCAGTGCATTTTTGGAACAAGAATCAGGCTGCCATACTTAAGTTGGTGGTTTAAAAAAAAAAAAAAAAAAAAAAAAAAAGTTGAGTCACTTCCAAAATTAAAACCAATCATCAAGCAAATGGTTCCTTAGCATATCCAGTAAGCTGAATTACACCGAAAATGGGAAGAAATTGGCTGACTACGTAGCCTTTGTGTGCCGGTAAATTTAAATCGCAGAAAGTGAAATCATGATGGTGGCGAGACGGCGGAGGGCGTTATTATATATAAAAAAAAAAAAAAAAAAAAAAAAAAATTAAAAAAAAAAAAAAAGGTTTCACGACAAAGCATTCAATGATATGTTGATTACAAGTTAAAAGTCCTCTAAATTATACTCACTCAAAAATACGCTCATTTTATTTCTAGCTTGAATCACGGAGTAGCTAAAAAGTATAACTGGAGACATTGAGTTACCACACACGCACACACAACCCAAGTAAAAACAAACGAGTAGGTCAATTCACCTTTGTCCAGTACACAATGACATGAATTTCACACAACCTACCATATCTTAGACTTGTAAAAATAAACTTGAATTCTCAAGGCCTGAAACTGTTGTTTGCGAAAAGAGAAAACTTCAGTATTTTGCAAATCGCTTTGTGTCAAGCCGCCATCAGAGCATATCTTTGTCCAGTATAACGACAGACGCTTTCGACCAATTACCCATTGAGTGCGAGACATATACAGACAGGCATACACATGTGCATGCATCCATGAATGGACATACAGTATTTTGAGTCTTTTTCCAGTGGTGTTACACAGAGAAGGCGCATGAAGTGTGCAAGCCTCCCTGACACTAGGGGGCGCTAGAGCGTAAGGTGAATTGGAGGGCTAGGGTGGCACTAGTGTAAGGGGGGAGGGGGTGGGGGAAGGGGTCAGTCCAGCTCTGGTCAACAGGAAGAAATAACGTTGGATTGTGAGGTAGCACGAGTTGCTAGTTACTGTTCCTCTTCCTCCTCCTCTTCTTCCTCCTCAGAGGACTTAGATGGCTGCTCCTCCTTCTCCTGTATTGAAGACAGCAACAAATGAGAGAAAATCATTTACATTTTTGCATTAAAGCATGCAAAATACAATAAATAATGCAATGGTCACAAAAATTCACACAACTACTGTATCATCTCAAATACAAAAGAACGAAGAATCTTAACATGATCAGAGTCATCGTCTCGATGGGCCTGTCCAAATACCCACTTGTTGTGGCAGGAAGTGCGCAAGACTGCCCCAGGTCTTAAAAACCCCAAAGCTCAGTGCCCTTAACACACCATCTCGAATACCACTTTGGAGCAGTATTCAAGGCCAAGCATATCCCATCATGGAACTCACATATAATTTGATAGTAAAACAAAGTGTTGCACATTGTATTGGTCTAAAGATGTGTACAACATTTGCAACTGCTTTTTATCACTTAATCAGCAGCACCACAATTACTAAACTGTTCCATAGGGACTACTGAACATACATTTAGAAATTTTTTTAAAAACAGTACTGAAAATAAAATTAAAGCTCTAAACACTTGCATTTTCACAACCCCTCTAAGTGTGTGCCATTTGGTAATCAAAAGTTCTATACACACTTGCAGACTTCACGCCCACTTGAACACTTTGGCCAAATACAGGAACTATGTCATGCAAGTAGAAAAGTGGTCAAATGCAAAGAACACAAGTGTGGGTATTTGGACAGACCCAGTGACTTCCGCTGCGTTCATTAATTTAATACAATCTTCTGTGTAATTATGAGTCATAAAAATACAACTGCTGCCAACTTAACACTTTGCACAAATGCTCAAAGACGACATGCGGTAACACTTCTCTATTAAAAAAAAAATTAAACAACCATAAAGGGTTTTAAACATTTTGCATGTGGCATACATGCCATTAAAATCAAACCAGAGCTTCCCATGTTTGAAGTTGGAATGATTAACTGAAGGAAATGTGCTGGCTTTCAAAGCAGGGCTGCAATAACTAGTAGTGTGACTCAAAGCCTGGGGTTTCTGTGACTCAACTTGCTGGATTCCTGCAGACATGTTTGAATGAGGAAAATCAAACTGCATGCCAGAACTGTGCCTCATGTGACAGGAATGCAGTACAAAGACGCGGGGGTGATGACTACACAGTGAGCTGTCGAGGAAATGGAGGGCGGCACTGGGTTCTGCCGGATTACATGCCAAACTGACTTAAGAGCAAAATAAAAGCTTTCAAGATATTTGATCTGTTCTTATAAACAAGACCTACAGGAGAAATGGAGAGCGAGAGAGAACTGCAAGAAATCTCTCGTGAGAAGCAGCCAAATATTTTCATTGTTGCCCATGGCAACTTACCACACAAACACTCATTTAGCCTTGTGGTTTTTGCTAGAACCCACACAGAACAAACTCTTAAAGGCACAAAAGAGAACACATGAGAACTTACAGCTTTCTTGGGTCGTCCACGGCGTTTTGTCCCTGCAGGTGCCGAAGCCGTTGCTGCTTTCTGAAAGAGAATGAGAGAATAAGCATGGTGCTACATGTGCAGATGAGCAGTAGAGGGCAGCGTTGGGCTTGTGCTGGCAGGTGGCCCAGGGGCAGCGGGTTCATTGGCTATTATATTGGAAATGGACATGAACAGCACGCAGTGCACTTCAGTTCGTCAGCCACCTGGTCCAGAGCTGAGAGACAGCTGGTACAAGCGGGTGAGAGAAACGGCAACATGCGCACGCACACACAAACAAAAGGACAAGGCAGTGTGCTTATGGGGGGAGGGGTTGGTGGGACAGCTGTTGTCATGACAATAGATGGCGGGGAAGAAGAGTGGAAGCGGGGGGTGGGGTTATCTCAGAGACTGCTCTGCTGCTCGTGCACCTGCAATGCACAGCACTGGCTACGCTACAGGAAGCTAGCAGGAAGTCAGGAGATTCAACCGGAATTGAGCAACTGGTTTTGTCTGCAGACTCGAAAACAAGACTGTTCTGATCACACAACTTAAAAAAGACATACCAAAAGTAAGGCACCAAGAAATCGACTGTAAACTAGAATGTTTACATTAATAATAATAATAAAAAAAAAAATTTCCACTATATAGTATAATACTTTTCTTTTTTAAAGTAGGGGGCAAGTTTTTCAGTTGTCTTTGTGAGGCGGTAGTTGTGGACAAAACCACTGAAACGTCTACTCACTTTGCCCCTAGATGTCATGGAGCTGGGCTTGTTTTTGCTGCCCTTTGGTCTTCCTCTAGGTCTCTTCGGTGTAGGTGATCCACTTGGCTCCTGCTGCAAGAAGATTGAAATGGGGTAAATAACCAGAAAATAATTTACATGTACACAAACAAGTCAAGTGTGGGTCACCATATACTGGTGGATAACTTATAAAGCATGTGCTGTTCATAGTTAACACAACTGGTTGCTACTTTAAGACCAACAGGTGGCATGCAGTCATTGGTTGCCAAAAAGGAATCGAATACACTGTAGACCACTATTGCCTAACTATCAGAATTATACCAGTTAAATGTGCAGTGTATGGATCTGGATGGTTTGAGCCAGCTGCAGGTAATGCATATAAAAGCGTCGGTCTCTTCAGGGAGAGGAAACCAGGTTTACGTCAATATGTGGACTAGCATTTACGTCATTTGTGTCAGAGAGAAGAGTATGAAAAGAACGACGCTTATTAGTGCATTTGTATTCCTTAGTTATTTGCCAATTTTACAACTACACAATATAACAAACCTGGCCTGGAAAACAGAGCTTTTGAAAGAAAACAGCATACTGCTTTTGCATATGTTAGCTGTATCATATTTAGTGCAAATGTACATTTACAAAGTAATAATACTGTTAGAATTACCAAAATGAATCTCTTCTGAAATGTTGCATACCCCCCACTGATTTCAGAAATTACAAAAGCACAAATTGAGAATATGCAAGAGTTATTGCTTTCTGCATTATATACTGATATATACTCAGATATACTGCAATTAAACTGAGCATGTGACACATGGGTGCTGTCCACATGGCTAAAATCAGCATGTATGACAGGGTATTGTTACAACAGGGGTAACGGTTAAGTCATTTTGGTTGTTTAGTATAAAACAAAAAAAAAAAAACACCATACTGTAAGAAACTAAGATAATGGTGCATAATGAGTAATTATCTTGTATGATGGTGGCCATGGATTACTATTCAAAGGCTCTGATTACAAGGGTGAGTAATAGAAACTTTAAACCCAATGCACTTTTGAGGCCCTATGAGTGACAGAAGTATGAACCAATCAGATGCTGGCATTTCCCAACAGCCAATCAGTGAGCAGATGAAACAGTAAGTGGGTTACTGCTGGTTTAAAGAGATCATGTTACAGGCCTTGGTCATCTTGCCACTACAGATGACCACTGCACATGTTAAGCGTGTGCAATCGAGTTGTAGATGCACCAAAACAAAGACCCTAATATGGCCTCTCAGTTAAGTGCTTTACAAGATTAAGTATCACATTTTTTTTTTTTTTAATAAAAAGGGGGGTTCAGATTTCCTCAGTACAGACAACAAAAATAAACACCCCAATTCGAGCATTATTTTAACCTAAAACACAAACCAAGGATAGTGTTTCCATCTCACCAATATGAAATCTACCATCCCATTGAAAATCAAAACGCCCCCTGATAGCACTGCAATACCTGTGGGTGTTTTCGTGGTCTTCCACGTCCTCTTTTCTCAGCTCCATCTTTCTCTTTAGGAGCCACTGTGTCCTTGCCGGAATCACTCATTTTGTCTTACTGGAAAACTGCATGGAAAGAGTCGGTGGATTAGCACAATCGATTAACAAACACGATAACTGGTGATACAACAGAAACTTTAAATACAATACGCGGACATTTAGTAGACACTAAAAAGTGGAGTAAAAATTAACTTTACAGTGCGTGTAATGAAACCGTACGGAACGACCGGCTTCTCGTTTGTTTACAACACGCGCTAGGCCTGAGCTCGCGTGAAGTAAATCCTAACACAATGTCGGTTATAAGCAAAGATGTTTAAATCACGACTTGTCCGTTTAAACCGTCGGATTTTAATACCTTAAAACGGCAGAAGTGAAATTCGTCGATGTTCGCTGTGCTACGGCGGAGCTTTAAAACAGAAAGCTAAAAGGAGAACGGCGGTTTCTACGGATACCCCGCAGTTCCAGTGCAAACCGGAACACGAACACACAGCGCGAGATTCGCGCCCTTTTAAATCCCCGAGCGCGTGAAAACAAGATTCTGTTGTTTACACTGCGAAGAGCTTTAATCGACTAAAATATTATAAATAGGAAACAAAGACGAAATAAAGCACCAGAGCTTTGTGAAAAACATCGTTTGAACGATTTAAAACAAACGATTTTGGCCCTTTGTTTCAAAACCCCCCAAAGTTATACCTTTAAAGAATTGCAATGTTTTCTGTATATAAATAGAGCTCCTTTGAGAAGAGTGTGGACTGAGTAAATTGTCTACATTTTCTCGTAAGTAATAAAATCCGACGAAAAACGCGCCACACCAGCCCGCCAATCTGTTTAGTGTTTGTTAATCCTTTTAAAACGCCTCCTTTTAAAACCAAACACCTTGTTCCTGTTTTTGTTTTCTCATTTCTGTTTTGCAAATATTTAATAATACTAAAGGTAACTTAAAATGAATAAGAGACATTTAAAACCTACCCTTTTAAAATGAGCGGTTGGGACGAAGTCCAAAGCGTGTAAACCAGCGCGGTCTGCGAGCTGCGAATGAATGAAAGACAACAATCGCCTTCGGGAGTTTCAGGGGCATTTCACGGGGTCTTCCACACGGGAAATAGATCAACAGGAGGTGGAGACAGTGACGTGCGTTTGAATTGTCAGTAACCAATAAGCTGCATTGGTGGTAGTGCCCTGCCAATCACGATAGCGTGGCCGCCGGACACGACCAACCCAGAGATTGTCTTGACCAACCGTTTTTGTTTGTAATGTTGTTACAGGTTTTTGTTGTTACCGACCTTTTTTTTTAAAAGAAGGGTTTTAAATGTATTATTACCCTTTTTGCGTTATTTTAGGGTATTTTCGCAAGCAAAATGTACATGCTTACACCAGGTCAAGACTTTTTTAGTTTAAAAAAACATTTTCATTTTTAAGACCTTTAAATGATAAAGAGTTTTGTACAAGAAAAAATGTACTAAAATGTTTTTCCAAATCTCCCATGAGATCTGCTGTATTTTGTATATTGTTCTAGACTAATATTTATGTAGTATTCTAGTAGCTATAGCCTATCTACAGTAGCCAGTTGCATAAACTGCTACTAGTCTTAAAAGTTAGTCATGTATCTTTTTTCTTCAAGACTGGACTTAACTTTTTAAAGTCAGTTACAAGGTAAAAAGGCAGATCAGTCTAATTTGAATCGGAAAAGTAAGACTGATTACCCCTTGGTTAAATGCTAGCTGGCCAAACTTCTTAAGACAGTCTTAATATAGTGGCTAAGTTTATGCAACTGGCCTCTGATCACCACTGAGCTGTGTGGTAAGTCATTTAAAATTATTTGAATGCTTAAATGAAAGTCCAGTGTAACAATCTCAAACATTAGTCATAAAGTTATTATTTAACGAATTTAATCGAATCAATTTAATCGAAAGTACAATTCCAATAATTTTCTCACCATCATGTTCCTCCAAACCTGTATACATTTCTTACCGTGGAACACAAAAGAAGATATTTTGAAGAATAAGGCAGCAAAAGACATTGGACCCAAATGACTCTCTCTCTCTCTCTCTGTGTGTGTGTGTGTGTGTGTGTGTGTGTGTGTGTGTGTGTTTAGAATGACAGGGGGTGAATAAATGATTTCTTTTTGGGTTAACTATCCCTTTAATTCTAAGAAATCATGAACAATATAAAGTCATTTATATTCATTGATGAGAAATAGTGAGAACATGAACAATATATTCATCATAAAGACCATTTATGACCAGAACATTACTCACATATGCTAGTATAATGATGCACTTAAAGTCACACATGTAGTGCATACACATTTAACCCTTTCAGTCTGATATCTGGTCTCAACAACATACGTTATATTTATTCATTAATGACCAACATAGAAACGGCCTTTTTTTTTTTTTTTTTTTTTTTTTTTATAAATATGATCATAAATAACTCTGGTCTGATATAGCAAACATGACTGCATGCATTTAAAGAGAAGCTTTATAGTGATAAAGTCCTGAGACTTGTGAAAGGCTGGTCTTTTCCTGTTGAAGGCTGTAGGCTAAAATTTCTTTACATTTACAAGACAAAGCGAGGTGTGATGCTGCCGCTATTGGCACCCCTGCTTTGGTCAATAAGCATATTGTGTTGCAAATAAGAGTAAAAGCACAGCACCATTTAGCACAGCCTCTGGCACATTTTACTTACCTGTGTTTTCACAATTGGCCATTTGGTCTACTGAGACATCTTTTAAATGCAAAATCATGCCACTTATATACCATGCAAATAATATGACTAATTCCCCCATTTTTTGCTGTTTACAGACGAGTCATTGTGAGTCAGTGTGTATTCACTAATCAAATTATATATTTTTTTCAGTATGAACTAAAAAGGAGCCACTTTTGGAATGTCTTGATGACAAACAGAAAAAACATTTACGCTGTTTGCCATCAACATCCTGTCTAAATGAATATAAACTTGTTTGAGGCTGTTTTCCATTGGCACTGAGGCTGTTCTTTCCAAGGCATTTGTCATACACACCTCGAGCAATAGGCAGAGGAAGAAGTATGAATGAACAGCTGTAATGCTTTTTTCTGCTCAGCATGTGCTCTGCTGGCACTCGAACTACTACTCTCTTATTTTCTCCATGCACTTCCTTCTTTTTTACTGGCCTGTCTTCCACGCCCCACTCATGCACACATGTATGGTCACATATATTCACCCTCTTGCATTGTGTTTCTGTTGGTAACACTTGTATTCTCTCTGGATTGAATGAATGAAATGTACATGCACTGGAAGAAAAAAAGTAAAGTAAATAGTAAAGTAAAATAAAATAGGCATATTATTTACATTTTTTTCCTTCCAGTGCACATTTCATTGACAGTATGAGGAGACAGACCACTCATAGAAAAAAATGAATGGGGCAAATGTAAAAGGAGAGTCTTTCCCAATTCAAAAAGACCGAAGCTGCACATGTAGGGGCGTTAAGATGACCTGAGTGAACTGTGAATGACTTAAAGGGACTTTGTCTTATATATATATATATATATATATATATATAAAGTAAGGTAAAGATAACTGAATTAATATAGCCTTTAAAAATAAGGCCAAATTATTAATAAAACAAAAAACACTACTGTGAAATAAAAATAAAAATAAAATATACAAAAATAGTTGGGATATGGTAAAATGATTAGAAAAACAGTCTGCTTCTACACTTTGAAGCTATAAAAGATTATTACAAACACTCTTTATATAATGTATAGTGTTTTGAGGACTCTATATTTATTAACAGAGTACGAAGTGCAGACAGGAAGGGAAGTGGAAAATGTCACATTTAATCAATAAAATATAAAAATCACACATTGTGGTTGGCATACACAAAGTTTATTCACTTTGCAAGTGAAACCGGTAATGTAGTTTGGGTAATTTCTTAGTTTTTGAGGGCATATCATGCAGCTGGTTCATACTGGAATCTACCTAATTTAACTGATCTCTATACCAAGTAAAAGATAATTTTCCTAAAATAAAGCAAAGATTGATTGGACACATGGTCTTTGCCGTCTACAACAAATGATATTGAAAGTGTTTCTCCTTCAAAAAAAAAAGGACAAATGGAAAAGGTACTAGTAATTTTAACCATAGAACACAACACAATGCAATGCATAATTCAATACTTGCAAAAAATCTATATAGAAAATTCCTTAATATTAACAATATTAAGTCCATTGTTTATGGACTTTTCTTAAAGTGTTCCTTTTAGAGAGCTGATAAACACATCTATTGTTTCTCTCTTATGCATAAATGTATCGATAGTTGCATATTGCATTGTGCACTGCTTTTCCTGCTGTCCACAACTCAATCAGTGTGTTTTCAAAAGACTTGAAATTTAATTATATGGACCACATTTAAAATACTTTTATGTCATCTGTGAAGCTTGACGGCTACATTCACAAATTATTTTGTTAAATTCTGAAATTCTGCAAAATAAAGTCACGTGAGAGTAAATGCTAACATACATGTAATTTCAGGTAACCGTTCCTTTAAGAAAATGAGTTCGCTTTTCCTGTTTCGCTTTTCTATAATCGATTCTTAAACTTAAACCACAGCTATTCTCTTGTCCTTTGTAGCACTTTCTTTGTTCATGTTTGGACTCAGTGCTAATCACAGACGGATGCAGCCTAACCAGCTAACAGGGCAGAACCATATTATCCCTCAGTTCTGTGTGGTTTATGGGTTTCAGTAGTATGAGTCACGGACACTTGAACATTAACATTCGTACACAAACACGCTGGGCTGGCACGCGGACAGAGAGTGATGGGAGCGAACATATATTTTCTGAATGAAGGCAGAGGGAGGAAGTGGAGCACAGAAACAAACCCCCGCCATTTTTCAAACCTGATTCACTATTACTGAGTCAACTCTGAATCAGGCAAACACAGGATGTGTGATTCTCTCAGAACAAATGAACGCACATGTTTATACAAAATCATAGTACACAGATGTAAATAAATACCTTAAAGCTGCGCCCTCATTTTGCTGCGATTCATTATCTCGGTAACTAGTGTAGATTCCATATTCGACAGTATGGCACGCATCTGTCTGTTGTTCTACAAGTTCAGAAACAGTTAAGTTTAGCAGTCCAGATGCAGAAGTAGCATGCTATATTTTCTTTACTGCAACTTAGCGATTTGTTTATATTAGCCTGTATTTTTATTTTAAAATTATTAAAACATTCAACCGAAAACCATGACACATAGGCTATACTTAGAAATTAGACAGGTTTTCACTAATTTATGTAAATCTTTTGCAGTGTGGAGAGTAAAAGCACGCACCCCAGCGTTTATTTTAATGTAAATATATGACCTTTTTTTCCGATCGTGAGCATGCCGCTGTGTAAAGTTACATACAGCCGTTACGACTGTTTCGCTCACTCAATAACTTTAGCGTTGATGGGTTTTCCACACGATTGCAACGCACAGTGGTTTAACTTCTTTCACTGCACTAAAAGTGTCTGGACATAAAGCCCATTAGAATTTTTGACTGTGGTCTCTTTGCGCAGCTGCATGACTGTACATAGATAGTAATGGGGCACTTTCCTTACAGTAGTTTATCTACTTAAGTGTTTCACGCTTTGGCGGACTCCACAGTATAATCTGTCCCGCCACAGTTTCATAAGGGAGACAAACAAAATGAATTTAAAACCACTGGTCTCTACTAGATTATCTAAGTTTTTGCTGCCATCTTGTGGGTGATCAGATCTTAGGAGATAGAAAGAAACCATGTTAAAGGGATCATGTTAGTCATTAACTCACCTTATGTCACGCCAAACCTGAATGACTTTCTTTTTTTTCCGTGGGACGATATGTTGAGATATTCTGTCATTGTGGAAGTCAGTGGTAACCAATAAGTACTGTTTGGTTAACATTCTTCAAAATAACTTCTTTTGTGTTTTACAGAAGAAAGAAAGTCATACATTTTAATGACATGAGGGTGTGTAAATAATGACAATTTGTTTTTGTTTGTTTGTTTTTATTTAAGTACTGTTAAAAATCCAATATATTATAGCCTACAACTTAAATTTGAAGCAAAAGGTGATCCTTGGAAAAGTAAAAACACAGCAAAGCAGACAGGCTTAAAACTACACTACCGTTTAAAAGTTTGGGATCTGTAAGATTTTTAATGTTTTTAAAAGAAGTTTCATTTGCTCACCAAGGCTGCATTTATTTAATTAAAAATACAGTAAAAACAGTAATATTGTGAAATATTATTACAATTTAAAATAACTGTTTTCTATTTGAAAATATTTTAAAATGTAATTTATTCTTGTGTTGGCAAAGCTGAATTTTCAGCATCATTACTCCAGTCTTCAGTGTCACATGATCCTTCCTGATCTAATATGCTGATTTGCTGCTCAAGAAACCTTTATTGTGTACAATTGTACAAAATATTTGTGTACAATATTTTTTTTTCAGGATTCTTTGATGAATAGAAAGTTCAAAAGAACAGTGTTTATTTGAAATATAATCTTTTGTAACATTATAAATGTCTTTACTGTCACTTTTAATCGATTTAATGCATCCTTGCTAAATAAAAGTATTCATTTCTTTAATTTCTTTTCAAAAAATAAAAATTCTTACTGATCCCAAACTTTTAAACAGTAGTGTATAATGTTACAAAAGCTTTGTATCTCAGATAAATGCTGTTTTTTTTTTTTGTTCATCAAGGAATCCTGAAAAAAAAAAAAAAAAAAAAAAAGTACACAACTGTTTTCAACATTGATAATAATAAGAAATGTTTCTTGAGCAGCAAATCAGCATATTACAATGATTTCTGAAGGATCATGTGAATTTTAAATTGTAATAATATTTCACAATATTACTGTTTTTACTGTATGTTTAATTAAATCAATGCAGCCTTGGTGAGTTGACGAAACTTCTTTTAAAAACATAAAAAAATCTTACCGATCCCAAACTTTTGAACGGTGGTGTACATTTTTGCCAAACTCATGAATAATGATTCAATACACCATAATTGGTTCAAAGAGATCAAATGACAAAACTAAAAAGACAATACACACAAAATGTTTGTCTAAGAATTAAAGTTTTATACAATTTTGTTACTTTTATAGACGGAATTTGGTGGTTATTTTCATTATTTCCAATCTAATGATTTTATTTTATTTAGTCACATTAGCCTTAAAGCTCCATATTAAGATATCCATATTTAGACTATTTGTCACCATACATTTAAAAGAAAATGTAACGACTGATTACAATCTGTAATTTTACTGCTTATTCTTGCTATCCTCACATAAGATATATTAAATTGTTAATGTGTGTAGTAAAGCTGTTCTTTACTGTTTCTATTGGGAGACAAACAAAATGTTCCCACAAGAGGGCACTCTGCACCTGGACAAACACCTCATTGATTTGAACGAATAATGGGAGAATTTTATTTGTTCAGAACTATTTGAAAGGAAACCCAACTAAACAGGCTTCATTACAAACACAGTGAAAGAATCTGTTAATTTTGATGAAATAAATTATAGGTAGCTGTGTTTTGTATTTTTGCTTTTCAGTGTTTGGCTGTTTCTGCCGCCGCAACATTGCAGTTTCTGTGACACATTCAAGATGTGTGAATTCTTTCAGCTTAACTGCAAACTGTCACAGAGCTATATTATATTATGGCACATTAGATGCTTCATAAAAACACACTTATTTATATCGTCCGCTTTAGTGCAGTGCTTCTCAACCCTGTTTCTGGAGCCACAGTGCACATTTGGTATGTCTTCTTAATCAAACAACTGAAGTCAAGTCCATTTTTATTTGTATAGCACTTTTAACAATACTGATTTATTTTTGGTTATGTCACCCATCTTCTAAGCAGTTTAAATGAAAAGTTAATTGTGCCATAATACTTAGAAAAGACAATATACATAGTATATATTTACAAAATATCTGGCCACACTTTATATGAGGTATCTTTAATGTATTTACATTTTAAAAAATAACTGTTAGATACAATGTACTTATTGTGTTGATGTATTGCAAAACACTTGTGCTGCTATTGAGGTGGATATGGGTAAGGTTAGGGACAGGTTTAGTGGTATGGGTAGGTGTAAGGGTGGGTCAAGGGGTCAACAGTGAAATCAATGAATTACAGCTGTAATTACATGCTGGTACTTAAAAAAAAAAAAAAAAAAAAAAAAAAAAAATATATATATATATATATATAAGTACAATGTTAAATGTATGTACCAAATGTATGTTCAATGGTAGTAGTAGTCAAACACACTTAATATAAAGTCAGACAAAATATCTTTAATCCCTTAATGAGCAAGCCAAGGGTGACTGTGGCAAGAAACAAAAAACTCAATTTGATGGTGGATTAATAAAACATTGGAAAAAAACAGGCAACACCAGGAGGCCATTCTCCTCATTATACAGTCAAAATTTAATGTCAGTAATTAAATGGTTACATTACTGCATTAACTGAACTGTAAGATTAGGGTGTACAGTAAATGTTTTTGAGGTCCATCTTTGAACAGTGAAGTCCAGGTAGATGTAGTGTCCATCCCGATGCAGCAGCTGTTCATCCTCTCTGCTGTCAATTCATCAGCTCATTAGTCGAGACTCAAATTTTAGATTTCCAAACTTTTGCAAATACTATAATAATGCAGTGAGATTACTGTATGAGTATAGAGTCCTACAAAAGAAGGTATAACCCACACAAAGAGGTCTGATTTCCACTGATCTGATCCAGCCCCTAAAGGGACATGGTGAAAAAAAACATGACAAACCTGAAAAAAATCATGAGGCATATCCCTTCCTATTTTGTTAGAAATGTAAGTACTAATTTCAAGTAGAATTGTGTTTTAAATTCATCATTTGCATGTGTCTTGCTTCTTTATTTCATCAAGACGAGCTGCTACATTTTGTTGAAGATCCTCATTCATCTTTTTCCATCTATGGCATCTGGGAGAAGTGTTGCTGACTGTATATGCTAGTAATCTGGTACCAGTAGGACCTCCTTGCTCAGTTAATCCATGAAAGGGTGGAGGCACGGAGGCCAGTAAATGATTGTAGCAAAGAATAATTCTTTTGCCCTTCCACTCAATGTTGAAAACCTAACTTGGACAGTTGTGGCATAATGGTTAGAGAGTCAGACTGGTAACCCGAAGGTTGTGGGTTCGATTCTCAATAACAGCAGGAAATGATTGAGGTGCCCTTGAGCAAGGTTTGCAGTGTGTGTGTGTGTTCACTACTCCTAATGTGTGTGCACTAACTTGGATGAGTTAAATGCAGAGGACAAAAAGAATGCCATGTCACTAATCAAATTCTATTTTCTCATTTTTTTCGAGTATGACCTACCTTTGTCCCAGTCCTCTTGCAAAGGTTATGGACAGTGTTGGGGAAAAAATTACTTTTAAAAGGCAAATGTTTTTTGGCCCTTTCACACCAAAAGTGAAATGAATAAGCCTCAGGCTGAAGGAAATGCATATTTACGCCTGTACAGTAGAGGGCGCAGCTCAAACATACCTTTCAGCTGTGCTGCCATGCTGGATTAAAGAAGAATAGGATACAGGAAAAGGAAGTTCAACACTCTTATTTCTAAATCTAATCTAAAGTAATTTTTGCTTATTAGTATGGTTGAATTAGATCATTGAAGGTCAGCAGCAAAGACATTGATTAATAAAGTGAGATTAAATACATAAAGTATATTTGTGTAATTTAATATAGTTCATTATTACAGGTTTGCGTAAAATTCTGAGATTGCATTTCACCGTTTTTATTCATTTTGAGGAATACTGAATGTTTTTGTGCAAGTGAGATGAGTAAATGCATGTTCACATTTAGGCAAGAACTACAATTAGCATCATGTTTACACAGCCCACACAACACCTCTGCACTTTATTTCTCTACATAAGGACAGGAGAGCTGTCAGTCAATAAATGTGAAAAAGTAACTTGAGTTACTTATTTGAAAAAGTAACTTAGATATTTTGTTGTAAATTGAAAAAGTAATGCGTTACTTTACTAGTTACTTGAAAAAGTAATCTGATTACGTAACTCAAGTTACTTGTAATGCGTTACCCCCAACACTGGTTTTGGAACTGATTGCAAAATTGCAGTCGTTGCCTAATTAAAACAAGCACACTGCCTTTCAAAAGTTTGGGATTGGTAAGATTTTATAATGTTTTTGAAAGAAGTCTCTTATGATCACCCATGCTGCATTTATTTAATCAAAAATACAATAAAAATAGTAACATTGTGAACTATTATTACAATTTAAAATAGTTGTTTTCTGTGTTGGCAAAGCTGAAATTTCAGCATCATTACTCCAGTCTTTGGTGTCACATGATCCTTCAGAAACCATTCTAATATGCTGATTTGTGTCACAGACACGCCAGGCTCCACCGTCAGCCAATCACAACGCACCCAGTCACCAGAGTACTGATCACCGGCACCTGCACCTCATCAGCACATCATCAGTCACAGTATAAAGAACACTCACACACATCACTCCATGTCCGGTCTCGTTTGCATCTACACTTACCTGTATGCTTACCTCAAGGACTCCAAGCGATCTACTTACCTGTCTCCAGCGTCTCCTGTTCTCCTTGTGTGTATTCCCGTCTGTGTGTGAGTGTTCTCCGTTCCCAGCATCAAGATTCTCCAGCGTTTCTCCAGTTCTCCACTTCTGCAACCACAAAAGGACAGTATCACTATTCTGCACTTCATTCATCATCACAGCTTTAAGTTTTACTCACCTGCACTGCTGTTTACTCATTCCTGGTATCAATAAACACCCTGTTTGTGAACTCCTGTCTGCGTCCCTTCTGTGTTGTAACAATTTGATGCTCAAGAAACATTTATGATTATTATCAATGTACAAAAAACACAAAATACAAAAAAAACAGTTGTGTACATTTCTTTCAGAATTCTATGATGAATAGAAAGTTCAAAAGAACAGCAGTGATGTGAAATAGAAAGCTTTTTAACATTATACACTACCGTTCAAAAGTTTGGGCTCAGTAAGTTTGTTTTTTTTTTTTTGTTTTTTTTTTGAAAGAAATTAATACTTTTATTCAGCAAGGATGCATTATATTGATCAAAAGTGACAGTAAAGACATTTATAATGTTACAAAAGATTTTTATTTCAGAATGAGGCTGTTCTTTTGAACTTTCTATTCATCAAAGAATCCTGAAAAAGAATTTGTACACATTTGGTTTCAGCATTGATAATAATCATAAATGTTTCTTGAGCATCAAGTCAGCATATTAGAATGATTTCTGAAGGATCACATGACACTGAAGACTGGAGTAATGATGCTCAAACTTCAGCTTTGCCAACACAGAAATAAATTACATTTTAAAATATATTCAAACAGAAAACAATTATTTTACATTGTAATAATTCACAATATTAATATTTTACTGTATTTTTGATTAAATAAATGCCGTCTTAGTGAGCAGAAGAGACACTAAAAACATTCAAAAACATTAAAAAATCTGACAGATCCCAAACTTTTGAATGGCAGTGTATACCTGTCCAAAGTGTTTTCAAAATATTTCAGTCAAACAAGAAAGCTGATTCGGCATTATTGGAAGTATAACTACATGCACTCTCTGATAGTCAAAACCTAACATTAGACTTGCCCAGTTTCAATTCATTTTTAAAACATCTTAGCAGAGCTCATTCTGACATGACGACATGCCCTTCAATAGAGTCAGTACATATTAAAGAATTAAATGTATCCAGTCAAATTTATGAAAGCCAAATAATTCATTTTGGAGATAATGTCTAAATGTCTGAAACATCAGAGCAAGTTCATCAGAACAATAAAAGTCCAACAGTAAAATTGTTTGATATTATGTGTGTCACGAATGTGACTCCCGGGCCTCCTCCTCCGCACCATCGGAGGGAGCCGTCACCTGAATATTGACTGTTTCCCATTCGGACTACGTTTCCCATAGGCCCTCATTCCTGGGACTGATTGCGCACACACCTGCACCTCATCACACTCACACTATTTAAGACACACACACACACACACACACACACACACACACACACACACACACACACACATATCGCGAAGTCTTGATTTGCCCTGGTGATCACTACTGAGCGTTTTCTTGTGGACTGTCTCTCTGTTACCGTTTGGATTGTTTATTCCCTGTGATTCTCTGCCGCCTGCCCTGATCTTTGCCTGTGTACTGGACTGTGTTTGCTTGCCGCCTGCCCTGATCTCTGCCTGTGACCCGACTCTGTTTGTCTGCCGCCTGCCTCGACCATTGCCTGTCCCTGTTTATGTCTTTGCCTTGCCCCTGTCTGCATTGGTTACTATCTTAATAAAAGCTGCAAATGGATCTCCACTCTGTCGACCCGTCATTACAGAAGACTTCGCCAAATAGCGATCCAGCAGCTATCGTGCAGATCTCCACTGAGCTGACCGCCCAAGCCAACCAGCTCGCGGTTCATCAACACCAACTGAATCGATTGACTTCTCTTACCGAGGAGCTGGTAAAGACCCTGCAGAGTCTTCGATTCAACGCCGCCGAGGCCGCCACGCCACCGCCTGCTGCTCCCGCTAGCCTGGTCGTCACTGCCGCTCCCGCCGTAAATCCACGCCTCGCACTCCCGGAGAAGTTTGACGGTAACCCCGCAAAATGCAAAGGATTTCTTCTCCAATGTTCTCTCTTCGTCAACCAGCAGCCATCTCTCTATACCACCGAGTCCAGTCGGATTTCCTTCGTATGCTCCCTGTTGACTGGTAAAGCGCTGGATTGGGCCACGGCTGTATGGAGAGAGGATAGTTCTGTGTTTCCCACCTTTTCTGCCTTCCTGCAAAGCTTCAAAGAGGTCTTCGAACACCCGGAAGGAGGCAAGAGCGCAGGGGATCAACTGCTGTCGTTGTGTCAAGGTAAAACCACAGCTGCCGATTACGCTCTAAACTTTCGAACCCTTGCCGCTCAAACGAACTGGGTCGAGGACACGCTGAAACTACTGTTTCGTAAGGGGCTATCTCTGGAGCTACAAGCCGAGCTGGCATGCCGCGACGAGGGAAGATCGCTCAACGACTTCATTGAACTAGCCATTCACATTGACAATCTCCTCCGATCACGGCGCCCTGTCCGCCCGTACGCTCTGACCAATCCCTCAGTAGAACCCATGCAGCTCGGGTACACCCCGCTTCATCCAGAGGAGAGAGAAAGGAGACGACAACTTCATTTGTGCTTATACTGCGGTCAAGCCGGCCACATCAAGATCAACTGCCCCATCCGACCCAACCCATCTAACCCGAGAGCGGTGAGTTCTCCACTTTCCACCGATTATTCCTCGAACTGCCTCAAGATTCCCATTCAAATAACAGTTAATGATCAACGTATATCCACACACGCACTCTTGGACTCTGGGGCTGCGGGTAATTTCATGTCAGATACCTTTATTAAGGAACACAACATTACACTAACGGACTGTAACTCTGCATTGACAGTGGAGGCGCTAGATGGGAGACCCATCGGGGGAGGAAAAGTGGCACACATCACCGCTGAACTCACTCTGCAAGTAGGAGTCCTCCATCACGAGCGCATTCGATTTTATGTTATCCACTCACTCAACAATCCAGTCATCCTTGGTCTCCCGTGGCTCAGAACTCACAACCCGCAGATTTCCTGGAAGGAGGGCCAGATCGTTCAGTGGGACGCCACTTGTCACGAACATTGCCTGAAACAGATCACTCCCATACCAGTTCAGACCGTCTCAGTTCCCGAGACCAACATCGACGAGCCCGACATACCTGCTGAGTACGCTGATCTGGCAATCGCTTTCAGTAAAAGCAAGTCAACTGAATTACCTCCTCATCGTTCCAGTGACTGTGCTATAGATCTTCTACCTGGTACCACGCCCCCCAAGGGCAGAATATTCCCCCTGTCACAGCCTGAGTCAGCAGCCATGAAAGCATACATCGAGGAGGAGTTGGCCAAAGGATTTATCCGACCTTCTACATCCCCAGCGGCATCAGGTTTCTTCTTCGTCAAAGAAGGACGGCAGCCTTCGGCCTTGTATAGACTATCGTGGACTGAACGACATTACAGTTAAATTCCGCTACCCTCTGCCATTGGTCCCCGCAGCCCTAGAACAGTTAAGGCAAGCCAAGTACTTTACCAAGCTGGATCTCCGTTGCGCATACAATCTGATTCGTATCAGGGAGGGAGATGAATGGAAGACGGCCTTTTCCACCGCTACCGGCCACTATGAGACCCTCGTTATGCCGTTCGGGCTATCCAACAGTCCCTCCATCTTTCAATCATTCATCAACGACGTCTTTCGGGACATGCTCAATCGCTGGGTCATAGTCTACATTGACGACATCCTCATCTATTCCAATACCTACGAGGAACACGTCCAACATGTCAGGGCCGTTTTGCAGCGACTCATTCAACACAAACTGTATGCCAAGGCCGAGAAATGTGAGTTTCATCGTACTTCTACATCATTTCTGGGCTATGTCATCAGTCAGGAAGGAGTGGCGATGGATGACAGCAAAGTAAGGGCGGTGCTTGAGTGGCCTCAACCACGCACTCTGAAAGAACTACAACGATTTCTGGGGTTCGCCAACTTCTACCGGCGGTTCATACGAAACTTCAGTGTCATTGCGGCCCCATTGACCTCCATGACTAAGAGACAATCCACACGCCTTTCCTGGTCCCACGAGGCGGTGCACGCCTTTCAAGAACTGAAGGAACGATTCACCACAGCACCTATTCTTCGTCATCCAGACCCAGAACTCCCGTTCATAGTTGAGGTTGACGCCTCCAGTACAGGCATCGGGGCCATACTCTCACAGCGCCAAGGTAATCCAGCAAAGATGTTCCCTTGTGCATTCTACTCCAGAAAGTTGTCGGCAGCTGAGCGCAACTACGATGTAGGCAATCGGGAGCTACTGGCGATGAAGGCGGCGTTGGAGGAGTGGCGCCATTGGCTGGAGGGAGCGCAACACCCGTTCACCATACTCATGGATCACAAGAACCTGGAATACCTCCGGTCAGCTAAACGTTTGAATCCCCGGCAAGCTAGGTGGGCCATGTTCTTCACTCGTTTCCAGTTCACGGTAACCTATAGACCCGGTTCTAAAAATGTCAAGGCAGACGCACTATCCCGCCAGACAGAGGAGGTGGAACGAACGGAGAACGAGGAAAGCATAATTCCTGTCAAACTGCTGCTCGCCCCGGTTCAGTGGGACGTCATGACCGAAATCACTCAAACAAACGAACAGACAGCACCACCACCAGACTGCCCACCAAACCGCACGTTCGTACCCGCACACCTCCGTGACAAATTGCTACACCAAGTTCACGATTTCCCCAGCTCTGGCCACCCAGGTATCACAGCCACACTACATCTGCTACAGAGCCGGTTCTGGTGGGACACCATGGTAACAGACACCACCCAATTCATCAACAACTGCACAGCCTGTCAAACCTCCAAAACATCACATCAAGCCCCAGCGGGTCTATTACAACCGCTGCCCATTCCTCAACGTCCCTGGTCTCATATAGCCATTGACTTTGTCACTGATCTCCCTGAATCCCGTGGGCACACCACTATCCTCACTGTAATCGACCGCTTTTCCAAAGCATGCCGACTCATACCACTTCCCAAGCTACCCACCGCGTTTGAGACAGCAGAGACTCTATGCAACTACGTGTTTCGCTTCTATGGCCTTCCGGAGGACATTGTGTCTGACAGGGGCCCACAGTTCACATCCCAGGTATGGACCGCTTTCTTCAAACAATTAAACATCAACGTCAGCCTCACCTCAGGGTACCACCCCGAATCCAATGGACAAACCGAACGCATGAACCAAGAACTCACCAGATTCTTACGCACATACTGTCAACAAAACCAATCAGAGTGGAGCCGCTACCTGCTGTGGGCCGAATATGCTCAAAATTCCCTACGGAAACCTGCCACTGGTGTCACGCCCTTCCAATGCGTCCTGGGTTTTCAACCGCCACTTTTTCCCTGGTCCGGGGAACCATCCAACCTGCCATCAGTAACCGAATGGATGCAACGAAGCGAGGAGACCTGGGATCTAGCACATCACCATCTACAACGCGCTGTACGAAGGCAAGAGATACAGGCCAATCGACATCGTCGCCCCAATCCTGAATACACCGTGGGACAATGGGTCTGGCTGTCAACAAGGGACCTGCGTCTAAGACTTCCATGCAGAAAGCTCAGTCCCAGGTTTGTAGGGCCTTTTCAAATTCTCAAACAAATTACACCTGTGTCATTTCGCTTAGACTTACCTGCTAATTACCGTGTTTCTCCCACCTTCCATGTGTCGTTGCTGAAACCCTCTGATGGTCCGAGAGGAGAGCCGGAGGGAGCCGAAGCCCGCAACCCCCCACCCTTGATGATCGAAGGCGAGGAAGCCTATCAGGTTCGAGAGCTGCTCGATTCCAGGCGCCGGGGTAGGAGACTACAGTATCTAGTCGACTGGGAGGGGTACGGCCCGGAGGAGCGATCCTGGGTCAATGCGGATGATATCCTGGACCCATCACTCATACAAGAGTTTCATCGGACGCATCCGGAGAGACCGGCCCCTCGACCACGTGGTAGACCCCGGCGTCCGCTTCCTCGCGTCTGGAGCCGCTCGCAGGGGGGGGGCTCTGTCACGAATGTGACTCCCGCGCCTCCTCCTCCGCACCATCGGAGGGAGCCGTCACCTGAATATTGACTGTTTCCCATTCGGACTACGTTTCCCATAGGCCCTCATTCCTGGGACTGATTGCGCACACACCTGCACCTCATCACACTCACACTATTTAAGACACACACACACACACACACACACACACATCGCGAAGTCTTGATTTGCCCTGGTGATCACTACTGAGCGTTTTCTTGTGGACTGTCTCTCTGTTACCGTTTGGATTGTTTATTCCCTGTGATTCTCTGCCGCCTGCCCTGATCTTTGCCTGTGTACTGGACTGTGTTTGCTTGCCGCCTGCCCTGATCTCTGCCTGTGACCCGACTCTGTTTGTCTGCCGCCTGCCTCGACCATTGCCTGTCCCTGTTTATGTCTTTGCCTTGCCCCTGTCTGCATTGGTTACTATCTTAATAAAAGCTGCAAATGGATCTCCACTCTGTCGACCCGTCATTACAATGTGCATATGCAAGTTTTAAAGTTGACAGCAGAGAAATACACTCACACATCTTATTTTAAAAACTTTTTTTCACGCACTTTTGAGTTCATATCTCACAACTCTTTAAAGACAAATTTGATTATATCCTACGATTCTTTTTTTTAAATTTATTTTTCAAAATTAGTTTATATCCTGCAATTCTGACTTTTTTTTTCTCAAAATTGTGATATAAACTCGAAGTTGCGAGTTATAAAGTCTGAATTGGGAGATAAAAATGTTATAGGTTTAAATGTTATCTATGTAAATAGTTATAGATTTAAACTTTATTTAATGCTGTAACTTTAGGGCTAATACGTTATGCCCTCTGTGAACCGTGTATGTGAATATTATGTAGATCTATTGTTTGCATCAAATTCATGCTTGCTTTAATAGTGTAATCATCACAGGTTTCATCAATCCAGTCTGTCTGTTTATTGGCTCGTAACCATAAACATCTGTGTTTAGCTTCAAAGAGCTTTTTTGCCGACGGTATTCTGTAAAAATTAAGACCATATTTTTTGCATGCAATTCTTACATCCAAAGGGACAAGAAGACATTTTTTCCCCCTTATTCCATGGATCTTGTATATGTCACGTGTGTAGGCTACCTTAGTTCTTCGGTAACACTTTAGTATAGGGAACATGTATTCACTATTAACTACGACTTTTCCTTCAATAAACTCCTAATTTACTGCTTATTAATAGTTAGTAAGGTAGTTGTTAAGTTTAGGTACTGGGTAGGATTAAGAATGTAAAATAAGGTCATGTAGAATAAGGCATTAATATGTGCTTAATAATTACTAATAAACAGCCAATATTCTAGTAATATGCATGCTAATAAGCAACTAGTTAAAAGACCCTAAAATAAAGTGTTACCAGTTCTTCTCACCGTTGCTTCCATACCTGATGGTTTAGAGAACAATTAGGCCTACTCCGAGTCGCCCCCTGTCATTTCAAAGAATAATACAACGGCGAGAATGCCTCGTCCGTATGGAATCCCAAACCTGCCAATATTAAATATAAATAAATACATAAATAAATTTGCTTTTTTACATTTCTTTGTATATTTATTTATGTATTTATTTATTTTTAATATTGGCAGGTTTGGGATTCCATAGAGCCTGACGAAAGTACAGTAATCAGGGAGGTGATATGGAGACACCACAAAATAATCCAAAATCCAAATCCAAAAATATCCAAAAAATAAATAAACATACCGTGTGTGCCTTCTAATCAGAAATCTAGTGGCCTGTTGCATGAAGCTAGTTGAACAAACTCTGAGTTTCAGAGTAGGTTTGGAGTTGACAAATTCAGATAAATCCAACCTGGTTTAGATCAGGATCAACTGTTGCACAACGCTCGGTATAAACTTTCTCTGTCAACTCAGGTTTAATTCAGAGTTAGCAAAACGCGTGCACCTGAAAGTGTGACACGTGCGGCAAACAGCCAATCACACGGAACAAGGAAAACGTCAGTTTGATTCACTTCTCGCGAGAGAGCCATGCAATTCATGTCTCTCCCAAAGATTAAGAGATCGTTATGAAAAATATTAAATTGAACGCGTTTACAAAGCAAGAATAAACACTGCTGCAGTGAAAGTTTGAGAAGGCAGCTGAAAGAACTATATCACTGCATATGAATCAAACAAATAGGCCAAATAATTAATAGCCTCTATAGTTTCACAAAGAGCTCAAAAGAATACATGTAAGATTAATCTGTTTAAAAGCTTTATAAGTTATGCATGTATTATATTTATTTTAATTTAAAAGCAAAGTTTAATATTGTCAATTAATATAATAGGCCTAATTATATGAATATATCATATGAATTATTCATAATTTTAATTTATTTAATATAAATATAATGAATAATTAACAGCAAAAGTTGAGCAATTTTGTCTCTAAAATGTTTTCACTATAAACTGCTTTAATTTGGAGTGAGAGATACAGGGGGAGTGGCTTTATTCCATCGGATACGTGTCACTTTACTCACAGCTGATTGGTCGAGTTTGGGTTTGTGATCTCTAACTCAGAATAAAACCTGCTCAGGAGCAGGTTAGCCGTGTAGCGTAAGTTACATAGCAATGAAACCCGCTAAAAACCAATCCACCTTCATGAGCCCGAAAAACCAGAGTTTACTCAAACTAATCTTGAACTTACCTGGGTAGAAACTGAAACCGGCTTTGTGCAACAGGCCACAGGTGACATTAAGAGACATGTGGAGACATTTTTTTTCGGAACAAATACTTCTCGATCAGACACCTCTTAGTTCGTGTACATCTCCTTGTGGTTCTGATATTCACCCAGCTAGCTAGATCACATGACAGGTTATAACTCTACTCAATGTTCACCAGGTGTCGCTATTTCCAAAGTATTGCAATACTCAAAATACAATTTGCAAAAGAACATTCATAATACATTACACAACATTTGTAATACACAAAATACCCTTTCACAAATAACTGAAATATTTAGAAAAAAAAATACACCTTTACCTGTGACAGCTACAATCCCTTGTGTTGCAGTCAGTCTTTGTCAGATCATTGTTTGGTTCATGTCTGCCATTTCTGTTGCTGTCCTGTCTAGTTCCTGTTCCAGTTTTGTTTAGCCTCTCGTGCATGTTGGATTATCTGCAGCTCTTGGATTCTCTCTGGATTTACCGTTTGATATCCAGCCCACTGCAGTATGCTCCTCGCTGCCAAAGCCTGTCAGCTCCCACCTGCAATCTGCAACATCTGACCATCTCTCTACTGTGTTCATATTTTCTATTATTAATAAACTCATTGATTGAATTTGCTTGTGGATCCCATTTTTATTTCCGTGACATAAACATCTTCTAGTAGACCCTATAAACAAAATGATGAACCTGTAAAGCCCACTGCATGAATCGCACTGTGCGACATGGATCTATTAAACTTGGGTACGACATGCTTGTAGACTGTACGATGATGACACCTATTGACTCGTAGGCTATGATGCAAGTTTTTTCTTTAGAAGAATAAAAAGTCATCAGCATGCGCTAGTGGTAAACAAAAAGAACATGTTGAATCACACTTTGGCAGTTGTAGTTTTTATGTGTGCTGAAAAAAAAGGAAGCGGTGAAAGAAGAAGGGAAAAGAGCTTGAGGTAAGCAGTTTTAAGTTTTAGCACCATGTCGCGTCGATCACAGAAATCGCCAAGATTGGTTCATGATGGCAATCTTTCGTCTGGGACAGCAAAAAATTGTGCAGTGTATCCCGGGCTTAAGTTGGCGTAATAGGGGCCCTTTAAACAATCTTTATCTTGATAGTAATCTAATTCTTAAACATCATTTGATGACATATTACCCGGGTAATATTTTCTACTTTTAATAAACTCATTCATTGCATTTGCTTGTGGATCCCGTTTTTATTTCCGTGACATAAACATCTTCTAGTAGACCCCATAAGCAAAATGATGAACCTGTAAGTTGGCTTAATAGAGGCCCTTTAAACAACTGAAAATAGATCGCTACACACATTTTACATTTCTTTATCCTGATAGGAATCTAATTCTTAAATATCATTTGATGGCACATTACCCGAGTATTTTGACTTCATTTGGAGCTCTTTCCAAGTTGTGTTGCAAGCAAAACATAACCCCTTTAAGCCACAGGCCCAAGTAATATGCAACTTAATAAATATTTCAAAAACTCTGGTTCATAAACATCAGATTGGTTGTATGCTACTACAAGAGCCATGGGCCACAAAGAGCTTATGAAGCATCAACAGGATCTCATTATTGAATGGTATAATTCGGGTGAACTATCACCCATATTCTCCATCTGTCGGGGCTATGGGACAGAGTGGCAAGACGCATCCCTTTTCTGACTAAAAGACATCCAAGCCCGGTTAAACTTTGCGAAAACATGTATCCAGTCTCCCAAAACCATGTGGAAAAATGTGTTATGGCCTGATGAGACCAAGATTGTAAAAGGTATGTTTGGCACGGAAACAGCACATCAGCAAAAGAACACCATACCCATGGTGAAGCATGGTGGTGCAGCATCATGCTTTTCTTCAGCTGGAACTGATGCTTTAGTGAAGGTGGAGGGAATCATGAACAGATCTTCAGGCATCTGCTAAAAAGCTGTAAATGAAGAGAAACTTTTCAGCATGACAATGACAATGACAATGGCTTCAGCAAAGAAAAATCAGTGTTTTGGAATGGCCCAGCCAGAGCCCAGACTTGAATCCTATAGAAAAACTGCGAGGGGACCTGAAGGCAGTTTGCAGGAGATGCCCTCACAATTTAACAGATCTGGAACATTTTTGCAAACAAAAGTAGGAAAAATAAGTCAAGATGTTCCAAGCTAAAAGACTCCTATCTAAACAGACTGAGTGCTGTAATAAAACCAAAGTGTGCTTCAACTAGTTCAGGGGTGTGCTTACTGCATTGTTATTCCAAAAACATTACTGCATTACATTTTTTTTTCAGTGGCACTGTATAGGTTGTAATTTTTACATTAATATAATATAATTGTCATGTTCTGTTTGTTTTTAGTTTCCTTTTCATGGACATGGAAAGTTGGAGAGTTAAAAAAACAGACTGAAGGATAGAGAGAGAGAGTCTGGTATATCTGCTGCAGGTCAGTCACATTACATTATACAGAGATGATCGCATCAGCCAAGCTTTTTTACAGCGGTAGTTTGACATCTTTTCCCACAAATTCTAAAAAAGATTAAACCTTCTTAGAATGCATCTAGATATGCATATTTGGTGTTGGGCCATCAGTAACAGTTGAGTCCAGTTGAGTTCCAGTTGAGTTTGTTACTGTTTCCTTTGTTCTAGTTTACCACCAGTCATCTTTTACCATGGACATTCATAAACGAGCACACTGTCTGTAGTCTGTATTTCATAGGCACTGTGTATTTAAGTTCCTCTTGGTTTTCTATTCCTTTGTCGGGTATTGTCGTGTTGTTGTGTTCACACTGTCACATTGCCTTCTCGGTGGATTACCTGTGTTTATTTTTGTTTAAATGAATACCTTTTTGTTATTAGAAACTTTTTGGACTCTTATCTTCTTCATCCTGAGAACTAAACATTACAGAATACCCAACCGCAAAAGAAGATTGACTATGCAGAATATCAACTCTGGTCCTTGCAACAAGGAGGACGGCCACTGGAGGATTTTGTGGATGATTTCCTGGAACTATGCCATCAGGTATGTTGGGAAGAGTGCACTTTAAATATGCACTTTTGGAGTGGGCTTATCAATGAACGGCTCCAAATAATGCTCATAGGGAATGACAACTGCTCATTTGTTGAATACATCGAGTATGCCCTGTGTGTGGCTGTCCACGTACTGTAGATGAGGAAGCTCGCTCCGAACCAGCTATACTCGTCCCAACCCTGCCTGGCCAAAATCCTCCAGTGGACCTCACAGAGCCGAATCTAGAGCCCAGCCAGCCATCAACTCCTAGCACAGACATTAAGCCAGAACCCACCGCAGACTGGGAGCTCATGTCTGCCACGATGAATGAGCCAGAAACTGAGACAAGGACAGAGCCTACCATTGCCCTGGAGCCCGAGCCCCAATGTAAGTCTGACCAGGTGTGTGAGCCATCACCACTGTGTATCGCCGTGGGACTTTTGTTGGAAAAGAGGGAATGGAGGAAAACCCTAACCACAATCCCGCTGCTGAGGGTGAGCTAAAAGTGGCCTCTGAGGAATACAAATATTATGAGGATTTGGATATTGATGTTCTCCTAAATCTCCCATCCCCACTGGTCCCGCCAGCATTAAGTCTTCTGTGTTGGCATCATCGCTAGTCCTGCCCAGCACCAAGTTTCCTGTCTCTTAATCATCACTGCTGGTCCCGCCCAGCTTGAAATATTCTGTGTCTTCGTCGATGCTGGTCCTGCCCAGCAGAAAGCCTGTTTCGTCACCCTATAAAAAGTCGATGTCATCATCACTGATCCCACCCAGCGTCCCTCTCCCACCTCCACTTAATGATTCAGTCAGTCCACCAGCTCCGCCTCTGCTGGTTCCCTTCAGCTCCTCGACTTCTCCTCTAACACCATTCTGTTGTTGTATGGATAAGCCTCAGGTCTTCCAGTTTCCAGCATCGCCTAGGCAAGTGGATCCCCTGGCTCCGCCTCCAGCTGGTGACCCCGTCACTCCACCTCGGTCTGTCAACCTGTCAGATTCAGATTCATTCTTTATTGTTCTCGTTAGAGGAAATTTGTTTTCACAGACTGTACCAACAACATTCAACACACACAGTATACACATATTACACCAAATACACATAAATAGACATATATATATAGTGAGACATATATATATATGCGAGTACAAAACTTTTCCCTAGGCGTGATTTTTAATGTGGTAGTTGTCTGTACCTACGTCCTGAAGGGAGAAGAGTGAAACATGAGTTGAGAGGGTGGCTGGGATTTTGTATTATGATGTTTGCTCTACGAATGCTAGCATTGTCAATAAGAACTGACAAGTTGGGAGTGGGAAGACCAATTATTTTTGAGGAAGTGTTAGTAATTTTAAGGAGCTTGTTTCTGTTGGTGAGAGAAAGCATAGTGAAATAGCAGGTGGCACAATACAGAAGGATGGGTTCAATACTACTTCTGTACAAAAGAAGCAAGAGATGTGGTTTAACTGAGACAGTCCTAAGTTTGTGTATGACAAATAGTCTTTGTTGGCAGCGTCTATGAATGTCTGTGTTGTGATGGTCAAAACTCAATTTGTTATCCAAAATAATGCCAAGATATCTAAAACTGCTGACAATTTCTACTGACTGACCATTGATGGAGATAGGGCAGTGAGGGGTGGAGAGTTTTTGTCGTGTATCAAGGATAAGTTCCTTTGTTTTGGTGACGTTGAGGAGGAGATGACTGTTTGTACACCAAAGGGGAAAATAGGCGACAGATTGATGATATGCATCAGCTGATTCTGTGCCAGTGAGAAGGGCTCACTGGCACACCTTGGCTCCTCCCTCCCTTGATACCATTGTCCTTACAGCTCCACCGGGTTCCTTTGTCCCTCTGGCTCTGCCTTGGTCAGACGTCAGCCTGCCTGTGCCAGAAAAGTATTGGGACACCCCTCCAAATCATTGAATTCAGGTGTTCTAATCACTTCCATGGCCACAGGTGTATAAAATCAAGCACCTAGGCATGCAGACTGCTTCTACAAACATTTGTGAAAGAACGGGTCGCTCTCAGGAGCTCAGTGAATTCAAGCATGGTACCATGATAGGTTGCCACCTGTGCAATAAATCCATTCCTGAAATTTCCTCACTACTAAATATTCCACGGTCAACTGTTTGTGGTATCATAAAGTGGAAGCAATTGGGAACAACAGCAACTCAGCCATGAAGTGGTAAGCCACGTAAAATCACAGAGCGGGGTCAGCGCATGCGGAGGCGCACAGTGCGCAGAAATCGCCAACTTTCTGCAGAGTCAATTGCTACAGACCTCCAATCTTTGTGTGGCCTTCAGATTAGCTCAAGAACAGTGCGTAGAGAGCTTCATGGAATGGGTTTCTATGGCCGAGCAGCTGCATCCAAGCCTTACATCACCAAGTGCAATGCAAAGCGTCAGATGCAGTGGTGTAAAGCATGCCGCCACTGGACTCTAGAGCAGTGGAGACGTGTTCTCTGGAGTGACGAATCATGCTTCTCTGTCTGGCAATCTGATGGACGAGTCTGGGTTTAGCGGTTGCCAGGAGAACAGTACTTGCTTGACTGCATTGTGCCAAGTGTAAAGTTTGGTGGAGGGGGGATTATGGTGTGGAGGGGGGATTATGGTGTGGGGTTGTTTTTCAGGGGTTGGGCTTGGCCCCTTAGTTCCAGTGAAAGGAACTCTTAATGCTTCAGCATACCAGGATATTTTAGACAATTTCATGCTCCCAACTTTGTGGGAACAGTTTGGGGATGGCCCCTTCTTGTTCCAAAATGACTGCGCACCAGTGCACAAAGCAAGGTCCATAAAGATATGGATGAGCGAGTTTGGTGTGGAGGAACTTGACTGGCCTGCACAGAGTCCTGAACTCAACCCAACAGAACACCTTTGGGATGAATTAGAGCGGAGACTGCGAGCCAGGCCTTCTTGCCAACATCACTGCCTGACCTCACAAATGTGCTTCTAGAAGAATGGTCAAAAATTCCCATAAACACACTCTTAAACCCTGTGGAAAGCCTTCCCAGAAGAGTTGAGGCTGTTGTAGCTGCAAAGGGTGGGCCAACTCCATATTAAACCATACGGATTAAGAATGGGATGTCATTAAAGTTCATGTGCACGTTAAGGCAGGTGTCCCAAAACGTCTCGGTGAACGCCTCCTGAAGGGAATGGAGACATACGTCAGAAGTGAACCAACGAATTGGGATATCGCTAGAGAGCCCTATCACCTTCGAGTGTAACTAAAGGAGCCAACGGAATTGGTGTGCGATATTTGCATAATGCGCACCGCCCTCGCAAGGCAGGTATAAATACGGAAGCGGAAGCAGTCGCACTCTGTTTTTCACTGAGGAGACAACTTGAGTCTGCACTACAGCGAAGGCACAGGAACTTTGGCGACGGGACGTACGTCTCCGTTCCCTCCTTCAGGGAACGAGGCTTACATATGTCACAGAGACGTTCCCTTTCAGTCGGTCACGTTCGACGTACGTCAGAAGTGAACCGACGAATTGGGATCCCAAATAAAATGCCACAGTTACTGACCCCTTCCAGCGCCCAGCATAAGCTCCAGCCACCCGGCGCACCTTGGGGCGGAGCTTACACCGAGAGAGTCTACTACTGTTCCGCAAGACCCGTTCAGTAAGACTTAGACAACACTGGGGAAGCGAACTCAAGGGGACGCTGCGGAAGCCACAACCTACCCAGAGGGGGAGGTATTACGTGGAAATACACATATGGACTGGCCGTGGGCAGTGCGCATATGGAGTTCCTGGGATGGCTCCAGCCTGGCACAGGGGGAGACACGGGCTCAACGTAGGGAGTTAACCGTGGAAAATACACATATGGGACCAATTGCGTGAAGGGGTCACAACATATGGCACCCAGCCAAACATCAACGTCAGTGACGGATATCTGGCCTAGCATCAGACACTCCGCAATGTCTGAGCTGCAGGGGGTGGCGGAGGAACTCAACAGGGTTCGCCAGACGGGGAACACACTGGAGCAATGGATGCATGCAACCAATGCAACCAGGAGGACGGCCTTAAGGGACAGTACTTTTAACTCAACTGACAGCAAAGGCTCCAAGGGATGACCCCGGAGAGATGTAAGTATCAGGGACATTTCCCAAAAGGGTATAGAGGGAGGGCGAGGCGGATTCACCCGAGTCTCCTCGCCCCCCTCAGGAACCTGATGATCAGGTCATGTTTCCCCAAAGACCTACCACCGACTGCATCGTGATGTGCGGCAATAGGGTGGAGGGAGACAGCCTTCGCTCCAAGCCCTCTTGCAGGAAGGAAAGCACTGACCTGATTGAACATGATCGGGGGTCCTCTCGGTGAAAGGAACACCATTCGAGGAACAGGTTCCACTTCAGGGCATAGAGGTTCCTCGTAGAAGAAGCTCTAGCAGAAGTGATAGTGTCTACAACCGACTGGGGTAGATCGCTTAGAACCTCCGTGTCCCATCCAGGGACCAGACATGAAGTATCCAAAAGGTCCGGACGCAGGTGCCATAGGGTGCCCCGTCTCTGAGTCAGAAGCTCCTTCCTCAGAGGAATGGGCCAAGGAGGTGCTGTCACAAGGAGCGTCAGTTCTGAAAACCAGGTCCGAGTGGGCCAATACGGAGCCACTAGCAAGACCTGCTCCTCGTCCTCCCTGACTTTGCACAGCAGCTGTGCAAGTAGGCTCACTGAGGAAATGCGTATTTGCATAGGCCCCGGGGCCAGCTGTGTGCCAGCGCATCCGTGCCGAGAGTGCCCTCGGTCAGGAAATAGAACAACTGGCAATGGGCTGTGTCCGGAGAGGCAAACAGATCTATCTGTGCGGCTCCAAAACTCTGCCAGATCAGCTGGACCACCTGGGGATGGAGTCTCCATTCGCCCGGAAGCGGAGGCTGCCGTGAGAGCTCATCGGCTGCATGGTTGAGCACGCCTGGGACGTGAATGGCACGAAGCGACCTCAGATGCTTCTGACTCCATAGCAAGAGATGGCGGGTGAGTTGCGACATGCGACAGGAGCGTAGACCACCCTGGTGGTTGATGTACACAACGGTCGCAGTGCTGTCTGAGCGGACCAGTACGTGCTTGTCTGACAGCAGCTCCTTGAAGCGGCCCAGTGCAAGACGAACTGCTAGCAACTCGAGGCAATTGATATGCCAATGCAGTTGAGGCCCCGTCCACAGACTTGAAACTGCATGCCCGTTGTACATGGCTCCCCACCCGGTGGTGGAGGCATCTGTGGAGACCACAGCATGCCTGGACACTTGTTACAGGGGAACTCCAGCCCGCAAGAAAGAAGGGTCCGACCACTGAGTGAGGGTGCGACGGCAGTTCGGTGTTATGGGAACACGGAACGTACCGCGTTGCCACGCCCATCTCGGGACTCGGCCGTGAAGCCAGTGCTGAAGCGGCCTCATATGAAGCAATCCGAGCAGTGTGACTGCAGCTGCGGATGCCATATGCCCCAGGAGCCTCTGAAATAGTTTCAGTGGGGCCGCTGTGCTGCGCTTGAGCGAACTCAGGCAGTTCAACACTGACTGGACGCGCTCCTCGGTGAGGCGCGCTGTCCGGGCGAACGAGTCCAGTTCCATACTGAGATAAGAGATCCTCTGCCCAGGGGCGAGTTTGCTCTAGTCCCAGTTGACCGGCTGAGGTGAGCTAACACCATGTCCCTGTGTTCGCACAACTGCTCTCGCGAGCTGGCCAGAATGAGCCAGTCGTTGAGGTAGTTGAGGATGCGAACGTCCTGTTCCTTTAGGGGAACAATGGCCGCCTCCGCAACCTTGGTAAAGACGCGGGGCGACAAGGCCAGCCCGAAGGGTAGGACTTTGTACTGATATGCCCGACCCTCAAACGCAAACTGTAGGAAGGGTCTGTGTCGAGGCAGAATCGAGACATGGAAGTACGCATCCTTCAGGTCGATCACTGCAAACCAATCCTGGGGACGGACGAATGAGCCAGCAGGACGGGCTGGGAAGCGCTAACCAGGCCTCCAGACTCCGAGCCAGCGAGACCAAAGGCACCACAGATGTACCCGGCGTGGGGCAGCGATGCAGAGTGCTGGGACCCGACTCGGACGGCATAGCGGCCCGAAGTGAGGTCGGACTCCGTGAGGTGGCAGTGTGTATGGGAGACGGCGCAAAAGGGTGGCCTCGACATACACACTGACACCTGCTGGCGAGGTGAGAGGGGGCTGAGGGTGGCGAGGCACAACGTCGCACACCACCAACCGCGCCCTCTTGGGACCTGGAGGATTGGGAAACAGCTCTTTCTGTGAGGAAGTGGGTACTTCAGAACAAAACAGAAAATCCCCCCAGTCCTCCTCCAGGGGAGGGAGCGATGCGGGCAAAGAGCTGTCTTCCTCTCCTCCAGGTCACCCGTCTCAGGACCGCTTCTTTGATCTCTTGCCACCTGGCTTGGCTGGGGGCTGAGCGGGCTGGGCGCCGCGTCCGCGACCGGCTCCCTGCTGTCTGCTGGGTGGAGGCTGCTGCTTCGCAGACTTGGCAGGGGCGGAGGACGATGCAGGCGGGCGCCCTCAGCAACGAGCAGACTGAGGAGGTGCGGCCGACGGCGGGGTGGTGGCAGCAGCAGACCGCCAGGGCAGGATGTGTTTGATGGCCTCAGTTTGCTTCTGCGCGGCCGAGAACTGCTGGGCGAAGCTCTTGACCGCATCGCCGAATAGGCCGACCTGTGACACGGGGGAGTCCA
The DNA here is from genome assembly GCA_039654765.1 of Mylopharyngodon piceus. Taxonomy (NCBI): domain Eukaryota; kingdom Metazoa; phylum Chordata; class Actinopteri; order Cypriniformes; family Xenocyprididae; genus Mylopharyngodon; species Mylopharyngodon piceus. The sequence goes on from CM077446.1 coordinate 25,879,695, forward strand.
GGAACTGATACTTATCGGTCTCCCTCATGTCAGCCAAGGTCAGCCATAGGTGGTGTTGCTGGACCACAAGTGACGCCACCTTAGTCGCCCGGAGGGCGAGGTCAGTGGCGTCGCGCAGCTCCCCCACCATCTGTTGGTCAAGACCACCCTTGGGCATGTCCATGAGCGCCTTGGCATGCAGGGCAGAGGCGGCCTGTCCACAGGCTCTGTAAGCCTTCTCTGTAAGACCAGAGGAAAACTTACAGGCCCGGGATGGGAGACGCGGTTCATCACGCCAGCCGGCGGGCGTCGGACACAGTTGCATCGCGACGGCACACTCGACCGGAGGGATCCCAGCGTACCCCTTAGCCTCCCCGCTACGGTCCCGGAGGGAGGCAGCGCAGCCGAGTCTTCATCTCCCGAGGACTCCAGCTCACCTTCCGATGCCGCGATCGACATCTGTTCGTCCGCGGGTGCACCGAAGGAAACGGTCCACGGACCACCACGGACCACCACGATCCTCCAGCAACACCACTGGCTGCAGTGTTGTAGAGGGATTAGGGGCCCGCGGAGCGGAGCTCGCCGGGGAAGCCCTAACCGTGATCCTCAAGTCACCCTTCCTACACACCGACACGCCGTCCCCCTGGCCGGAGCCAGAGAAAACGGCTGAACGGGGCATAGGGGAGAGGATCCCCGCTCTCTGAGAACCAAGGAACGAGAGTCTAGACCTCAACACTGAGATAGTCATGAACATGAGCCATCCACAAAAGCTGCCTCAGCATGCTGAACGCCCAGGCATGTGACACAGCGATTGTGACCATCAGCGGGGACCAGAGAACTACCGCATCCAGTAACGCACAGACGGAATGACATCTTGAAAAAGACGCGGTATCTGTCTGTGAAGCTCTTTTAGAAGGGGGAAAACAGCTCTTTGTTTTTTGTGCTGAAGCACACAGGGATCAGCCACGGTGTGACTGCATGTACACACTGATCGCCTAACAGTCACACACACAGAGGAACCAGCACAAATCGCAAACAAACCGGAAAAATATTTTGCTGTAACAACAGCAGTTGAGAGTTCTGTTTAGCTCGCGGCTTCGCTGTAGGGTGCCTTAACACCAGCACAGACTCACAAAAGGCTCTTCAGAGGCTTGAATAGCACAAGTTGGCTCCGAAGCGAAAGACAGAGTGCGACTGCATCCGCTTCCGTATTTATACCCGCCTTGCGGGGGCGGTGCGCGTTATGCAAATATCGCACGCCAATTCCATTGGCTCGTTTAGTTACACTCAAAGATGATAGGGCTCTCTAACGATATCCCAATTTGTCGGTTCACTTCTGACGTACGTCGAACGTGACCGACTGAAAGGGAATTTTTTGCAATATAGTGTATTTTTTAAGTTTAATATAAGTATATTTCTGAACAAAAGATTCAAAGCAGTGTTTTGAAATCGGCCATCACTAGATATTGTTGAAAAGTCGTTTTGTTTTTTGGCACACAAAAAGTATTCTCGTTGCTTTATTTTATTAAGGTAGAACCACTGAACTCACATGAACTGTTTTACAGGTGCTGGTCATATAATTAGAATATCATCAAAATACTGAATTTGGGATTTTCCTTAGTTGTCAGTTATAATCATCAAAATTAAAAGAAATAAACATTTGAAATATATCAGTCTGTGTGTAATGAATGAATATAATATACAAGTTTCACTTTTTGAATGGAATTAGTGAAATAAATCAACTTTTTGATGATATTCTAATTATATGACCAGCACCTGTAAATATGTTTTTAGTACCTTTCTGGGCGCTGAAAGTGTAAATTAACTTACTGGCTATAGAGGCCTCACTGAGCCATCGGTTTTCATCAAAAATATCTTAATTTGTGTTCCGAAAATGAACGAAGGTCTTACGGGTGTAGAACGACATGAGGGTGGGTAATAAATTACATTATTTTCATTTTTGGGTGAACTAACCCTTTAATATGTGTTAAAAACAAAACAAACAACAAACAAAAAAAACACAAAAAAAAAAACAGCACACACGTGTCTAACAACTTGTTACTGAGTATCTGTTTAAAGTTTCAATATAAAAGATTAATTAAAATTTTACATTGGTATGCTTTAATTAAATCACACAAAACAACTGAAGCACACTGGGTTTTTATTTAACATGGATTTTTTAAATACTGTATGCTCATTCAATTGTTTTAAAACAAGTACATTAAAACATTTTAAACAAACACTTCATTTTAAACAATCATTCATAAAAAAACATTATCCCCCAGTTTCACAGACAAGGCTTAAGCTAGTCCTAGACTAAAATGCATGTTTGAGCTGCTTTGACTGAAAGCAACTTGTACTGACAGATCTTAAAATATGTCAGTGCCATTGTTTTGTCTCAAGATGCACACCAGTAATGTTTTTCTCTAGTGAACATTTATAAAAACTACTTAAATGCCCTAATTGAATTAAGGCCTAATCCTGGCTTAGGCTATGTCTGTGAAACTGGGCCTATAAAAACTTACTATTTATAAAAACATTCATAAAGTTAAGCACTGAGAATAGAACAATGTCTGAAATAGTTTCCAGCATAAATTACCAATAAGTTCAACTTGCAAATTAACTTGCTGGCTATAGAGGCCTCACTGAGCCATCGGATTTCATCAAATATCTTAATTTGTGTTCCGAAGATGAAAGAAGGTCTTACGGGTGTAGAACGACATGAGGGTGAGTAATAAATGACATTATTTTCATTTTTGGGTGAACCTACCCTTTAAGAGTTGAATTCAACTCTTTTTAATAAGAGTGTACTATGCAAAACTTGAGGTCGAGGCATCCTTTTAGAAAGGGGAACAATGACACATTGATGAAACTTAATATACACCAGAGGTAGGTTTTCTCTCTCTAAATTAATACCTTTCTTTAGTTGGCATAAACCTTAATATTACATCTTAATCTTTTTTAAATGTGTATTTAGCACTGCAAATAAAAAAGCAATATGCTCCAATTAGCAATATGAATTGATTTCAATAATCAAGTCAGTCAATTTTCACAATTTAAAGGGGTCAGGAAATGTATTTCTTTATTATTATTATTATTATTATTATTATTATTTTATAATGTTTGCTGAGGTGCACTTATAATGTTAATATGATTTTTACATCAAATAATTGTCATAATTTAGAAATAAATGGCAATTTTCTACCCTGATTTTAGGCCTCTGATTTGAACGCTCTGTTTGAAGGGGCGTGTCTGCTGTGAGCCTTCAGCGTAAATGCCCACTGCTGTGATTGGCTGACATTTTTGCAAATGAAACATGTGGAATCCTTTCGAATATTTTTACCACATATTTACTATTACAGCTGTCAAGATTAATGAATCATGAAAAATGTTGAATATTGCATTATATTTAGATCTATTCCTATCACATGGAAGGTTGCAGTGATTAACATTGAGCAGATGACAGTCTGTTGATCGTGTGAATGCTGTGATCATTGCAAAGCAATTTCACACTCTCACAAATTGCTTTCACCATAACTAACAATGCAAAGTCAATTTAAATACAGCAAGAGATTCACAACTAGGCCTACTTTAGATCCACTCACTGCTCATCGACTGAACACCAGTGGGCGGAGACAACGATTCGATGATGTAAAAGTAGGCATTGTTGTCTTGCTCCAGAGGCAGTCGTATGCAAATGACTGTGCCCCTGTGATGTCACATGCCACCTCTGTTCCAAACAAAGCTTTTTTACAGCTTTATTATATTAATGTTTTTTTATTGATGACGAGGACGTTTTAAGTTATGGAACTTGCAGGATGTAATAATGATACAGAGACCTCTTATATGCCAAAAGGCAAAGAAAAATTTGATTTCTCATGCCATGACCCCTTTAAGAAATTATATAAAATCATAATGCATGTTAAATGACAAAAAATATAGTATAATAAAATTATGCATTTGATGAAACACTTGTTTGGAACGATGATTTACAAGTGTTTCCATTACAAAAAGATATAGCATTTTGTCTGCAAAGGTAAACCTCCACCAGTGTACTGTCCTTGCGATGCGTTGCTCTGCAAGGCTAGACAGTAAGCGTACATGAGGGATAGAACTCCAATGATGCCTCAAGGTGTAACTTTTCTTGATTTAATTGGAATTCCTCTTTATATTGTAAAACTGAAAATACAGAACATACAAAATACACATATCAATATACATACACACTAATAAAAGGCTAAACACAAAACAAACTGCTGGTAGGTACATTACACATACGAATGCAGCAATGACACTTTTAGAATACGAATTTACATGCTATAGTGCATAGAAGTGTCCTTAATATGAAAATAATAACTTTAAATCACTTACAGACAAATAGTGTTCCAGGAACAGCAAAAAGAAAATAATTAGATGCACCATCTCTCAAGCCTGTGCTCTGGCTGCTTCCTACTTTTAACTAAACAAAATGACTCACTAGATGGCAGTGTTACTCAAACAATAACTTCAAAATAAAAGTCCTCAAAGTCATAAAGAAGGCAGCACAACTGGTGTTACATAAATGCCTTACATTTTCACCTTCAAGCTTCTTAATTACTTCATCAACGTTGCGCTTCATTAACAAATTTCTCAGCTGAGCATCCATGCTGAAATTGGGAAAATTAACTCAGTCAAGGTCCAAGTATGTCATTGCATCACTTCAATACTAACAATTCCTTAATATTGCAGTTAAAGGGATAGTTCACCCAAAAATGAAAATGATCCCATGATTTACTCACCCTCAAGCAATCCTAGGTTTATATGACAATCTTCTTTCAGACGAACACAATCCGAGATATATTTAAAAATATCCTTAGTCCTCCAAGGTTTATAATGGTTGTGAATGGGAAAAAATGCATCCATCCATAAAAAAAAAAAAAAAAAAAAAAAGTTATCCATACGGCTCCAGGGGGTTAATAAAGGCCCTTTGAAGCGAAGGGATGTGTTTTTGTAAGAAAAATATCCTTATATAAAACTTTATAAATTCAAATAACGAGCTCCCGGTGGATGACCGTACGCATATTGCGCACGTCAATTTGGGCGGAAGAACAACCTTTGACCTGAATGCAATGACGCAATGACGAACGTGGAGGCGAAGAGGAGAGAGCAAAACAAAACACTGATCACAAATTAGAAGTCTAAAACGAGAAATTCTAAAGAGAAATGTCGGAGGATTTCGATATAAGAGAAGAGGAGCTTGAGTTTGTTGCCTAGCCGTATTTGTTTGAACCGTGAGAGGCGTCTAAGCTTACGATACTCCTACATCCTGCGTCATACATCGCGTCACGGGTTACTCATTTGGCACAAGTCAACTTGCGCATTCTGCGTACGGTCGTCTACCGGAAGCTCGTTATTCGAATTTATAGTCTTCAGAATGTGGGTTCCCATTCACAACCATTATAAACCTTGGAGGACTAAGGATAATTTTAAATACATCTCGTATTGTGTTCGTCTGAAAGAAGATTGTCATATACACCTGGGATGGCTTGAGGGTGAGTAAATCATGGGATAATTTTCATTTTTGGGTGAACTATCCCTTTAAGTACGAAAAATACCATTTTACAAACAAATAACCTACACGTGCAGAGTTGGAACTTGAGATTTAGGGGTATGGAAAGAAATCAATCTGAAACTGAATTGTATGGTGCAGAACGAGAAAGAATATATAGCCTATGAAATGATTCTATTTCAAATTACAAAACATTGTAGCACAAACACTACACCATTTACCATTTGTATTCACACATTTCTACTGAATAAAATAGTATGGTGTACTAAACAATATTTTAAAATATGTTAAATTATAGTATAGCATTAGTTTTCTGTTTTGTAAAGTAATGATGATAGCTATTGACTTACCAATCAGCATAGCAAGACAGGATCTGTAACGGAAGTAGCCTTCACAAAGAAGGTGGGTACGGAAGATGAATAAAGAACCTATTAGGAGGTAATGATTAAAATGTGCACACTATTTACTTAAAACGAGGGAACAAATTATTATATCATGCGCACAATTTACTTAAAACGAGGGAATTAGTAAAATTAGGAAACAAATTAGTAAATCGTGGGCATGATTTACTTTTTTTCCCCCACGTCATGTGTGGGGCTCCATAGATCACTAACATCAAGGCCTAAAATTAGAATCAACTGGACCAATTAGTAGAATCAAGTGCAAGAATATTATTAAAGGGGATGGCCACATATAAAACCTCAAAAAACAGTTCTGGTTTGGTAATAAGTATTAAAGTATCGTCATCGTCACGGAGTCAGTTCCCACCACCAACACTCAGCACACATCGTCACCGGATCTCCACGCTCCACCCACTCGTTCTCAATCACCAGAGTACTGATCAGCGGCACCTGCACCTCATCACACCAGCACTATAAGAACACTCACTTCCCACACTTCAGTGTCTAGTCTTGTTTATACATACCTGGACTCCTTACCTTTCCTCCGATGTCTCTGTGCTCCCACTCCTTTGTCAATCTTGTCTTCCCTCGTTGATAATTCTGCAAAAGAGAAAGGACTCTGTTATTGCTCAGCTAAGTGACTATACTCAACGTGCTCATATCTGCAAACTACTCACCTGTGTTGTTCCTGTGTTCGTGCCTCTGTTTCTGAATAAACCACCTGTTGATTACTTACCCTCTTGTTCCCGTCTGTGTCTGACAGTCATGCCATGATCAAAAGAACTGCCTGAGCAACTCAAAAGGAAGATTGTTGACACTTATGAATCTAGAAAGGGATTTACAGCCATTTCCAAGTTATTTAAAATCAACCATTCCACTAAACGTAAAATAATTTTCAAATTGAGTTTTCAGACCACATTTCTAGAGAAAATGAAATTGTTTCTTTCAAAAGGAGACAATACCAGCTACTAAATATAAGTCTATTTATTTTTCCAAAAGAATACAATACAATTTCTGTAGTCATTTATATAAAGATTTCAAAGCAATTTTGTGTTATTAAATAAATTATAACCTTCACCCATCAATTCTGTCCATGACATGTTCAATGACAAATGACAATATGCCCACATGATAAAAAGGGGTTTACTTACTTTTTCATAACATTTGCTTACACAAAAATGTATGATTTTACTTTCATGACAAATCAATAAAGCAGCCAACATAACTTTTTGTCAATCGAACTCTCCAAAATTTTAAATAATTTTCCAGTAATTCATGTTAGCAAAGTATTGCAATGATGTGAAATTGTTTTGGTTGTTCCTTTTCGAGGGAAGTCCATACTGTCAGATGTTGATGCTATGGGAACGCCTCTGAATGATTGTATCTTGAAGCACGTGTAAAATCAGTCCAATGGCATGGCAGGATGTAATCCTGTAGCATGTGATGTCATGATCAGGAAGCTATAAAACACACCTTGACCAAAGAATGTCAGTTTCTGTGCCTTCATCGATTGTGAATTGTCTGTCCTATTTGTTGTTCATTTGTCCTGTAGTTATCTCAAAGCATTATATATCATAATATGGTGAGCAAACAGCATACAGTATGTTGGCTGGAGCATGTCTGCATACCAGGCTGACGTGCTTAAGGACCTGATCTGTCTCTCAGTGCCACTAAGGAGATGGCCAGAGCTATAGGCCGATCTATGGCAGCTCTGGTGGCCACGTAGAGACATCTTTGGTTGAATTTGTCAGGAATAAAAGAGAAAGACAAATCCTTCCCTGCTCTCCCCTCCTGGCCACTTTGGCGACACTGTCACCTCAGTTGTTAAGAGGCTTCAGGAGGCAAAGAAACAGGCAGCGGCATTCCAGAAATGTTTCCCTCGCTGTGCCCAGATCTCAGGGGCCACTGGATGGGAGCACCCCCAACTGTCTAACAGCTCCTCACAGAGCACAGCAAAGCCAGAGTGTCGCCTCCCAAACCTGCAGCACTATCAATCTAAATCTTCATGGGGGAAGTTGAATCTGAGGACTGTCATTATCTCTAAGGCCCCATTTACACTAGGGTGTCTTTGTTTTAAAACGCATAAGTTTTGCTATGGTTAAGCCTGTCGTTTACACTACGCTGGTGTTTTCAAACTTTGAAAACGGAGACTTTCGAAAATGCTGCAGACCCCGTTTTAGATTGAAAACGCCGGGGTTGTGTTTTAGTATAAACGGACCAAAACGGAGACTTATGAAAACGATGGCGTGGCTGCCCGCGTTCACTCTGCGTATCCTTGACGACCATATATATAACAATAACATGGAGACTGAACTGCAATATTTGCTGGCTTTGTTGTAATTTTTAGCAGTCATTGTGCAGTTAAACTCAGCATTTTTTTAGTACTGCAGCTGCCTACATACGCAAGAGGCAACTGTTTACACTTGTACGCGCATGCCCAGTGTGCATGAACAGTCATGTGACGTGTTTTCCGCCGTGCAATGTAGACGGAGATAGTTTCTGAAACTCTGTGGAAACGCCAGTATAGACGAGGATCGCTTTCATTTTAAAACACCATTTTAAAATAAAAACGCACTAGTGTAAATGAAGCCTAAGAAGGAAGCAGCTAAGACTTATCTGTGCCCTCAGGGAGCCGTTCTGCCAACCCCACCACCTTCGGTGCTTCGGGGCCCAGCGGTTTCCACTGCCCAGAGACATTTCAGCATTGGGAGACTCGCCCCTCTGAGGAGGGTTTTAGAGAAACCTGCCTAGTTGTTCCCTGCTTGTCATCCACTTCAGGCTGCCAGACAGACTACTGGAAAGACACCAGAGACCAGTCTTGAGAGTCTTGATTTTACCCACAGTGGTTGGTCCCAAGCAGGCTCAGGTGATGGAACAAGAGGTCAAGTCTCTTTTGGTAAAGGAGGCTATAGAATGTTTTCCTAATCTAGAGAGAAGGATGATCCAAAGTAGGACGTATTAGATCTACGACAGTTGAATTGGTCTCTGAGGATATACAGTTTCAAAATGTTAACTCTGAAGTTAATCGTAACTCAAATCAGATCCTGGTTTGTCACAGTAGATGTCAAAGACACATACTTCCACATATCAATCCTTTCTCACCACAGGCCGTTCCTCAGGTTCGCTTTTGGGGTGAAGCATACCAGTATTGGTTTCTTCCTTTCAGCCTAGCTTTGTACCAGTATTGGGTTCTTCATTTTAGCCTAGCACCTCTGACTCCTGTGACTCCAGGGCGTATTCAGTTATATCAACAATTGGTTGATTCTAGTGGTGGTTCAGCATCAAGCTGTCATCCTTGCTCAAATGAGATGTTTGGGGTTAAGACTGAACTCCAAGAAGAGTATGCTTTCTCCAGTACAGAGAACCACTTTTCTAGGGGTAGTATGGGACTCGACTACCATGTAGGCATAACAGTCTCCTGCTCATATCGACTCAATCCATTTAGCCATAGGCAGGATCAAGCTAGGCCAAGCCATCACAGTAAAACAGTTCCTGAAAATTGTTACACTGTGTCTACACCAGACACAGTGTAACAACTTTTATCGCGCCGCGCCGCAACATCTAAAAGCTGTCTACACTGAACGCGACAAGGAAGCAGCTAAGACTTCTCGATGCCCTCAGGGAGCATGTTGCGTCACGTTGCACCGCGCCGCATCCAGTGTAGATAATATCACAGGTTATAATGGGTTCTATTGTCTTTGACGCGTCGCATCACGCTGCTCTTGTCCGATGTAGACACGGTATTAGGACACATGGCAGCTGCATACAACGTGATACCTTTTGGTCTTCTGTACATGAAACCATTACAGTGGTGGCTCAAGACCACTGAGTTTTCCCCGAAAGGCAACCCATTCCACATGATCAGGGTTATGTGTAGATGTCTTCGTACCATGGTAATGTGGAAGAAGCCTTGGTTCTTGTCTCAAGGTCCAGTGTTCGGGGCACATAAACTGCTTGGATATGATGGCTGTTTTTCTGGCTTATAAATATTTCCTTCCACATCTCAGGGGCCACCATGTGCTTGTCAGATCAGACAACACGTTGGTGGTCCCATAGATAAATCATCAGGGGGGTCTGCGACCATGCCCTCTTTATAAGCTGGCATGCCGGATCCTCCTGTGGGCCAAGGGCAAGCTGCTCTCCCTGAGAGCAGAGTACATCCCTGGGCAATTGAATCAGACCAGACATCTTGTCAAGGCAGAGGCTAAGGAATGGAGGCTAAGGAATGGAGACTCCACGCCGATGTGATGTGATGATGTGATGAGTTAATTTGGACGAGGTTCGGCCAGGCAAAAGTGAACCTGTTTGTTTCTCAAGAAACATCACACTGTCCGCTCTGGTTCTCCCTCACGCATTCCAGCCCTGCTGGATGCCATGGTACAGACATAGCCAAGGCTGCACCTGTATGCATTTACCCTGATCGCTCTGCTCCTGGGAGTTCTAGAGAGAGTTCACCAGAGCAACATAAGTCTACTCCTAGAAGCCTCATTCTGGCTGGGTCAAGTATGGTACTTAGACCAAATGCCTCTCCTTGCTGGCTCTCCCTGGGAGATTTCAATCAGAAGGGACCTTCTGTCTCAGGCTGTCTTCTAGAGCTCCCTCCATGAGGAAACGGTATGCCTTGAAATGGAGAGTTTTCACTTCATGGTGCAGAGATCGCCAGTTGGACCCAGTTAACTGCCCGGTTGGTTCAGTGCTGGAGTTCTTCCAGGAGCGATTCTCTGCAGGGCTATCCCCCTCCACTTTGAAGATGTATGTGGCGGCCATAGCAGTTTACCACACACCTTTGGGTGATGAGTCATTGGGGAGAAACCCATTGGTGTCTCATTTTCTACATGTTGCTTTGATGCTGAGGCTTGCAAGCCATGCAAGGGTTCCGGCTTGGGATTTGGCCATTGTGTTGGAAAGCCTGGCTATGGCACACTTCAAGCCTATTGAGTCTGTTGCAGAAAAGTTTCAGACTTTCCTGCTGGCTGTTACATCTCTTAGGAGAGTAGGAAATCTTCAGGCTCTGTCAGTTTCCCCTTCACATTTAGAGTTTGCCCCCGGCATGGTGAAGGCTTTCCCCCACCCTAGACCAGGTTATGTGCCGAAGGTTCCCACCAACTTGGCACGACCTATAATCTTGCAGGCCTTTTGCCCACCTCACTTTTAGATGGCAGACCAGGAGAAGCTAAACTTGCTGTGTCCAGTCAGAGCACAGGATGTTTATTTCCACAGAGCTGCCTTGTTGCGTAAATCAGATCAACTGTTAGTCTGCTTCAGGTCACCCAGACGAGGTTCCCAGGCAACTAAACAGAGAATAAGCAAGTGGATAGTTCAGGCTCTCTCTCTTGCCTATGAGGCATGCAGATAGCCTTCACCTATGGCTGTCAGAGCACATTCGACTAGGTGTATGGTGGCTCCGAAAGCCTTATTGTCAGGAGTTTCCCTGCAGAAAGTATGTGAGGTTTTATAACTTGGACTCCACACCGGGGACTTATGCTTATGTCCTAGATTTGTGTTCGCCATGATTCACACTAGTAGTACTATTACTACTTGTAGCGCTGGAATTTATTTTCAAGGAGGTACCATTTCTTATTAATGGGTATAGCTACAGTAACGTCTTCAGCTAGTCAGCTTAAGATCCTTTCCATCTTAACTGGTTACATCTCTTAAGCCTAGTAGTGAATGTTTTATGAGAGGTAGGATAAGCATATTTATTCACAGTCACGCAGAGCTGAAGCACAACCAAAACAATGTTCTTCCTCAAAATGCATGTAGTTTGGTTTTTTAACTGCTAGAGGGCCAAAAGGTACATAGTGTACATTTAATAAAATTGTTTCATTGTTTCTTTAATAACATTGTTGACTTTATTATTTGAATCTTTGGATTAATAAATAAAGGGTGCATTAGTGGATATAACATTTTATACTTAAATATCAAAATATATAAGCTTAAATTCAGTCAACTACATATAATAGTGCATTTTCAGTTCCATTCACAGGTGGAAACAACAGATTCCATCATTAAATCTGACATTTATTATCCATAATAAATTACTTGCATTTGAGTCTTGATTTAAATAAATAAATAAATACATAAATACATAAATAAATGCATGGGTGGTGGTGAGCTCATGCACTGATAACCAATGTCCCACTGGAAAAGTCATGGGAATAAAGATTTTCATCAGTACACCAAGAGAATTTGAAGTCAGGAGAGGTAAAATTCTCACTAAAAGAAACAAACAAACAACATGTTTTTTAAACCAGTAACTGGCTACAAAAAGCCTGAATGAAAGGTAAGGTTTAAGCCTAAGGTTTAAAAAAAAAAAAAAAAAAAAAACATTCTATCATTATTTATGGTCATCTTTATTTCACCTTCCAAACCTGTATGCTATTATTTTTAAAATGATTTTTTAAAGGAGAATTTGAAGAATCTTCATGCTGCTCTTTTTTATAGTTCATGGTGACAACAAACAAACAAACAAACAAACAAAAAACAAATTCACCAAAAAATATCAAAAAGATCTATAAATTTAGTACAGCATATATCTTGTGCATTTCAAGTCTTTCACAGCCACATGACAGCTTTGTGCAAGAAACGCACTAAAATTGAAATCATTATTCATTGATACATTGTAGCTCAAGTCAAATTTGGCTCTTGAGGGATACTGTCATGTTGGACCTCAATAACATCATGAAGCATAATTGATTTTTGTGCATCATTGATATCCTTTTTATTATGTTTTATGGAAAAATAATTCATGTATACAGGTTTGGAAGAATTAGAAAGAGTACATAATGACTGAATTTTCATTTTTGGGCACCTCTGAGGGTGGCATGTATGTCAAGTCCAAGTTTGCCATTCAGTTTTGCTACCAAATCAAACCTTTTTTCTTTTTTCTTTTGTTATTCTGAGTTATCAAGTAGCCAAAAAGTCTTTTTTTGCTTAGTTAACAAGTTGAGTGGTGTAATATCCTCTTGCAAACAGAATTCATGTTAGTGTGAGACTTTAAGGCCTTCAATCCTGCTAAACTCTTCAAAGTTTAGTTCCAACCCTAATCAAACACACCTGAACCAGCTAATCCATCTCCTCAGGATCACTTGAAAATCACAGGCAGGTGTGCTGAAGCAGTCTGGAAATAAACTTTGCTGGACAGTGCGTCTCCAGGAGCAGGGGTGAAGACCTCTGCTTTATAGCATACTTATTTTCCCTATTATTGTAGAGAGGGGAATGAAGGTTTTATTATTTCCTTCCTTCTTTTTTTCTATGATCAGTTTCTCTTGCTCTAAAGGAAGTCGCTGTTCATCTCGTTGGAGAGCTGGCTGACTGCCACCTCACTTTGGGTAGAGCCAATGAGGATGCGTGCTGTCTTTTGCGGTGTGATGTCCAGGTAATGCCCTGTTTGTCTTTTTGGACAATGTCTGCATGATTGGTGGGTCTCATTCAGTCCATTAGAGACCCATGCGTGGTTACATGTATCCTTTGTGTTCAGTTTAGAAAGACTTGCTGTGGCTTTTTGTTGGCTGTCTGTCTGGCACATGCAAGGACAGAGTGTTCTCTTGCATTTTGTGGCATCCCGGCAGAGGGATTTTCGGAAGCTGGGCTTAAATACGAGGTAGACCATTGGGTTGTAGAGTGTGGATGACTTGGCAAACATAGCTGCCAGGGCAAATGCTACTGGAGGTACCAAGTCTGGATCACTAAAGGCTGCCCACATGGATACCACAGCATATGGGCTCCACGCCATCAGAAATCCAATACATACTGCCACTGATAGCTATATGAAGAGGAAACACAAAAACATCAACACACATACATTAATACATATAAAACACATTATTCTGTATGGTTTGCAGTAAAAAAACACAAGGGATATTAGGTCTGGATGCCCTGGATTACAAGTGGTCAGATCTTCTGCTATGTGCTTTTCCTTCTCTTCCACTTATCTGGGCTGTCCTGAGATGTGCCTGCTGCTCCAGCTAGTAAACACCTACAAACTACCATTGGTCTGTGAATTGACTGGAGTGCTGCATTTCAGAGCTTGTGAAAACATATCTACATCTCTATGATAATATGCTTTCTTAACTGCTATTTTCTCACAGCTGTCAGTTTTGTTATGTGTATATTTCGTTTTTTGAGAGGAAAAGGCACAGCCCATATTTACATATTCACCTAAACCCCTGTCAAGACGGGAGTACTCGGAGATGAGGGACAGTTGGATCCAGATGCAGATAGGGTTTATTAAAACAATAACAAAATGCAAGAAAACCAGGAATCCAAGAAACAAGACACAAGGAACTGACCTGAGAGCACTGCCATCAAATCCATGTACAACACCAGACAATGAACACATGAACTGCCCTGCCTTAAACTTGCCGATTACATCACTACTGGTATTAATGAACAACAGCAGAACTAATATCTTTCTGAGCCTGGTTTCTCCCAAGGTTTTTTTCTCCATTATAACACCTGTTTGCCACCTGATGTCACCTGTTGGAGTTTGGGTTCCTTGCCGCCGTCGCCATTGGCTTGCTTAGTTGGGGACGCTTGATATTTGATATTCAACAATGTTTTGATCTGCCTGCATTGACACCCTTGTATGCAAACTGAACTGAGCTGGACGATGACATCACTGTTTACTCCAGTGCTGATATAGATAAATTGGTAACACTTTACAATAAGGGTCCATGAATAATCATGTACTAATACCTGAATTAATACTTAATTCAGCATGAACTAATGATTATTGAAAGCATGAACTAATCATGAACCAATGAAGGTGCTAACCTTAACTACGACAGGAGTCATATGGATTCATGCATGAATAGCCTAACAGCAGCCTTAACTACATGTTAGTACATGTTTGATAGTTAATGCATTAATTAACGTTTATGGCTAAACCAAATCAAACAGCCTCTTTAAGAAGGAATAAGAAGTAATCTGACTTTGAAACAAATTTAAATAATATTATCAGAGTTTAAACTTTTGACTGCAGCTTTGTCATAAACATTACTGAATAGCACAAAATTAATTGATCCTCCTCATCAAATGTAGAAAACACTAAATACGCTATTTAGTTTTCTGCATTTCTACACGCTATAAAAAGGTCTTTACTTGTTTTGTGATGTTGTCTTTCCCTTCAAACTCACCCTCCTGCAACTTATGCGCAGCTAAATAAGTATAGTTCAATCTCCATCCAGAGGCAGGCCGTGATGATACTGTATTCCTCTCGCTGACTTCTTGAAAAGCCACACATCACTTAACTGGCCTGAACACTAGTTGTGTTAGTGCATGTGTATTTGATAGTAAGTTTATGATAAATAATGTGCTGAATTTAGTAAGTTGTTAACAGTGAGTTAATTATGATTGGGCCCTCTCAAGTAAAGTCATTAGAGTCTCAAGTAAAGTCATTATAAAATAATGCATTAACAAGACATGAGTTGATGTTAGTGTATGGTTAGTTGGTTGTGGTGAGTGCAGAAGGTCACCCTTCCTGCTCTGGAAGAGGTGTCTGGAAGTTGTCTTAGCGTCTTATCTGATGTTGCTGAACATTTGTTTATGTTCATTCACCAAAGATCAAATCACAGTGTGGCACATCTTCTTCCACACCAGCAGTTAGAGAGGGGCCCTGTCGTAAACTGGTCCCTGGAATGCCATCTTTAACTGTTGTTCACGACACTACTAACTGACTCCTTCTGATGTTTCATCAGCTAGACATTAGTACATAATTGACATTTTAGTAATTGAACCTCTAGTTCGAATTAATGTCAGTGTTAAACAAATAATCAAAAATTAATTTGACCATGTTGATTTAAAATTAATCAAATACATTAATCTACAAATTACATTTAACATATTCTATCATATGTGGAATACAACTTAAAATCAACCTTCTTAACATTGTATATTAATATTAATAATGCATTAACAAGACATGAGTTGATGTTAGTTAATAATGAGTTAGTAATGATTGGGCCCCTCAAAGTAAAGTCATGACACAATGATGCACTAACAAAACATTATAAACAAAATATGATTAAACATGCAGTAAGAGTTTCATTCTTATTCCTTTTCACCACCCGTACAAAAAATAGATGATAATGGTTATCTGGAGTTATTTTATTATTTATTGACATCAAACATATATGGGCTCAAAAGAACATACCTGTAAATACATATATGGAAAGTTTACAATCAAATATGGCGCGTCCACAAGCTAATGCTAATCGAAGCATATACAATTAAACGACAAACCAATACAGTTAATTATAGTTCATAACTTCCTGAAAATTTTAAATTTTGACACTATTTATTCACATTTAATTCAAAGTCAGTGACCTAATTATTTATTCTTAAAGAGACTGTTTGATTTAGTTTACCCCAAATGTTAATTAATGCATTAAATATCTAAAGTTAGCTTTATTTTTATAGCCTAGTGCTTTACAGCAAAAGTAAACTCTGTTTGCATCATTGAATCATTATTTTCCTGTTGATCACTGTATGCTGCTTTAACAATCTGTATTGAATAAAGCATTATTATAGAAATAAAGGTGACTACTCTAAATGAACGTGACAAATAATTAAAATGGTGCATGATTATTTTGCCATTAATTACATAGATCTGTCTAATTAAATGTGGAAAATAGACTAATAACTACCACTAATAAATTTATTTGATCTAAAGCGTTTTCTGATTTTTATTGTTCATTTATGTTTAGACATAACTACCTTTCTTCCCGGGACTACAGTATGTAGGGTTTGTTTCTGGTGGGACACTCATTAGTGGCGCACTCTAGATGCTTGTTCGCTCGGCGCGTTAATTGCTATGGTATTGCTGCGTTTTAATCTAATAAATGTTGACTGCTTTGGTTAACTGAATTTATAATTAAAGTCATGTCTGCATGTGTTTTTCAGGAAGTTATGTACCGTAATTATTGTTTTGTCGTTTAATTGTATATGTTTCGATTAGCATTAGCTTGTGGACGCGCCATAATTGATTGTAAATGTGTCTTATATGTATTTATAGGTATGTTCTTTTGAGTCCATATATGTTTGATGTAACTAAATAAATAATAAAAGAACTCCAGATAACCATTATCTTCTGTTTTTTGTACTGGTGGTGAAATGAGTAAGAATGAAACTACTGCATGTTTAATCATATTCTATTTAATGTTTTGTTAGTGCATCGTGTCATGACTTTACTTTGAGGGGCCCAATCATCATTACTAACTCATTATTAACTAACATCAACTCATGCCTTGTTAATGCATTATTTTGTCATGACTTTACTTGAGAGGGCCCAGACATAATTAATTCACTGTTAACTACTTACTAAATTCAGCACATGATTTATTTTAAACTTACTATCAAATACACAACTAGTGTTCAGGCCAGTTAAGTGATGACGTGTGGCTTTTCAAGAAGTCAGAGAGAGGAGGTACAGAATCATCATGGCCTGCGTATGGATGGAGATTGAACTGTACTGATCCCAGCAAACGCTCTGACCATGATTCCAGTTTAGTCGTTTCTTTGGGAACTCTTCCACAAATGTTCTGTGTGGGTTTTGAATTTTTATTTTTTTATTTAGCTGTGCATAAGTTACAGTAGGGTGAGTGAAGGGAAAGAGAACAACACAAAACAAAACAGATAAAGACCTTTTAAGATCAGTTATTAGTGTATGTAGTGTTTTCTACATTTAATGAGGATCAATTAATTCTGTGTTATTCAGTGATGTTTATGACAAAGCTGCAGTCAAAAGTTTAAACTGATAATATTATTTA
The DNA here is from genome assembly GCA_039654765.1 of Mylopharyngodon piceus. Classification (NCBI taxonomy): domain Eukaryota; kingdom Metazoa; phylum Chordata; class Actinopteri; order Cypriniformes; family Xenocyprididae; genus Mylopharyngodon; species Mylopharyngodon piceus. Next base: position 25,897,391 of record CM077446.1, read on the forward strand.
AATTTGTTTCAAAGTCAGATTACTTCTTATTCCTTCTTAAAGAGGCTGTTTGATTTGGTTTAGCCATAAACGTTAATTAATGCATTAACTATCAAACATGTACTAACATGTGGTTAAGGCTGCCATTATTCATGCATGAATCCATATGACTCCTGTCGTAGTTAAGTTTAGCTCTTCATTGGTTCATGATTAGTTCATGCTTTCAATAATCATTAGTTCATGCTGAATTAAGTATTAATTCAGGTATTAGTACATGATTATTCATGGACCCTTATTGTGAAGTGTTACCGATAAATTAACTAAATTAATAACTAGGCCTATTGATTCTTACAACGGAATGAATCAATACTGAATTTACTTAAGCTGGACAATGACACCATTTTCTTTAAGAGCTGCTGTGCAGCCAAAATTATATACCAGTTATCACTGTAAAGCTGCTTTGACACAATCTGCATTGTAAAAAGCGCCATATAAATAAAGGTGACTTTACATTATTTTTTTTTTAATGTTATTTAAATTACAATATTATAAATACTTTGCTTGTTACATAGATGTGCAACATTTCAGCTGTAAATAAATTATAAATGTTACTTTCAGATGCCTCAACACCTGTGAAGAGACTGTGCCAACTCCTGCGAGGACTTCAGATGACGCAACTCTGGATCAACTTGCACCAATGCAAATCTTCCTATATATCCTAATCATTGTTAACATGCATTCATTACTTCAATAAACCCATTGTTTCTGCCTTAAATTAATACATTGTTTGAATTAATAGATTGTTAACTAACTGCATGATTTGTATATGTACATTTCTGAAATTACATAACTTGCACCTCTGATAACAGATCACTCCAAATTGACATGCATTTTCTGTAAAACTGCTTTGAAGCAATATGTATTGTGAAAAGCGCTATACAAATAAATGTGAATTGAATTTAAATGTTAGCTAGATTATGTTCATTACCTGTCTAGCGTTGTATGTTTATGCTATATAATAATAAATAAAATATAATAAAATAATTGTTTGTCTTTTAAAAAAAAATTATTGTTAAATAAATAAAATGTTAATAAAAATAATCATTATGTGTAGTGAGTTGGCTCACGTGATTTATGCTTCGCGCTCCAGAACTTCCGTTAAGGGAACATAGTGAGTAGGGGTGTCGCGATGTACCGGTAATGATGATAACCGTGACATTCAAAATATGAAATATCGATATTGGGTTAAGGGTGTGACAATATACCGGTATTGGGGATAATGTAAAATTTAAAATGAATAGTGCACATATGATAATATGAAATGTAAATAATCCAACGGCAGTAACTGGTTGACATCCCAAAGTACAATAGGTGACGGTATTGCACCTTAACGCTGCCATCTGTCTTAAAGCAGCACGCACCTACTACTGCCGTGCAAAATCATGTAGTCTCTACCCAAACTCCAAAAAAGTAAGCTCGCCAGTATGGGAGGTTTTTTTTTTTTTTTTTGGATTTAGAGAAATTAACTTGTTAGACACCCCAGTCTGCAGGACTTGCCGATCAACCGATTAACTCTTACCTTGACAATAAGTGTTTGCACACTGGAGATTTTGTTTTGAGGAGAGACATGCTGCTGCACTGCATGCTGGGCCGCCCGGACCGTCACAAGGATGAGAGTATAGGAGAGGATGATGATAGTGCAGGGTACAATGTAACAGAAGAAGAAGAGGCAGATGATGTAGATCATGGCAGGTGTGCTGTAGCTGGGAGCGTGCCAGTCAATACAGCAGGCAGTGCCGTAAGGCTCTGACCCGTACTGACCCCAGCCTGAAAGCGGACCTACTGCAAACACTGCAGCGTAACACCACACTCCAGCCACCAGGAAACGTGCATGGGACGAGGAGAATTTATTACCTGATAAAACACGCACAAAAATGGCAATTATCAAAACAGCATACTGCCATGCAACTTAAACAATAGGCCCTTTTCACATGACGTCACACAACTTCCGTTTGGACTCGAAGCAGTGGATCCTCATTTCCGTCAGCATAGTGGAACACTAGTGCCGCTCGAATGGAGTGCACCCAGTAGTTGTACATATGCCACAAATGTGGTTAGAGGATGACTGCAGTCGCCTAATTTCATGTAAATTCAAGGCGAGGTGTTTGGCAGATCTCAAACGAACTTACCGATCGGCGAGATTTGCTGCTTGAAGTCGGAGAAGGAGTTGAATACGGAGCACTGAAGCCGTACACTTATTGCTGCCTGTAGTAACTTGCAAACTTTGCTGTCTTTATTGCAGATGAAGCTGTTTATATGTATTTGTCAGTATTTGTGAAATAAACGCACGTTTCCGACATTTACGTGCAGAAAAAAAACTTTTCATTCAATGCTTAATGTACTACTTATTTCAGTGCCTGTATGTAAAGATCAACACAAGCTTATACTTTTTAAATATCAAAAAGTCGATTTTTTCAGTTTTATTTCGATAAATATGACATCCATAATAAGTAAATAAAAACTGTGTTTGATATAATACTATTTCTACATGAAGACTGTTAATGATGTAAAAACTGACTCCTGTACATGGCATTTTTACCATAGTAAAAAAACATCGTCATCATTCATCTCTTTATTGCAGAACAAGACTGTCGCATACAAAAATATACAGAGGATTTACAACAGTACTCATTGTTATAGCAGCATTAAATGAATTAAATCAAATTATTTCTCCAGGTTTAACATTAAATAAACACATATACTTCCGTTTTGGTATTTTTAATACCCTTCTTACAAATTGTACAATCTTAATATATTGCACCAGTTCAGTTTAAACTGGTATGATGTAAAATGATTTAAAATCTTCACACCATTAATTCTTCGGAGTATTATATGTGGATGTGCTACTTTCAGGTGTCCCTTACTCATAAATAAATCTCACAAGAACAATACCGTTATCATAGCCTACCAATTTCTAAAACTAAAGATTTGTTTTTAAAGACAATCTTCTTGTTATTCCAAATAGGCTAACATATTTGTGTGGACACAATCATTGTGATAAAACTCTGACAGCAATTCAAGTACACAACATTGCTAAAGGTTCTGCTCGCGGAAACCCTAAGCAAGGCAGTTACAGAGAGGAAATAATAATTTCTACTTTCTACATAGAGGTAAGCGTGAACGTCATTTCACCAAGTACAACATGTTCCTGGATCAACAACTTTGTTGATCCTAGAACAACATTCCAATCAACCAATCAGATTTTAGGGACAAGTTTACAGTTTATGTCAAGTTTAGGCTTACAACCAGGGTTAGGTGCTTCTACATCAGTGTTATCCACCTATCATTTCAGCATTTTAAATAGACAAATAAGTTGCCTGGATCCTAGTAGCAGAGTGATGCTTCAGGCTCAAATAAATATGCCGGAGGTTTGCTGCATCCTCCCCATTGAGCACTCAAATCTGACCTACAAGACTGTAAATCTTTTCTCTTTTTTTGCCCATGACTGTGATTTGCATAATTCCTTGGGTGAAACTGGATGCTAAAACAATGCAGACAGTATGTGTAAAAAAATGCAACCACAGACAAAGTTCATTTATACAAAGGTCACTCTAAGGTAGACAAAGGTCACTCTAATGACACTCAGAAACAAAATGAACTCAACCATCATAACTGCCCATCTGTGCAGCTACATAACATGAAAAAAATGGCATAGTCATATATGTAAATGGAATTCACGTCACGTGTTTCATAGCATATCGCAAAATGCGTTGAACTCTATTAACCAATTCTCCTATTTTACTAAATCACATCCTACAATAAATGTAGTATATGTAGTATGTGAAATTTTAATTTCTAATAGCTGAAACTTTCAAGCAAAATAGGACTTATTTAAATGTTCAATATGGTACTACAGCTTCAACAGAACAGAATCATAATATGTGAAAAAATGAGTCAGAGCCTCAGTAACATACCGTGAAAGAGGGCAACTGAATCCGAGGTTCAGAGTTAGCCTGTAGGAAAATATTATCGCTCCAGTAAAGGAAAGGGTTTGAGTATACAGCTAAACTCACTCGCAGCAATGAGTGAGTGAGAAAGGTTATAATCACTTTAGCCTTTGGCTTTAAAGTACCACCGTAAAAATACAGGAAAACTTGTAGGAAATTGAAAAAGAAGAAGTATTTTACAATGGATAAAAATAAGCAGTCTACAATTAGCAGTTCGCAGTCAGAGTGGAGTGCATGTGTTAATCTGACCATAGTTCAAGCTTTCCTAGTTTACCAACATGAACCAGCACAGTCACATACATCTGATCACGTCTTATTCAATCAAATTTATTATTTCCGTGAAATAACAGTTAAACAGAACAACTGCCCTGAAATGTTAAAAATGATATTGAGAATCAACATGTTAAACTTCCCCAAAAATTAAAATTCTGTCATCATTTACTCACCCTCATATAGTTCCAAACCCATAAGACTTTCATTTATCTTTGAAACACAAATAAATATTTTTATGAAACCCGAAAGATATCTGTCCCTCCATTTGAAAGTCCATTACACCAAAACTTTGACTTTTAATGTCTTCTGAATAGACTTTATACATCGATCAGGCATAACATTATGACCACTGACAGGTGAAGCGAATAACACTGATTATCTCTTCATCACGGCACCTGTTAGTGGGTGGGATATATTAGGCAGCAAGTGAACATTTTGTCCTCAAAGTTGATGTGTTAGAAGCAGGAAAAAATGGGCAAGCATAAGGATTTGAGTGAGTTTGACAAGGGACAAATTGTGATGGCTAGACGACTGGGTCAGAGCATCTCCAAAACTGCAGCTCTTGTGGTGTGTTCCCGGTCTGCAGTGGTCAGTATCTATCAAAAGTGGTCCAAGGAAGAAACAGTGGTGAACCGACGACAGGGTCACGGGCAGTCATGGCCGTGTGGTCTGATCCAACAGACGAGCTTCTGTAGCTCAAATTGCTCAAGAAGTTAATGCTGGTTCTGATAGAAAGGTGTCAGAATACACAGTGCATCGCAGTTTGTTGTGTATGGGGCTGCATAGCCGCAGACCAGTCAGGGTGCCCATGCTGACCCCTGTCCACCACCAAAAGTGCCAACAGTGGGCACGTGAGCATCAGAACTGGACCACGGAGCAATGGAAGAAGGTGGCCTGGTCTGATGAAGGATGGCCGGGTGCGTGTACGTTGCTTACCTGGGGAACACATGGCACCAGGATGCACTATGGGAAGAAGGCAATGTAATGCTTTGGGCAATGTTCTGCTGGGAAACCTTGGGTCCTGCCATCTATGTGGATGTAACTTTGACACGTACCACCTACCTAAGCATTGCTGCAGACCATGTACACCCTTTCATGGAAACGGTATTCTGGTGGCTGTGGCCTCTTTCAGCAGGATAATGCACACTGCCACAAAGCAAACATGGTTCAGGAATGGTTTGAGGAGCACAACAGTGAGTTTGAGGTGTTGACTTGGCCTCCAAATTCCCCAGATCTCAATCTAATCGAGCATCTGTGGGATATGCTGAACAAACAAGTCCAGTCCATGGAGGCCCACCTCGCAACTTACAGGACTTAAAGGATTTACTGCTAACATCTTTGTGCCACATACCACAGCACACCTTCAGGGGTCTAGTGTAGTTTATGCCTCAACGGTTTAGGGCTGTTTTGGCAGCAAAAGGGGGACCAACACAATATTATGAAGGTGATAAAGGTTAGATCATGACTTTTTGGTAGTACTAAAATACAATGTGAGGGTTTATTAGCACTGTCTGTTGTGCTATTGCTATTGGGATCTGACCCAGAAATAGTGACACGTGATGTCAGACTTCAGTCGGATGAGGTTTGTTCTTGTGAATCAAGCAAATATGGTTGAGGATGGTTAATCATATTTGATGTGCTCTATGTACGTATGTGCAATGATCAATGTTTATATGTGAATAAAAGCCTAATTGAATCTGTTCATTATATAGTGTGACTGCGTCTTTACTAAAGACTAAATCAACCAATTATTATGGATTTCTTTTACAATGTCTTCATTAACTTTTTGAATAATTAAATGTTTTGGCGAAATGGTCTTTAGGCGCAGGGACAAAAATCTCTTAGGTTTCTCAGTTGAACAAAAGTCTTATGGGTTTGGAACAACATGAAGGTGAGTTGTTGATGAAAGAATTTAAAATTTTGGGTAAACTATCTGTTTAAAATGAAACGGTTCATTTTGAATAATTGTATATATAATTCATTTTTATAATCTGGGCCTCAAAAGAAACCAACTGCTGTAGACATCATTCCATTTGACTTCACAAACTATTTAAAGTGCAAACCAGATAGACAAAACAACACAATACATTAGGGGTGCAGTTAGGGGGAAGAAAAGCAAAACATAAAATTGCTTGTCGTTTATTATTAACGTCATTTATTATTATTAACGTTTGTAAACATCAAAAGTAATAATTATTAGTAATAATATATAAAATAAAATAGAATAAAAGAGAAGTTCTCCAATAAATAAAAGAATTTTCAAATAAATTAAATAAAATATAAAATGTAGTAAAAAATAAAATGTATAAATAACTATTGATGTATAAATAACTACAGAACAACAGTAAAAATCCCAGCTTATAGGCCTGCTCAGATTTCTTTTTTTTTTTTTTTTTTTTTTTTAAGAACCTAACTTTTCCACACATTGTCTTAAGAACAACATTACAATTCCAGCTTATAGCCCTGTTCAGTTTCATTTAACTTTCAGGTTTTTTGTCAGAAAAATTAACTTGTCTAAACTGTCCACAGAAAGGGAAGATCTGCTGGCAGTAACAATGTCTCCTGCTGTAGAAAATACCCTCTCACTAGGGACAGAGGTAGCAGGTACAGCAAGGTAGCACTTTGCTAACTTGGCAATATGAGGATATGTGGACTCATTGGTCATCCACCATACAAGTAGGTTGGAATCCAGCGAAATGCAGTCCACTGCCTTGTATGAGGCAACCTCTTCCTTCACCAGCTGCAAAGTAGGCTTTTTTTCCCACCTGTGTCTTGAAGATTGCTCGCCTCGATTGCTCCTGTCTGCCTCGCTGCTCAGATTGGTTTGCGTCTGTAACTCCGTATAGCTTTGTTTTGAATCGCTTACTTTTATTCATTGTTGCTTATTTTTTTTATTTTTTTTTCTATTACCTTATATGTAATATTGCCTACCACACTAATCTGACGTTGCTATCTTGTAATCTTTGAATCTAAATCGCTGTTACAACGCGTTTGCATTTGCAGCACTAGCTTGTTAACTTGTTAACAGTCTCTCGCGCGCTCCTTTTTCAACGCGTTCTTCAAACAGCTGTGGTAAGTCGGATCAGTCTACAAACACGGTGAGTCATGTCATCCTCTCCCAGCATTGCTACCTGTTCCATTTGCCACATGTTCACCATAGCTCTCTCTGTCAGCGTCGAGGGATTTACATGTCATAAATGTAGGGAAAAAAGTCAGGCTGACAGAGAGAATCTCAGAATTAGAGACACGCATCCAAACTTTAAACGAGGATAGTAAGAATGCAAGGGCTTCAGATACTGTTTTGGATGCGACTAGCTTAGTGAACTCTGTACATTGTTCGGTTCCGGCTGTAGAGCCCGCGCAGCAGGGCACTTGGGTAACGGTGAGGCGGCCTAGCCGCGGAAAACACCACTCTTCCGTTCCAATAAGAACATCAAACAGGTTCTCCCCACTCAGTGATACACCCACTGAGAATCCTGTTGAAAGTGCCCTAGTTATTGGCGATTCTATTACACGGAACGTGAAAATAGAGACACCAGCCACCATAGTCACATGTTTGCCGGGAGCCAGAGCACCTGACATCAAAGCAAATTTAAAAGTGCTGGCTAATGCTAATCGTAAATACTCTAAGATTATTATTCACGTCGGCACTAATGATGTTCGACTTCGCCAGTCGGAGATCACTAAAATTAACATTAAAGAGGTGTGTGAACTCGCAAGTACAATGTCAGGAGAAGTAATTTGCTCTGGCCCCCTTCCTGTTCGTCGGAGTGATGAGATAGTTAGCAGATTATCATCACTCAATGGCTGGCTGTCTAAGTGGTGTCCACAAAATAATATAGGTTTCATAGACAATTGGAAAAGTTTTTGGGGCAGACCTGACCTGTTGAAAAGAGATGGTATTCATCCCTCCCGGGATGGTGCTGCTCTTCTCTCTAGTAATATGGCACATAGTCTTAGAACTGAAACATGACAAACTGGGGCCCAAGTCAGGAAGCAGACAGACTGGCTAAACCAACCGTCTGCTAGCTGCTTCACGTTACAGAAGTCAGATAATTCAGATAACTCCCAACACATAGAAACTCTTACACCTAGATATTTTCAAATAGAGACTGTGTCTGTACCCCGAGTTAGTAAAAACAAAAAACTTCCAAACCCATTTAATGGTAAAAATTTAATTGATGTTCAACAAATAAAAAATAGAGATAATAATGCTAAACAAATGATAAAACTCGGGTTGTTAAATATTAGATCCCTTTCTTCAAAATCACTTATTGTTAATGATATTATCAAAGATAATAATCTAGATGTGCTGTGTTTGACAGAAACTTGGCTAAAACCGGACGATTACATTACTTTAAATGAGTCTAGTCCTCAAGGTTATGATTATCGACACAATGCCCGTCAGAAAGGCAAAGGGGGAGGTGCTGCTGTAATCTATAGTAATATTTACAGTATTAGTAAAAAGACTTTCAAATATAATTCCTTCGAAGTGATGGTACTTTACGTAACATTATGTAAGTTGACATTTGTGCTGGCTACTGTTTACAGGCCACCAGGACACCATACAGACTTTATCAAAGAATATGCTGACTTTCTATCGGAGTCAGTACTAGCTGCAGATAAAGTCCTTGTTGTTGGTGATTTTAATATCCATGTAGATAATAAAAAAGACGCATTAGGATTGGCATTTGCAGATATTCTAAACTCTATTGGTGTTAGACAACACGTGTCAGGACCCACTCATTGTCGTAATCATACTTTAGATCTAATATTGTCACATGGAATCGATATTGATGCTGTTGAAATTCTGCAGCAGAGTGACGACATCTCAGATCATTATCTAGTCTCGTGTATACTACATTTAGTCAAGGCGGCTAAACTGCCTCCATGCCATAAATATCGTAGAACCATCACTTCTACCACTAAAGATCGCTTTATAAATAATCTTCCTGATCAGTTTCATCGCCTTAGCATACCAGAAAGCTTAGAAGACCTCGATGTTGCAACAGAAACTATTGCCTCTGTCTTTTCCAGCACATTAGACTCAGTTGCTCCTTTGCGCTTAAAAAAGATTAAGGAAATTAATCCAATGCCATGGTACAATGAGCACACTCGGGCCCTAAAGTTAGCAGCCAGAAAAATGGAGCGCAGCTGGAAGAAAACAAAACTAGAAGTATTTCGCATTTCGTGGAGAGAGAGAATGATTGAGTACAGAAAGGCCTTAAAATCTGCTAGATCTGCCTATTTTTCAAAACTTTTAGAAGAAAATAAACACAACCCTAGGTATTTATTTGATACAGTGGCTAAATTAACAAGAAATAAAGCTTCAACTTCTGATGTTTCCAAAGAGCACAGCAGTAATGACTTTATGAACTTCTTTACTTGCAAGATTGATAATATTAGAGAAAAAATTATAACCATGCAACCGTCTACTACAGTATCGCGTCAGATAGTGCATTGTAGTGTCCCTGAGGAAAAATTCAATTCATTTACTGCTTTAGGAGAGGAAGAATTGTCTAAACTTGTTAAATCATCAAAATCAACAACATGTATGTTAGACCCTATACCGACCAAGCTATTGAAAGAAATGCTTCCAGAGGTTATAGATCCTCTTCTTAATATCGTCAATTCATCTTTTTCACTAGGACACGTACCAAAAACTTTTAAGCTGGCTATTATTAAACCTCTTATTAAAAAACCACAACTTGATCCTAGAGAAATAGTCAATTACAGGCCGATCTCAAATCTCACTTTTCTGTCAAAAATACTAGAAAAGGTAGTATCATCACAACTATGTTCCTTTTTAGAAAGAAATAGTATCTGTGAGGATTTCCAGTCAGGATTTAGACCGTACCATAGTACTGAGACTGCTCTCATTAGAGTTACTAATGATTTGCTCTTATCATCCGATCGTGGTTGTATCTCTCTATTAGTGTTACTGGATCTTAGTGCTGCATTTGACACTATTGATCACAATATTCTTTTAAATAGACTCGAAAATTATGTTGGTATTAGTGGAATTGCATTGTCATGGTTCAAATCATACTTATCTGACCGTTATCAGTTTGTAGTAGTAAACGGAGAGATGTCATATCGATCACTAGTTCAATATGGAGTACCGCAAGGCTCAGTACTAGGACCGTTGCTGTTCACTCTGTACATGCTACCCTTGGGAGATATCATTAGGAAGCATGGCGTTAGTTTTCACTGTTACGCTGATGATACTCAGCTCTATATTTCTTCGCGCCCTGACGAAACTTACCAATTCACAAAATTAACAGAATGCATAGCTGATATAAAAAATTGGATGACCAGTAATTTCCTACTACTAAATTCAGAAAAAACAGAGATTCTAATTTTTGGACCAAAAACTTCTTCACGTAATAACCTAGAATACTGTCTAACACTTGATGGCTGCTCTGTTATGTCTTCGTCGTCAGTTAGGAACCTGGGTGTGCTCTTTGATACCAATCTTTCATTTGAAGGCCATGTTACTAGCATCTGTAAAACCGCATTCTTCCATCTTAAAAATATATCTAAACTACGACATATGCTCTCAGTGAAAAATGCAGAACAGTTAGTTCATGCGTTCATGACCTCAAGGCTAGATTACTGTAACGCTTTACTGGGTGGTTGTTCTGCTCGCCTGATAAATAAACTACAGCTCGTACAAAATGCAGCAGCTAGAGTTCTTACTAGAACTAGGAAGTATGACCATATTAGCCCACTTCTGTCAACACTGCATTGGCTTCCTGTTAAACATCGTATAGATTTTAAAATCTTGCTAATTACTTACAAAGCACTAAATGGTTTAGCTCCCCAGTACCTGAGCGAGCTCCTAATTCATTATAGTCCTTCACGTCTATTGCGATCTCAGAATTCAGGCCAGCTGATAATACCTAGAATATCAAAATCAACCGCAGGCAGTAGATCCTTCTCCTATTTGGCACCTAAACTCTGGAACAATCTTCCTAGCATTGTTCGGGAAGCAGACACACTCTGTCAGTTTAAATCTAGACTAAAAACGCATTTCTTTAACCTGGCATACACATAACACATTACCAATTTATATTTTCAAATCCGTTAAAGGATTATTAGGCTGCATAAATTAGGTCAGCCGGAACCGGGAACACTTCCTATAACACCTGATGTACTCGTTACATCAGAAGAAGAATGGCATCTACGCTAATATTAGTCTTTCTGGTTATCCCGAGGTTCACCGTAGTCAACCGGATCCGGGCCGTATCCAGGTGAGACCAAGGACCTGTGCCTTGACACGACCACAACGCAGCCCTGAAGTATCAGCAGAGATTGAGTCAACTAGATCATCCACTGTGAGGGCCTCATCGACACGACAGCCACGACACAGTTCCTCAACAACCGTCCATACCGGCGCGATGAATACGATCCTCAATTGGATGGAACTGGAATAAATACTTTGAATGTTGCGATCCTATTGGACTTACGATGGCAACCTGAATCGTAACAAAGCACTGTTGGCCAGAGGAGAACTGGCCCCCCGACTAAGCCTGGTTTCTCCCAAGGTTTTTTTCTCCATTTAAACACCTATTTGCCACTTGTCTGCCACCTGATGTCACCTGATGGAGTTTGGGTTCCTTGCCGCTGTCGCCTTTGGCTTGCTTAGTTGGAGACACTTGACATTTGACTTGACATTTGATATTCAACAGTGCTTTGATCTGCCTGCATTGACACTATTCTTTAAGAGCTGCTGTGCAGCCAAATAATGTACCAGTTATCAATGTAAAGCTGCTTTGACACAATCTACATTGTAAAAAGCGCTATATAAATAAAGGTGACTTGACTTGACTTGACTTGACCAAACAGTTGAGCCATGGCTGACTTCTTGACAGGAGGAGATGATTCAGATGCCTCTGGGTGTCCTCTCTCAGGAGATGAACTGACTGCTGTTGCCCCTGTGGCCTCCTCACTCTGCAAAATAAAATGACAAAACTTTAATATCTGATTACTACTGAAACTGTAGCAGCAAGTGTTTCAAATTAAGCAATGAAGACATTTTATGCACAAGAAAATGAATACCTGTTCTTCTTCCATGGTTACAATCTCTGTGATGAGGCTGTTGTAGATTCTGTCAAGACAGGCATCATCCACACGAGGAAGGGCCTTGAACCTTGGGTCAAGAGCTGTGCATTTGTGGAAGAAGGTTTAAGGACCTCAATTACCTCCTCTGCCGTTCTCACATCCTGGTCAGACAAAGTGGTTATGTCTTTGTTCTTCTTGAGGGCACTTTCTGTCAGTGCTGAGTACACAGTTGTTCAATGTACCTCTCAAGCATATCATAACTGGACTTCCAGCATCTCCTGTTTGCTCTCCAATATGTGTGCTGCTGTTGGGCTATGGTGAAAAAAAGACACCTTGCCTAGCACTCTAGACACCTGGCTGAGTCCTGTTGCTTTCTGTGATGCTAAATTAATTGTGTGCACAAAGCATCCAATTTGGGGGCCAAGTCCAGCTTCACGGACTGAATTAACAATATTTCTAGCATTGTCTGTTGTGACAGGAATTGTAGCTGCTGGCCTCTCCAACTTCCACTCCAACACTTTCATCCTTACATCTACAATAACAAAATATATTGTTAGTCTCGAGAGTATTTACATTAGTGAATAAATATATACATCCGCGCAAAGTATTCATTAGTCCTAATGGGCTAGTGGTAGAATTTTTTGTTAAGCGTGCCAGAGAATCTGGGTTCTAATATACCCTCATATAGGTTTTTTTTCTTCCCCCAGGCAGTTCAGCACTGACTGTGCATGCTTGTTCAGTTGACCCGAAGACACAGATAGCCGAAGTGCCTGAGCACCAGGTCCCTGTGTTCACACAACAAATCTCGAGAGTGATTCAGAATGAGCCAGTCATCAATGAGAATGCAAATGCCCACTTAACGAGGCATGGGCATCTGCATTAGCATCTTGAACTGGAGCTTGTGCAGGGCCCAGTTCAAGACTTGCAGATCCAAGATTGGCTATAACCCACCACCTTTCTTGGGTACGATGAAGTAATGGCTCATGGCTGTAAAACCATGACTTCATCTCGATCTGATTGTGTAAATGAGCCAGCAGGACGGGCTGGGAAGTGCTAGCCAGGCTCCCAGGCTCTATTGCGAGAGGCACCAGATGGACAATTGATGTACCCACGGAGGGGCAGCGAGGAGGAGCGCTGGGGCCCAACCCGGGAAGCATAGCATCCCGAAGTAGAGGCAGTGAGTGTGGTGTGACCCTTACATGGCTCCAAGGAACCCACAAGAGGCTGGCTAGAGATCTGCATCTTCAGAATGTGACCTCTTGGTGAAAGGGGGGTGGTCGCTCACTGCCAGACCACGCCCAGTATGACCAAGAAACTGAGGAAATGGCCCTTTTATTGATAATTTGCAGAACAGAAATAAACTCTTTTAAAGGAAACAAAAGATTCTCTACCCGGCCCTCCTCTGGGGAAAGGACTGGTGCGATCACCAGTGGTTCAAAGCAGCTCCCTCTATCTCCGGGTTACCAATTTCACGGGGGTGTTTTGATGGATGTTAGGAGGGTTAAGCAGTGGCCTGAGGAAGGGGCTACATCACCTTCCTGCCGGGGGCTCGATGTTGCACCCGAGATGTTGTTTCTGGCCACGCCAGAGCAGGTGTAGAAGCCGCAGGGGGATGCCCTTGGCGACGAGCAGACTGGGGGCCAGCTTTCAGCGGCAAGATGTGTTTGATGGCCTCCGTATGCTTTTGGAATGCCAAGAACTGCTGAGCAAAGTCTTCGACAGTGTTGCAGAAGAAGCCACCTTGTGAGATGAGGGCGTTGAGAAAGCGCACTTTGTTGGCATCCTGCATCTCTGCAAGGTTTGGCCAGAAATGGCGTTCTCATCCTCGACATCTGGTCCTCGCTCGGAGCCCTGAATGACATGCTGGGTCCGCCATGAGAGAGACCCGCGGCATCATCCAGGAGCTCGGTGACACACGACATGCTGGAGGAGTGGGAGGTCCATGGGACTGGCCTAGCAGAAGAGCTCCCACTGTAGCTCCCACTGCTGCTGGGTAACAGCAGAGGGGACTCTACCTTTCACAAAGTCTTTTTTTTTTTTTTTGGCGCACAAAAAGTATTCTCTTCGCTTCATAAAATTAAGGTTGAACCACTGTAGTCACATGGACTTTTTAAAATATGTCTTTACTACTTTTCTGGGCATTGAAAGTGTAAATTAACTTGCTGTCAAAGGAGGCCTCACTGAGCCATCAGATTTTATCAAAAATATCTTAATTTGTGTTCCGAAGATGAACAAAGGTCTTACTGGTGTGGAACGACAAGAGGGTGAGTAAATTTTTCATTTTTGGGTGAACTAATCCTTTAAGGACTTATTAGCCTGCACCATCTAGAGTTTCATGAACTTTGTACAGAACTTTGTATTTGTACCCCTTAAAAATGTTATAATTATTGCACATTTTTCTTTCTGACAGTGAAGCAACTTAATATAACATATAGAATTCAATTAATATGAGGACACTGGTGTGTTAATATTTGCTACTGTACAATTTCACTCATGGCTCATCCAATCAGATTACAGAGCCAGAACCGTCTTGCTTTAGTAAGAGGTTGTGTCTGTGCACAGCACTCATTTGACTCTCCATGGATTCTAGGATGTTATATAATCATCTTTTGCATTCTCAGTTTTTAGAGGTCTTCATTTCCAATTCATGAGATTGAATTGGCTCTACTCTTCCAGAGTTTGGAGGTACAGACCAGAAATAGATTCCATATAGTGTCATCTGAATGGATCTTGCTGAATATTAAAAAAATAAATAAATAAATAGAGTTGTTAGAGACGTTACCTATGTAGTGCTTCAATGATACATCAAGAAAATTTGCTTATATGTTTGATGTATTTTAAATTGGCATTAAGGTAGAAGTGTTCCTGATATTTTTGGGCATTGTTGTATATTTTAAAAACAAAATATAGAAGGCCTTTTTAGAGCAAAAAATTTAAAAATATATGCTTTTTCCATTTGTTTTGTTTTGACATGTAGCTCATTTATTCATTTGGCAGAGATTTCTTGTGCCTGTTTCATACAGCATGAGTAAGAAGAAGCGGAAGCTGAGTGGAAGCAGCACACACACATTGTGTTTTCAGCAAGCGCACAAGCTGACTACATACTCTTACTGGTACCATGCTTTTGTTTAGAATCATCAGCATACTCTGTGGTGAAGCAATAATGCCCACTTCTCCCACACACACCATATAATATGCTTTGTAGTGAAGTTTAGATGCTTCAACTTAAGCTATACTTGTACTTTAAATTTATTTAAAATGCTTTTGTGTTTTTGGGCAACTCCTAGTCTTGGTCTGGACTCTATCGCAGCTTTCTTTGGCCAAAGACCGCCCAAGAGGACGTTTGACTGAAATGTCACGCAACCAATCACAGTTTGTTTTGTTTCGCATTATGTTTAGGGGCGTGAAAATGTAAAGTCGATGTCCCTACAATAACAGACAGGTGTGCATCTAGTAAATTATTCATTTAAGAATGTTGTGCAAGTTTACAGCAACAATGGAGCCACAAAATTCAATACTTTTGAAAATCCAGCGTTTAGTTGATCCTAGTAAGCACTCGTTGTCACAGTTGTAAACACGATGACATTCTTCTTCCACGAGGGTGTTTTCAGTCATGGCATTTGTTTCCAGGCGGACCATTAAAGAATGCGACACACACGTCTCCCGGACATCCTGTAGAATTCAAACAACCAGATGACGACTTCGAAGATCCTGAAGAGTTTCCAGTTAAGTGTGCCATATGCATCAGATGTTCAGCCAATGGTCTATAGGCGTGACGTCTAAGGCTGAGACTAGGCAACTCCTGGCAACAGTGTGCTTTTGTTTGCTTTTTTTACACAGTTCTAAAAAAGTCATATTGTAACTATGTGAAACACAGCGAACATCATGCTTTTATGGTGAAATTGCTGTTTTCTCATGTCAAACGATTTTGACCATAAACAATGCACTGTCCTTTTAATCGAGGGTGAGCACTGCAGCAAAAATAGACTTGCTGCCAAAATGATCACAACATTGTTCCTATAGGATGGGCTGGTCATGATGCCACTTAGTTAAATGGTGTAAGACAACTCTCTTATCACAGCAGCTTGGTTCTCCTTGACATCTTGCTGAATGAAATCGGGGGAGAAAAAAAAAGCCCTTCATCAATCATTTGTTGGGTTGGTTTACATTTAATAGCAGAATTTGAGCCGCTGCTCATCACACTCCTCGCACTGTTTCTCCCGTCATATGCTTGGTTTCACCGTATGACTGATAACACAAAGAATCAAACTGCATATATATAACAATTTGTCTCTTCAAGACTAATTCATTTTTCATCTAATTCATCTTTTTGACCTGTTATTACCCTCATGTTGTTCTCAGTCTATTCTCTATTGAAGACAAAAAGAGAAAATGTATAGATCTTAAAGGGATAGTTCACCCAAAAATGAAAATTTGATGTTTATCTGCTTACCCCCAGGGCATCCAAGATGTAGGTGACTTTGTTTCTTCAGTAGAACACAAATGATGATTTTTAACTCCAACCGTTGCGGTCTGTCAGTCAAATAATGCGTGTAAATGAGAACTCCATCTATAAGAGTCAAATAAACACGACAGACAAATCCAAATTAAACGAGAAAATGAACAGTATTTATATAATTTTTTACCTCTAAAACACCACTATGTCCAACTGCCTTCAGCATCCGGTTAGTGAGGTCTGAACGCGCTCTGACAACGGAAGTGATGTCTCGCACTCATTGAAGCAAAGCGCAAGACATCAGTTCCGCCATCAGAGCGCGTTTTTTTGACCTCACTAACCGGATGCTGAACGGAGTTGGACATAGTGGTGTTTTAGAGGTAAAAAATGATATAAATACTGTTCGTTTTCTCGCACAAACCGATTGTTTCGTGTCTTAGGACATCAATGTGTCGTCACGAGCCGCAGGGTTTAATTTGGATTTGTCTGTCGTGTTTATTTGACTCTTATAGATGGAGGTCCCATTTACACGCATTATTTGACTGATGGACCGCAACGGTTGGAGTTAAAAATCATCATTTGTGTTCTACTGAAGAAACAAAGTCACCTACATCTTGGATGCCCTGGGGGTAAGCAGATAAACATCAAATTTTCATTTTTGGGTGAACTATCCCTTTAATGTCTTAATTATCTTAATGCTGTTCTGTTCCAACAATAGTTCTTATCCAGCCAACAAATTTTTGTTCTAAGAATGTTTTCCAAACATTCAGTTTTGGTTAGGAAATGTTAAAATGTCCAGTTTTCTTGATGTTAGTGGAATGATTTTTGTATGATGTTCCTGAAACATTCTTTCAACTTAATTTTTACTAACAACTCAACATTATAGGAACGTTGATTTGTAATTTTCAGTAACATTAAAATGTCCACTTTCCTTAATGTTAATAGAAGGTCATTTAAAAGGTTCAGTATGATGTTCCTGAAACATTCGAACACCTGCTGTTAACAAGCAGAATCATTGAAGGAAAGAGAAACAACAAGAACAGAAACTACAACTTCCAGCCACAGCCAACTGAAGATAAAAGAAGACATTAAATCTCTCAAGATCTCAGCAGAGGAGGATTAAACAACTCCACAACCAGCATTACGAGCTTCCCTTATTACTAACCAATTTGATTTTACTTCTTTCAAACATGAACAAAAGTTCTTGTTGAGATAAACAGAGGTTGAAAATGTTCATGTTTGGTTGAAAATAAGTATTGTTTAAAGTCACCATGATGGTGATCAGTGTTTTCTTTAGTTGGGCTCTTGACCCTTGAATTTTGTTAACTTATTTCTCTTTCAGCAATTGCAAGTGTTCTCAGCACACATTTGAGTATTGCTCAAGAAAGCGAAAGATGAAAAAGCAGATTGTCATGTCTGTTTTAATGACTATAAAATGACTGCTTCTTCTGTAGGTTCATGACTGGTTTAAATATTTTTTGAAGTTGAACCATTAATAAGTTAAAAAGTAATAAATTCAGCTGTTGTAATAGAAAGATCACTTGTAACACCAAAAGAGATCTGTTTGAGATCTTACAAAAACACCAAACCTCTTGTGTAAAAGTTGAGACACACTTAGACATCAACACTCATCATACAAACCTCAACAATGGTGACAATCAAAAAAAAAAAAAAAAAAAAAAAAAACATTTCAAATTTAAATAGTAAAAGAATTCAGCTGCATAATTTATTCATGCTGCAATGCATACTCAGAGCCATGAATGAGTAAAATTTATATAGGCCTAGCTTTAAGTGTGAGGACCCTGCTTTAAGGTTTGTGTATATAGGGAAATTGACTTTCAAAAACAAACCTACCTTAAAAGAATATATATTCACTGAAGTATAGCAAGCCCCCATATCCACCATGTCATGTTATATAACAACCCTTATAGGTTATAGGTCTAAAGGTTATATAGGTCTCCATAAATCCTCTTAGTTTATAAAGCCTGTCTCAACTATGTTCTTTAAATTTATAAGCAGTTTCTTTCTGTCATTCTTTAATTTTTTCATCTCCTTTTGTTGTTGTCCTTCTCTTGAGATGTCTTGTTTCTTTGTCTGAAGCACTGGCTACATTGTTTTCATTCTTGAAAGGAACTAGGCTGGCTTTGACATGTTCAACACAATTACTAACCTCACTCTACACCAAATATTGAAAGATCTTTTGTCCAGCCGTGTTCAACTAAAAATGTTCATCTGCAGCATCATGGACTGTCTCCTGTCCACTCTAACCAATCAAATTCCTGTGGTGTGACAGTGGCAGTCCATCACTGGTTCAGCCTCCCAAAATATTATATAAAAAATAAGTGTTATTTATTCTAAATTTCTATATTATATTCTAAATGTCACGTTTATTAAATCAAATTGAAACAGTTTATCTTTTAACTATTGTACATAACTCAGATGCATAAAATGTATAATGTACCATTTTTCCTTTAATGTGCAGTATAAGTATTAATCACAGCAAATGTGCCAAAGGAGGCTGACAGAAAAACTCCTCTTATGAGTAAACTGACCAATTATATTCATTTATTTCCTTGAAAAATGTGGTTGAAAAATCCTAAAAGGCAAAGAAATGGACGTAGCCATCATCATTATCAGAGCCAATCAGCCAATTAGATTTCACTTTAGTGATCCATATATCCATATCCACGTCCATATTACTCATGAAGCCTACTTGTGGCTCATGCAACAGGTGAAGGTTACATTTTTGGCCAAACAAAATTTGGCCAAAATATTGATGCAGTCTAAATAATTGAAAGATCTCAAAACAAGTGAAAGACTAAAATTACAAGAAAGTTCTAATGCCACACCAGCAGAGGGAGCCCTCCCCTGAGTATTGACTGTGTACTGCTCCCTCTGCTTCTACTTGCATTTCCTGTTTGAACAGTATTTAGGAAGAGACTGTGTGTTTGCTCATTGCGAAGTATTGCCAGTTCATCTGCCTTACCGAGCGTTTCCATTGTTTTCTGCCTGATTGTCTTGTCAAGTCATCTTCATTTATATAGCGCTTTTCACAGTACATATTGTTTCAAAGCAGCTTCACAGTGACAATAGGAAAATTCTTATCGAGCTAAAGTTGTTTTTTGATTGAATCACTTCCGTTGTAAAAATTGTTAATTATTACTTTATGACACCTTTCCTACTGAATACCTTTAATGCATTCTTGCCGTTCATTCACAAGTTTAGTCTATAGGTTTGCATGTTTGAGTGTGTATGTGCGCAGAAGCTTGGTCTTTTTTTTTTTTTTTTTTTTTTTTTTTTTTGATATTTTCCAAATTACTTTACTGGTCCGCATATTACAGAAAAATTAGTTGTGTCCGTTGATCTATGCGAACTGGAATAATTTGATAACGTAGGGAAAGGAAAGGGAAGGGGGGCCTTGTGTATGATTCTGCCTGATTTTCTAATTTACGCCTGTTGGATTATCCCTTTGCTTTGGTAGCCTGATTTGGACTGATGACTGTGTTTGGACCTTTTCCCTGTTTACTCACCTCTGCCTTTTGGATTACCCTTGTGTATGTCACCAGATTGGACTGCTACTGTGGTTTTGATCTATTGCCTGGCTTAACGTTTCTGTCTCTTAAACCTGCTGCTAATAAACACCCGCAAATGGATTCTAACGCCGCCTCAGCCTTGTCGTTACAAAAGTACATATATGTAAACTGTGATTAATACTGATTTGAACATCCTCTGAAAATTCCTTCATGTCCTACCATTGCTGTGTGTTTTCTTCATCTGTTTCCACCTCATTAAACATGACAATAGACATTTTTCTACATTTATAAGTTGTCACATTCATATAATCTTTGAAAGTGATTAAGAAAGCATGGGACTGGGCTCCAAGTTTTCCCCTCAATGGCTGAATTAATTTAATTTAATTAATCCTGAAATTTAGATACTGTTCCGTCATTATGAATAACTACACAGGAACAAATGAGTAACTCATAATTAACACTCTAGTAACTACTATTAACTAACAAGAAACTGATTAATGAATTAGTAAGTAATGGTGCTCAGTTGAATGAGGTAGTTCACTATTAGCTAATCAATAACTACTATTTTTTTCATACCTACCAGAGTACTACTAAGAACTGCTATATACAAGTTCATAATTAACATGAATAAGGCATAATGTATAATTAATTCTAAAGTGAAGATCATAGCAATACACTAGACTCAAGTATTACCAAATCATTCAGAAGGAATTACTAATTATTTGGATCAGTATTCTAAAGTGAAAAGCATGGTAACTCATGGTAAAACATGGCAAAACATGGTAAATACTGAAGTCTTTGTAAGCTTTTGAGGTTTTTGTATGATTTTTAGTTCTTAGTAGTCCTCGGGGAGGTATGAAAAAATAGTTACTGATAAGCTAATAGTGAACTACCTCATTCAACTGAGCACTAATAGTTACAAATTCGTTAATCAGAGTTTCTTGATAGTTAATAGTTACTAGAATGTTAACAGTGTTAATGTTAATAATTACTCATTTGTTCCTGTGTAGTTATTCATAAATGATGGAACAGTATTATAAAGTGTTACTGATT
Organism: Mylopharyngodon piceus; assembly: GCA_039654765.1. NCBI lineage: Eukaryota > Metazoa > Chordata > Actinopteri > Cypriniformes > Xenocyprididae > Mylopharyngodon > Mylopharyngodon piceus. The sequence goes on from CM077446.1 coordinate 25,918,756, forward strand.
CTCTATTTTTTAAAAGCATGTGCCTGGCTTGGAGTGTAAGCATGTGCGTGGCTTGGGCCTGGCTTACATTAGTACAGTATGTGCACCCCCTGCTAATAAAATCTAAAAGTAAAAAGATTATTATAAAGCTCATATAACATACTTAATCAATATAAGTCAAAATGTTACTTAATGTAGATGAATATAATAGTGTTTTATGTTATACTATAATAGTGTGATATGAAATGTTATATTATAATGTGATATGAAAAATTGGGTATACATTTAGCAATAGAGTGGGTGAATTATGTATTTAATGTATTTTCATGCATTTTCTGTAAAGCTGCTTTGAAACTATATGTATTGTGAAAAGCACTATACAAAATAAATGTGAAAATGTGAAATGTGATTGTATATTACGATGTCATGATGATGAACTATATGCCTTTCTCCACTGACGTTTCTAAGTTGTTGCTGATTTTTAGAAGGCAGCTGTCTGACTCTGAGATGGTGAACGGGAAAATGGTTTGTGTAACATTAGCAACACATTATTAGCTGTTTGATCAAGCCAAAGGCTAATCATATCAATTACCGTTATGTGTCTGACGTAAAGAGCAAAACATAAAACACATTACCATTCTGATACATCGACTTGTAGACGATCCTGTATAATTCACTCTTCCACTTCTTCTCTGAATCAGTTTCTGGTTCAAACATAAATGGCTGAATTAAACCAGTATTTCCACTTGCCATTGTGTAGTGTTTTTTCATACAGTAAAGTTGACCGAATGGATGAGGTATTCTGAGCTTGTGTGATTGAGTGGAAGCGGGGACTAATATGCATATTCATATGTATACTATATGAAGCAAGGGTGTGGAGTTACATTCAAGCTATTTTAAGGAATGAAGAAATTATTTTTGATGATCAAAGATGAGTTTTAAGGGATAAAATTATTGACTACAAGGGGACTTTAAGATAAAAAGTCTTTTTATCTTAGGGTTACGTATGTAAACACTGCTTCGTAGTGTTGACGTTATGGGAAGGAGTCTGCAGAACCAGTTTCTGAAGCACATGTGAAATCATGGCAATCCTATTCATAGTTTTCAGTCATGTGATTGTCGCGGAGCCCAGGAGGGCAAAACAGCCATGTAACTGCAGCACAAGCCTGTCAATTTTCCATTTTAAAAACAAAAATATGTGAACAAGATGCAAGTTTTGGGCACTTGTGATCCATATACAGCACCTGCAGTGATTTCAATCACTAAAAACAGCGGGACGATTTTTTAAAAAGCTAACGTGAAAAACACTAGGGTGGGTTGCACCAATAAAGATTAAATTAAGCAAAGTTTAACACTAATCAAGGATTTGTTGATCTGGGTTTTATTTTAAATCCAGTTGTGTTGCACCACTTAATTTTAAACACATATTAACTACGCAGAAAGACCGTTAGAATTATTAAAGGGCTGATCAAGCAGCATAGACGGAGGTTGAACCGACGCCAGGCTAAAGAATCCTTAGTGCAACCCACCCTTAAAGTGCCTTAATGTACTAAAACAGTGATATTAAAAGATCAAATTCAGTTTAACCCTTTTTGATGATCATACTATATACAGGCGAGCAGATGAGCCCAGAATATGAACGCAACATGTTTTCTTTATAATGGTTTTCGCTGGTGAGAAATGTCATAGTTGCTAAACTATTGTAGAAAAGAGAACATGGACCCTTTAAGTATTTTAGGTACCCTTTCTGTGATCTAGTCTCTTACTGGTTGTTCAGTTACGCACTCTTTTGTATAGAGCGTAAAATTTCATTTTTCTTTAGTTAGTTTTTGGGGTCGCTCGCATGCTCATCGCACGTCGGAAAACTGCCGTCCTGTGCTGGAGCAAGAGCACCTAGCAGCCACATCAATTTCATATAAAGTGTGTGTTCATGAACGATACTGTTGGTGAGTGCGCTGTGAACTGTGACTTACATCTGTGCAGAAGTTCAGTAAACTCTGTGAACGAATCCCCTTGTCGTGGCTCATTTCACCCGCGTTTCCCACTGCATCGACCCATATCAGTAGCACGACAACTGGTGTCAGAAGCGGGGATTTATCTGGATGTGTTTGAAACTCCGTAAATTAACCCAGAAGGATTTTGGATATTGGCAAAATACCATATGACAGCAGTGGATGTTGCAGTCGCAAGCTAATTTGTTAGCGCTTCTTCAAGACCAGGCCGGAGGCGCGAGGTGGCTGACGTCATCGCGCCCGATGAGAACCGCGTTGACTCAACTACACTGAATTGCCAGAGACATTAAGAAAATCAAATGCTCCGAGGACGTCTGTGAAGATAACTGACTGAAAAACAAATTAAGACAAAACTATATAGATAAAAAAAACGCTTCACCATTCCTTAAGACCAGGCCGGAGGCTCGAGGTGGCTGATGTCATCGCGCCCGATGAGAACTGTGTTGACTCAACTACACCGTGAACTGTCAGAGGCATTAGAAAAATAAATGCTCCTGGAGGACGTCTGTGAAGATAATTGACTGTAAAATAAATAAATAAATAAATAAAATAAAACCTGCACCCAGGTGGGACACCCGTGAGAGCTCACAGCCTACTGTCAGAGAGAGGCGGATGCCTTACTCTGATTCACCATTGCCCTCAGAGAATCCAGAGAGGTCACGCAACATTACAAGTGGGCCATTTGCTGCTGAGCTGGAAGTCATACAATAGAGAGCACGTACTTCAGGCCCCACCAGAGCTACCCCCTCCATAGAGACAAGTGTTAGACATCGAAGTAGTGAGCGTGGCTCTCAGCTACTGCCACCTACATACGCCGTTGAACAAAGACACAGTATTCTTCCTCATCAAGGCCAAGCCATCCCTCAAGAGAGTCACAGAGCAAAGCTCGCTATTTTTGATGGTAGTGGGGACTGGGAATCGTTTCTAGTACCATTTGAACGGCAGGCCAGGAAGTATGGTTGGAGTGGAGCCCAGAGGGTGGATTATTTGCATGAATGTCTGAGGGGGGCAGCAATTAAGTATGTCTGTTCACTTCCTGAGCATATTCGAAAAGACTACATTCTTCCTAAAGAGCAGCTAACTCAATGTTTTGGTCAGCGAGACCCCCCAACCACAATTAGAAGGAAGCTGGGAGAACTCCGCCAGTTTAAAGAGTCGGCACCAGAGTTTGCAGAAGAGGTACAACGCTTAGTCACCTTAGCATACCCTGGTGTGGAGCTCGATCTGCAAGATCAATTTGCCACAGGTTTCTTCCTCAAGGAGCTTCGTAACCAAAAGGTGGCTTATGAAGTAATGAACAGAGATCCTCATTCATTAGTGGAGGCTCAAAGACTTGTAGAGGCCCATGAGCACAATTATCGAGCCACCGTGGGATGTGATGTTGATGCAAAAAGCAGAGCCAAGCGTATTTCCTGGGGAGATGATGATGAAGTGTCCAGTGAAACTCCAGCAGCATCACGCAGGGTGCAGAGTCCAACTTACATCACTGCAGACCAGCTAGCTCTTCTTTCGCAGAAAACTGCATTCCTAACAGAAACAGTGGAGAGAATTAGTAAGAACTATGTGACTGCTGACCAGTTTCAACTCCTGATGGAAAAGATGGAGCAGCTGCAATCAAAACTAGATAATGCTGTGGCCAAGGAGCTAAGAAAGCTGGAAGAAGCAAATCAGGAAAAGAGGCGAGGTCGGTCTCCCATACAAAGTGGAGCAGCACAAACCAAGTCCTACTCACCAAGTCCCAGCCGTGTTGGAACAGGTTTGTGTTATCACTGTGGTGAAGAAGGACATTTTCGCAGAGAGTGTGTGAGGCTGTCAACCCTGCCACCCAACTCCAGTCCAAGTAGTGAGGAGCAGAACCGCAGTACTGCTCCAAAGGATCTAGTAAGCTGGAGAAGCCAGTCCCCTACACCACAGGTGGGACGCACTACAAGTGAAAGCCGTTGCAGACACAATATTACCGCCAGAAAGTGAATGTCTTGTCTGGGGTGAAGTTGACAATCCAAAACCTGGTGTCTGTGCTGTTTTGGAACCCTACCTGATCACAGAAACTGTGGCTTCTGGAAGTGTTGTCACAACCATGGAGCAACAGGTGATTGTAAGGCTTTGCAATCTTTCCAGCAATAAGATCACCTTGCTGAAAGGAGCCTGTCTTGGTCTCTTGGTGGAAACCTATCCAGATGAGAGCTCATCACATTATACAGAGCAAGAAGAGGACTGTAGCGTTCAAAAGCAGAGTGCTGACACAATTTATTTGGAACTAAGAAGACTGTCAACTGCCACTGACTTACCTGAGCACCTCCAAGCCCTTTATGCTGCTTCAAGTGGAACATCAAATGAAGAACAACAACAGCGATTTGTTGAGCTCTTATTCTCATACAGATCTTTTCTTTTTGCCATTTCAGATGCTGACCTTGGTTTCCTAACAGCTGTTACACACAAAATAAATACTGGATCTGCTGGGCCAGTACACCAGCCAGTAAGACGGACTCCACTCGGATTTCAAGGGGAAGAGGAGAGGCATCTCAAAGCTATGCTGGAAGCAGGAGTCGTTACACCTTCCTCCTCAGAGTGGGCGTCCCCTGTCGTGTTAGTCCGTAAAAAGGATGGTGGAGTCCGCTGGTGTATCGACTATCGGCGCCTAAACAGCCTGACAACTAAGGATGCTTATCCTCTCCCCAAGATTGAGGAATGCCTGGATGTCCTTGGTGGCGCTTGTGTCTTCTCTACCCTAGACCTCCAGTCTGGGTACTGGCAAATTGCAGTAGATGAAATGGACAGACCAAAGACAGCCTTCATCACTCGCTATGGCCTGTATGAATACACCCGTATGCCCTTTGGATTGTGCAATACTCCAAGCACTTTCCAAAGGGCAATGGAGTTCGTTCTTCAAGGACTTCAATGGGAAACCCTTCTGATTTACTTGGATGACATCATCATCCTGGGTAAAGGAGTAGACGAGAGCCTTGATCGCCTTGCACTCGTATTCCAACGCCTTGACAGTTATGGGTTGAAGCTGAAGCCGTCCAAGTGTCAACTACTCAAAGACGAAGTCCTTTTTCTGGGCCATGTGGTCAGTGGTGAGGGTATACGCCCCAACCCAGCTTTGATTAAGGATGTAGACACTTGGAAAACCCCCACAAGTGTGCATGAGCTAAAGGCCTTCCTTGGACTGTGTAACTACTACAGGAAGTTTGTTCCGGCATTTTCTGAGCTGGCCAGCCCTCTAAATGAACTCCTTCGAAAAGAAGTGACATTCATGTGGACTGAGGAGCACCAGAATGCCTTCACACAGCTCAAGGAAAGATTGACTTCTGCACCAATACTGGGGTATCCTTCAACAGAAGGGAAATACATTCTGGACACAGATGCGTCAAATCACAGCATCGGAGCAGTGTTATCACAACTCCAGTGGGGAGAGGAAAGAGTTATCACCTACGCAAGTACCCACCTTACCCCAGCTCAGAAAAGATACTGTGTAACGAGACGAGAGTTACTAGCTGTTGTCTGCTACACCTGCCAATTTCGACACTACCTGCTTGGTAAGAAGTTCCTTTTACGCACTGATCACAACAGCCTTACCTGGTTGTTCCGTTTCAAACACCCTGAGGGACAGCTTGCTCGATGGCTGGAAGAGCTGAGCCAGTATGATCTCGACATTGAGCACAGGGCTGGAAAACACCATTCAAATGCTGATGCGATGTCAAGACGTGATGGTGAGATTCCCAATATGTGTAACTGTTATCAGGCAGGGAAGAATGTTTCAGATTTGCCATGTGGAGGTTGTCAACATTGCCAAAGACTCCATGACCACTGGGAGAGGTTTGAAGAAGACGTTGACGATGTTGTGCCACTTGCAGTAAGGCGCATTGAGTGTGAAACAGAGAAACACGATGACATCAATGAGCACAATGACATTTGCACAGGCGAAGAGAACAGATCAGTTTCAGAGTTGCTTGGAGCCCCACATGTTAACTGGTTAGAAACCACTACCAAAGAACAGCTGGCTCAAGAACCAAAAAGCTGATCCCGACCTCTCAATCTTGCATGAGTGGAAAAATAGTGGAACCATTCCCACAAAGGAGCAGGTAGCATTGAAAAGTCCAGCAGTAAGGAAATACTGGCTGTGTTGGCCGCAAGTCGAATTACACCAAGGTGTTCTCTTCTATCGTTGGGAAAGACCTGGAGGACTCAGCCCTTCCCTGCTGTTACTAGTACCAGCTTCAATGCAAACAGAAGTGTTGCAAGCCTGCCATAACCCGCCCCAGTCTGGCCATTTGGGGGAAGGCAAAACGTTAGAGCCACTCCGTCAGAGTTTTCACTGGTATGGCATGGGTGGAGATGTACATTTGTACATACAACGGTGCAAACACTGCAATGCCTGTAAATCTGCAGGACCTACTAAGAGAGCCAAACTTCAAAATTACCAAGCAGGGGCCCCAATGGATCGGATCCACATTGATATACTGGGTCCATTTCCTGTGTCCAGTTCTGGAAACAAGTATGTTCTCATCATCATTGACCAATTCACTCGATGGGTGGAGGCATTTCCTATTCCAGACCAAGGTGCAGAAACAACAGCTAGGACATTAGTTTATGAGTTCATTTCCCGTTTTGGTGCACTTCTCGAACTGCACAGACCAGGGTCGCAATTTTGAAAGTTCACTATTCAAGAATGTTTGCAGTCTTTTGCAGATCACAAAAACAAGGACGACCCCTTACCACCCTGCCTCAAATAGGCAAGTTGAGCGGTTCAACCGCACACTCCTTCAGATGATTCGCTGCTATGTGAACCAGAATCAGAAAAACTGGGATGAGCATCTTCCTCTACTTACATCAGCATATCGTAGCTCCCAACATGCAGTCACGGGATTCACACCAAATAGGCTGATGCTCAGAAGAGAAGTCTACCAACCTCAGGATCTATGGTCTGGCATAGCAGAGCAGAGGTCAGATAGTTTGGCAGTTCCCGACTTCCTGTACAACTTGGAAAAGGGCTTAAGAGAAGCACATGATGCTGCCAGAGAGCACCTCCGAACAGCTCAACAATGTCAAAAGAAGACGTATGATCTCAGGTCTCAAGAGAGGACGTATAATGTGGGAGATATTGTGTACATGAGGGACAGCACCAAAAAGAAGGGACAAAGTCCAAAACTCCAAGCACCTTGGAAAGGGCCCTTTGTGATATCTGACTGCTGTGGCCCGGTGCTTTATGAGGTCCAGGGGTTACGACACAAGAGAATCATGCATCATGACCGTCTTAAGCCTTATGACTGTGAGGTGATTCCAGCATGGGTTAAGCGTCAAAGGAGTCAGATCCTGCAAAAGAGCAAAGATACCACTAGTAATCCTATAATTCAAGAGCCTCTGCTTGATCCTGAACAGCTTGCAACCCAGTACAGCAGTGAAACAGATTCAGTTTCTTCGGACCCCGAGCCCAAGGAAAACCAGGACAAAGGAAGAAAACGTCAACCAGCAGCTCGTCGACGAAGGCAAAAAGAAAGGGAACTTGGGCTAATGTCAGACCTAGGACAAGAAGAGACAATCAAGAGGACAAACAAAGGAAGAGAAATTCGTAAGCCTGCAAGATACAATAATTAAGAGAAAGAAAAAAAATGACAGTGTTCCAGACTTTCAGTTAAGTACTAATACTAATGGATTGTTATTTCAGAGTTAACGCCTTGAAAGACTTTTCCAGACTAAAGATACTGTTTATTATTACATGCACTATTTCTTAGTTACTGTTATTATGCTATTTTTACTGAAGGGATTCAGTACTGTTAAAAGAGGGGGGATAGTGTAGAAAAGAGAACATGGACCCTTTAAGTATTTTAGTTACCCTTTCTGTGATCTAGTCTCTTATTGCTTGTTTCGTTAAGCACTCTTATGTATAGTGCGTAAAGTTACGTTTTTCTTTAGTTCGTTTTTGGGGTCGCTCGCATGCTCATCGCACGTCGGAAAACTGCCGTCCTGTGCCGGAGCAAGAGCACCTAGCAGCCGCATCAATTTCATATAAAGTGTGTGTTCATGAACGATACTGTTGGTGAGTGCGCTGTGAACTGTGACTTACATCTGTGCAGAAGTTCAGTAAACTCTGTGAACGAATCCCCTTGTCGTGGCTCATTTCACCCGCTTTTCCCACTGCATCGACCCATATCAGTAGCACGACACTATTTTACTGAGTAATTAGTCAGAGCAACGCTGACAACACATTTCTGTGCGAGTGTGTGTCCTGTCCGTACTGTGTGTGTGCGTTTGAATGAGAGAGAGTGAGAGCGGGAGAGAGTATGCGCTTTCAGGACATAAAACATATTTTGTGGCAAAAACCATGATAATAATTTGTTGTTTTAACACTATTGTTTACTATATTTATTTTCTTGGTCGGTGTCGTTGTGGGTTTTGTTTCTTTTGCTATTGTAGGCTGTAAGGACCTTTTGAAATAACTGAAATCAATTGATTTGGAACTGTAATGCGTTCAAGACCTGCCTAGAACTACTTTAGCCATGTGTTTCCCTGAAAATAATTGCACACCTTAGAACGTTCGATAACCAATCAGATTCGAGCATTCAACAACTCCATAGTATGATACACACTACGACAAATGCCTGCATACCAAGATGTGAAAAAAGACCAAGAACAATCTTAGAAAGCCAGAGCACTGCATAACTCAACAAACTTATCTAAGAGTCAACATCCACTAGGACGCATCCAGGTAGACATAGTAAATAGCCTCACTCCCTTGAAGAGCTTAATGCCTAGAAGCGTCAGGTAAACCCCAAAGCTTTCATGCTCTACTGAGAAATACTTAACTGTCCACTCTAACGACATGCAACTATTGCCCAGTAAGACCCCTATACTTTAGATTTGTACATCTACATGTTTAACAACTTCAACCATACTCTGCTCCTGCCTGTGCCTCTAGCCACACTCGCCTTCTGACCATCCCTCCAGGAGCTAGTCCCTAGTGATGGGTCAGAAGGCTTAAAAGGAGTCTGGACCCAGCAATGTACCTCCTGAAAGCCCTGATAAGTTTAGCCAAAGATGCCTGTCCGTTTCTGTTATGTACAGAAAACAAAAACAAAACAAAAAATAAATAAATTAAACCATGTGTAACACTCAATCCATGGAAGATGAAGACGATGAGACAGACAGCCAGCATGCGAAACAGTGTGTACATATACCAAAATAACGAACAGCTGTGATGATAATCAGTGTCCATAGAAACTAATGAGTGGCAGGAAACAAAGACAAAGAAACACATATGATGAATGAAAACAAACTAGAAGTCCATTAAAAGCAAACTAACTGAACACAACTGTGACACCATGATCTTCAATCATACCAATATAAAAATGTGCTTTAAATAAATGACACAGACATTTCACTTTTTTCACTGCAGGGTGGGGGTGTCACAGACACTCATTCTTAGTTAAGGTGTTTACATGAATGTTTTTCAATCCGATTGAGCCATCAATCCGATTAAAAATGGATTATTTGGGTGCATGTAAACGTAGCCATTGTTTTTGTTCCAACATGGCAGAGACCTGGAGCATTACGTGGAGGAGTTCCCTGACATCTGCCATCTAGCCACCTGCGACGACATCTGTTTCATGGAGGGATTTTGGTGTGGTTTGGACGAAGATCTCCGCTTCGTCATGCCCCACGGCGATCCCTGCTGGACCCTGAGTAGTTACATCAACTTTGCGCTGTGGATGAATGGATCCGCGTTCACAGTGGGCAAAGCGGAGGATTCCAGCAGCCTCTTCCAGCCACACCCCACAGACGTCGCGCAACCAGACCCAGAGCACAGCCCACCAACACCCCGCACTATGGAGATAACAACGCCAGAGCCCCCCGCAGACGGAGAGCTTCCGCTCGCCATGAGCATGGAGCCTGTGACGACAGCGCCCACTAATGCCCCGGCGCCCACTAACTGCCCAATGTGAGCCTGACCAGGGGTGTGAGCCGGCAACAGCTGTCCCTGAGGGAATTTGGTGTAGACTGACACTGGGGAAGGCTGGCTAATAGACTGGGACACTGTAATACTGCCTCCCACCCTACCCCACCCTGATCTATGTGCATTTTTGTCATCATCGCTGCTTTTCCGCCAACTTAGAGGCTGAATCTTTGTCCTGTATAAAATGTGATCTGTTATCAGTGGTCCTGCCCAACCTCCCTCTCCCACCTCCACTATCTAGCACTGCCAGTCCTCCAGCTGGATGCCTGAATCCCTTCGTCTTCCCCTGTGACGCCTTGTAGTGATGTGAAGCCTTAAGGTTGTGTAGTCTCCAGCCTCGCCTGAGCTAAAGGATCCTGTGGCTCTGCTTCCAGCCTCTGATCCCCTCGTTCTACCTCGGCGTGTTGACCTGTCGGCTCCACCTTGGCTCCTCATACCCTCGGCTCCACCAGAGACCCTGGGCCTTACGGCTCCACCGGCGCCACCCTGGTCAGTCGTCACCCTGCCTGCGCCACGAACTTGCGAGCCTCCAGCTGTGCTCCGTCTCTCCACCCCTATGGTCACCCCAGCGGGCTCCTCCTTCCCTCCAGCTACGCCTTGGTCCTCGGTCACACCGGATCCACCTCAGTCCTTGGGTGATTTGGTTCTACCTCAGACGTTTGTCGCCGTGGCTTCGCCCAGGTCTCCAGTGCCAGTGGTGTCGCTCGGGTCCATCAGCTTTCTGTCGTCACCCTGGGATCCCCTGACATCGGCTCCATGGATGCTCCCACCATCTGTTCTTCTGTGGAGTCTCTGCCTGTCTGCCTGCCTGTTAATGCCAGCCCTTCACCTACTCCTCTTCACCAGCCCTTCACCTACTCCTCGACCTCCTCCAAAGCCTCCACCCTTCATTCATTTGGCTTGTACTTAAGATGCTGTCTGTTCTCTCCTCAGTTGTCTGTTCTCGGTAATGCATGAGTTGAGTTTCTTCAGTTGTACCTGTTGGATTTACCTACTGAGTTTATTATTAAAGACTTTTAACCCAATCTTCTTCGTCATCTTCTGCTATCTGCAACTATGCGTGACAGGGGGTTTTGTGAATGTTGTTGTGAGGATGTTGTTAAGAAAAACAATCATGGTAAAAATAACTGTTTTTTATTCTTTGTATAAATCAGTGTCAGCAGCAATATGACTAAAGACAGCAATGTTAAAGAAATAATTTAATGTATTAATAATAATGACTACAAATAATTTCTGAGAGTATTGAATTCTTTTATTTGTGTGTCTTTTATATATAGTGTATATTTTTTGATTTTATTTTTTGTTTATTTTTTATTGTTTTTATTTCTAAGAAAGCTGAACAATATCTCTTGCAGCAGTGAAGCCTGGGGTGAAGATAGAAGATAACACACCCGTGGATGGTGGCGACTGTAATCACTTGGCTCACCCCTGCTGCCTCTGGCAAATGCGGTTTATAGAGTTTTTAAAATACTTATTCCAGGCAGATTTGCAGCCAAAGGATGAAAAAAGTGTGCATTAAGCTGATTCTGCCTAAAGACACTCATCACAAATCAGTTTAGAATCAGCACAGATAGACCATGAAACCCACAGAGGGGCAGTTGATTTTTAGTTCCCAGCATGCTTTGCATAGGGCTGGATCAGGAGAGTAAATTTTGAAATTAATTCCCAATTTATGTGCTTTTGATTAAAGGGAAAGACCTGTTAGTGTTTAATGTTCAGTTATGTTTGACATTTAAAAGTGTTTCTGTTATGTTCTGTTCTGTTGTGGTTACCATTGTGTGTTTGATTTACTCAATTATTTCAAATAATGTTGTTTCAATAATGTGTTCATGCTAGTACTGAGACTAGTCTCTCCTTATTTGCTCATCCCATATGCCACATAAAAAAATAAATAAATAAATGCATAAACATGGTCCCCTTTCACGATACCTTCATGAGTGGTCACAGGAGATGTATTTGATTTGTATTTTCACATTATCTTCTGCTTGATTGTCCTGTGTACATACAAAGACAGGTCTTACCATAGTTGGGGCAGCAGACTTTGAGCCAGCACACACAGGACAGTACGGTCAGGTTACTGAGGCTGCAGAGACCAAACAAAACTCCACAGAAGGCATAACACATACACATCACCTCTGTGAACAACCACCTGAAAAAAGAAAAAGATATCAATCTGTAAAGTCACTTAAGACTGGAGTGCCCAATCCTGTTCTATCTGTATTTAGCAAGTGTTTCTGAAGATATTATTTGGCTGGTTCAGATGTGTTTGATTAGAGTTGGAGCTGAACTTTGCAGAAAGGTAGATCTCCAGTAACAGGATTGGTCACGACTGCACTGTAAACAAAGCAACTACATATTTTCCAGTTTTCCAGACCAACAGAATACCCCCCAATGGATCATTGTTTGTATTTTATTTATTTATTTTTTTGTTGTTGTTGTTGTTTTGTCATTATTATTAGTTATTTGTTGTGTTGTGATGTTAAGAGCTTATCTTTTTACATTTGTAGATTGACACCGTTCTTGAGGTTTGTGTGTCAAATGTTCAGGTCTATGTACAACCTCCTAAAAGTTTATACCAGAGAAGTGATTGTGATTTCTAAAACTAGATAGCATAATTGACTTCACATATAAAGTGCTCTATAAAATTATATGCTGTATATGTAGGGTGACCAGACGTCCCATTTTTCCCGGGACAGTCCCATATTTCAGCTCTATTTTTAGAGTCCTGACTTTTTCCTGTATTTTATCTTTCCTAAAATGTCTTTGTTGCTGAGCAATAGTGCAAGAAGTAGTCTTCTGTCATGTGAGAATAGCCTAATCAAAGGTTTGCCAATCACGTCATAATATATTTTGGAAAACACTATTACTATCTAATCACAATTCCCCATCGATTAACTTGTGGTTGGTGAGTGTTTTAGTGGTGGAGAGTGTGGAGGAGATCAAATTGTTTTACACGATTTACACAATTTAGCTTATTATATATACTAACTCTTGACAAGCATACAGTAAATGCTAACACTGTCCATCATGTCCTCTTGAATACTGTTTTTTGTATTGTAATAATAATAAGCAAAATATTTAACATTACATTAAAAACAGCAGAATGGTTATTCTGTACTCATGCAAGTCACTGTTTTATTTAAGTTATTTCACTGAAAATGTGACTGGCTGCAATAAACATCCGGGAGTTCACACATTGAATGTTTGAGTGATAAAGGTTTGGATTGCCGTACGCAGTGACTTGAGCACTACGTTCCCCCCCCTCATGGATCAGAGATCAAAATCAGAAAATAAGGAAAACCTAACACTGAATAATGAAAATGAGTTTTCATGATTGGTTTAGAATCGTGCTAGGGATTTTTTTTTTTTTTTTTTTTAGAAAAGAGAACAAGCAGACTCTTACCCTAAATGAATAATAAAATTAAAGTGCATAGAGAGGGCCCCTTCTCTATTGCTGTTTTTTATAGTTCAATAAAAATTCATGTTGCATTGTCATTTGATGTTGAAATAATTTCAGGACTTTGACTTTACCTCCTCATTTCATAAGTTCATCGCATGAAACAGGTTTCTCACTGCCTACTACACATTTTCTACTGCAAGATGCATGTTGGAAAATCATTTCTGCAGCCCAAATAATAGAGCATGGCACTAATAACACCAAAATCATGTGTTTGATTCATACTGAATGCATGACATGAAAATACTTTCAAGTCAATGTAAGTTGTTTTGGATAAATGCAAATATATGAACAGTTTGAACAGTTTTTGTTCAGAAGTGTACATAACCAATGGGGAAAACCCTGGAATAATAGCTCAGATGAAGGAAGCTAATGTGTATGTTTATTCTGCAAGTGTATATACTTTCATTGAAATTCATTAATAGTGTTATAGTTGACATGTCAGGATGTCTACCCCCCACACTCTGCCCAATCATTTCACTGCCCTAACCCACACAGTATGCATCCTTATATTTTATCTAGCTAGTCTATGTAAACATGTGCTAAGAAAAACATTATGAGATCCCTATGTTTTATTCCACTCCACTGTCCAGCATCCCGTGTGAATGGCTTGCATAACAGGGCTTGAATAATGCATGCTGATTCCGAGACTCTGTAGACAGAGTCAGCCAGAATTTACATTTACATTTAAACATTTAGCAGAGACTTTTATCTAAAGCAACTTACAAATGAGGAGAACCATAGAATACCACATTGTACCTGTGAATTTTTATTACTGGACATTCAGTAATTATGGTATTACTGTTTTTATGTTACCACCCTGAAATCTCAGATTCCCGTAGATGTACAACCATTCATGTAGTTGCACACTGAATATCTTCTGATTGGAAGTGAACCAACGGTTTGTGTTCAGTGTCTGTGGAAACCTGATTTTGTATGAAAAATGTACAGGCTTGCCCAATCTGAATATTGATTCTCTGCTATTTGATAAATCCCCAATTGCTTGAAACAAAAATAACTATTTCAGTTTTATTCTTTATTCCCTATTCTAATCTCTTGTCGAGGGGCCCTTCACTGCAGACAGAAATCCAAACCCTGAAAAAAAAAGTGAAATGACTGTGTCATTTATTTACAGTGCATTTTATATTGGTCTAATTGAAAATCATGATTCCATGGTTTCAGTTTGTCTAAAAGCAAGTAACAGCCCCCATAGAAAAGAAAAAAAAAATCGTTTAAATAGTATTTTCTGTTGATACCATAATGTTGATGTACAGAAAACATTGAATAGCTTAACTAACTGCAGAAATTATTGTGGGTTTTATTCACTTTTCTGTTTTTTTTTTTTTTTTTTTTTTTTTTTTCCAGTACATATCCGAAAATATGATGCATATCTTAAAAAGACATCACAATAAACATTAAGGTGCTTCGAAGTTGTCTTTATTTATAGTAAGTTAGCTGAATTAAACACTGACCAACAAAATGTGTTTAGTTTTATCTTAAAGTGAAAATTCTACTCTCATATTTAAGATAATTTAGCTTTTGTTTATGGTAATATTACGTTATAAAAAGTAAAAAAAAGATTATATTGAACTACGTTAAGTAACGTTTTGGCTTATGTCTAAATGTTTTTGTTTTTTTATTTTTTATAATCTTTTCATTTTGTATGAATGTATTTATCTTTGGGAAAATTAATATTAAATCAAAATTTAAGGTTTGAATCAAGCCATAAATATAATTTTAGAAAAACTAGAACATTTGGCTTATAATCATTTGCATTATAAATCAGCTATCTGTGTATAAGAAACATGTTTATATTTAAATTCTTACATTTTTATGTCTCTGTGTTCCAGTGCTCACATTTTCTGTATGAGGTTTCAAAAACAGGGTAGTTACTACATGATCAATGACTATAGCTTACTACAAAAACAAAAAAGGGGAAGAAAAAAAAGGAATAGCGGCATCAAAAGCCCCAGTCATCAGAGAGTTCAGTCTCTGAGGACACGGAGCCTCCACTGATGTGTTTCCAGCTGTTAAAGTTGATTTAATTTGCTTTTATTATGATGATGCCTTTAAGAGGATCAGAGAGAGAACGAGATGACCCTCTTTAATAAGTCTCAAGAGGACATACTAACATCTAAAGGGGAAAAGAAAAATATGTATATATAAAGATATAAGATATGTATATATAAAGAAAGAGGGGAAGACTCTTATTCTATAAGAAACGTCCCTGCTGTGAAAGAGTTTTACCTGTGAGCGAAAGCAGAGGGAATAGCGAAGGGAAAAAGGAAAATGGTCATGCCCAGGTCACTGATGGAGAGGTTGATGATAAAAAACTCGGCTGGCTTAAGAGATGACCTCTTGCGATAGGCAACAAACAATAGAGTGGTGTTTCCCATCAGAGACAGCACACCTGCAGTGAAAGAATGAAAGAAAGGAATACACATTCAATAAAACAATGAATGAATTTTCTGTGAAGCTGCCTTAAAGTGTGTTATGAAAAATGCTATACAAATAAATGTGACTTGACTTGAGAAGATAAGGCTATTAAAAGTAGTATACAGACAGAATCATTTTTTTTTAAAAAATAACTTTTTTTAAGGATTAAACAGAGAATACTTTAGTCGCTGAAAGCGTAATCAGTATCAGTTCAATAAGTGCACATGCATAAATTTATTTGTTTTTGTCAAATTATATTTATGGTTTGGTTCAAACCTTACATTTTGATTTAATATTTTAATTTAATTTAATTCAAAATTAATTTTACCATTTGCATAATATGCAAATATAATATAATAAAATATAATATGCTATAATATGAAGATAAAAAAGTGTCTTTCCACATCCGTAAGACCTTAGTTCATCTTCGAAACACAAATTAAGATTTTTTTTGATGAAGTCTGAGAGGTTTCTCTCTCTCCATAGAGATCCAAAGAAACTACCACGCCAACGTCCAGAAAGGTAGGAAAAAGACATCATTAAAGTATTCCATGTGACTCCAGTGGCTTAAACTCAATTTTATGAATACTTTGTTTATTTTTTTTGTTTTTGTTTTTTTGTGCAAACAAAAAAACATAATTTACCACTTTATGTACAAAAATATTGATCTGCAATGCATGCCTGTTGTGTGCATCAACACAACGCACATGCGTGAGTGTTCACGAAATTGAGTTTAAGACACTGGAGTGGAGTCCTTTAATGATGTCTTTTTCCTACCTTTCTGGACCTTGGAGTGGTAGTTGAGTTGGATCTCTACGGAGAGATAGAAACCTCTCAGTCTTCATCAAAGAGATCTTAATTTGAGTTCCGAAGATGTACGAAGGTCTCACGGATGTGGAACGACACGAGGATGAGTAATAAATGACAGAATTTTCAATTTTGGCCAGGATTAGACCTTAGTTCAATTAGGATATTTAAGTAGGTTTTAAAAAACATGCCTTAGAAAAAAAAAAAAAAAAAAAAAATTACTGGTGTGCATCTTGAGGCAAAACAATGGCATTGACATATTTTAATATATGTCAGTGCAATTTGCTTTCAGTTAAAACAGCTCAAACATGCATTTTAGTCTGGGACTAGGCTTAAGCCTTGTCTGTGAAACTGGGGGTTGTAACATAAGTCCACTGGAGGCAAGTGTAGTGAGAACCCAAGTGCAGTTTATTATAACATAAAACATAAACAAAACATAATAAAGACTTGACTTGGCGTGACAAACATGGCATGAACAAAAGAAACTCAGCAACAATGGTTACAGGGACAACAAAGCTAGACAAGAGAACAATGAAACATGAGGGCTATTTATACAAAGAAAGTTTATCAAAATAAAACTGATAAAATGCGTAGACCCCACTACATTGGTATTTCAATAATATATGCTTATGTTGAACTTTATTCTTGTAAAAACAGACGCTGTAAGCAGTATAAAGTATTGAATGAGCATGTCTCTGAAACATCGGTGTATTAGTCAAATATTGCATTTATTTCTTTTCAGCTGTGATAAAGTATGCAAACGCAGCGCGAGCATCACTACGGGAAGCAGAAAGTGTCTGACTTCACGTCTCCGTTTTCAGCTCCTCCCCGCCTGCATGCGGCTACTCTCGCCAATCAGTTGCATCCAGCCGCAGCTGATGTCGAACACACCTAACATTACACATTCACAAGGGGAGCACATGGCAAGATCACATGAAGAGCAAGGGAATCACATGACAAAAGGAAGCACTTGGGAAACAAGTAACAAACAAAGCAGTGAAACATAGCATGAAACATGAACATAACACCAAAACAAGACATTACAGGGGTTAATATTCAACAAAATTATTGATTTGACTGCACTGACACTATTTGATTAGAACTGACCTGAGCTGGATGATGACATCACTGTTTTCTGCAGAGCTCATTTTATGAACTCATTTCATAATTGATGATTTTTACACAGTTATTGAACAGAACTGAATCAACACTGAACTGACTTCAGCTGAACAATGACACTATTTTCTTTTTAGAGCTGCTTTACAGCAGAATAGAACTCTGTTTGCATCATTGAATCATTATTTTCCTGTTTATCACTGTAAAGTTGCTTTGAAACAGTCTGTATTGTATATAGCCCAATGTAAATAAAGGTGCATACTACGATTTGGGACACACTAATTTGAATTTTGAATACTATTTAAGATGGATAGTATGTGAATTGGAACACAGCGCATGACTTAAACCAGAGCTCAAACGTGCTGCGTAACATGAGAATGAACCTCATTGGTTCTTGCTGAAGCTCAAACGTGCTGTGTAACATGAGAATGAACTTCATTGGTTCTTGCAGAAGCTCAAACGTGCATGTAACACATGAGAATGAACCTGGTTGGTTCTCACATGTCAAGCAAGCATGCTTGAGCTTCCATTTACCATAACTGATGTGTGCGTTGAAGAATGTTTATATTTGAATAAAAGCCTAAATTCAATCTGTTCATCATATAAAGTGATCATGTCTCTTCAGAAAATTTGGACTAAACCATTCAATTAATCTCTTTATCAGCTTTTTGCATAGACTGTCAATGGAGGAACGTAAATCTCCTAGATTTCATTTAAATATCTTAATTTGTGTTTCGAAGATGAACGAAAGTCTTATGGGTTTGGAACAACATGAGGGTGAGTAATTGTTGATGACAGAATTTTCATTTGAACTGACCCTTTAATATGATTAACACGTTTAATATCCTGTTCACTATTAATTACTATTATATCCTTTATAATAAGATGCTTGCAGAAATAAAAACAATGTTTAGCAAGTCATTTTAGATTACGTTTGACAGACTTACCAAAGATGGTGTAGATGGTTCCCAGGAGGAAGTCATTCTCTTTCGATATTTTGGACATAAACAAGTCAGATTCAGATGAGTTTTCCATCTGCACAGAAGAAGACGAGGAGCAAATATAAAACCACATACAGGCCTTTGTTTTAGTTTGCACACCTTCCTCTTAATTTTTAAAGTTCATGTTGTTGGATTCTGCCTTTTTCCCAGAATTGATCAATGCATTTCCATTAGCACCTGCTCTAGTTTAAAAGATGAAAAGGTCTCCGGAAACGAGAGTCTCATCATGTCTTACCATAAATCAATTTTGCTCTGAAGTGCACACAGTCCACATAGCAAAGTTATGTAGCATGTGTGCATTGATGCATAAAGCACACAAACAAACACAAACACACACACACACACAAACACACACACGCGCACACACACACACACACACACAGGTTTGTTTTGCTATCAAAGTGAGGACATTCCATAGGCGTAATGGTTTTTATACTGTACAAACTGTACATTCTATCCCCCTACACTACCCCTACCCCTAAACCTACCCATCTGCATTTTTAATAAAACATTTAGTATGTTTTTAAAGCTATTTTAAATATGAGGACTCATGAAATGTTTACGTCGTAATACCAGTGTAATACCCATGTCATTATACAAATTTGTGTCCTTATAAATAACAAAAATGCGCGCGCACACACACATAAACACAAACAGCACTAGAGCATGGCGGTATGTGTAGGGACTCTGAATAAAACCAATGGATGGGTTTGGTGAAAATAGTGAACTATACAACAATCTTATAACCATATACTGGAGTAGTTTAAGTGGAGCAGAGGGAATATATTTAGAGACAACACATGCACAGTAATATGTCGGCACTTCCATTGCTTTCTCATTACTAACACATTTTGCTTCCCTCCACTTTCATCTTTAGCTTGCGGGCACCTGACCCAGAGGAATATATCACACACAACAAATGATCCAGTGCTCCACATCCTCTCTCCTAGCCTACGGCAATATATTTTATCATACAAAATATCGCTCTTTGATATCAAGAACAAAACATTTATATGCATCCCACAACCAACAGACCACATCCCCGTAGTTCATTCAGGAAATGCCAGTTGCACAACATTTGATTTATGGATTTGTCAGTTGTGCTGTCAGCCAGATGCAAAAGTGTGAGTCGTTTGATTGATGCTCTTGAGTGTTTAAAGCTGGTGGACAGCAGAACATCTTGCCAGCATCCAAGTCAGTTACCAATCTCACAAGCGGTTGTGCTTATAAATGAGATCATTAAACATCTGCCACTAAGCATCTGTTTAACATTTCATGTTTAATGATAAAATTAATCTTTTATTTCTAAGTTTAAAAAGGCCCTTCTTATCATCAATTAAAATTGTCTTTTAGTATAAAAATAAATCTGTGTTTTGCTCCTTGGTGAGTTTTAATAATAACATTAATTTTGATGGTCCCCTTTAGATATTCTGTTGACTATAAGTAATGTTGCACCTACATGTCAACTAACTCTCAACAGAGTATTAATTGAGTATTAGTATACTGTTAGGATTAGGGTTAGTAGAATAAGTTGACATGTAGTTACTTACAGTGAGTCGAATGTCTAAAGGGGACCATCAAAATGAAGTGTTACCTTTTATTTTATTAATTTCAACACAAGTCTTTTGAGCACTAGACTTTTAATGTGTTAACAATTAACAATGGCTGTTGGTCTCCTCTAAATGGTTTGTTCAAACATTGATGAATTGATTTCCTCATGTAAACTGATTATGACATAACATCTACATACCTCTCAACTATGTACTTCAACATTTTTTATTACATTTCATAATTATATTCAATATATTGTAGATCATATCTGACCAGTGAGCAAAAAACAATGAGATTAAAGGAAGAGCAAACGGAGACCCTACATTAATCTCCAATCTCACGTCTCTCTGGGGATCTCAACATCTCAAAACGTGCAAGAGACAAAAAAAAAAAAAAAAAAAAAAAAATCAAACATGATTTAGATATAGACTGTGTCTATTAATACTGGTGCTTTTTTGTAACATATTAGTTAGGAAGGTTTCTTTTATGTTACAAAATGGAAAAGTAAGTCATACAGGTATGGAAACCTTATAAGGGTAAGTAAATGATGATGGATTTTCATTGTTTGTAGAACAATCCGTTTAATATCTCAAAAGTTGGTTAGAAAATATGGGGTGATGGATCATTCAGTCATCCATTTATGAACAAAATCAAAATAGTACTTTCTTTATAGTGGTTTGGCACCATTTCAAATGGCTCACTTTTGCAAAACTGTCTCTGATTCTGTCCTGGTAAGAACTCAAAAACTGCCATATCAGTGCTTAGTCTATGAATAATATACATGAATAATTTTAATAATCTGATATTAAGGCTTTTCAAAAGAGATATATGGGTACGTCTAGTGCGCTCAGCGAATATTTATCATGATTTCAAAATAATAAGATTGATTCCTATTATTGCATTATTATCATTTTATTAAGCTCCGATTATAGGACCATTACGAACTCATAAGTTTTTTGCTAAATCGTACGTATTTTACGAGTTGCTCGTATGAATTTGTATGAATGACCTACCCCTAACCCCGCCCCTAAACCTACCCGTCACTGGGGTTTGGACAAATCGTATGAATTCGTACAAGTGAGGTCGTACGAACCTGGTGCTCATGTGTGGTTTGAGGTAGAGATAGTAGCTTCTTCCATCACCATACTTTGGGAGGGAATTACTTTTGAAGTATTGGATTATATTGTATTAGTACTGTATTATTGTATAATATTATATAATTGTTTGTGGTGGAGAGATTCAGATTCAGAAGTCAGATTAGTAGGTTGTATTCATATTGAGATTTTCCACGACACTAACTTGTATTCTAGTCCGTTTTAGAACTTTAAATTGCACCTCTTATGTTGTGTTTTATGTTATGTCTTGCTTTTGTTTTTTGTTTTCCTCTGATTAGGTTGGTTGTGAATTACATAATTTTACATTAGTGTGTAAGCACAAATTTTCCCAGCTTGCAGCCTTGCACACAGTTTATGCTAAAGAGCTTTCAAAGGCTTTGTTTCCATACTTCCAAAATCCCTCTTTAAATTTTGCCACAAGTTTCCCTTTTTTCTCTCAGTCTACTTGCATAGGAACAACTGACGGCTCAGAAAAATTAACTAAAAAAGATATAAACAACTTCATTCTCAATCCCATCACATATGCAACACATTCTATTTGCTACTAAGTACATACACAAGTGTATAAAGTCACCTCCTTTGCAATAAGTCATTTTGTGAAATTTCATCACTGCTAGATATTCATGCATGATGCATGATGTGTAAAAGTCGCCAAAGCTCTACTGATTCCATAGCAGAAGAGTTCCAAACTTCCACTGGCATTAATATCAGCACAAAAACTGTGCAGCGAGAGTTTCCTGCAATAGGTTTCCATGGCCGAGCAGCTGCAAGCAGCCTCACATCACCAAGTACAATGCCAAGCGTTGAATGGAGTGGTGTAAAGCACAACGCCACTGGTCTGGGTTTGATGGATAAAGGAGAATGTTACCTGTCTGACTGAATTGTGCCAAATGTGCATTGTGCCAAATGTAAAGTTTGGTGGAGGAGGGATAATGCTACACTTCCAACTTTGTGGGAACAGTTTGGGGAAGGCCCTTTTCTATTCCAGCATGACTGTGCCCCATTGCACAAAGCAAGGCCCATAAAGACATGGTTGGATAAGTTTGATGTGGAAGAACTCGCTGGCCTGCACAGAGCCATCCAACACTTTTGGGGTGCATTGGAATGGAGATTGCAAGCCATTTAGAAGAATATGATGAAATTGAATATTTGAGACCTCTAACTTTTGATTGCAGAATTTGGATTTCTAAATCTTTGGGTGAATTTGAGCAAAGTTTGAGACATTGCTGACATGCCTTCTGAGAATGCAGAGGAGATGTACAGGTATGTGAGATCACTGCATGGGAGAAAACATCTGGAAAACAGGAGACTCCCCAGTAAATCTCATTGCTCTCTAGGAGAAAACAGATTTAATTTGATTAAATTTCTTCTTTTTTGCTTTTCAGTTTAATGAGAACCATTATCAGGCTCTTATGAATTTGGACCATGAATGAACTACATGAGTTACAAAGTCAAAAGAGTCGCTTTCACAGACTAAGAGAAAATGAACCAAGAGAGAGGACGAGAGAAATATGTAAGGGTATATGAGGTTAGATGAAGACAGATAAAATCTGCTGTAAATAATAAAGAAGGGAAATTCAGGATATTCAGGATTTAATTAAAGCCAATGAAACAAGGGACTTAAATTACAACAATAAGCCTGATTATGTAAACAGGACCTAAATGATTATCTTCCGTCCCTGAGGGTGCATATGGAGAGACTGTACTCTCTTAAAGCTTCAGTATTACAGTACATCCTCCAAAGGAACATACAGAAATGAAGATTCCCTATCCTCACAAGCTGCTCTATTTATATTAATAATCTCTTCATTTATACAGCTTTCGGGGGGGATTCACTATTCATGCACACTGATAGCGCTGTTTATTTACACACGATGTCTGCATTGTTTTAGCTTCCTATTCACTTTAAGGATTATGCAAATTGTCAGGACACAGACGGAGGCAGAGAGGTAAGTGAAACAAGTTTATTGGACAGAGGCACGGACACAGGCAGACGGTGGATGCAGGTGAGTCAATGAACAAGCATTTTAGAATGGTAACTTAGCTGGATGATAACAGAGGAATGTCTTTTGCAGAAGCTGGTGAAGACAGAGGACGGAGAACTGGAGACGGAAGACAACAGGATGGGAACACGGTAAACTCAGGTGAGTAGCAGGTAAGGAGTCCAGGTACATAAGACGAGACCAGACAAATGAGTGTGGGAAGTGAGAGTCTTTATAGTGTCCATGGATGATGAGGTGCAGGTGATTAGTATTCTGGAGACTGTGAACGAGTGGGTGGAGCGTGAAGATCCGGTGACGATGACAGTACCCCCCCCATGGACCTATGTACCGGGGACTCAGCTTGCGGCAGGGCAGTCGGGGACGGATGTCCCATGTCGAGAGCCACACCTTCTGGCCTGGTTGGTAACGAGGAGTGGGGCCTCTTCTGGCGTCGGCATGCCTCTTGTATCTCCGAACTACCTGCTGGAGATGGACCCATGGACCCCCTGAGTCCCACACTCTCTTGATCTGCTGGAACCAGTGGTTGACAGCTGGAACCGCCGAGGGCTCACTCGACCAAGTGAAGAGAGGTGGTTGGTAGCCCAGGATGCATTGGAATGGGGTGAGCCCTGTGGTGGTCTGCCGGAGGGAATTCTGGGCATACTCCGCCCAGGGTAGGAACTGGCTCCAGCTGTCCTGGTTCCGGTGGCAGTACAACCTCAGGAATCTCCCGATCTCCTGGATCTTGCGCTCAGTCTGGCCGTTGGTCTGTGGGTGGTATCCAGACGACAGGCTGACTGACACTCCCAGGAGCTTAAAGAAGGCTTGCCACACACGGGAAATGAACTTAACAGGCAGCCAATGTGGAGCGTCAGTGTGGGGGAGAACTGCCGAATGTGACCACGGCCCAGCGGCTTTCCTTGGATGGTTTGAATGCGGAGATCCTGTTGGCAGCGTTTACGACGTACGTTTAGTTTCTGGAGAATCTGGTTGCTGATGAAGTTCCCAGCGGAGCCGGAGTCGATGAGGGCTTGTGCTGAAACACAGATGTGGGGATTAAGAATTTGTACCGTGGTTCTGGTGAGAGGTGCAATGCGAGCGGGCAACTGGATGGTACTCACCGCTGGGCGTGGTGGTCGGATGGGACAGGCAGCGATGACATGATCCTCTCCCCCACAGTACAAACAGATGTAGCTGAATTTTTCTCTGACGCTCCACACGAGTCAGACGATAGGAAACCGCTTGCATGGATTCTGGTGCTGGAAGGGCGACAGATGGTGTGGCGGGCAGAGGATTGGCAGTGGGTGTGTGGAGCGCACATGCTGAATAGCGTTGGGCCACGTGGATGGTCTTTTGGATTAAATTTTCCAGCCCTGTTGTGTCATCATACACGACCCTTAACTGTTTTATGTGAGGATTCAAACCCTGGTGAAAGGCAGTTATCAGGGCCGGTTCGTTCCAGTCACTAGCGGCTGCTAGTGTACGAAATCGGAGGGCATACATACTCACAGATTCATCACCTTGACGTAAGTTGAAGATTTGGTCGTGTACAGAGAGATCGGCGGTACTTTGTCCGAACACCTCCTGGAAGTGGCTGAAGAACGCAGTGATGGTAGCTGTTACTGGGGCGTTGGATTCCCAGAGGGGTTGAGCCCATTGTACCACTCGTCCAGAGAGCAGGGAGATGACGAACACCACCCGGGCGCGCTCGGAAGACAAGAGTTGTGACTGGGCTTCCAGATAGAGTGAGCACTGAAGGAGGAACCCACTGCAATCCTCCGCCGCGCCGGGGACTGACAGAGGCAGCTGGCGAAGAAGCGGTGGGTGCTGGGTGAAGGAGTGCTTGGCGGACGGCGTGCACGAGGTCAGCTGGAACTGTAGGAGAAGTGCTTGTGGATGGCTGTTGCAGTGAGGATCGTACCGCGTCGACCAAGGTGGCAAACGGGTCCGGGGTACGACCCTCGCCTGTGTCCGAGGTGCTCTGCATAAGGTCTGGTCTTCTGTCAGGACACAGATGAAGGCAGAGAGATAAGTGAAACACACAAGTTTATTGGACAGAGGCACAAACACAGGCAGACGGTGGATGCAGGTGAGTCAATGAACAAGCACTTTAGAATGGTAACTTAGCTGGATAATAACAGAGGAATGTCTTTTGCAGAAGCTGGTGAACAAAGAGGATGGAGAACTGGAGACGGAAGACGACAGGATGGGAACATGGTAAACTCAGGTGAGTAGCAGGTAAGGAGTCCAGGTACGTAAGACGAGACCAGACAAATGAGTGTGGGAAGTGAGAGTCTTTGTAGTGTCCATGGATGATGAGGTGCAGGTGCAGGTGATTAGTATTCTGGAGACTGTTAACGAGTGGGTGGAGCGTGAATATCCGGTGACGATGAGTTGGTGTTGGTGGGTGTTGGCTGTGACTCCGTGACACAAATCAGGTAATGACACAAACCCTGCTATGGAAGTTTGTGAAGGATGCAGCAGACCACTATGATGACATACTTTACATCACTCTACCACAAAGATCCAAAAAGTGCACTGGAGGTCAGAAACACATTTATCCCTTAGTGTCAGCAAACTCTTGGTGAACCATGGATCAATTTAGGAAAAAAAAATTCCCAAAGACAAAAAACATTCATAACAAAGTAAAAAGATTATTTATAATAAAGACCATACTTAATCAATATATTTCCTTTAGGCATAAGCCAAAATGTTACTGTAACATTTAAGGTCTGCTTCAGTTTCAGTTCCATGGACTTTTACTTTGTTTCTCCTTGTTTTCCTGAGTTTAGTTCCTGTTTCTCATGTGCCAGTTTGTTTCCATAGTTACTGATCATGTTGCCCACCTGTGTTTTGTTCCCCATTATCCTTTGTATTTAATGCCTTCTGTTTCCTCAGTTCCTTTGAGTATTTTCTTTGGTTTTCAAGCAAATCTGTTATGTGTGTTTTTCTGTGTGTTAAAGGGATAGTTCACCCAAAAATGAAAATTATCCCATGATTTACTCACCCTCAAACCATCCATGTTGTATATGACATTCTTCTTTCAGACGAATACAATCATATTAAATAATGTCCAGGCTAATCCATGCTTTATAATGGGAGTGGATGGTGGCCCAAATTCTAAAGACAGAAAAAATGCACCCATCCATTATAAAATAAGTCCACACGGCTCCGGGATTTGCTGGGATGTAATACACTTGTGGAAAAATTATATAAACGCGCGCTGTGCAGTCAACATTTTCGCTCCGAGGATTACAAGGCAGAGAAGAGTGGAAGTACATGACGACTTCTGAAATCGTCAGCTGTAGGTTTTGAAGCTGGTATGCTGGTTAACCAGCATATGCTGTTTTTTTCAACAGAGTATTCAACAAATACTGTAATATGATTGCTATATAAAGTTTTTAAGTAATCACTCATGTAACTGTTGTAAAGTTTTTTTAAAATTATTATTATTTTTAATCTCTACATGCAATTTAACATTTAAAACTAGCACAACTTAGTATGCCACCAACCTGACTGTAAAACAAATGCAATCCTCCAACATTTTTCTTTACAAATCCTAGTTTTGTACTTTTAATTCGTGACCGGTATTTTGTTTTGCTCTCTCCTCTGCGCTTCCTTGTTCGTCACCGGAGCTCACACTGCGCCTGCGTTCTACGTCATAAGCTGGGACACCACTCTCTCGTGAACACGCGTATGACGGTTAGCGGAAGCTCGAGATTACAGTTTATAAAGTTTTAAATATGGATATTTGTCTTACACAAATGCATTGCTTTGCTTCAGAAGGCTTTTATTAACCCCCTGGAGCCGTGTGGACTTCTTTTATAATGGATGGGTGCAATTCTTTGGACTTCAAATTTTGGGCCACCATCCACTCCCATTATAAAGGATGGATTACCCTGGACATTATTTAATATAACTCTGAATGTATTCATCTGAAAGAGGAATGTCATATACACCTAGGTTGGCTTGAGGGTAAGTAAATCATGGGGTAATTTTCATTTTTGGGTGAACTATCCCTTTACACAGTAAAAAATGGGGTGTTAATATTTCAGAGTAAAGTTATTTTAACCCAGATAGAGTATTTTCAACATTTTGGGGAGTAAAGTTGCTCTATCAGTGGAGTTAAAAGTGAGTGTAAAAATCTGCAGAAACGCAGTGACAATTTCAACTCTACAACAGTAATGAATACCCGCCACTCTGCTGTGCTTGTCAAACGTTTGGCACGAATTTCGGTGGAGGAAGATTGCGAAGGAGCAACGCTAGGTCACTGATATTGCTAGGTAAGTAACATCCTGTGTTGTCCACACCAAAACGGTATTTTTTAACTTTACATAATTTTAAAAGTGTGCTGATATTAGTTGAGGTCATATTACAAGTTATAGCAATCCGTATCGGTAACTGTGTTTCTTTATGTGTTGCAATATTTTCACGAATGAAGTTGGTCAGAATGATTTATGTGTAAAATAACGTTAACTCGGTCACTATAACAACAAAAGATTTAATACAGTTAATAGCTATTCTTAGCTAACATATTTTTTAGCTTCTCAGGCAACGTTAATCTAGGTTTTTTATATATACTGGTAATGTTAGCATGCATCTGATAGTTAATGTTGGTCTTATAAAACGATAACTTAGATCACTGATTGCATGACGTGTTTGTTTAACATGGCTTAACAATTTTAACGGGTTACTGTTTGAACTAAAATAGCTAATGAGCTAGCTAACTTTGGCACAGTTATTTGGTAGCTAATTGGACACCGTGCCTCTTAACTTTAACTAGCCTAATTTGCTGCAGAAAATAGCCTAACGTTATATTCAACCAGCACAACTTTGTCTTCTTCAGCCGCTATTTGTAATTGCAGTGTAACATCTAAGTAATGCATAGTGCATGAGAGAAATGGATAGGTAACTCTTAGTTGAACCAGCCCTAAATTATGATTTTGAATATATATTTTCTTTGTTAACAGGGGCAAAATGCTGTTGCGTGTTCAATTCGGGGAAGAGCAGAAATATGTGAAGCTGTCTGAGCTGATATGCGATGCTTTCTTGAAAGAAGGTGGGTACATTAGGTTAAAGCTATAGCCTATACATCACGCAATGACAAAATAATACATAAACAAAATAATACTTTAACGAATTATGTTATGATATCTAGTTAGGTCAATAATCATTTCTGTTGTGCTTTATATTTTCAGTTACATAAAATTGGCTGCAGATACTTGTCTTTCATCATTTAGTGAATACATGAGGCAAACTTAAATATGAACTTTGATTCTTGTGAGAAGGGAATGCATGGTTTTTTATTAATTTTTTTTAAACAGCGTGTCTAAAATTCAACATACCAGAAAGCAGGCAGCCAGACATTAAGGTCTATGACCAGTCAGACACAGAAGTTGACACGGAGGTTTTTGAAGAAATAGTGAAGGAGTCACCTGGAACTCTGAGAATCATGCTGGCTGATGGAGGACTAGGTATTCATTCAGACAATTCACAAATTAGTTTGTTTAGTTTAAAGGCCGGAATGAGAACATTTATTGTCTTAAAATACCGGTAACTTTTTCTTGTAATATGTTTCTATATTTTGTACCAATTTCATAATGAACAGGTGCCTCTCAATTATCATCATGCTCGGGTACATCTGATGACACCGTCATCCTGAATTTTACGATGTGTGACCCTGTTGAAGAAGAAGCCGCTGCCGAAGGAAGCCAGCCTAAAAAGCCATGCCACATAAACTACGAGGCAAAAGCGGTAAGTGGTGGAAATTGCTAAGTCCAAGTTGCTTAAATTGTCCAAATCTGAATGTTGTTTCACCATGGGAAGTGTTCTTTAGATAACAATTTTTTCCCATCATTATTACATATGGTTTTACAATAACGGAAAGCACATTTTATTCCACCTATAGTTGATTGAAAAAATCTTAACATCAAAGCCTGGTGGTGAATGAATTATCCAAGAGTATGGAAAAACCAAATCCCTGGCAGATGCCACCAGAAGACAGATGATTAACATACTTGCTGCTGAGATGACAGAAACACATGGGTAAGCATTAAGCATATAGCTGGGCTGTAAATAAACATTGTTATTATTTTACAAATATTAATTATGTAAATTGTGTTGTGCAATGTCATTTGAGTGTGATGTTAACTTTGAATTCATATGCTAGGACATCCCCCCCCCCCAAAAGTGTCAGAGTGATGTATGCACAGGGGATAGTAGCTTTGTTTCCCTATCTAGAAGACCCATACTCACAACATGGATATGTAAGTAAATGGGTTATTGCAACATTATGCACATATTCACTCTTTGAAATGTTAATAGTACTCCTTTATAATTTATCTATAATCACTTAGGAACATTACTACGATCCAGAGAGTGGTTCAGGATACCTTGCATGGCGATTGAAGACCATACAAAGAAAAACAGCAGAGGAAAGAGGTGCCTCAGTCAGCAAATCTCCTAAAGGTATGTTTACTGATAAGTGAAGTGATTATATTGGTGACCTGTGAATTGTACAGAAATGAGATTTTAACATTTTATTTTGTCTTAAGTTGGTGGGCCAGGTCGTGTTCGTCAGCCCTTCACCTTTGACAGAGAGCCATCTGATGAGGATGTGGAAGCAGCTATTGCTGTTTTGAGACACTCTGCTGATGAAAAGACTGTCCGTGAGAAGATGAAAATGACCTTCATATATCGGCAAGCAATGGTCAACGATGAAGCCAAATCATCAGATGTCTTCTTGGTCTTCCCACGATTTCTGGACACACCAGGACTGGTATGACATCTTAATTCACAGCATCACCAAAATATCCAATGTAGCATTAGGTATCACTCATCACTTCTGTGTGTTACATTGCACATAGAACAAGATTTCAGATTTCTGTTTGGTGAGGCCACGGCCAACAAATTCTTGGAGAAGTGGCCAACCACTTCTAAAGCAAAAGTAATAAAGGAAAGCCATGGACTTGTACCCACCACAGAACTCTTGGATTTGATGCGCAATGCTGAGTCAGCTGCTGAAGTTGAGAATGGTATGAATGGAACTGTTTTACTTGTTATTGTGGGTTATGTAGGTGTGTAGTGTACATTTTCATAATGGTGCAAGTTGTCATTTTGAATGCTATGCTATGGCATAATGTTAACCAGGTTTTTATTTACTTATTTGTAGGCTGGGACAGTGACATGTCTGCCATCTTGCTGCTGATACATCTGCTACCACCATCTGCACAAGGTAGAAAGAGGCCGGGAAAGCTTTCTGCGTATCAAACTGTAGATCAGCTCATCAGATTTCAAAAGGTATGCTTAAAGGGTTAGTTCACTTATAATTTTTTTTTTTTGCTGATTATTTACTAACCCCCATGTCATCCAAGAGGTCCATGTCTTTCTTTCTTCAGTCGAAAATAAATTAAGGTTTTTGAGGAAAACATTCCAGGATTTTTCTCCATATAATGGACTTCAATGGTGACCAACGGTTTGAGGGTTCAAATGAGGGTTCAAAGTCTGTCTCAATGTAGCTTCAAAGTCTCGATATGATCCCAGCAGAGAAATAAGGTTCTTATCTAGCAAAACGATCAGTCGTTTTCAAAATAAAAATACCACAATTGCACGTGTTGTAGAATCTCAAGATGCGCCACGCATTACGTCATGACGTCGGAAAGGTCCAATTGTGGTTAAAAAGTATATTATTTTTATTTTGAAAACAGCCGATCGTTTCTCTATATAAGACCCTTATTTCTCTGCGGGGATTGTCGAGTCTTTGAAGCTACATTGAGACAGACATTTGACCCTTCATTTGAACCCTCAAACCATTGGTCACCATGGAAGTTCATTATATGGAGAAAAATCCTGGAATGTTTTCCTCAAAAACCTTAATTTATTTTCGACTGAAGAAAGAAATACATGAATCTTGGATGACATGGGGGTGAGTAAATTATCAGCAAAAACATTTTTCAAAGTGAACTAATTCTTTAACAGTTGTTTAAAATATATCTTCCATCACCTCAATCTTGTGCACAGTTGGAGGTGATCTGATCTATTGTCAGAAGTTAGTCACCAAAACAATTCTGTTGAATGTGTTTTGTTGTAGGTTGGAACCAGTGTGCAGCAGCATCTAGACAACATCACCCAAAGCAGTCAGCCCTACCTTCTCGCCCAGGGATCCACACAGAGCACCATTCACTCCTACTTCATTGTTGTTGACAAGCATGCACTTCCATGCAAGGCAACAGGTTCAGTTGGAGCTTTTGACGAACTCTTTAAAGCCCATTACGTCTTTGGTACGTCATACAGTTCTTCCCTGAGCAGCTTTTTCACTTTTGTGCAAACAACCATCTATAACATCGACATGGGGGAAACAAAGGAGACTCCTAGAGTTGCAGAGTTGCGGGCAAGAATGGTGCGTTAGTTGAGATAAAGCTATGAAGTGTTTTCTTTGCAAAAGTGACCATGGAAGTCCAAACAACCTTGTTAAGCACTTTAAGGTAATTCATGGGCTATGTACAGGCAGGACTCTTTTTCTGAAGTGTGGTCAAGAAGGATGCTCACGTTTTTTTGGTAGTTTTTCTGGTTTAAGAAAGCATCTTAATAAGTGCCATGGAAGCAGTTTAGTTGATTCTGTAGAATATGATCTTTCATATCCTCAAAGTACCGTCAATACAAGTAATGTTTCTCATGTTGAAGAGTCGACTGAATATTTAGAGGCTGAGTCACAGTTATCTTCGCCATACATTGTAAATAGTTGTTCAGCTGTAATTTCTGATCTAAAGGCAGCAGGTGTTAGTCAAAGTACACTGAATTCTGTAGTGATTTCCATGGAAGAGATTGTTCAAGATATCCATCAGCATGCTAAAGAGACAGTGATAAAGCATGTATTTAGTAATGAAAGAGAAACGGAAATGTGCAAGAAAGTTGAGGCGTGTTTTGAGGGGTTAGAGAATCCTTTCACAATTCTAAATTCGGAATACAAGCGATCAAAATTTACGACTGACAAGTGGGAAATAGTAGAACCAGTTGAATGTGTGATTGGTTCAAGATTTGACACAAGATGAAATAAAAAGACTGGAACATATGATCAGGTAGTAGTTCAAGATAAATTCATGTATATTCCAATTTTATCTACACTGCAGTCAATATTTAAAAGTCAGTATGTTGCAGAAATGTTGCAAAGCTCAGCTACCAGCAACTCTAGACTGAGAGATATTTGTGATGGATCTTTTTTTAAAAGTCACCCCCTGTTCTCAACTGAGAAGCAGACAATACAGATCCAGATGTTCTATGATGACTTTGAGGTCGCCAACCCTCTGGGTCCTAAGCGAGGTATTCATAAATTGGGTGGAGTATATTTTACTTTAAGAAACTTCTCTCCAAAATGGAATTCTTTCTTGGCTAACATACACCTGTGCGCCTTATTTCATACTCAAGATGTTAAACGGTATGGTTTTAGTGAAATTTTTGCTCCCATTGTTCGAGACATTAAAGTGTTAGAGAGTGATGGTATTGAGATTCCATTATACAATGGTTATGTTCATGGCACTGTAGTACACGTTACTGCTGATAATTTGGGTTTGCATAGTTTGTTTGGTCTGGTGGAGTCTTTCAGTGCAAGGTACTGTTGCAGGTTCTGTTTAGCGGAAAAGGAGGATTTTCAGACAGAATTCTCCGAAGATTCTTCCAAAGTAGTTTTGCGCACCAAAGATATACACACTGCTCACTGTCAAAAAATGGCTTGTAATCCATCCCTTCCATACGTTTTTGGTGTGAAAAGGTCATGCATATTAAATTCATTGGAGTATTTTCACACAACAGAGAACTTCTCAGTTGATGTGATGCATGATGTGTTAGAAGGGGTGGGCCAGTACGAATTGAAATTATTATTTCTGTATTTGAAGGAAAAACATGTTACATCAGCAGAAATAAATTCAAGAATAGAAAGTTTTGATTATGGTTTCATGGAGAGAAACAACAGGCCTGTAGCTGTTAATTTTTAGGTGAAGGATCTAATGATCTGGGACTGAATGCAGTTCAGTCCTGGTGCTTACTTCGGAATGTTCCTCTTATCTTTGGAGATTTAGTAACTTCTACTGACCAACACTGGGGCCTGCTTCTTTTACTACTTCAAATAATAAACATATTCTCGCCCATGTTATCTCAAGGTTTATGTGTATATTTAAAACATTTAATTCTGGATCACCACACACTATTTAAGAAGTTGTATCCTCAGAAAAACCTTTTACTAAAGCACCATTTTCTTATCCACTATCCCCGCTGCATCCAGAAAATTGGGCCTGTCCTTCATAGTTGGTGTATGAGGTATGAAGGCAAGAATAATTTTTTCAAAAAACAGCTTAAATCATTTAAAAATATTACCAAAACGCTGGCAAAAAAGCATCAGAATCATATGGCATATAGTTGGCGAAGT
Source organism: Mylopharyngodon piceus (assembly GCA_039654765.1). Classification (NCBI taxonomy): domain Eukaryota; kingdom Metazoa; phylum Chordata; class Actinopteri; order Cypriniformes; family Xenocyprididae; genus Mylopharyngodon; species Mylopharyngodon piceus. The sequence goes on from CM077446.1 coordinate 25,952,586, forward strand.
TCAACAACTTTTAGTCGGTTAGACATTGGTCCAGGAAAAATGGTGTCTTTAAATATGGTAAAAGGAGGTTCTGAAATTGCTATGGCAATGCAAGTGCCCAGTAGCATTCAGGTTATGAAGGTTAATTGGGCTAAACATAATGGGTTTGTTTATCGCCCAAACTTGGTTATCTGTGGTAAAGTTGAATCTGAAGTGCCCGTGTTTTATCAGATTGAGTCAGTTCTGATAATGTGTGAAAACTGTTGCTACTCACAGTGCCTTTAGGTACAGTAACTTTTCAAGAACATTTCCATGCATATGAGGTGATCAGAGCAAAGCAGGATTTTGTTTTTTTTTCATGTCGACAACCTGCATTACCCTAGGCCTTTTGACATACAAATGTCATATGGAGGGAATGACGTAACTCTCCTTGTCGTGCCATATTGCTTTCTCTGGTAAACATTTTTATGATGTTATACATGTTTCGGTCAGAGACAAGGCAATGGGTTTGCAATGTAAATTCAATGACATTGAAATGCTTTATTTTTTTACAATAAATTGTGAGTTCTGTGATCTAGTGTTATTGTGCTTGTTTTTATTTGGATAGTAGTTGATAGTTCTATAATTCAGTAACACTGCATCTTATGATTTATATATTTTTGAAAAAACTGTAGAGAAATGAAAACTAAATATTACACTTAGTGTCATTTTTTTTAAAGTAAAATTGTAGATAAATTAACTCTATACTGTGTAATTATATTACTCTTAACAGTGTGATTAAACTACAGTGTTAAATACTTTTACACATTTCATTGTTATTTTTTACACAATATTGAGTAGAATTAACTCTAAAAACTTGACACTGACCAAAGAGTAAATTTTACACTGATTTCGAGTGGGACCAAATGTTATCTGAAACAGAGTCAAATTCAACTCTTTAGGAGTTAAATTAACACTTCTGTTTTTACTGTGTAAGATCACTGTTTGGATTATATATATATATATATATATATATATATAACTTTAGCAGTTGATTCGAGCTTTAGGCTTTAAAATCACAGAAAACCAATACAATTTCTCAATCTGCTGAGAGCATGAGATAAAAATACATGTTCATATAATCCCACCAATCACCAGTAAAGCACTATGAATGTCTTCTCATTTGGTCTCAATGTCCTTCCACCCAAATCCACTTCCTTGTGGAATTTGGTCAAGGACAGAACTGTGAACTATATGAGTCAATTACAGCAATACAAACCCTGTTTACCCTCTCCACCTTCCATTTATAAATTATATGACCTTATCTGAATTATCTGACAAACCAATGCCCTCATTAGCTGCATACTGAAGAGTCTGGAGATTAAATTATTTAAAAGTGTGGTATGTGTAATTAGCCTGCTCATCTCCTCAATGTCTGAGACCAATTAATGGGACCACCATTGTAAAGAAGCAATAGCCTGATAAAACCTCAATTAGTGGAGTTTACTAAGGGAAACAGTACTGTTACTATTGCTCAAATTCACTGTTACAAACTCATAACCCTTAGTAGTAGTATTAAACTTCAATGTGTATTTGTAAGAGAGGTGTGCAATTACTTTTCTAAGCAATAAGATTGATTGATTGATGATTAAACAGCTTTATGAATTCAGTCACACTTTAGATTAGGGTCCAATTCTCATTATTAACTATTAACTATGACTTTGACTCAATAAACTCCTAATAACTGCTTATTAATAGTTTGCAAGGTAGTTGTTAAGTTTAGGTATTGGGTAGGATTAAGAAAGAAAAAACAAAAATTAGATCTTTTTAACATCTCAAATGTTTCTCCTAGACAGAACACTGTAACACTCCCACAATGGTCTTCTTTAAAGTTTTAGAAGAGATCTCAACAACAATACTTTAACGAAGTCCATTGAAGGTGAGTTAAAATTGAGAACCCATTAGCAGTTTTATTACAAAAGTGTCAAACAAATACAAAATAAACAAAATCAGATGATGACTTGAACAAAACCATGAACAGGAACTCACCAACAGCAGGTCACACCAACAAAGCTGTAGACTATATACACACACAAGGACTGATTACATAACCTGAAAGCAATCAAACAATGAACCAATCAGAACAAAACGGATGACGCAAAATAAGCACATGACAAGATCACATAAGGGGCAAGGGAATCACATGGTGTGACAGGAAACAAGACTATGAGCAACTTCAAAATAAAAGATGTGAAAACAAGAATGTAAAACGAGCAGCTCCAAATGCCCACCCAAAACGCAAAACACACAAAATGTCCAGGAGGGTGGTGGAGCAGAGGAGATCCAGAGTGAGGGATGGAGGACCAGGCCTGCGAAGAGGAAGAAGTTCTCGATCATGGAGCAGAGGCGGGCTTGGACCATGGAACAGATGCCTTTGATACCGGACTTCTGCAGTGCATCCGCATATGCCATAACAAATTAATAAATTACTGTAACTGTAACATTTTTATATCGTAAATGATTATATAATTTATATTGTTTTATATCGTAAATGCAAACATCTATGCTGGAGTCTTACGTCTTTAAGTAAAGACTTGTGATCTATTTAGTTTTCAGTCAGCTAGCCCCTGTTACATCCACGCCTTCCTGGACTCCGTTTCCCAGCATCCTCCTGTGCTCCACACCTGTCTGCACTTCCCTCATCAGTCTTCCCGCCATGTTCCCCAGATTCCCAGCACCTGTTGTTCCTCGTCAGCACTCCCTTTAAGTTGGACACTCTCCTTGCACTCCTTGTCGGTTCTTGATGTTGATGTTGTTGATGTTGTTGTTTAATGTGTGTATGCTGTCTCCGTGTTCCTGGATTGCTTATTAAAGCCCATACCTTTGTGGATCTCTGTATTCGCCTCATCCCTGCAGCACCACACGTAACAGAAGAACCGACCAAAACCATCTGGAGATCCACAACCAAAAGATGGGCTTATTCCTGGTTCCCGTGCCTCCCGTGCCTCCCAAACCAGCCACAGCGGGGGATCGTCTCATTGGGCTCCTGCAGGACGGACGTTCACTGGAGAGGTATGTGGAGGAGTTTGTTGAGTTGGCTTTTTTGACGAATTGGTCAGATGCCTGTTTAAAAGCCCTTTTTCTGGAGGGGCTGGACGAGAGCATAATCCGGTCTGATGAACCTGACAATTCTGTTTCCTTAAACGATACTATTAATCTGATTTTGTATTTGAATGGTTCCGAGTTCATTGTCGAAGAGGTTCAAAGTGATAAGTGCATATCTCGTCCAGCTCCCCCAGAAACACGGGCGGCCTGGCCAGTTCGTCAATCTCCGGCTTCCTCCACATGCCCCTCCAGTGAGCTTTTCCCCAGTGTCCTGCCGGACCCGCAACCCCGTATGGCCAGTGAAAAGTCCTCCGCTGGGCCCAGACGGCCCAAGAGGAAAAAGAAGAGGGCCACCAAGCAGCCAGAGTTTCCTGAGTTCTCTGCCTCCGTGCAGCCCAAGTTCCCTGAGTTCTCTGCCTCCGTGCAGCCCAAGTTCCCTGAGTTCTCTGCCTCCGTGCAGCCCAAGTTCCCTGAGTTCTCTGCCTCCGAGCAGCCCAAGTTCCCTGAGTTTTCTGCCTCCGAGCAGCCCAAGTTCCCTGAGTTTTCTGCCTCCGAGCAGCCCAAGTTCCCTGAGTTTTCTGCCTCCGAGCAGCCCAAGTTCCCTGAGTTTTCTGCCCCCGTGCAGCCCAAGTTCCCTGAGTTTTCTGCCCCCGTGCAGCCCAAGTTCCCTGAGTTTTCTGCCCCCGTGCAGCCCAAGTTCCCTGAGTTTTCTGCCTCCGAGCAGCCCAAGTTCCCTGAGTTTTCTGCCTCCGTGCAGCCCAAGTTCCCTGAGTTTTCTGCCCCCGTGCAGTCCAAGTTCCCTGAGTTTTCTGCCTCCGAGCAGCCCAAGTTCCCTGAGTTTTCTGCCTCCGAGCAGCCCAAGTTCCCTGAGTTTTCTGCCGCCGAGCAGCCCAAGTTCCCTGAGTTTTCTGCCGCCGAGCAGCCCAAGTTCCCTGAGTTTTCTGCCGCCGAGCAGCCCAAGTTCCCTGAGTTTTCTGCCGCCGAGCAGACCAAGTTCCCTGAGTTTTCTGCCGCCGAGCAGACCAAGTTCCCTGAGTTTGCCGCCGCCGCTCCCAGCCGCCGCCGAGCCAGCCGCTCCAGCTCCAGCCGCCGCCGAGCCAGCCGCTCCAGCCGCCGCCGAGCCAGCCGCTCCAGCCGCCGCCGAGCCAGCCGCTCCAGCCGCCGCCGAGCCAGCCGCTCCAGCCGCCGCCGAGCCAGCCGCTCCAGCCGCCGCCGAGCCAGCCGCTCCAGCTCCAGCCGCCGCCGAGCCAGCCGCTCCAGCTCCAGCCGCAGCCGGGCCAGCCGCTCCAGCTCCAGCCGCCGCCGAGCCAGCCGCTCCAGCTCCAGCCGCCGCCGAGCCAGCCGCTCCAGCTCCAGCCGCCGCCGAGCCAGCCGCTCCAGCTCCAGCCGCCGCCGAGCCAGCCGCTCCAGCTCCAGCCGCCGCCGAGCCAGCCGCTCCAGCTCCAGCCTGCCACGAGCCAGCCGCTCCAGCTCCAGCTCCAGCCTGCCACGAGCCAGCCGCTCCAGCTCCAGCTCCAGCCTGCCACGAGCCAGCCGCTCCAGCTCCAGCTCCAGCCTGCCACGAGCCAGCCGCTCCAGCTCCAGCTCCAGCCTGCCACGAGCCAGCCGCTCCAGCTCCAGCTCCAGCCTGCCACGAGCCAGCCGCTCCAGCTCCAGCTCCAGCCTGCCACGAGCCAGCCGCTCCAGCTCCAGCTCCAGCCTGCCACGAGCCAGCCGCTCCAGCTCCAGCTCCAGCCTGCCACGAGCCAGCCGCTCCAGCTCCAGCTCCAGCCTGCCACGAGCCCGCTCCAGCTCCAGCTCCAGCCTGCCACGAGCCCACTCCAGTAGCCCACGAGACCTTCAAGCCCCTGAGTCTCCCCAAGAATTTTTTGGGGGGGGGAAGGGTACCCGTGGGTGGGAAAGATGGGGGTGGGCTCGGAGACCCGCCATGGCTGCCCACAGCTCCAGACCCGCCATGGCCGCCCAAGGCTCCTGACCCGCCATGGCCGCCCAAGGCTCCTGACCCGCCATGGCCGCCCAAGGCTCCTGACCCTCCATGGCCGCCCACGGCTCCTGACCCGCCATGGTTACCCACGACTCCTGACCCGCCGTGACGGCCCGAGGTCCTGGGACCGCCCTGGGGACCTCTGCACCCGTCTGCACCCCCCGCACCTGCCTGTAGGTCTCCAGGGCGCCCACCCCCCCTCCCCAGTTGTTACATCTGAGGCGTGAGGACACGCCTCCCGGGGAGGGGGAGGTAATGTTACATCCACGCCTTCCTGGACTCCGTTTCCCAGCATCCTCCTGTGCTCCACACCTGTCTGCACTTCCCTCATCAGTCTTCCCGCCATGTTCCCCAGATTCCCAGCACCTGTTGTTCCTCGTCAGCACTCCCTTTAAGTTGGACACTCTCCTTGCACTCCTGGTCGGTTCTTGATGTTGATGTTGTTGTTTCATGTGTGTATGCTGTCTCCGTGTTCCTGGATTGCTTATTAAAGCCCATACCTTTGTGGATCTCTGTATTCGCCTCATCCCTGCAGCACCACACGTAACAGCCCCATGCTGGTGAAATGGTGGGGTTGTGTGACATTGTTCTATGGGACGTGTTAAGGCCGTGTTTTAGGGTAGTATTGCGAGGCTACTGGCACGACAGTGGAAAGGCAGCCTGATTTAGCCTGAACAATAAGGTTCATTAGTTAACATTAGTTAACTACATTAGTTAACATGAATTAATAATGAACTGCACTTATACAGCATTTATTAATCTTTGTTAATGTTAATTTCAACATTTACTAATACATTATTAAAATCTTGTTAACATTAGTTAATGCACTGTGAACTAACATGAACAAACAATGGACAGCTGTATTTCCATTAACTAATGCTAAAGAAGATTAGTAAATACAGTAACAAATGTATTGCTCATGGTTAGTTCATGTTAGTTAATACATTAACTAATGTTTAACTAATGAACCTTATTGTAAAGTGTTACCAAAAAGGACAAAAAACAAAAAACTGAATTACCTAAATAACATTTCCAAAAATCCACACATGGCATTCCTGTTCTACAGAAAAAATAAAATCATACCAGTTTGGAACAGCAAGAAGGTGAACAGCTTATTAACAGCTTATTTTTTAACGATCTGTCAATGAAATGAATGTGTCCTCAGAGATTTCTATTGTCTCGCTCTAATCCTGAGTCCCAATTCATGCTGTTTAATTCTCAAACAGCTGCGTTCAATGCTGTGCACATATCCATCATACTATACTTATGCTTTAAAGTGGATGGTTTCCTCACACACAGCCTGATTCATCTCTACTAAGGATCATCTAGGTCAAGACTGGGAAGAAGACATAAGGAACAACAGAAAAGACTGACACTGATGAATGGCAGTTAGAGGAGAGATGTTTGATGTGTGATCAAACTTGACATCCAAGCGGGATCTGAGCATTGTTGCACTCTGGGCAAAAGTCAGTTATCTATTCCTGTCAAGCGCCACCTCAGCAGATGACTGTCTTACTGTGGAGTCAAATGCCTGCTCTCTGCTTTCAATGTGTTGGTGTTCTGCCAGGCCAGTGTTTGTTGTGCTCTTTTTTTTTTTTTTCTCTGTGAATCTGCTGCTCTAATGCCATAGGCCAACATCAGAGCACATGAATACATCACCAGATCACCAGAGAAAAAGCTGTTTGAAAACAATAATGAAGTCAACATGAAGCACTTTGCAATTTGCTAACTATTTTACTTCTGTAATATTATGTAATTTGGAGTGAAACGAATAGGCCTAGGTGATGTCAGTCAATCATTTGATGAACTGATGATTGTTCACAATTAGACCAGAAACATATAGCCTATATTAAAATGGTCATGACATTTGGACTCAAAATTTTCCTTGATATTTTGACAGATTAGATTTCACCCTACTATAAAAAACATACTGCAAGTTTAGGAATTCAAAACCCACTCCCTCAGTGCAAAAAAAAAGGGAAAAAAATTCACATCTGAATGTCACACAATTTGTGACATTCAGCTTTCAATGAATGCCTGGACTGAGCTACATGGTTGTTGCGGTAGCACTTTATTTTACAGTCCTGTTTCACATGTACATACCATATACTTATTGTAATAATTACAATAACTAGGTACTAGTCCTGAACCTACCCCTAAACCTAATAATAACCCATGTAGTTACCTTGTATTATCCAGTACTTTCTTGGTAAGTACACTGTAAGTACATTGAAAGTGCACATACTATAAAATAAAGTGCAACCATTGTTGCTATAACTCTTAGAAAGAAACTGTTGCCGTTTATCAGAACTGCTGTTTCAGAAGTGTTGATGCCAAGCATTTAAAGCCATTTTCCTAAGTCACAAAGCACTAGTACAGAGGTCTTCAATGCTACTCCTGGAGACCCACTGTCCTGTAAAGTTTGCAGCCTGCTTCAGCACACCTGCCTATGTATTTTAAGTAATCCTGAAGAGCTTGATTAGCTGCTTCAGGTGTGTTTGATTAGGGTTAAAGCTAAAGTCTGTAGAACAGTGGAGGTGCATTCCATTCGACCGTAAGTGGACTGTGAAGTGGACTTCACAGTGTATTCCGCCATCTTAAGTGAGACTACAATCCGAAGGAAGTGAACATGTTCAGTTTGAAGGGCACTGTGAACGGCATATGGAATAAGGGAACACCGATACATCACTACATCTTTTGTTGAAATTTGAAAGTAAAGGAAATTACAATATTTATGTTATATCATAATCTGCATGACCCCGTCATTGCCTTTCTTTGATGACAGTGCAGGAAGTTCCAAATGAGCCATTATTGTCAGCGAAGTCCACTTCAACGGATATCTCGTGTTCAGGGAGCAGGGAGCAGTGAACACTGTGTAGGGACCCTGTCAATCGGAACTCACTTTGGGTCTCCATGGGCAGGGCTGAAGACCTCTGCACTAGCAAATATCATTCTAGTGGGAGCACTAATAATCTCTCTCATGAACCTACTCTCGCTTCCTTACTTTCTTTTCATGTGTCTGTTACCACCCAAATATCTTTGGCAATGTTCTGAACACATCCCAAATGACACACTATATACTATGCACTTATACTCTACTTATGCACTATGTACGCAACTGTGAAGTGTATGTTGTCATTCAACATTGGAGTCTGTTTGCCCCTCCCCCTCCGCTACATAATTAAAGCTGGGACAGTTGAGTGGATGAAGTGTTCAACATTATTAGTCTTATGATGGATGAAGAGCAGAAACAGCATATGGACCAATGAGAAGTCCTGTACTTCCTGGGCTTGGTATTAGGGGGCTTCTTCTTGCCCTCTAAGAGGTGTCTGGCTGTTATCCTAGCATCTTTATATGACGTAATTGGACATTTGATTAAAGTGCTAGCCCACCAAGATCCAATGAAATGTAACAAACCTTTCTCCACTGTTTTAGTCAGAGAGAGGCCCGCCACAAAACTGAGCACTGGAACGTGCTGTTCACTACAGTTGTACACCTTTTGATCTGGATTTGCTGGCTTCTGTACTAACAAGAAGAATCCTCTTCTTCTTTGTAGACTGTGTGTGTGTGTGTGTGTGTATGAAAGAGACAGAGAGGGTCAAAGTGAGATTTACTTGTCAGCTGTGCCAAAAGCCGGTTCTTGAGCTCTTCACTTTGGGCACAGGTGTCTGTTTGAGAAGCTGTTAAAGCTGCTTTGGCGAGACTTCTCTGAAACTCCAACTGACTGAAAGCAAATCGTTAGCAAATAAACAGTTAAACTGTCTTGTTAGAGCAATTCATGGATGTTAGAAATAATATAATGTTTAAACACAGCACTGACCACCGTTACTGTAATTACACATTAACTGACACCAGCACATATTAATGTTAAAATTTGTCTATATGCACAAATTAGGTTTCACGATTAAGGCATACATTATGTAGGGGCTATATGGAAAAATTACATTCTAACTCTATTAACTCCTTCCCTGCCAGCATTTTTTTTAAAAAACAGATGTCAGCCACCGGCAGCATTTTTGATAATTTTCACAAAAATTTCATGGCCCCCAGAATATTTTGTTGTGTGAATAAATGGAGATGCAATATATAAAAATAAAGAACAGAGCCACTGCTTTTAAACAAACAAACAAAAAAATTAATTCTAGTTTCATGAATTCTTTTTTTTTTTTAATCAACACTTGAATGTAGGTACGTTTCATAAAAAAGCCACATTTTGAACAAAAAACTGAGAAAGTCGCATTTTTGTCAGTCAACGTGCAAAAGCAATGCTTTTATTGCTTGTTTCTGCTGCTTCTTTGCCTGTTTTGATTCGAAGATTCTGCACTCCTTCAGAAGATCTGTAATAGCGCCCCCTACCGTATAACAGGGAAAACACGGATTGCCGGAAATTTCGGTCAATGGCTGTTGGCCGTTGGTTCAAATCCCACAAGGTTTATTCTTTCAACTATCAATACTGTTCCAGTTAGACACCACTGGTTCTAGACTAATATATTATTATGATGTAACACCTAAATCATGCACAGAGTAAAGACTGCATGCAAACTCATTGCTTGTCTTGCGTTTGTGGGGCAAACCCATATTAACATATCAACACAATCTTTTGCAATATAAGCTTTTATGAAGAAACATAAAACTATCCAGCCACTGCTTAAAAAAAAAAAAAAAAAAAAGTTTGTTGGGCTGGATTTAAGTTCCATATGCAATGACAGCCACACAAAAAGCACATTCTAGTAAGCACATTCTAGTACATTGTTCTGACTGAAGCCAGATGATTTGAACAGTTATTGTTACACTTTGGGTTCTATTATGTGTAGATTAATTACTATTTTGGATGTAAATGTGATCCCTATCCTCATGTAAATTAGACTTCATGATGATCAAATGATCAAGTTTATAGCAATTGTCAATGTCACTCGAAGTTTATAATTTATGTTCGTTATTAAAGGAAATTCTTTGTTACAAAGAAGAAGCACTGTTAGCATGAAATCACACCGCGAGCCTGTTGTATACTTACATAAATGGAATAAGCTTTGAAATAAGCTTAAGGTGGCCGTTAATCACATCCTGGTATCCTCAAATTTGTTTATCATCCTGGTGACGGAACACAGGAAGCCGAGTTAAAATCATAGGATGCAAATGTAACATTAATTCAGATTTCTATTTTATAGAAAATATTTAATTGCCAATTGTATTATCAGCATATCATTTGAGTAAACATTTTTTTTCTGTTTCCAACTTCCAAGAGGCTGTTAGAGTGACATTTAAGGATTGCTTAGACACAGAGCATCAATTTACTGCCTGCCTTCATGAGCACAGGATGATAAATTACCCAGTGAAAACCTCTGATCCCTTGTTAGCTTTGGGGTTAGAAAGACTGTCTGCAACTAAAAGATGGGAAAAGTCTCATAGAAGAAGCATTTTGACAGAGGTAAGACTTAAGGACCTTGAATAAATTTATATGATAATAGTTTAGTAAAAAGAGTGTGCAAACAGCAGACAATATAATCCTAATGAAAAAAAATGAAAATATATGGACTAGTTAAATCATGGTAAAATATGCATTGAAACGATATGCTGCCATGTTTATCATATATCGAGTTGTTGTGAATGATTAATGCACTATATCTGAAATCGTATACTTCAGTTTGGTGTTTTTATGGTGAGTTTATACACCATGTCCTTCAGTTGACCTGAACTGTGACATTAGGTAATTTGTTATGAGGCTTGACACATTTGCCTTGAAACCCTTTTAGAAAATGAATGAATGAAAATCATTGAGAAGACTGAATGTCACATGACACCTCAGCCCACAACTGAGCGAGTATGACTAGCACGACTGCCGATGCAAAATTGTGGAGTTCATGTTGACATTTCTGATTTTTGGTTGCAGACTATATAGGCAAAGAGGAGATACAAGTGAGATTTATGTGGTGTTTTTCTCAATTACTTTGTCTTCGGTGATTGAGTTAAATAGAAAGTCAAACTGCATACAGACATGTGCTTTAATGTTTGAGTGGTTACACTTGGGCATTGGCCCCAAAACAGCTGATTGTCTGTTCAATCGATATAACTATTGAACAACTGACCTGTGACACAGAGCTTGTTTACTGCCACTGTTCATGTGTGCTCTTTTCCAGTCACAATGTCATTCTCTGTTTTCCTCAGGACACTCTTCACGAGGCTTTCAGAGAATTTGATCTATCTTGAAGGCACCAGCTTTCCTTTTCTACTATTTATATGTAATGATAAACAAGCTGGAAATCACTGTTAAAGTCAGATTGAGATCTTTTTGTTATTGGATTTAATCAGTTACCACTAAATGAATTCGGTTAAGATTGTTGATTAGGTATATGTCTACATTGGCTTGCCTTCGCATCATGGTTAATCAAATCTTTCTTGTATAATACTACAATATTAACAGCTTTATAATGTCTAAAAAAACATGGTTCTAATAGGGAGGAAATTAAATGAGTGAAACAGACCTATAGGAATATTGATTCTTGTGGTTTAAGACATCGGCGTACACATGGATACAGGATATATTATCAGAGCGGATGGACAAATAACGTTTATAATTATTATTATTGTTATATTGTATGCATTAGGGTTCTTCTTCTTGTTCTTCATCTTCCATTCTTGAAGTCTTTGACAGTACATAGAACCGTATGGTAAAAAGTTGTGAAATTTGAACACAGATAGAGGACAGTCTGAACATTAACCACAATTTTGGAGTCTCAACCTCAATCCCTTCTAGTGCAACCAACTGTCCAAAGCTGCACACACATTTATGCTAACAACTTTTGAACTGTAAGGGCTAGAAACTTTCTTTTTTCCTCTGATTACTTGAATCAAGAAAATTCGATTGCACTCTATGATATCATTTAATGTAATGAAAATAAGAAAAGAAAAACTCCTCCTAGACCATTGCTCCGATTTTCACGACATTTGAACCAGATCATCTTCTGACTATACCGACAAAAAAACAAAACAAAAAACAAACAAACAAACAAACAATTAAACAAACAAACAAAACATGGAATTCTAGTTGACTAGTCAAACTGTTCTTAAAGGGGGGGGGGGGGGGATTTCTCACAGATTTCGACAGTTTTTTTCGAGCATGGCCCTTTATTATGTAATAAAGGGCGGAATACCTTGTATGGGCACTTCTCCCGGAAGAGCGTGTGCACACATTAACCAGAGCGAGAGCATCAACGCGCTTCATTTGGGTTACGGAAGTCATCAGCTCTGCACAGGACTTGCCCGAGAAAGAATTGTCACTTTGTTTTTAGACTACGAAATCAACAATGTCACCAAAGATGTGTGTTTTTGGTTGTGAGGGAAAGATAACCTTGCTTCCCAAAGAACCCAGCGTTAAGTGGAGCTGAGAGATTTGTGCTCACGCATTACATTGATGCGCTCTCAATATTTGTCATTAAAATAACCATAGAAATCGCCTTAAATTAACTATCAAAATAAGGATAAAGTTGTGTCTGATAGTTGCAATCAATTTTTTATTGGTTAAAATGAATGGAGAATATCTCGTTTTTTTCCGTGGCTGCTCGAGCCCTCAGGATCGGTGCTAATGGTTTTATAAACAAGGCCCAGTTCCACGCTGGATTTACAGATCGTTTGAAACTGAAAGATGGAGCGGTCACAGTGATAATGATTCCGGTCATGAGTCAGAACTGCAGGTGGTGAGTAAAACTGCATCAAATGTCTGTTTTGTTGGCAATAGGCACCTAAGTGCATATAATGTAAACAACACGAACGTAGTGAATTCATAAATTCATTATTCATCATTCACTATACGCTATATTTATTATAGTGATTCAAAAGTTATCCAGGGATAATGCGATGGTGTATCGTGTGTGTTTAAATACATTTGTTTAGCAGACCATCGATAGCTTGCAGACGATCGCTACACAAAAGCTGCGCGTGCTCGTCACTCTTTAGCTTCGCCCACGGCACGCCTCCAGGAGCTCAGCTGTTTTCGAAAAGACTCGGTATAGAGCACATTTTTCTTTTATAAATCTGATAAAACTAAAGACTCTTTGGAGATATGCAGGATGCTATACTACTCTATAGGTACTCAATATTAACATGAGATTGGCAGAAACTGTGTGTGTTATGTATCCTTTAAATAACTGAATAACAAAACTGGTCTCTTTAGATTCAGTGCAGCATGCAAATGATACCCAATTGGCCATTCTGGGCGTCGACCATTTTGAATTTTGTCGAAAAATGCTATATTTTGTGAACGCGTTTGCGTATCATTACAAAACTCAGTAAGTGTTAAAAATAAGTTTCAAAAAAATGCTAATAGCTTTTGATTCATTTTGCCTATTGTAATTAAGCTGGTCTTAATACATTCCGAACTTCCTGTCCGCCATTTTCACCAAATTTGGGTCAAATCATCTTCAGACCATGCTGGCAAAAGTTATGGATTTCGTGTTGATAGCCTATTTTCGTATACCACATTAACGAATTTGGTGGCATAATGTCAAACTGCATCTGAGGCTGTATCTTTGGAAAGATTTAACATATTGATACCAAACTTTATGTGAGTAATTGTCACCCAGAACTGGGGCACGTTCAAGCTCAAACTGGTGCGCAACGTTTTGCTACGGTTTCCAGGTTGAACGACATGTTTCCTGGAAACAGTGTGCAAAGGTTTGCAAAAGGTTTGAGATACGTTTTCTCTTGTTTGGTGGGTGTGTCAAAAATGTTAGCCCAATCAGAAGCAACATGTATATAAACCAAGCGGTATTAAAGAGACAGCTCGCACGATGGGTCCATGTAAAGTGACTACTGTAACATAAAAATACTATACATATTTATATATTTTGCTATTGTATTTTGGAGTGACACTTTCATAAACTTTTCTATACTCCTCTGATTATATAATGGTAAATATTACAATATCATACCACAACAACAGTGATCAGCAATAATGATAAGCCTAATACTCACAATAAAAATAATAAGGTCATATCTCATAATACAGTGTCAGAGGTAAGAAGTGGATTATCCTTCACTGGAAATGTTTGTCTTTTCATCCTGAAATGTGAGGCAAATGTTGGATCACAATAATTAGGAACCACAGTTTCCACAAATCCCTTCACTCGATTAGGATGTTCTCTTTTATTCTGGACGGCAAGGGCAGTGACTGTAACATCGAGCATATTTTGCAGTATTAAACATGTATTTATACCAATTTCATCAGGCTCTGAAAATTCTTCAAAAAGAACACAAAGAATGGCTTTCTCAGCTGCCATAGTTGCAACGCTTGCGTCATCAGAACAGGTTGTTCAACGCACCACTATTTCCGTTTAAAAAACGTTTTGCAACGTTTTGTCAGGGCTGAACACAGCCCTGATCACACCAGATCAGTTTGGTGTCAGCGCCAACTATTGGTCAAAAATAATAAGTAATAATGTTACATTGCAAGTGATTTTATTTATGGGCTTTCAACCATTTTGCTTAAAAACGCCTCCAAATGTCTTTACTCATTTTTGCAGTTGGTCTGATGGTTGCTGCTTTGATTTTTGGCTCCTCATTCTGCCTCTGTGGTGCTTGGCCCCTTAATCGGTGCTTGCAGCTATAATTATTATTGTTGTTGTTTTTACAACAGTTGATTCTCAAGAGGTTTGTCATTTTGAATGATCCATTCTGTATATTAACAATATTACAACTGTTCTTGTTTGTTCAACAACAAACTTTCAGCTTCACAAAAGGAGATACTTTTCTCTGTGCATGGATATGATGCTTTTTTGTTTGTTTGTTTGTTTGTTTTTTTGCATTCTCTCATTAACTTTTTTAATCAAAAAATGTACGTAGTTTAGATTTAATGAAACATAATTTTACAGTAAAATACTGTTACAATTATATGTATTTTTGTGTTACAGTGCCCCTATTATGCCTTTTTTAAGATTCCTAAAATTGTTTTTGGAGTCTTCTACAACAGGTTTACATGCATGCAAGAATCAAAAAACACTTTCGTTTTCTCATAATATACATTTAATTTCACCTCAGTTCACCAAAGATTGGTAAACGATTCGTTTGAAGCAGTTCAATGAATCAGTCTCTCTAAACCCCTCCTTTCCGTGAGCCTACACTGCTCTGATTGGTCAGATGGCACAATCCTTTGTGATTGGTATGAAGGTAAAATGATGCCATAAAGAATCGCATGTGCAAGGAAAGATTTGTGGAAGTGTACACACGATTGTAAGCGTCAAATAAATTTGCATGTGCAAGAGAAGATTTGTAAAGGTGTAAATCGCATTTCAAGCGTAAGAAAAAATGATTTGCAGCATTTTACCGTTATTCGTAAGTGCAATTCATTAATTGTGAAACTGCAGCTTTATGCTAAAGCAAAATAGGGCTAAATATGATTTGTATTCTTCTGACTTCCATTTTTCCGCGCTTACAATTTTGGCACGTTTTTTTTCGCCGAAATTCGGCCAAAAGCATTGCAAGCCTGTGAACAGTGATTTGCAAGCAAAAACAACAGTTTAAAGAACTGCAAAACGGATCTGTATGTGTAAAAAACAAACTGTTGCAAATGTCTGGTTGTGTACGTACAGCAAAAAGGTCCCGAAATAACCCGATTTGTACAGTTCCGTCTTTCTTTTAGCTGGGCTTTTTGGCACGATTTTCTCACTCACTGAGTTTTGCAAGCGTGAGGAGGAGGGCGGGTCCTTCTTCTTGTAGCCAATTAAATCAGCTTCTCGCTGACTCTCGATTTACTCTATTCTGATTGGTTCAATAAACACGCCAGATGCCAAAATATTCATCGTCAGATATTTAGTTCAGCATCGTTCTCGCTGCCGGAATGGTACTTTTAACGCACAAATACCCAAATAATAATAATAATAATAATAATAATAATAATAATAATTAGGCTGACTGACTCCCATGTGTTCATACTGAATTTCGAGCTGGTGTTAAGAAAATTTCTGTGTTCACTGTATATTTTTCCTCCTCATCCTCTTCAACAGGCCATATGATATTAGTTTGTAATCTTGATGCTACTTTAAAGTAGGTCTAGTATGGCCTAGAAAATGTGTATGGTTTCTAGTAAAATTTGGTTCAATAATAATTAAATCAACAATAATATTTTTTTTTCTTTGACATGTTATTTAAGGGGATTTTACAAAATATTACTAAAATATTGACTAAATGTTTATCTATAAATTATTCATCATTTATCATCTGTAACACCATCGTGTAGCCACTAGATGGCTGTACAGCCCTATAAACATACATGGCTGTGTGTTGCTGGAAACATAAGATTCCATATAATTAATATTTATTAGTTACTTGCATTTAGATATATATTTAGACATTATTAAAGACTACTTTTGTCAAAGTTTAGTTGTTTTATGTTTATTTGAAGTGTTTTTCATTAGTCAAATCTGGACACAAAGAAAACAGTTTCTAATACTAGTACTGTAGCTACATTACAGCTTGATCAGTCGTATATGAAAGTAATCAGAATCAATATTGACTCAGTCAGACCAGGGCAATATTTCAAAATACATAATTGAGTGTTAAATACCATGAACAGAGGCGTGGTCTGAAAACTCTGCATCAGAAATCAGTCAGCGATTGACAAATTTATATTTAAGTAGCTTTATTGACATAGTAAAAAGGCTTTACATTGCCAAAGCATCAAGTGTTGAGCATTATTGAACCGATCAGAAGAGAGTAAATCGAGAGTCAGCGTGAAGCTGATTTGATTGGCTACAAGAAGAAGGACCCGCCCTCCTCCTCACCGCTTGCAAAACTCAGTGAGTGAGAGAATCGTGCCAAAACTGTAAGCGCAGCTAAAAGAAAGACGGAACTGTACAATTTGGGTTATTTCGGGACCTTTTGCCGTACGTACACAACAAGTAATTTAGACATTTGCAACAGTTTGTTTTTTACACATACAGATCCGTTTTGCAGTTCTTTAAACTGTTGTTTTCGCTTGCAAATCACTGTTCACAGGCTTGCAATGCTTTTGGCCGAATTTCGGCGAAAAAAACATGCCAAAAGTGTAAGCGCGGAAAAATGGAAGTCAGAAGAATACAGATCATATTTATTTTGCTTTAGCATAAAGCTACAGTTTCACAATTCATGAACTGCGCTTACGAATAACACTAAAATGCTGCAAATCATTTTTTTTTCGTACGCTTGAAATGCGATACACCTTTACAAATCTTCTCTTGCGCATGCAAATTTAATTTACGCTTGTGTACACTTCCACAAATATTACTTTGCGCATGCGATTCTTTATGGCATCATTTTACCTTCATAGATTGGTCTACTGTGCGCACCGCGCGCCCATTGCCATAACTGAATGACAGCTATTAGTTTGCAAGACATTGTATACAGTGTATGGACAGAAAAGATAGCATCGATTTTATTGTATCAATTTGAGCCCGAGTCCGACGATGAAACGTCTGAAGTAGTCGATCAACCAGAAAGTGATTCGCAATCACGACTGGAGTACGTTTCTATATGGTAAATGTCACCTTAGTTATTTATTTATAAGACGTGATAGCAGCGTCACTGTTATACTTTATGTGGGAATTGTATCAGAATGCCAAGCGAAGTTGAAAACCTCTAACATAAGATAAACATTTAGGCCAGATGTGTACATACTTTTTCGTCATAACATTAACAAAGAAAAATGGCTATATCATTGTTTGACACTACAATGGGTGTTTACTGTTTACAGAGAGAATACTTCAACTAGTTAGCACGGACTAGCATCTTAACATCCTGTTACAATACAGATAGAGCTCCACTCTACTGTAATAATAAAAACGCAGAGGGAAAAAAAATAGTTTTCTATGTTGTAAACTCCCACGTTAGCCGAGCACAAACGTGAATAGCTGATAATGCATTACACTTTGTAACAAAAGTCGTGCTCCATCCTTGATCATTACTCCAAGTAATAAGACAGACAAGCTGCATTAATCAACACATTTTTGAACAATATTGAGAAACGTGAGTTAGCCGGTTAGCAGGACAGACGAGGGTGTACGTTACACAACAAAACATACAAAACTATGAATCTTGAACGATCGCTAGAAAGTATAAACATTAATTATTAATCATACTTACAGGTTGAGATTCAGAGGAGCAAGCTGGTCCAAATAAACTGGGCATTGATCCATATTTTAAGACCAAATGCTTTGTGAATCCTGCGTTAAACTCCCCGAGGTTTGAGAAGCAGTCGTCCGTAAAATGATAGAAACACAACAAAAGATTGTACTGCTGTGGTATTGTTGAAAAAATAAATTTTCTCTGGCGTCTGCGCGCGCAATAAGTGGGCGGGCAATATGCTAATGATTCGTTGTGACATCACAACAAAACGGCTTGGGATTCGTTTTACAAATGACTCGTTTAATTGACTCAGAGTCGACTCTTACTTTTGAGAGACAATAACTTTATATGCGGTGCACTTTCAGATTTAAAACTTTGCAGGATGTTTTCATTCACTTAGAGCTATGTAACACACTACATGAAAGGTAATTTTCAAAAATCCATAATAGGGGCACTTTAAATATAACATTTAAAATGAAATAAAGGAAATTCATACTGTCATTTCTGAAACATTTAAAATTGCATATGTTTTTATATAATACACTTTTAAGACACCTAGTCAATTAAAGGGTTAGTTCACCCAAAAATGAAAATAATGTCATTTATTACTCACCCTCATGTCGTTCTACACCCGTAAGACCTTCGTTCATCTTCGGAACACAAATTAAGATATTTTGATTAAATCCGATGGCTCAGTGAGGCCTGCATAGCCAGCAATGACACTTCCTCTCTCAAGATCCATAAAGGTACTAAAAACATATTTAAAACAGTTCATGTGAGTTCAGTGGTTCTGCCTTAATATTTTAAAGCGATGAGAATACTTTTTGTGTGCCAAAAAAACAAAATAACGATTTTTCAACAATGTAGTGATGGGCGATTTCAAAACACTGCTTCGGAGCTTTACGAATCGAATCAGTGACTTGGATTTCCTATCAAACGGCTGAAATCACGTGACTTTGGCGCTCCGAGTCACTGATTCGATTCTTAAAGCTCCGAAGCAGTGTTTTGAAATTGCCCATCACTATATTGTTGAAAAGTCATTATTTTGTTTTTTTTGGCGCACAAAAAGTATTCTCGTCGCTTTATAATATTAACATAGAACCACTGAACTCACATGAACTGTACAATTGAACAATTGTTTCCTGAAGCAATTTACATTGTATTTACAGTGCTTTTAATTATTAATATTTTAGTTGTCTTGTGTTTCATGGACACTTCTCTCTTTCTTTTAATTTTTTTCAGACACCTATGAAAAGTTGCTCTTTGTCTTGTGCCTACTTTATCTCTTCTCATTATGTATCAACAAAATTTTGTCTCTCTTTAGAAGTCAGATCAAACTTGAACACAAAAACACATCTATTTCCTTTCGTAATCTGAGCTGATAATTTCCATAATCGTCTCACAGACACACGCCTCATGTATCACATCTTCAGTCGTGCCATCACACATATTCATATTCAAAACTCACCCTGACGACAGGGAAATAATCCGTCACTGACATCAGGGGTTCCCTACTTTTTTCTTTGCTCGGAAGGGCTTACCAGCTTCTAAGCCACAGTGAAGTTTAATTAGTGGAGCTAGATATCTACACTTAATTAACTTCAGCAGGAAACATTCGCTCAGCTCCAGACCTGAGCTCTGTCTTTATAATGAGCCCATCTGTTAAAAAAATACATAATGATTAAACATCAAAACTAAGCCAGAATTCCGCCGAAACTGAAATCAAGATAAGCTATCATCAGAGAGAAGGTAGAGAAGAAAGACCTGACTGTTAAACAGAAACTTTCTAAATGGGTTTTGTGACCGCTAAACAAGTTTTGGCCATATCAAGGTTATTGGAGAATAACAAAAACTTTTTGTTTAGTAGCAAGAGCAATAATAAGATTCATGTAATGTACATCAAGGGAAAATAAAGCAGGGTGTTATGAATTAAATGAAGCTGATGCATGATTGTTGTTCCTCAGAGTAATTTTATTGCTTTTGCTTTTTTACATTACATACAAATAGTGTTAGTACTACTTGTTGCTCATAATGAAGTTTTAATACACTCAAAATAACCTTCTCTCTGCCTGTAATCCATTTTTCAATATGCAAATGGTATTTGATTGTGCCCGAATGTGATATCACTGTTTCCTTCCCCCAAACATTTCTGTGTGAAAGTACCTTTGCATAAGCTCTACTTCTTTCTAATGCATTCTGTGACATTCACATGAACATAACTGTCGCTTGACTGTGCATTTGAAAGTGACATGAACAGAACACAGCAGTTCATCTAGTCTAGTGTATCTCTGTGATTTGGTGTTTTTCAGGCATTCTTTAGCTGGCATTACTTGTGTAATTTGTAGGGATGTAACGATATTATTAACAATATTGTCTCGATATTATCGTGGTCACATGACTGTATGAAACGATACGTCTTCTGGGCAGTGGCGTAGTGCAAACTGCGTTGGCCCCCCTGCAAGAGTGGAGGCTGGGCCCCTCACCGCATAATCAAATTAGTGGGATTCATGCACCCTTTTTTTTCAAAATCATGTACCAGTGCTGTGGCATTTACTGCAGTCTATATTTAATGCATTTCATTTATTTTATTTATAAAGAATTTTTCAGGTTCTTAAAAAATACCAACAATAAAACAATCTTATAATAATGTGTTAAAATGCAAGAGAACACAGGTATATCTGGCGTCAAAACTGTTTTCGACTATTTGCTATCGATATAACAATGAATTTGTCTATTACAAACAGGGATCGAACGTGTTCATGACAATCTTTCACATTCAAGTTACCTATAAAAAGTTACTTGATTCATTGAATCTTGAGAAGGAATGCAATAAAGCATGTTACCTTTAAAAGTACCCAAAACGCCCCTCACAATGTCTGTTATATCCATCTGATGTGCACGCTGACTCTCAATACTGAGAATGGCAAGTTCGAAAAGTCTGTCCTGGTTCATTGTGCTTCTCATGCAGGTCTTTATTAGTTTCAATTTAGAAAAAAACCTCTCGCCACTTGCCACTGTGACAGGGCACAGTGCTTCACAAGCCGTGCGCGTTTTTGAGTGAAATGACAGCTGATGCCCCAGGATGCAGCAAGGCCTTGTGCTGTGCTTTTGTGCTGTGCTTTTGATGCGGGTATTTTCCAGTAAGGTAGCTGCTTGAATAAGATCCACATCCTTCTTCTGCAGTACATATGAAACTACATTGACCCTCTCCAAAACGTTTTCCTGAATCACAAGCATCATAGCAAATTCAAATGTTTCCATTGATTTGATAAGTCCAGGGCTCTACAGTGTGAGCATTTTGCTCGCATTTGTGCCTGAAAATAACTGCGTGCGAGTGTGAAAAAATATTTAGGCGCACTGGTGCGAGTGACCAATCGATTCTCATGAATAGAACTATAATACAATCGGAACAAAAAGTACACCTCCTAAAATGCATCTACACTGAACAACAGTTATGTTTCGCACGGCAATGGGCTGCTTTTCATGCTTTCATTCAAAGACTTTGCTTCAGTCAGCAGAGCAAGTGCAAAAGACGTGCACGATGGACTACACTCCAAAGATTGTTTTCAAGGTGAAACTGGTGATATGCATTTACAAGACAGTCTCATGCTGCTGATGTTTCAGCCAAATTAACTTTGGATTATCATAAGCAAGGTCGGAAATTAACGGGGGCTTGAGGGCAAAAATGCCACCAAAAATTAATAAAAACACGCACCGTTATTATGAATACCGTGCTGCCATTTTACTTTCGCTTTTAAAGTAGCTGCAATTCGGAGGCGGCAATTACTTGAATGGTGGGTGGGTTCATTATTATTCTTAATGAAAAAACACAACAACAAAACAGTACAATGACAAACTGGCTTAAATATGCTTTTACATTTCGCTTTGCAACCAAATCTTCATCCATTGTCATTCAGAGAAGTGAGGCGAAATGGCTGAAGTGAGGTGAAATCTGACTCCTGCTGCGACTCTTGTTCAGCTCTCACTGAATTGAGCAGGCGCGTTCAGTTTTTAACTGTATATGTTCTCTAACTAAACAAAATTATTTCTATTACTATAAAAAATCAAAACGACGGTGGGGGTGGTGCCGCGGTCATGGTGGGCAAGTGATATAACCGGTGTTGCGGCTGAACACCGGTAGCACTGTCGATCTCATGAAGCCTAATATGTGTAAGTTAAATAATATCACACGAGTAGACTCCTGTTTCTCCGAGTATTTGGCATGATTGCAAATGTGACACTTACTGATTTGGTTGAAGTCCAATAAAAAAGGAGTAGAAGAGTAGAAGTAGAAGTAGAAGGATTCTACTCTTGGAGTAGAAGGCTTTGTTTTGGGCCTCCTTCAGAATGCAATAGCTTGTTGAATCACAAGTTTTGTTGGTAGATGTTTAATTAGAGTTTGCTCACTTAAAACTAGCATTGCCACAGGTTTATGCCCGTGATCATTTGAAGTAGTAGGCTGGTACTGGCCTCCTTCAGAGCATGGCAGCATATATTCTTTGTACTCCCCTTACTGTAAGGGTAAAAAGTGTTTCTTACTGAGTACATTGCCTGTTGGAATGTGTAGATTTGAGCTCAGGTTGAGTTAAGTTAGGTAACCTCACTTGATAAGTTTGGTTTTCAGATTACGCTCCCTTAGAGCTTAGACACTGCCACTGGCTGATGCCCGTGTTTTTCTGGAGTAGTAGGCCATGTTTGAGCCTCCTTCAGAGCATGTTGGCGTAGTTTGTACTCCTCTTGCTTAAAGAGTATAAGTGTTCACTGAGTACATTGCCTGTTGGAATGTGTTGAACAGATTTAAGCTCAGGTTGAGTTAAATAGTTAACCTCACTGGAGAGTTTGGTTATCATATATGGCTCCCTTAGAGCTTAGACACTGCCACGAGCTGACGCCACGTGTCTTTCTGGAGTCGTAGGCCCTCTTTTGGGCCTCCTTTAGAGCATGATGGCGTAAGTCTGTACTCCTAATGCTTAAAGAGTAAAAAGTGTTTTTACGGAGTACACTGCTTGTCGGAATGTGTTGAGATAGACTGTTATGTGGGCACTCTACAGTCTTATCTGCTAGTTTAACTCGGTTTCAGTCTGAACGAGGTCCCATGTTTGTGGGTTCTTGCTTTATCAGCAAGTCAGCTGCTTTAGGTGTGTGGCCTTCACAGGCCGCCCCTTAAGCTATCCCCACCCACTCGTGTCATCCGAAGCACAACTGCACGTATATCTAGAAGCATTTCCATTGAGACTATTGGCTCAGACAGTTAGAAGATATTTACATAAATGTTCTAATCATAAATATATATATATATTTTTTTTCAGTTATACAAGACATTTTAGTGATATCTATGAAGAAAACAGACATACAGGCTGTAGTATAGACATAATGGTCTTCACAAGTAATTGTATGAACTTCTGGATAAAGTCTCGCCCACTTCCGGTTTTATCCGAATACAGATACAAATAATTTTGAGATTGTTACAAATACAGATACAGATACAGATACAGATACAGATACAGATACAGATAGTGGCTCCGCTGCACACCCCTACAACATACACTGACATATAGACAAGATCTGACAAACACAGAACAGAACAGGGAGATTATATAAGGGAGCTAATGAGGGAGGACGTAATCAGGGAGAACAGAAACAGGTGTGGATGGTTAACTAATGAGGATACACACAATGAGGGCAAATGAACAGAACAAGACATGACAGAACTAAATGCAAACATAAAAGTCCATGAGTGTTACACTAACCATGAGCAATACATTTGTTACTGTATTTGTTAATCTTTGTTAACCTTAGTTAATAAAAATACAGCTGTTGATAGTTTGTTAATTTTACTTCACAGTGCATTAACTAATGTTAACAAATACAACTCTTGAGAATGTTAGAAAAACATAATAGATGTTACCTTTGTCAAGGTCCAGCTGGTGCAATTATTTTATTTTATAAAAGGGAGTTTTAGGTCATTTGACCCATCTCATACTATACAATAGTTATATATAATAGTTATGATTAGAAGATAAAGAGGATATGACATGGTTAATTTGTACATCATTGTAATGTTCAATCATTGTTTAACACTTGACTGTCACTTTTTTCCAAGTCTTCATTTGGTTTTTTTTGTTTTTTTTTGTTTTTTGTTGTTTTTTTTTAATATCGCAATAAATATTGTATCGTGGACTTTATACCGAGGTATTATACATCCCTAGTAATTTGGGTCTGTGTCTTGTTGCATCACCCAGCCTCTCTAAAGCTTGAAGTCATTAACTGTTGTCCTGACATTCCCATGTAAATGTCTTGATACAATTTATAATAGATTGTTGACTACAAAATTGTTGACTGCAACAAATGACTACAAAGTGTCCAGACCCTGAAGCAGAAAAGCAGTTTTAAACCATGATGCTCCATCCAACATGACTCCAAGCTGAGACGAGGTGCCCTTTTTTCCTCTAAACAAAACATTAGTTTTTCACTATTATTTACAACAGGAGAGACAATAAAAACAACTTTGTGCATAAAAACCACTTCTTTCCTGGTAAAAAAAAGAAGAAAAAAGCCATGAAATAAACTTCCGTAAAATAAGTATAATGAAGTACACAAAAAGCATTTGGAATGTCTCCAGCATGTTTTATAATTACCTAAAGATCAAACATAATTTTTTTCCCCCCCCCCCCCCCCCCACACACACACACACACACACACACATTATCATATCTGTCTAAATCTTCGGCTGGCTGTTGGTTGGAATATTAGAACTAAAAACACTGACTGATACTTTTTTTTTTTCATAATTTTGGCAAAAGATGAACTGTTAAATGAGTAATCTTGAGATGAGTCCCTGTAGTCATCAAATTAGACTTTCATATGCTGATGATTTTTATAAAATTTTTGATTACCATCTTCTCAGTTGTTTAAAAGATTAAGGAAATTGTCAAAGTTTGATAAAATGTTTAGTTTTCCAATAAAAGATAATACATTTTTACATGATTTGTTACATTACCCCTTAGCAGATTTTGACTCGTATATGCATACACACACACACAAAAAAACATTTATTCTATTTTGTATTTTTACATTAAAGGCACAATATGTAAGATTTTTGGATTCAAATATCCAAAAACCACTAGAACAATGTTATATCTTGTTGACTTGGGAACTTACATTATCCCGAATGTTTCCAAGAATGTTTAAATCCAGAGAAATAAGCAATTTTAACCAGGACATGGACCATGTCCGTACGTCGCCTATCAATGACATAATACCCGCGTTACACTTGGTTTCCGGTTTTATTTTGTAGAAACCATGGAAACACCAAAGATGCTTTAATATACAGTATTATGTGTTTTATTAGACAGGTGAGCTGTCTTGATGGATATTCATCGACAGAAAACTAATTATGTTATATAGTTCAACACAAGTCCATGTTTTACCATGCCCAATATCGATCTAGCTTACTGCAATGTGCAACAAGAGTCATAGTAGCTGCCGAGTGAAAGCAGAGTAGCACTATAACAACTTCTAACCCACAAATGTATCTAATATGATAAAACAGTGCTGCGTTACCCCACATAAGCTTGGCCGGAAAAAGCGGAAGCAGCAACTGTGGCATAATAAAAGTTCCACTGCTCTCGAGACGTGTGTCACACTCGTCTCTCATTAGCAAATGCTCCAGCGGCCTCGTTTCAGCTCGCACAGCACATGGCCCTGCTCTGCTTCATACTACAGTAAAGTTAATAATCTCATCCATGAACATAATTTCTGCCCGAGTCCCATCCTGATTCTTTTCCATCGGCTGTGAGGTGAAGACAACACCCATGATTTCGTGAAATCAAGACGTCATTAAGCCAGTGTTAATTTTGACAGCAAATTTTGATTTAGTTTTAGTCATAGTCTTTTGACTAAAATGCCATTTAGTTTTAGTCATATTTTAGTCATCGGAAATTGTTTTAGTTTTAGTCTAGTTTAAATCTACAGTAGATTTAGTCGACTAAAATCTAATTTAGTTAAATTGTAATGCATTAAGCATTTCTCTAACAATACACAGATCCTATACACTGATATAGGTACATCTGATATTCCCCAAACTGTTTATGTTTACCCAACTGTACTTTGCTCACCAAGGCGGACGGTTTTTGACTGTTCAAGTGTAAGAAGACACGAACGAGCAAAATTCAGTACTTTTCAGGGATTGACACACTTCTCATTGAGGTACTATTATAGTTTTCATTTAAAATTTTTATTAGATTTGATTTTTAGTTTTTCTGCTTTCATTGTAAAATTTAGTTAAAAGTTTTAGTAATTTTTTGTGTTTGTCTTTTAGTTTTTGCTTTTAAATGTTAAAGTAAAAGTTTTTATTTCTGTTTGTTATTTTAATACCTCAGGTTAAGCTAAAGCTTAGAAACTAGATTAAATAAAATAAGTTTACATTTTTTTATATATTTATTTTTTATTTCAGTTAACGTTTATTTCAAGTAATGAAGATTTCTTTTTTAGGTTTAGTTAACTATAATAACCCTTATACTTGTAAAATATATTGAATAATGTGTCAAATAATGTTCTTAGTCTTTCCTTCCTGTGACAGAAGATACAGTAGTTTACTATGAATTAAATAGAAATTAAATTAAAAACAGTTTATTGTGTAAACAAAATAACAATAATGACCAGGAAAAAATAATTATAAACCATCCCGAAATATACCGTGACTCTTATTCTGAAATGTCTGCAGTTACTGTAGCAGGCTGCTCATGAGGGTGATAAAATATGCATTCTTACAACCGTCTAAAACATACTACCATATAAACATCGTGTAGTAAACATTGTCATAATTCATCAACATTAGCTCATAAGCAATCGCTTGGCATAAATGTGCGCTATTCATTAATTGCGAAGCAGTCTGAAGTGCTGCCGGACGAGCCTGTAGAGCGCGCAACAGCGCCGCGTTTCTCGCGGTTAGATCAGCACATTACACTTCAAATGTGCGCATCTTCCACACAGGATAGCAGTCCTGACTGGAAATCTTCCCAAATCGTCCCTCTCTTTCATTTTCGTCTCGTTTTTATTCGTTGATGAAAATTAGAGTAGATTTTAGTCATAGTTTTAGTCATTCAAAACACATTTTTTATTTAGTCATCGTCTCGTTTTCGTCCGTGAAAAAATGTCGTTGACGAAAATTATGACGAAAATTATTCGTCAACGAAATTAACACTGCATCAAGCTACTCCTTTGTTTTGAATAAGGGACCTCAAGCGGCGAAAATTTACATAGTGTGCCTTTAACAATGTAGTTAATGTTCTATTTATTTAAACCAAGTATATTTCATATCAAGTTAGAGCCCTTTAAACATTTTTTTTTAGCAATTCAGTCTTTAGTTGCTTGTAGCTGCTGATAGTGTCAGCCCTACTCTCCAGTACAGAGGACACGTGTCTAAACAAATAGTACACAACCTCACATTCCAAAATTTGGTCCCTTCTGCACATTTAATAAAAAATTGTGATGAGCTCTCACTAACTGCAGGACTAACTTCAGCTGTTGGTAACCGTGGCATGAGAAAAACTTGTGCTGTTATTTTAAGCAACGCCATCAGCGATCAACCAAATCCCATAGGGTGTTTATCAGTGAGAGATGAACCAAATCCCATCAGTGCCCCATCCTCATAGCAAGCAGCATTAGAGAAAGCTTTCACACTCATTTTTGTGTGTACACACATTATGTTCTATAATTATTTCTTTTTATGATTGACAGAATTATTTTGCCAAAGAAATGACACTTTAAGCAACATTCTTTCTCAATAATAAGATTATTTCTAATTCATCATGTAAAACAAAAGAAATGTAGCAAAGTGAAACAGAAATGGATGATACAGCTTCTGCTAAAACTGATAAATGGATAAAAATGTGCAAAACACACTTACATGTAACACTAATTGAAAAAGCAGAGTGACAGGTGATCCATAGACAATCTTTGGAAAAGGTATTTTCTGGGGACTTGGATAATAGTTTTGTCTTGTATTTGGTGAAGAGAAGGGGGGTTGGATAATTGGAAAAGAAGGTAATTGGAAGCACTAAAAGTGTGATAGACACATCGAGTCCAGCAAAATCTATTTTTTTCAGGACTAACATATTGTAAAAATTATCCAGCACTAATTAATTCAATGATCTCACAACTCAACCAGTGTTGAGTGTTGACATACTAATCATTTATATAGTATGTCTTCTCCTTTAAACAGTGTTTTCATATTGTTTTGCATGTCACATGGGCTTTGCCATATATACGAGTCCACTTGTACTGACAAAATACCAAAGTGGCAAAGACATTGGCTGACAGCTGAGAATGACATCACATGTGTGTTTGTGTGTCATCAGTCAACCATACACACACCTTGAGGATTACAGATGATCTAAGCAACATTTTTACATCTATGCATCCAAATGGTTATTAAAATTCCTGCACACACAAATAGCCCCAAAATTCTCATGAGCTGCCTGGACTTAATCACTGTCTAGTAGATATCTATAGATATAAATACCTCAGAGCCCACATGTTTGTGTATGTGTGTGTGGTTTGAACAAAATGGTTCAGGGGTCACAGTGTACAGGATGGACATATTGTGCCACAGTTGATCCTTTCTCAGTATATAATATAACATCATACTTACTGCACCCTACATTAAATCCAGAAAGAAAAACAGAGGGAGGAGAGAAGCAGAGAAACATATAGTTGGCATGAAGGAGAGAATTTGAAAATTACTTCTATTCTTGATGTATAAAACTGACATCAAAGCACAGTGACAGGTACGGTTGCGCAGAGAAGCGAACGCCCTGGGTAAAATCTGACACAAAAATCTCATTTCGCACCCTGCTCTGTCCATCTCTCTCAGATTCATCTGTACCTCAGCTAGTGGCACACATTCAGAGCATGCTAAATATTATATTCCCTTTCCTTGTTAATGCTAATCCCACCAGCAACAGCCATTAAGCATCTCCAGAGGTCATAACTTATGCAACTTTATCTTTGATTGATCAAGGCACAGGCAAGCTCACACATGATGTGGTCTGTGTTCAGAATAGAATACTAGCTTACTCCATTGTAAAAAGTGGTAACCTGCAATTGTTACCTTAAAGAGCTACTTCTACCGTGGATGTAACCCGTAAAAATAGTTTTGTTGGTGAGTTGGTGTGAGTCATTTATGCAATGCAATGACAATGTCAACACAATTTTACAAATTTGTGTATTACATTTGTTGTGACAAATGACCACATCACATTGCACTGGTAGAGGCGTCCTTATCATTTTGAAAATACATAAGATTATGATTACTTTTTATTGGAATTTTGGCAGTTAAAAATGAGAGATGATAAATAAACAGTTTGTTTGTCACCAGAAATGGACTGGATAGGTTGTCTGGGTGTGCACTTTGCGTTTAGTGCACAGTATAAATAATGTATGGTTCAAAAAGAGCAATAGTAGTGTTCTGGTCCCTAGCTCAAATATATACTTTAAATGTAAGTCTATGGGATATATATATATATATATATATATATATATATATATATATATATACTTTCTTTTAGCTATTATGCACTAGATGAAAATAGAAAATTTGTTTGCTAAGAAAAATGAAAAAACACCTCTCCTCACAAACCGCATGATTTGAGTATTGTTCTGTAACACAAACAATGTTGGTTATGGGGTTGTTCAAATAACAATTGTGATGCTAACACCATGGTAACATGTTCTTTTACATGTTAAATGTATTTACTCTAGTAATAACAGTAAATTATGCATATTTAAAACTAACCTGAAACCAAACCCTAACCCTAGAGTAAGAACATGTTGTTAATTAATATTAAGGCCTGTTAACACCAAAAACGATAACTATAAATATAACCATAATGATAACTATATTAGCGTCCACACCAGCGGACAATATCGTTCTGTTTATTATAAGTACGCGCTGCAGGTTTGTTGTCTGTCACTTTAATTGCTTGAGCTCTATAAAAAGGAGTGGCTTCTGATAAATTGTTGTGAAAGTGATTTCAGCAATATCGTTTCTCTGTGCCATTATCATTGTAGTTATCGTCTTTCCTTGGTGTGAACGGGCCTTAACTCAGTACTTATTTGTGTAATTAGTAACAAAGAAACCCTAAAATAAAGTAAAACCAACACCAATAATGATTTGGCTGATCTAAAAGTAAATATTGGTCAAGAGAAGATGCACAGAAAGTAAACCAAATGATGACAGGCTTTCTGTGGATAGCCACACTTCACAGTCAAAAGGGAATCAATAAGGTGAAGTATGACATGATTCAAGGACTTTCTGTAATGGTTTGAAGAGAGCTCTGCAGGGAGACAGAGAACTGGCTTTTGAACACGGCAATTTAACATAAATCAATCCTTTCTCCTCTGACTGGATAAACAACAACATGCAAAAAGTGAACATACATCATACTGTTATCAAGGTGCTCATGTAGAAAATGCAATTTTGAGTCTGCCTTTGGCCATTTCCCCATCCAGTTCCCCCTTCCAATTCACATTAATTTCTGTCCTTACTTAACTATCAATAGAGTCCAAGCTGTTCCTGGTGTTCTTTAGCAAGAAAGTGGAAGATGATTTATGCTGCCAAGCTCATCACTGAAAAATATATTACTATATACTATAAAATACATATATGCAACCATGAATTAGATTTAGGAGCTACGGCAAAGGGGGAGATTTTTACTGAATAATGATTTGCACCTGCCTTTTTATTTGCGTGACTTCAGAAGATTCATACATGAGTTGTATGGATTTCATTTATCATGTTTTTACAGTGGTTATGTATTGCGTGAAAGAAGTCAAACAGGTTTGGATCAACATTTTAGGGAGTGAAGAATGAGAGAATTTTTTGCAATAAATGACTAAAATGATTCAATACAAATTTAAATATTATCAAGCATTTAAAACTGACTTTCATTATGACAATATTGAAACCTAGACAGACCATATATTGTCAAGTAATGGTTTATGATGATAATGCCAAGCTCAGAATTGAATGAAAAGTGTATGACGCAAATTTGAGATCAATGTAATTAAGATGAAAAGCATTACAGCAGTGCTGTCCTCTGAGAGCCTGAGCAAAAGGGTAAATTGTGTCTTTATAAATGTGTGTACTTTTTCACCTTAGTTTCAACATTTTGTCACAGTCCTTAATTTGACTTTTTATTTCAGAAACGCTTCAAAGCCACTTGTCTTAAATGCACTGTTTATCACTGTCAGCCATGTATAGACACTGTATGCGCACACAGGACATGTAGAGGGGCTCGGTGTGGGTATTTATAGCCAGAATTTACATACTCTCGTCACTAGAATGGGTGGACCATCAAAACATGTGACAGCACACAGTGTAACTCAGGATTTCCCAATTCTGTTTAAACTCTTCCTAATGAAACACACCTGATTCAACTCATCAGCACATTAGTAATGCAAGCTAAAATGTGTA
Source organism: Mylopharyngodon piceus (assembly GCA_039654765.1). Taxonomy (NCBI): domain Eukaryota; kingdom Metazoa; phylum Chordata; class Actinopteri; order Cypriniformes; family Xenocyprididae; genus Mylopharyngodon; species Mylopharyngodon piceus. Next base: position 25,984,202 of record CM077446.1, read on the forward strand.
GGCTACTGTTTATGTTCCTTCAGGAACAGGGTTGGGAAACACTGGTGGAATTGACAGCCAGTGTATGTTAGATAAATCAGCTGATCTGTTCCTAATCTGTTTTCTTTTCCTTTCATACTTTAAGTTTTAATAATAATTCAGCCATTCTATGAAAAAAATAATAATAATAATAATAAAATAAATTATATATCATATAAAACAAAAATAATAAAAAACACACACACAAACACACACACACACAAAAACACACTGAACAGACTGATGTACCTCAGCACGTGGAACAGTTATAAAAACATAAACTGCTATTCCTACCTTACAGAGAGACTTCAGTGGTGGTCCTTATGTCCGATGCAAGTTTATGGAAAAATCTGAAGTCTGTGAGCCATCAGCCTTGAATGAATGAGTTTGTTTTGAAGGTAAAGAAAATAGGAGAGAATGTGGAGACAAGAGGAGGTTGAGAAGTCATTGTGCGGGAGCTAACGCTTATGCTGCAGCAGTGAGAAACATACTGAGAGACACAAATCACAGCGGTAGCGATCTGAGACGCCTACTATGAAAGATTCAGTCTCTCACTCTTTCTGTCTCCCTCACTCTCCCCAGCTCACCCCCACCTTCTTTCTGTCTCTATCCATTCCTTTCTCCTCTTTTCTCCTCCTCTTCTTGTAACTGATCCTGCTCTTTGTGTGTGACTGTCTGATTGTCACATGTGAACCCGTCTAATGCCTCTCATTCACATCCTCTCTGTCAGTCTACTAAGGCTTGCATGACTACTAATTTTTAATACTTGATTAGTCACACAGAAAAGTAGCTGACTAGTTGGTGGGTCAGTGTTTACTAATTTCTAAATGAGTCACAATGTGCCATGCAGCTTCAGTGATCTTTGCCGTTTTTGTAAAGTCAAGCACTGTGTGTGAGTGTGTGAGTGGAGAGAACATCCACACAGCTGAGAAAATGAAAGTATGCATCTTTCCATTATCTAAGCCCTCACTTAGTTTCTATCAGCCTCTGGGCAACACTTGATTATTTTCTGGGTGGTTTGTCTCCAAACTCCAAATGAATTTTCATACATTTCTGTATATAAATTTGGTGTAGAAAGAGTTTTCACTCAGCAATTACTAGCAAATTTCACAATTAAATACAAAGAAACAGGAATTAACAAATTAAAATAAACATTATTTATTTTAAGTAGAAGGACAGAAATAGTATTTTCTTGTAAAACATACTCCAATGATCTAACCCTAACTGTAAATAATATATATATATATATATATATATATATATATATATACCAATATATACGTAACTGTAAGTATACCCAGAGAAGAGTAGCACATGTGACGTTTGACCATTTATTGAATGCAGCAGAGGAGCATAAGCAATCAGGTAAATGAATATGACTTTTGCAGGATGAATAGAAATTCTGAATGAATTAACCAGTCTCTTATCTTCGTGGGTTTGATGGGACACAGCTGAATCCAGGGAGTGAAGAAGCGCACACACCTCAGTTGCTGCTGGTAGGTGAAGTCCAGGTAAATAACTGAGTTAATGGTGACCAGGGAACGTGATGATTGAGGTGGATAAGGGATTGGAGATTCTCAGGAGTTGCAGAGGAGAATAATGAGGAACACTGGGATCAGGAAACACTGGAGGTAAGTTACACACGTAAGGTCGTTTCATGTAGATAACCCATAGTCCTTAATGAGACCAGATAATGAATGCAACTGAGGTGTGTGCTTAAATGCAGTGACTGATGGTGGTGCTGATAGGGAAAAGGCGTTGGTGATTAGTACTCTGGAGATGGGGGATGCTGTGCTGGAGTGAGGGTGGAGCCTGGTGAATCCATGACAGTACACCCACCCCCACCCCCACCCCCACCCCCCGCTCCATGAGGGGCTAATCATGGAGTACGAGTAAATAGATAGGAGCCCCACCCACACTCCCGCCAAGGAGAGTCAGTTGCTCCTGGACACTGTGGACATTTGTGTGTGTGTGTGTGTGTTTGAAGAGGATGATCCCCTGCCCCCACTGATTCCACCCAGCAATAGTTCTCCTGTGTCTCCGTTGGTTCCGCCCTGCAATAGTTCTCCTGTGTCTCCACTGGTTCCGCCCAGCTATAATTCTCCTGTGCTTCCAGTATGCCCTTCCAACCTCCCTCTCCTGCCTCCTCTTCAGACCTCAGCCTGTCCCAGCCTGTCCCTCTGATCAGTTCCCACTGTCCTCCATCAGCCCCTTGGCCTCTCCACTACCTCCTCTCTGGTGTGGATCCACCTCAGGCCAGCTGTTTACCAGTGCCGTCTGAATGTACAGATCCCCTGGCTTCACCTCAAGAAGCTGTTCCTGGTCCAGGCTCCTCCCTCGGCTCCACCAGGGAACATCAACCTTTTGGCTCCACCGGGCTTCCTCGATCCTCTGGATCCACCTTGGTCAGACGTCACCACATCTACACCATGGACTTACGAGCCGTCCAGTATGCTCCATCTCTCCAACCCTACGGCTCCGTCTAGCTCCACCCTCCCGCCGGTTCTGCCTCAGCCCTCAGACGCCCCGTCTCCAACTCAGCTCTCTGGTACCCATGGCCTCTGAAGCCTGCGTTCTCGCTCTGGACCATCTGCTCTTTATCTGTGCTTTGGGCTCCTCCACCATCAGCTTCGTCATCATCCATTGTCTTCATGGCGTCGAGTCTACCTCCATGGCTCCTCCCTCCTTCGACTCTGCTGTGGGATGTCATCCAGGCTGAGCTCTGGGTTCACGTTGGCATGCGTCTGCTCCTGGTTCCTGCTTGGTACCTCCCACCGCCTCTGCCACCATGGTTGTTTCTGCCTGTATCTCCATCATTTGCCAGCCCTTTGCCAGTTCCTCGTCCTCCTCCAGAGCCCCCACCCTCCTTCCGCAGTTGGACCTTACGTCACGAGGACACACCTTTCCAGAATCTTTCCACCTTTTCACATTCATGTTCTGGTTCTTTTGGTTATTTTCCCCTTTGCCTGCTGAGTGGGGTATAGAGTAGGGATCACTTTATTTTCAGCTTGTTTAACTGAAAATATACAGTGTTTAATTTCAACTTATATTACCTAAATTCACTAGGAATTTTTTTTAAATAGTTTTATTAATTTAGACAGAACAGATAGAGAGTAGACAGGAAGCAAAGGGAGAGAGAGAAGGGGACAGAATCAGAAAGAACCACAAAGTCGGGTCACTGGAAGCACAATCAAGCAGCTTGTCGAAGCGCTTCCCCCAAGGCTACTGGCCTTGACCACTGGGAAGCAGTTTGAGGATAGATGAATTTTCCTCCAGCTGTTACCATATAAAGATCAAGTGCAACTATGGCTATGTTCACATTGTCAGTCCAAATCCATTTATTTGTGTATTGAATTGGAATCTGATCTAAATTATTGACTGTCCACACTGTGTAACACAACTGTTCAGAACCAATTTGTGTGTCCTGCGGTGCTCTTTCGTTTTCCAGAATATCTGCATTGGTTTCTATAGCAATGACTTGCTTTGATAGCCATACACTAAAAACAACAATGACAACAGCAACATGGAGGGATTTGCAATTCAGTGTAGCTGTTGTGCTGGACTTCTATGGCTTTCTGCGGCAGAGGCAGAAACATAAGAGGCTGGTATGCACGGGTTTATTCCATGCTGCCGTCTCTGCCAGTCTCAAAAAATGTCTCCATTATATTGTAATTTTCTGCTCGACCAGCACTTTACAACAACACAACCTTGTTTCTGCAGCAACTTTGTTTCCTATGACGACATTTGACGTTTTGCCAACATCATGACAATGTCTGACATGTTTTACGTGGCGTGCGAAAGTGACATAAACTATGTGAAATCCGATTAGAGCGGTCAGACTGAAAAGGACCTCTGTTCTACACACTTAAAAATAAAGGTTCCAAAAACGGGGTTTTCATAGCAATCCCATTTAACAGGGTTGCCTATTCCTGCTTCTATAGAGGGCCAAATTTAGCTCCAACCTGTTCCAGCACACCAGTTTAGAGAGAACCCAAAGACCTTGATTAGCTGGTTCAGGGGTGTTTAATTAGGGTTCAAGTTACTCTGCAGGACAGTGGCCCTCCAGGAGCAGGATTGTACTATAGAAGCTATAGAAGAACCATTTTGGATTTCTCGAAGAACCTTTCAGTTTTCCCCTTTCCACTATAAAGAAGTTTTTTTTGCAATGGAAAATTTCTATTGATGTTAAAGCTTCTTCGTAAAATCATGGATGCCAATAAAGAACATTTTTAAGAGTGTATGACATCACTGTAAGAAACCTTTTTTTGACCTTTACTTTTTGTCACAACTCTGTGGTAGCAATCCAACTGTAATGGGTTGCGAGTGTAATATAATTCCACAGACGAGATGCATGAAGCAGAATGACTGAACTAAAAAAAAACTAAAAAGTTAATGACACCGAACAATGAAGAAAGAGCTGATGGCTCAGATACAGGGAATGATTAACGGAACAAGAAACAGGTGCATAACTTACTAGAAACTATGGTAACAAATGAAAACTCAAAGACAGTGACAATGAAATTAAACAGAACAAAATAATGAAACTAAATAAGACATGAATTGACATTAAATTGTGTTGCAAAATCCAACCGAGGAAGGGGTTCCAGAGGAAGACTTGGAGCCAAAGGGAGATGTGACCTAGAAAAGGCTGACCAAACGGAACACCTAGGTGGAGACGATGATGGGAGGAGCCAGAGTGGACACAGGTGGAGCCAGAGGATGACCCTGAGCCAAGCCGGGATGAAGGCCCATGGGGACCGATGTAGGGAGGAGCCAAGATGGAACCAGAAGCCCGACTGAGTGAGGTGGACACGTGCAAAGTGGAGACCCAGGCTGAAAAAAGGAGATGAAGACCCAGAGTGACAGTGAAGGCCTGGAGGGCCACAGTGGAACCGCAGGCACATATAACCGAGGTGGAGACGTGGGCTTGGCAGACCGGGGCAGAGTCGGTGCATCTGAGGACAACTGTGGAACAGGGGGAAAGGAGGAGCCTGGAGGAGCCAGGAGGGGGGAGGGTCGAGGTGCAGCTTGAGACTCGGAAGTCTGAGGCGGAGCCAAAACGATGACAGACCAAGAGGGTCATGGAGCCAGAGGTCAAGGGTGCCTGGCAGAGCCTGAGGGATGACAGACCATGGTTGAGCCAAGAGAGTGTTGAGGCTCGGAGGCTTGAAGTGGAGCTTAGGGATCTACAGACCAAGGTGGAGATGATGACTGGAAAGCCCAAAGCAGATCCGAGCAGCAGGGCGGAACCACTGGAGGAGCCAAGGTGCTGAAGGGAGACCGCGGAGGTGAGGCCAAGGAACTGGATGGCTTTGGCAGAGGAGGAGGGAGAGGGAGGCTCGGTGGGACCATACGTGACAAAGGAGACTTGGAGCTGATCTGTTTCAATGGCAACAAAGACGACTTGGGACTAGGCTGAACCAGCAGAGACAACGACGACTTGGGCCTTGACGGGACCAGCGGACTAGCTCATTTTACACACATCAGTGACGGGATTGTGGGTGGGGCTCCAATCCATCCCGACGAACACCACTAACATGCCCTCCGTGACGGACACTGTTGCTGGCTCACACACCTGTTCAGGCTCGGGCATATGTATTTTGACAGCATATGAGTCAGCTCTAACCAGTGAGTATCAAGAACTTTTTGATAGCTTCATCTGTAGGGTTTGTTTTGAATTTGAAACAGTGTCAATGTGCAGGCCACTTTTGTTTATAGGTTTAGCAATGGAAAACTTGTTTGGTGAGGTTTTTTTTTTTTTGTGGTACCACATAAGGCTGACACCCAGCTTTCTGGTGCCAACATATACTGTGATCACTTATTTGAAGCTCTGAAATTGTGGACTGCTGTGCTACACATCTTGGTCCTGATTTCAATCAGATGTGGTCAACCTGAAGAATCCATGGCTGTACTATAGAATGTGATGCAGTTCTGATGATGAGGCAAGACTGAGTTTGACATTCAGAAATGTCATATGCTTTTGTTTACACTGTTGAAACAAAGCAGTCAACACCAGAGCCATTACTGTTCACTGATAACACAGTAATCTGTTGTCACGTGTCACACACATGCTGGCACCCTGTATCATAAGGTGATTCTCGGTGTAATAAGAGGTTAAAATAAAAGCTAGAGTGTTGAAGTGAGACAAACTTGGATAGCAGGACTCAAGAAAAAAACAACACTGATTACATCAACGTTGTCTTCTTGAGCTGATAAGAAAACTGTGTATGTCCCAATTCCCCACAACAATTAGCGGTTCCAACAAGCAGAGATGATCTACAGAGACCAAGAATGGAGAGAAAGAGTGAGTGACAGCGTGCAATTACTGAATAAGATAAAAGTATGCCACTCCATGCATTTGTGACTGCTGATTTCTACCTCCACCATCCCCATCCACAGCACACATTCCCATTATGCACAGAGCACATGATTTATAAATGTAAAATGTTTAAAAACATCCTAAGACAGTATTGTCAGTGGACTATAGACATGAGGAAGTATGCAGTTGATTTCTTATGTCATAGAGCTTTAGGCTCTCTAATTGTTTTCAATGATACAATAAGTTCAACTTATGAGTTCTTTCCAATAAGTTGAATTTTAAAAGATAATATTTTATCAAAAAACTCTACATGGGTGAAATTTTAGAATGCTGTTCCATCATTAATGAATAACTAAATATGAACGAATGAGTGATACAATATTAACATTAACAACAAGAAACTGATTAGTAATAGTAAGTAACAGCACTCTGTTGAATACAGTAGTTCAGTAGTATAATATACTGTTTTACTATTTTAATACATCCCTGAGAACTACTAATAAACTATATAGAGTTTTATAATTAATGCAAATACAGGTTACATTTTATTTTAAGGTGTCCTTGTTACAGTGAAATTATACTTTTGAGTACTATGTAATATTAATTAACTACAAGTACTTACTACATAATTAGGATTAGGGTTTGGTTTAGGGTTAGTTGCTTATTATTATGCATAATTTGCTTTTATTACTATAATAAGTAAGATGTGTAAAATAAAGTGTTACCCAAATGCATAATTAATGTGAATATCATAACTCACTGGTATTGATTTAAGTTTTACCAAATCCCTCAGAAGGAATTACTAATTATTTGAAACAGTATTCTAAAGTGAAAAGCATGATAACTCCCTAGTAATGATGGAAGTCATTGTAAGTGTTTGAATTTTTTGTAATGTTTTTGATAGTAATTTCTTCTGACATATAGTGTAACACTTGTGTAGCCCATTACTAGTGGGTTACCATGATCTTCACATTAGAATATTGTTCCAAATGGCTAATTCCTTTAAAAGGATGTAGTAACAATTGAGTCATTATTAGTGAGTTACCATGATGCCTACAAAACCTAATCCTAAAGTATAGCATCTCCTAAACATTCAAAATTGTGGTAGGAGACTTGGTTACTGATTATGTTCCTCACCTGTGTCTAGTTTAGTTCATCGTTATCCTGTGCATATATTGTCCTTAGTTTCTTCCGTTCTTGGTTGGTTATTGGATAATACTAAGCTGTCACATTTCATCTCAACAATTTTTGAGAATCTTCTTGATTGTTGAAATATAAACTACTGCTGCAACTGATCCTTCTCTCATTCTTCCTTGTCTAAATGTTATATTCTGCAATTCTGGTGTCATTAATAGTGCATAAAGTGCACATAGCAGCTTTAAAGGGGTGATGAACTGAGAAATCAAATTTTCCTTGAGCTTTTGACATATAAGAGGTCTTCATACTATAAGAATATACTGTAAGTTTCAGAACTGAAAACTTCCTTATTAGTCCAATAAAAGCTTTTATTGACACCAGACCCAGCAAACGACAAGTTTTTCAAAGTGGGGATCTATGACGTCAAAGGGCAGCAAGCACCGCCTCCGCAGAAGAAGATCAACGCCTACTTCATCACTGCCTGTTTAGCCCCGCCCACCGATTTGCGCATGACATTCAATAGAATAGGTAGCCTAAGTAACATAGGCCTACATGGTGCTAAACCGGATCGAGCTACCAAGCAATAAACATGCCATTGAGGATTACAAAATATTGTGCAGTGCCTGGACTCGACAGTAATGCAACATGGAAGTAACTGTGTTAATTCTAATGCCTGATCTGAAATGTAATGATTCATGTACAGTGTCAGATGTTCTTTGTCTGTGTGTCAGAAAATCAAACCCGTGACTAAACGTCAACTTGCGTTGTTTCTCTTAGTAGGATGAAAATAATCTGTTATTTAACGGTGATTAAATTATATAAAGAAAGCGAACAAAGAAAGCTCCCTTTGCAATCGTTGGAGCAGCGCGCGCTGAAGCTGTCAATCAAACAGCACGAGTTTGTGACTGACATGCGCAAAACTCCCGTTTTATTCAACGAATCTCTTAATTATATCGCGTTTGCACTGTTAGTGAAGATGAAAGCATTTGTTAGTGTACAGAAATTGAGTTGCAATGACGAGATAACTGCTTTCATGTGCTCAACATGTCTGTGATCGGCTACAGTGTTCATCTCTGCAACCTTTCATGCCACGATCTAAATATAATGCCATAGATCTAAATGTAATGTAACACTTTTCACTATTAGTTAACCTTGAGAGCTGTAATAGTAAAAATGCGCTAAAAGAGAGAGTAATACTTAGCTATTTCAAATGGAAAGATGTTAGCCAATCACAGCAGTGGGCGTTTACACTGAAGTCTCACAGCAGATACGCCCCTTAAAACAGAGTGTTCAAACCAGAGTGCTAACATCAGAGTAGGAAAAATGCCTTTTATTTATAAATTATGACAATTTTGGATGTAAAAAGCATACTAACATTATAAGTGCACCACAGGAAACATTATAAAACAATAAAACAATCCAGTTCATGACCCCTTTAATGATTATCCTGGGCAGCTTTTTGACAAGCTTCTAAGCAAGCTTCTAAGCAAACATCAAAGATACTAAGGTTGGTCCTGAGGCTGGAAGTGTGGATGGAATGAACAATATTAACTGTGAGACCTCAGATTTCAGGATCAATCCATAAGACTTTAATGCAGGGAATGTAAGTCTATAAATGTAAGTAAGGGATTTTTCACATGTTCATACCTGTAGGCAAAAACATTAAGTCCAGTTTTTTTAAAAAAGAAATAGCCCAAATCTCCTCAAAAAGCCACGTGATTTGAACCATCTGTAACTCAAAAGGTGTGAGCCGAGTTACATGCTAAATTTTAATACTTAGGGTTAGGAGTTTGTTGGACAAAATCCAGATCTTTTGAGTCATGGTGATCATGAGAGAAACACAGACTGGAATCTTGTGTTGAGTTCCAGTCCCTCTTTTCCCAGTAATTTCGCATTCCCTCTCTAATGTCTTTCTCATATATATGTATATATATATATATATATATATATATATATAAATAAATCTGACTAAACTAATAACAAATAATAGATTTTTTTCCCCCTTCACATTTATTGAATACACTGTAATGATTCACAGTGCAGGGATGAGAAAGTAATTGAAATCTTGAATTCAGTAACTTGTAGATTTGAGAACTTACAGAACCCCTACCATACATTTTCTGTAGTTGCTTATAAGGCTTCTGACCAATTTTGCACCATTGCACCCCTCAAATCTTTTAGTTTATCAATATTTTTGGGTGTTCTTGATAGTAGAGCTCTCTTTAATTTATGCTACAGCATCTGAAGAGATTTAAGGTCAATTTCTATATTCTTGATGACCCTCCATCCAACCAGCCAGTCAGTGATGGATAGAAGATGTAGGCGTTTTTGTGATGCAATACGCCATTCTAAATCTTGAATCCTTATATAAATTCACAACCGGCTTAGGAGGGCCTGCTTTTATTTTCCTGACAGGAAGCTTACTTTAACAAGAGCTTTTGTGCCATCCACTGGTGTTTCCGCATGTATCTTTGGAGCCTCTCAAAGCTGGCATCTTTCAATCAGCTCGGTCTCAATGACGGGAGAGGGTCCTTTGCTTTCCTTTCCTTAGATTTTTCAAGGGTTATTCAGGCTCTCATAATTCTCTCTCATGGCTGTCATGAGTATTTTCTTTTGACTATAACAGCTGCTTTGACTTTAAAGATTCAGAGAAAAGCATTACCCAACACCCCTTTAATGCTCTCATAATATTAAAGAATAAATGCCTCCTCTGATTAAATAAAAATAAACAAATTAAGCAAATTCATCACTGTTTAAAAAGATCAAACAGAATTCTTATCATTCCATACCTGATTATCCAAGGCTCTGATTCGAAAACATTTGCGCATTTAGTTAGTAACAGTGGAAGAACATCGTGCCTTGTAGTACCACTTCATCTTACATGGTGATTTCGTAGGTGTTTAATGTATACATTTGTATTTTTATACATATACAGAGAAAATAGCAATGTCAACATATTGTCAGCATCTAATGCATTCTGTAGTCTGAGCCTGAATCTTTGCCAGGGCAAGCAAATGTAAAACTAGTGATGAAAATAATATGAGTTTGGAGGAAAAACTATTTTTCAGTGCCTTTGTGAGTGAACACAAAGTTCCCTACCGACAGAAGGGTTCGAAATATGTCAAAACCAACATATGGGATTCACTCTTGAAAGCCCCAATCACCTCTGAGAGTATCAGAAAAGGTAAATAAAATTGGTGTGCAGAATGTGAATGCCAGGCCACGCCCGTGCATACAGGTATATAATGCCGGCAGCATGCAAGCTGCACTTCAGCTTTTTCTTCTGAGCCTAAGCAGCACGTCTCTTTCTGAGAAGCAGCATATCAGTCACCTCTACTGAAAATCCACTGGATATATAGCACGTTCAGTAGTCTTCTCCTGTGTGCATGGATAAGTGTGAGAAGATCTGTGGTTTCTGAAAGAGTGAAATTTCCTATCTGTAAAAAAAAGCAAATTTCCTTTAAAAGAGCTTACACAGCAGTTTGCGTCTTTTTAAAGATGCCATTCCATCCGCATCCTCTCTTATGTCTTTAAAAGACAGAGAGCCTCCTCAGCCACTTCCCGTCCTGGTCCTTCTACTTCTGGGTACGAGGCATCAGTGGCAAGCACTGAGGGTGGTCTGGGGAGTGAAATGCCAGTGCTTTCACCGGGTAAATCCCTGCAAACCTCCCGTTCCCCAGCACGCTGATGAGTTTGACGTTGCGTCACTCGACGTTGCGTCTCATGACGTTGTGTCGCAGGGTGTATGAGCAATCTCATTCGGGGCTTGCAGAGATTGTGAAGTTTTGCTTGCAGCATCGGAGGGCAGGCAAGACTTAGCTGGACTGCCTCCTTTGGGTGTGTTGCCTCAGTCTGAGTCTGACACTGAGTTGGCAGCCGTGCTTGCCCGGGCTGCTGTGAGCATTGGGCTTAAGTGCCATTCTTCCTGGAACTACACGAGGAACTCACAAAGACATGGAAAGTTTACCTCTTCTCTGACAATGAGGGCTTACACTGCTTCTGGCCAGGCCACCTCCGCCCTCCATACTTTGGCTATCCTGCAAGTATATCAAGCCAAAGCGTTCTGCAACCGACTATGCTCTCCGAGCTATGAAGGTTACAGCGCAGGCCCTGGGTCAGGCGATGTCCACCTTGGTGGTCCAGGAGCGCCACATGTGGCTCAACCTTGTGGAGATGAAGGACGTCGAGAAGGCCAGTCTCCCAAGGTGGCCTCTTGGGCGCCCACTTGGAGTGACAGTTCACTCCACTTATGGTGTAGCTGTCACTTCGGCTCTGGAACAAGGTGCTTCGCTAGCAGACATATGTAGAGCTGTGTGCTAGGCTACACCCAACAGCTTCACGAGATTCTATAATCTCCGAATGTAGCCAGTTTTGTCTCGGGGTTTCAGTGATATCAGGTAAATCTCGACAAACTGGCTGGGTGTAGTGCTTGCATTAGCGCCTTTCCCCTCTCCGAGGAGATAACATGTGCTCTTAGGTCTAGTTCAGTTCCCTGGGAATGGTGAACAATAGGCCATCATTCTAGCACCCTTGCGGTAGATGAGTTTGGCGGAGGAACTCACTTCCAGGCCCATTACTCGTAAGCTGCCTCTTTTCAGGTGAGCCCTTGTAATCTGGCTGGTGCTCTATATGTAGTGGTTGCCCTGATGGTCACCCCATGTATTTTACATTGTTCTGTTTCACTGTCAGCAAACCCAGTGTTTTCCCCTCCACAGAGCTATCTTTGCCCCCAGTCACTGTGGGATAGGTAGCCTCCCCCCTTGTTGGAGCTCACCACAGAAACTTTCCTATGTAGTACTCCCCACCGGTGAGTCCTTAGGATGTATTTTCCACATGGGTATACCTCACCTTTGGGTAGGATGTGGTCTCTATAGTGTTCCTGTCCCTCTGGGAAAGAGAATGCTTCCCAATGTTAACAACCAGGTGTACACAGCTGTACATTTTCTAAGCTTAAGCGAATTAAAAGAATCAGAAGAGGCCCAGAAGTGACCTCTTGTGAGGTGGGTAACACTCCTTGCAAGAGACCTGAGGTCATTTACCCTGGGCGTAGGAAGGTAATGAGTGAGCGTTGCTGCACTTGTCGTTGGCATGCTTAGACCTGGCCACATTTGCATCACACTCGTGACATGGTACAGTTGTTGTGGTGTTTAGTATGGGGACCCCATATGTCAGTTTCGACACACGTCAATGTGACCGATAGAAAGGAAACATCTCGGTTACTTATGGTAACCTTATTGAGGGAACGGAGATGTGTGTCCCTCTGGCCACAACTCCTCAGAACAAAACTAAAGTGTAGCTTGCATGTTGCCAGCCTTATATACCTGTATGAATGGGTTTGGCCTGGCATGCAAATTCTGCACACCAATTTCATCTGCCTTTTCTGATACTCTCAGAGGTGATTGGTGCTCTCAAGAGCGAATCCCATATGTTGGTTTCGACACACATAACTGAGGCGCAAAAGTATGTAATTATATTATGAATACAATCCCATTAACCTATCGATTCAAAATATCTAGTAATATAACCTTATCTGGTATTTACTTCCTGTGTTTTCAGTTCTGTTTGTCGTTGTCGCTAACGCATGGTCTAGTTTGGTTATGGTTATTTTTCTTTTAATAAAGTCATTTTCTGAGTTCTTCATCATCGTCTGTCTTCTACCTACACCACGCTTAACCTTTGTGACAGAACAACCAACCTAAAAAAAAAGAAAGCATGGACTCACCAGCTTTTCGCCTTCTCCTGCTACCAGAAAGCTGTAAAGTGCTAGGATATTTGGGCGGCCTCTCTCTCCTCACCACACCATCACCCAGCCAGCCATCACCCCCTACGACGACCACAGATTTAGAGTCAGTGCCCAATGGAGATGGGGAGCTTCCGCCTGCCAGATCCTGAACAGAGGACAGCGCTGACCTTCACCCTGGAGCTGAAGCCCCAAGGCAAGTCTGACCAGGTAATTCTTACCACCCTGCCCACCCACGAACTTTCTCTGCATCTGGTTCCTTCCTGCACTGTGTCTTCGTCATCGTCACTGATCTCACCCAGTTCAGATTCTTCATCGTCACTAGTCCTGTCCATCACAGAGTGTTCGTCACCACCAGCCCCAGCCATCACTGAGTGTTCGTTGTCACCACCTGCCCTATCCTTCACCAAACCTGCTTCCTCACCTAGTCCTCTTCTGCACACTCCACCAGAGCCAGCCATTCCCACGGCTTCACCTCCGCTGGCACCCTTCAGTCCCACAGCTCCACCATCAGCTTGGCCAAGCACCCCTGATCTGCTGTGGGGGGTTTAATAGAGCTTGAACTGCTCTTTCTGGTTTGCTTGTCAAACTCAGTTCCTTGAGGGCCACTGTCCTGCAGAGTTTAGCTAACCAGCTAATCGAGGTCTTCAGGATGACTAGAAACTTCCAGGCAGGTGTTTTGGAGCTGATTGGAGCTACAGTCTGCAGGACATTGGTCCTCTACCAGCAGAGGGTGCAGCTCTCTACCAGTAGATAGTGCAGCTCTCTACTGTGTACTGTAGCATTGTACTGTAACAATTTTTATGAATCTGCTTCGATCAACACATGTAGCCTTGTTCACATAAGATTAGCCTTAGTCCTAAACCAGTTCACAGGCAAGGCTCATGTAGGGATATATTATTGTGGAATTGTCAGTTGAAGTGCTTTTTGAATTAGGCATTATTACAAATTGAATATGCACAAAACTACACATGTAAATATGTATTCATATTATGATTTAATGATGTTTTATTAACAAAATTCGGGAGGAGCAGCGTTCAAATAATCTGACTAATCATCACGTCATTTCAGCCAGCTGTTAGCAATCAGTAATCAACATATCTACCCAATCAGCATGAGTGAAAGCATATATATAGACACAGTCGACTCACCCATATTCCTCGACAGTTTTACAGCATCCCTCCACCACCCCGTCTCCTCACACTCGCCAGGTTACTTTCCTAACCAGAATACAGGGGGAGTACTCTGGGCCAAATACCGAGCTCGGAGCCCTCTCCTCAGACAGCACACCAAATAACCATACTATTACGCATACTATTTACTATCTGATTCGTGAATTCTTATTAAAGAAGCGAATGAGACTCGAAACCTGCGCAAAGGGTTTGTGCTATTTTTTAATCAGAAAACGAAGCAGTCACATGGTTGTGTGCGAAAACGAAGCTTTGGATATCACAGATCACATAGTTATGGCAAAACGAATCAAGCTCCTGTACAGTGCTTAACTCTGAGATGTTTCATTTGTTTTGATACAAGCTTCGAAGCCTCAGTGCCGAACATCACATCACTACCTTGTGATACTTCCAGCGTTCTCCTCGTAAATCCTTTCCTACACTCTCCTCCCACTCTCCACCAGTAAGGATGTGTGTGCGCCGTCCATCCTCTGATCCATCTTCATGATCTTCTCTTCACCCTGGTAATACAATAAAGTATGCCCCTAATAGTCGACTAATCATTAGTTGACTAGAAGAAGCTTAGTCAACCAAAATTGTATTAGTCGGTTAGTTGCAGAAAAAAAAAAAAAAAAAGGAAAAACCTTGTGGCGAAGTCACGCAGTCCGCGAGGGACAGATTGTTAACGACAGGTCCTTGTGGTAATTACAGTATGTCGGGCGCGAAATCCAAACGTTGGCCTATCATCCATCAACCTCAAATATGGCTTATCATTTGAAACATGTACAGTAAGTAGTAGCAACTTTACATGGCTGCTTACTCTAACATTAACCTAGATAAATGTTCACTATTATTAGGTTCATATCCAAATGTTTGTGCAGAGTGTGAAAGCTGAAGTGTAGCCCGCTTACTGCATGACATGGAGGTGTCGGCGCGATCACTTGCAGTTTTTCCTGATAACAGTGGAAACAACTTAAAATACTCCATCATATTTGATCATACAGATAAGAGTATCATCATTCAAAACTGTAAAGCATTACTTTTATTTTTTTGTGTAAACTAACAATAATAAGAAAACATTGTGCCTTTGTAAAATAAAGAAAACAAACAGGATGCGCTTTCTGCTGTCTCAGTCTCCCTGAACTGGAGCGCATTACAAAAATTAACTGAAAGTCAGTATACAGGCTACTTGCTTCACAGACATGAGAAATATATCTATAGAAAGCTTGAAATGTCTACTTTTAAATGAACCAATTCAAATCGAAAAGAAATACTCTCTCATGTAATCTGTATAAAAAGTGCATTTCTCTCTAGGCACGTTCACTATACTACTGCGGAGATGGTGAGGCAGCATCATCAACTTCATCTTTGCAGCTGACATTGACTCAGAAAACACTAGTCTATTAATAAATAATTAAAATGTCTCCTTGCTATTTTTTCCCCGACATTCATATTCATTATATTCATTATATTTGTTGGTGCTTTGCGGCAAGCTTTATACATGCACTTATAGTCTATTATGCCTATATATACAGTATATTAAAGGCTCATTATGGTTTAGTATTCTCCTCAGTATATATTTAACCCTCATGTTGTGTTCAGTGTTGGGTAAGTTACTTCAAAAAAGTAATTAATTACTAATTACTTATTACATCATCAATGTTGTATTTAAAATACTTTTCTAATTACTCTGTATGAAAAGTAATTTAATTACTCAATAAGTAATTCAACTCATTACTAATTACTTCTTAAAATCCCTATAAACCTTAACCGGAGAGACAATAGAAAGGAAACTCTTTTAATAATTTAAATATGAGTCAAACATGGAATAGTTTAACCTTTTATAGCTTTTTAAAACATTTTAGCTTTATTAAAACATATTATAATACTTAAAACTTTTTAGTAACAAATAGGGATGTCACGATACAAAAAAATCTAGTAGTTGGTACCGATACCACCAAAAGTGCACAATACTCTATACCAAAGTCGATACCACGGTAAAAATATATAAAGATACAAATAAAACAATGCTATATATTTTTTCAGATAGCCTAGGTCTAATAGTAGTAAGTAAAAATACCACATTATTGAATAATAAATTGAATAATCAAATATAAAATAACTCTGCATAGTCATAACTGTATAGAGGAGAACTGGCCCCCCGACTGAGCCTGGTTTCTCCCAAGGTTTTTTTTTCTCCATTTTAACACCTGTTTGCCACCTGATGTCACCTGTTGGAGTTTGGGTTCCTTGCCGCTGTCACCTTTTGGCTTGCTTAGTTGGGGACACTTGACATTTGATATTCAACAGTGTTTTGATCTGCCTGCATTGACACCATTGTATGTGAACTGAACTGAGCTGGATGATGACATCACTGTTCACTCCAGTGCTGATATAGATAAATTAACTAAATTAATAATTGTTGATTGAATAACCGAATGAATCAATACTGAATTTACTTAAGATGGACAATGACACCATTTTCTTTAAGAGCTGCTGCGCAAGTTAAGTGATGTATTTTCTTTAAAATAAATAAATTTGCTTCTGTAATGTTTTTTAGGGCTGTCAATAGATTAAAATGTTTAATTGCAATTAATCACACCCTTTTGTTAATTTCACACACTTATCGTGAAATTAAGCATACATCATTGATCTTGTTTAACACATTCATTTTGTCATTATTTGCTATATCCAACAAAGTAAACCATCGGATTGAAGGGTGATTCTCACAAAACTGTATTTTCTACAAGTTTTTTTTCAAGGTAAATTTAGATGTCCAAGTTGCGATACTGAACAGAACCACATGGGGATTCCATAAAAAACCTAAACAGCCTTGACCTGACTACATTATATGCCTACTACAGTACACGGATACATTCAGAATTACTAAACAAAGCAACATTACACGACAAATCAAAACATTATCCTGAATGTGTGTGGAAACAACGTAAATGTAGTGAAAAGTGTAATTTCACATAATACAATGTAAAATTAATGTGTCAAGATTGCACACGGTTGTTTGTGCATCAATATAATGTTCTTATGTGTGCTTACTGTATATGACTCCTGTACGTCACAACATTTGTCTTTACTTAGATTGCAATCTTCATCCATCAAATCTTTACTAGTGAGTGGTGTGATGTTTTGACGTTCCATTCAGTCTTTATTTCACGAAGCATTGCATGAGGGATCGCACTCTTCAGAAATCACAGAATATGACAGAGCTAGTGTTTTAAAGCTAAAGACACACTGGAATGAAAAATTCACTGAAACGCAACATAAGTCTCTATTCTCTCTGCCATCTCTTACGGACTTTTGGACTGATTGTTTGAATGAATTTCCTTACTGGATCATTGGACTGAAAACTTTTTCGTAGTTTAGCAGCTTAAATGATCTGCAATGCAACAGCAAGAGCCTTTATCCTCCGAACTTTTACCATGGTGGAACGAGTTAATGAACGTAATAATTTGAAAATACGTGAAAAAAGTGAAAATACGGTGCCAGACAACATAAAAAAATATAAATACTAAATTAATGATGGATTACTTATTTATCAATAACCATGCATTTTTTAAAGTTTTTAAATGTATCAAGTGTTTCTGATAAAGTAAAAAAAAAAAAAAAATTCTCACACTGATCTGATTGGAATACAATGGAATACATCGCATTCGGTCGGCGTGTCGCATACAGTGTAGTCACTCAAGTTCTAATTTTTTAATACTTCCAAAGCTCAAATCGGATCCGAAAATTCCTCATCCGCAGATGGTCGGCACCCAACGCAGCCCCCAGGCAACTCTCTACAGCAAATTAATGACTTTCAGTTCATCGGCTGTCGTTTGTCATGTGCAGTGGAAAGGCGGCTTAACTGCGTGATATTACGTTAAAGGTGCGGTATGCGATCTCCCAGAATTGATGTTGAACACTGTTGATATTTGAAATCAAGCCAAACAAACACACCCCTCTCTTCATTGCTCCTGTAGCGAATTAACTCAAAGGGGAAATATTAATTATTCATAATTATTCAATAATGATTATTAATTATGATTAATTATGAATATGTGAATCAGTTAATCAGATTAACTTGATGTAGCTACATTAAAATTAATATTACAATCAATTAACCTGTTCGTCCAGTGAACACTCAGTGTTAATTGTTTATTAATTCTAAGAAATGTTCATTTCCAGGTTATGGAAAAACAACATTCTTATTGTACAGTACTACTCAGAGCATGTAGTCAAGATCTAAATCATTTAAGAGGCAATTTATTAGCAGACGGAGTCAGAACCAAACATGTATTGTGCACAATCTTTATTAACTAACTCACAAACACATAACTAAACTAACAAACACATAACATACACGCAGGTCACACACATACGTAGGTAAAAATGAGCAATGATAGAGTTGAACCGGAAGTGGGAATGGAAATGGAGCTATGGGAAAAAGTCAAAGACAATCTGGAAAAGAATCATCAGTTTCCTCAGTAATAAAACACCTTTGCTGACACAGGTGGTTTACAAATTAATACTAAATCGCTGTTTAGTGTTCAAATGTACGATACTTGCAAGATGCCTTTAGGCTGAGGAGCATCGGATCTGCAGGCTGAGGAGAAATCTTGATGATTCGGTCCGAAGTTGTAGCCAGTATCTTCTGCGTTGGATGAAGTAATATGAAACAACTTAAGCTGTTAATTTGACTCTTAGTAAGAGAAAAAGTTCTTTCTCTCTCTCACAGATGAGCACATGGCTGGGTTGCAGGCCTAGGCCTACAGGCCCACAGGCCTTGGCCTGAAGAGGCCTGCAGCAAAAGGGGGTCTCTTCAGTCGTCCAAGAAGCAAGAAGGGGAGAGGGAGGGGCGTTGTGCACTGGCTTTTAACCTCTGGTCAAAGTCACACCTCTTAGGGTTGACCTGACCAATGAAGATGTTGTATTTCCGGGCGACAACACGCCTCCTGTCAGGGCTTTTACGACCGAGCAAGATTAACTGGCTGAGTTTTTGAAGAAGAACTATTAAAGATTCTTGTAATACTGATGTGTTGCATGAGGTATCGACATCAGAGTCCAATGACCCGCCAAATTTAATGTAACGGGTGGAATAATATTTACGTGTCGGGTGTGGATGCGGGTCGGGTCGGGTCGGACGCGCGGTAGGCACGGGTGGACTGCGGGTCCAATAGCCAATACTATTCCAACTCAATTCGGTGCATTTGACAGCTGCTTTCAAATGGTCCAGTGCTTATTTGTGTTCACGCTCTGTCTGAAGACCGTTAAAGGCTTACAGCACGATTTGCAGCGCTGAGTGTTGTAGCCAATCGCGCGGCATCTGATTGAAAGGGAGCACGCTTTGCTCGCTTTGTGTATTTAATATAGGCTATTCACAATTTGAATAAAAGTTTTAGAATATTTTTCATGCTGCTACAAAGAGGACCAGAGGACAGGTAAACAATGCTCAGTTTCAGAAGAGACAACCGCGTTTAAATGCCGAGTGAATCTGATAAAATATAAAAAATAGGCCAACTAAAACATTCTTTGTTCTATTATTTTACTTGTGTTGTTTAACGCAATGTTTAATTAAATGCAGCGACACAGAATGCTTAATGTTGGTTTTATTGCTTGTGTTAGGCTACATGAGAAAATGATTTTTGTCTACCTCATGTAGGAGATTTAATGCGGGTGCGGGTCGGGTTGCGGTTTTTATGTCAAACGGGTCGGGTCGGGTGCGGGCTAAAATTATTGGTTTTTGTCGGATATCGGGTCGGGTGTGCTGTTAATAACTGCGGGTGCGGGGCGGGTGCGGGTTTATCAAACAGGACCCGTGCAGGACTCTGATCGACATATCGCATACACAAGCATTTAAATCTTCTCGATACGAACCTATAGACACTAAACATGGCATAATTGAGGTTACCTTAAATGTATCATAAAACATGTGAATACAATACTGAGTACAGTACAACAAACAGTAATAATGGATACCATTTCCTGGGGATATGCATGTTAATTTATAGAACAGTCTGTCTATAAATTAATGCAGGAAAGTCTGTTTTCTGTGGGAAAGATGCAGGAAAGATGCAGGTTTTCTGTGTGTCTCTTTGTCCATGTGGCAACCAACATTCTTTAGCGCAATAAAACTTGTAACTGAGACCTTCTCGGGGGATGGGGGACAGACCCCAGAGTGAGCTTTAAACCATTATTGGTTAACTATAACAAATAATTGTGTCTGATTTGTCTTAGTCATTACAATCCCCCCTTTCGATCGTTGTTGTCCCTCTTATGGCAACAGCGAGCGACGTTGAAAATGCAGAAAGATCAGACACACCACTGGCACACAAGGCTGGAAGGCTGTGATGGGCTCTGGTTGTATGTGCCTCCTGTAGTGGTGGTCGTTCCATGGCAGTAGATGTAGACAGTAGACAAGCTCAGGTCTCTGAGCTGGTGCTGCAGGCGTCGAGGCAGCCAGTACCTTGACCTTGACCTGTGTCACCTGTCACCCTGAAGTCAGTTAGTTTGGGCGAGATGTTTGCTGGTGGCAAGGTTCAGGTCTTTGAGCTTGCTCAGCAGGTGTCGAGGTAGCAGGTGCCTTGACAGTGTCACCTGTCGTTCGGACACCCGTGGAGCAGGTGGTTGTAGGAAGAGGTTAGGGGAGTTGTAGTGTGAAGAGTGTTTCAGACTGACCTAGGGTTGATGACAGAAGGGCAGCAGGTGTTTGTTACCTCTGCTCTCAGTCAGAAGGAGTCTGAAGTTTGCAGTGTCCCTCTGCTCTTGTGGCGGCGCCGACTTGAGCAGGTCTGAGTGGTGTTGTGTGAGTGTTCAGAAGCTTGTGAGTAAGTACTGTTCAAGGAGCTCTCTTTCTAGCGTTAGAAGATCCTACAGGTCCGATGCAGGCATGTCCAGTCGTCCTTGTACAGCCTCTGGATGGCTGCTGTGTGAAGGACGTGGAGGTTGTTGCTGGAGGTCTTTGAATGTCACTTCATGTGCCATTTCAGGGTTCATCTGAATTAATCCTTCTCCTTCTGTGGCTGCAGAGGATTTCAGGAAATGGGCAGATAAGGTGTCAAGTAGAAAGCTTTCACCTTCACAGGCCTTGATTCTGGCGTCTTTGTCCAAGAGTTCAGAATTTGCAGTTTTTAACGGTGACTGTACTTTGTGAAATAGTTCCTTTTTCTTTTTTCAGGTCCTCTCTGGCTGTCTTTTCAGCTGTCAGAGCCTTTTGACGTCTGTGGATTTTCTTCTGTGAATCCACTCTGCCAGGAACATTGTGTCTGTCCTGCGCCCGGCATCTCTAACTGGTCTATGTGGCTTTTAGCCTTTGTCAGCTCCTTGTGAGATTGTGCGATCTGGAGTTTGAGGTTGTTTACTTCTTGTTTCAAACCTGTGAGGTTGTGGGCCAGGAAGAAGTTGACGTCAGTCAGATCTTTGTGATCATACCTCTGGTTTTAGTCATCTGCCTTTACTTCTCTTCCATCGTTGTCCAGTTGCTTTTGGCTCTGATGCTACAAGTGATCAGCAGCCCTGGTTAGGAGGGTGTTCCTCACGACACCTAGCCAGTCCTTTGGTCTGCCATCTGGGCAGTTAGGCTGAGCATTCTGCAACATTTTGGCACACTTGTGGTGAGAGTAAGGGCAAGAGACTAATGCAAGATCAAACAGAATTTGGAGCTGAAGGCACCGTGGGCAGCTAGGTGTATAGAGTAGAGCTAGGTTTAATAAATGACTTAAGATGGATCTTATGGTCAAATTATTTCTCAGAACTTACTGATGGCTCACAACAGGCTTGATCTCTGAACAAATGAAAAGAGAGAAAGGAAGAGGAGCGCTTTCCTATTAGACTGGGTTTATTAGTGGTGCTCAAAATTATGCCATAGCAATCATTTAAATTACTTTTGTACCTGGCTCATAAAATTGAAGCAACTGTTGTAAATAAACAAAATCAAGAAGGAAAGTATGTCTAGTTACTTGTGGTTCTATTGGGAAATTAAACCACACGAGAACAAAAAGGAAAATGTAAATAAATCAAGTAGATGAAATAATACTAGTAAAAACGAATAGCTGACTGCTATTATGATTAAAATCAATAAAAAGATTTAAAAAAGTGATTAAATAGCAGAATGACCTGGTATTGGGAATAGTCAATATCACTAGTGATTAACAATTAAATTAGCTTTGGGGATCAGTCTATAGTTGGTCACAGCTGCAGCATGTTCAGGACCACACCCTGTGTGTGTCCCTCCCTGAAGTTTAGTCAGTGTGCTATTGAAAAATCTCAACAAATCCTAGAATTCTTCTTTAGCTAAACAGTTTACATGTAATTGAATTTAGATTTAATTACCCTAGTAACTGCAGATTTAGCTGAACAGTGTTCAGGGAGAAATGCACCTAAGTGCAGGTGAAATTAGCTGAGAAGAATTAAAGGTAAGGAAAGAGAGAAATCAGAAAACCAGGAATGTGGTTAAAGGAAATTGGTTTAGATCACTTCACACTGCATACATACAAGCTGTGGTTAAAGGCTTCAAGTAAATAATGCTAACCGCTAACTGTAGAAGTTATTAGTTAGCTTAGCCTGAGCAGAAGGGCCGCTAGATGGGGTTAGCTTCGCCACCTAGCTTGGTTTGTTTACAATATGATGTCATGAGGTGGCGAGTTAGTACTTCCTGTGACAAGTTGTTGTCATGGGAAGCAGTGCACATCAGAGCAATTCACCAGTTCATAAAGAGTGTCTGCACATCTGAAACGAGTCCTGCATCGAGTTAAAATGTGGCACTTATACTTCATGAAATTCAAAATTAGATGTTACATTCAGTAAAATGCAAATATGGTTTGGCATTTGCAAATTTTACTCATGTAAACCCTTCTCTCTACTTTAAACAATGTCTTGTACTTGTTTAAAGTGTAATTACACAGATGTGCTGTAAATTAAAGCTTGTTTAAGCATACATAGTTACGTCCGTCTTGTGCATGAATACTGACATTCCTTTCAGCAAGTGATAAACAGTTTTGGTCACTAGGTAGCTATGCTTGTAGATGCAGCTAAAGTTTAGATGAATGACATCAATCTAGCTATAATTTTTTTTAAGGCTGTTACACTGTAGAAAGGGGAGCATCACCCAAAACTACATTTATATAACACTGTACTGAGATTTACTCATCAGAAACAGGTTAAGCAATACTGCAATTGGTATTTCTTCAACAAAAGCAGAATAATCAGTACTGGTACAGTTTACATGCCGCTGAGCTGAGATTCCTTCGTCAAAACAGACTTATGCTTTAATACTGAGATTAGGGTTTCTTCACTAAAATCAGACTAACTTTACTGATACCATTTGACACATGTTAAGATGTGTGTATATGTATGTTAAGGCTCTTTCAGTTACAGCAGAGATGTCAATTCAAGCTCTTGTTTTATCTGCATCTAACAAGCCAGCCACTAGTGATCTGCATGCGAATCTAACGTCGTATCAAATGTCATGTTGGGATTATCAAAGGCCCACTTTTAAGTGGACGGTGGTTTAAGCTAATGGCGCGAGGCCGTACTAGCATAACCAGCTCCATCTGGTGTCACAGTGACGTATCAGGAGTTAGCATTTCCTTTGACAAGTCGTTGTCATGGAAACCAATGTGCAACAGTGCCCAATCGAACAGTGTATATCAAATGTCTGCAGGTTTCAAAATAGCTTGTCGTAGACGGTCATGAGCATTTGAGGCTTACACATTCATTCAAGGTTTTCATATTTTACTAATGCAGACTCCTGCTTTTCTGCGAACACACATTTTCACCTACTTTAAAAGCTTTATGGCCTATGCTGACTAGGAACCTTTGTAGAAGCTATGTGGAAGGCACTGTGTTTGCAGTTTAACGTCACTGGGGTCTTAAGAACCCCCTCCTGAGGGGCCTTGTGTTTCAGGTCACATGAATGGCATTGTGTGAGGGCAGGCTGTGCTGCCGAAAAGGTTTGTCTTTCAGTCCAGGTTTGTCTGAGTCTGTGGCAGTAACATTGGGACTTTCAGATCTGCCCTGCTTGGTGTCGAGGGCAGCACTCAATCCGCGTTCAGACTTCTAGGTCTGAGAAATCCTTTATGCCGGCTGGTTTCAGCTGCTGGTAGTCTGAGAGCGTCGTGATTCTGGCTGGATGTGCTCCAGAACAGAGAGTTTGTCTTGGTGGGTCACCCCAGTCAATGTCTCATATGTTGGCATGGGCGCTGTGGCCTGCTAAGGGCTGGGGGAGCTTGCGCTGCTGCTGTGAAGTCCATCAGGGTGCATTTTCCTTGTGGGGTCCATTTGCAGTTGGTCGGACTGTTTCAGTTCTTTTTGGACCACAACGAGTTTGTCTCCCACACTGCTGAATTGCTGAGTCAGTGTTTGGATTTCAGCTCTGCATGCGGATGGCCTTCAAGGGCCTTAGCTTTAGTGTCCCTTTAAATTCAAACAGTTCTTTACGTTCTTTAAGTGGCGAAGTTCAACAGCTGTCAGAGCCTCCTGAAGACTGGTGACCTCCCTCAGTTGCTCCGCTCTGTCAGGGTCCTTGCATCTGTCCTGTGCCTTCTCACGCTGAGTAGGTTGGTTCTCTGTGGAACTCTGTGACTTGCAGCGTTCGTTCATTTACATCCTGTTGGAAGCCCGTATGAGCATGGGCTAAGGAGAAGATGAAGCTCTTTGTGGCTCAGGCCGGGTATCAAGTGTCCGCTTGTGCTGCCGATCTCGCCGTTCCTTGCTCTGCTGTTGCAGGTCATTGACTGCTTTGGCTGAAGGGTGTCCATCACATTGTTCCGAAGGGTCTCCAGGGGGTCCTGGATGGCAGGGCTGGATGTCCTAGACAAACTGGCACACTTATGGGGACACGAGAGAGAGAGAGAGATGGCACAGGCAAATGCAAGTTTTGTACAGAACGGCTATGTGGGCCACGTAGGGAGTGAATAGCTGAGGTGGGGGAAGCCAGTATGAGACTTAGTGCTGGTCACAACTAAGGGGTTTGAGTATCTTTGTTGACAGCTGTAAGCTGTGTTGACTGATGACTGGGCTGGTACATGTCGTTAAACTATTACTCAGAATACTGATGGTTCTTTTCCACAGGTTGTCACTATGAGGGTAACGAATAAAACAAACTGGTAGAAAAAAAAAAACAATAAGATGAAATCAGAAAGGGGAAAGGAAGAAAAGAGGGTTTTACCTATTTAGTTTTGCTAGGAGATATGGCCAAGCAGGTGTCACTTGTTCAAGTAATTACTGCTGTGAGCTCAATACCTAACTTAGACTATCTCTAGACTAACAGAGAAACACCAAATGCCTCGAGGTCGAAAGTAAAAGAAACAAAGGGAAGTGTTTCTAGTCCTTTCTTGGACCAACAGTGCATTGGACGGTGACCGTACTTCATGTACTCGGCACTAAGGAGTGAGGAGGGGTAGCTAAGAGATAGGAATTAGGTTATTAATAACCTATAACTCATTATACCTCATTAAGGAAACAACAGTTTCTAGAACTACAGTAATCCTATACAGAGAGGGAAGATGGTGATGGTAAAATAACTAAAAATAGGGTAAAAGCAGAAAGTCCTTCCTTTAGCTCTAGGGAACAAAAAGGGGAGGTGAATACACAAATTGATTTAATTAAATTTCGAATCTAATTAAAACCAACTTGGCTGAATAGGCTTAAACAAAAGAAAGTGAATGAAATAAAATAAGACACAAAGAGGAGGAATAAAGTCGAAATAAAAATGAAATTAGAATTTCCTTATAGATTTAGGAATCTAAAGGAAAGGTAAATAGACAAATTTGATTTAATTAAATTTTCAAATTTAACTAAATTCAACTTGGCTGCATAGGGATAGTCAGGTTAACAAAATATTTGAATGAAATAGAAATAAAATAGAGGAGGTTAAAATACAAAGTGAACTTGGAATTTCCTTATAGCTCTAGGAGACTAAAGGATAGGTAACTAAACAAATTGATTTAATTAAATTTCAAATTCAATTTAAATTCAACTTGACTGAATAGGGATATTCAGGCTTAACAAAGTGAGTGAAGGCAATAAACTAAGATAAAATAGAATAGGGGAGGAATAAAGTCGAAATAACAACGACGACCACACTGTCACAGACCCGCCAGGCTCATCCATCAGCCAATCACAGCGCACTCCCTCACCAGAGTTCTAACCACACACACCTGATCCCCATCATCACACATCACCACCAGATACTTAAGCACAGCACTCACCTCAGTTCACTGTCCGGTCTCGTTTGATACAAGGACTGCTATTCTGATGCTCCAGTTCATTGTGAATACTTACCTGTCCCGTTCCAGTGTGCTTCCCAGTATTTGTGCAAAGTATCTGTGTGTGTGTCTCCCTACCGTCTCCGTGAGTTCACTCCACCACTTCGCCTTCAACCATCCACGAGTCATCCACCTGCAAGAGAAAGGACAGTATTACCACTTCTGTTTCACCATCTCAAATATCCATTTCACCATTACTTACCTGCTCTTCAGTTATTCACTGCTGTTTTTAAGTAAACTCAGTTATCTCTACAACCCTGTTGTCTCCTATCCTTCTGTCCGTGACAGAAGACCGGACCAACACTGAACATCAAACAGCATGAGTTCATCAGATCCATTCCAGGAACTCGTGGATGCCCTCCGTCGAACATTCTCCTCAAGCCCAGCCACAACTTCACCAGCGCTCACTTCCGCAAACACCGCCATCACTCCTTCACCACCGGTATATGCCAGTCCCATGGCCAAACCAGCGCCCTTCTCTGGCTCGGCGGAGGATTGCAACGGCTTCATCCTGCAGTGCTCGCTGGTCCTGGAGATGCAGTTGCAGCTATACCCTGACGATTGCTCCAAGATGGCTTTTATAATCTCCCAACTAAATGGACGTGCGTTACAGTGGGCAGAAACCATCTGGTCACAGCATGGATCAGTAACCCAGTCTCTGACTAATTTCCTCACTCATTTCAAAGAGGTTTTCGGGAGACCAGCTGGTGATTCGTCGGTGGGTGAGCAACTCTATCAGTTGAAACAAGAATCAATGTCTGTTAATGATTATGCCCTCAAGTTTAGGACTCTTGCTGCTGCCAGTGGATGGAACGAACAAGCTTTGCTCACCACCTATCGTCAGGGTCTGGATCCCAGGGTGCGGCTGCATCTCGCTGCATACGAGGATTCCATCGGGCTCGAACGGTTCATACAACTCTCCATCCGGTTCGCCACTCGTATACAGTTTTGTCTCGAAGAACACCAGGGCCAGCTGCTACGCACATCATCCCTCCGTCAGCCAGAGTCCATCAGCCCTCCAGAACCAGTATCAGAACCTATGCAATTGGAGAACAATCGCCTGACTTTCGCTGAACGGCAGAGACGGCTGACCCAAGGACTCTGTCTATATTGTGGTGCATCTGGACATGTGAGATCTACATGTCCCACTCGTCCTCCTCGTCCCATGGTGAGGAGACAGGACTAACTGCAGAACCGCAGAACCATACGTCATGACAGTCTGAGGACGACAGCGCCAGACTAACAGCCTGAGGCCGGAAGTGGGCGGAGCAAATTTATCTTCGTAGGCATTGCTCCATTTGGAGCGTTTTAATGTCAAATATTTTATTAAAACGATTTAACTGAAATTAGATACTCACGTTTTGTTAATAGCTTAATCATATACACACAAACACATAAAAGTTACGATATGTATATATGTAACCTTTTAAATATTTTAAATGTTAAAAGTTAATCAACTTGTTTTATGTCTTAAATGATTAACTGAATATAAATTGAACACAAAGCTTAAACACTAAAAATGATAAACATTTATTAATTTGTCATAAAATGTATATTTTACTCAAGCATTTCAGAATGAATCATTGTTTTTCATAATATATAATACACATTACACGGTTGTACACTAGATTGCATGAATTAAGCAAATTCAGATCCATCAAATCCAAAAACAAAACACAAAAGATATTTAATTTTAACAAAATGTACTTTCCCCCTTAAGTAGCAAAAGCATTATATATAGCTACTAGCTGTGCTTTGCTCTACAAAAAAATACAAAATCAAACCAAAGAGTGTAAATTGAACAAATTATTGCACAGCAGATACATTATGACAAATTAAATCTTTTTAAAAAAAATCAAATCTCCATAAACATGCAATTAATTACAAGACTCTTTTTGTCCAGACACTCATTAAGAAAAATGTCCATATCATCCTTAATTTGTAAGCAAAACACTAAAGGCTCTTTGGCCAGTTGTCTGTCATCATCCGTTTCAGCCTGTGAAAGTTGAAGAAGGGCTTTTTCCTGGTCTTCCTCTTTCAATATCAGAAAGCACAGCCCTTCCACTAAACCTTTGAAGACTTTTGGTTGTTGTGCAGCCATTCAAGTGCAGCGCAGAGGTCTTCTGTGATCCGTGGCTCCTTCATGAGAGAAGGGTACAAACAAATGGGATGAAATGTTAGAAGTGTATTTAACAATACTTTGTTGTAGTCAGGATGTAGCATAGCATGTATAATAAAGTTTTGACATTCTGTTTTTCTCATGTTTATATATTGAAGACATAAATCATACCCTGTCATTAATGAAATTAATCAATCATGTTCAGTTTTAATTTTTTTTTAAAAAAAAGGCAAGCAATTCACATGGCTTTTCACACTGCACTTAACCCCGGGTTATTGTCGTCCTAAACACCTCTTTTAACCGTGGGTAAAGTAATGCTCCACATATTGCTTGTATATTTACGTGCTTTTGACAGTCACAGAAGCACTGTGCATTGTATATAAATAGAAAATTCAGCATTAGAAAGAAAAAAACAACAAATGCTGACAGAAAATGCAACAATTGCAGTGCAGAAAATACTGTTTAATTCTTTTATAGTCTGAAATGTCCATTCAGGATAAACTTGATAGAGAAGTTGACTATATGTAATGAGGATGTGCAATGCCTGAGCATTTATGTAAACATATTGTGTGCTTTGTTCATCCAATCAGTGACACTGGCACTGCAAATATGCAAATAAGGACATTAACCCAGGGCTTAGTAATGTACAGTGTGAAATGCTGTGTATGAATACTCAGGATTAATTGTTAACCCCAGGTAAATGATGATCAGTGTGAAACGTGAATCAAGATAACCCAGAGTTTACCTGGGGTTTACAATCACCCCGGGTTAACTATTTCAAGTATGAAAAGCCCTCATATTTGTTTTTCATTCTAATAAAAAGAGAAGTTCATACATTTTTAAAAACTTTTAACTTTCCCTTCTTTTTCTTACCATTAACATGAAGATCCCACAGTCAATATAGCCGGTCAACTGTTGTGGAACATTCTAAAACAATAGAATATTATTAAGTTATTCCTGAAAAGTTTTGACAGATATAACAACACACCATCTGTATAAGTAGCTTATGTGTTTATGAAAGTCTTATGAAACTAACCTTGTTTTTGAACAGCTTCCATTGTCCTGGGGTGATTCTGCTTGTCAATTTACTGCATTGCAAAATCAAAACAGAAAAACTTAAATATATAACCATAAAAATAGCATAAAAGAGACACGTATTGTTGTTCTAAAGTCAAAATTACAACTTACTGCATTGCAAAAACAACATTTTAAATTCAGAATACAAAAGAAACATTCATACCTCCATGGACAACAGCCTTTTTGAAGTGAATTTGAAGGTGTGCATTCAACTTGTGCCGTCTGGTCGGTTTAAGAACACTGGGCAGTGGAAATTGTTGCAGCACGTTTTGCATCGCTGTAAATGAAGTAAAGTGGAGCATCTCCCAATACTAATATGCCTCTAAAAATCCACAAAAACATTGGTCAGTATTGTAAAATGTAACCAGTGAAATAAAATACAGCACCAACAACAAAGTAAAATCACAAACCATGAATATATAACCACCCAGGTGAAAAAATACTATAGTAAATACTATAGTGTTTTGAACGATAGTATAGTAAATTGTAGTATACTGTATATATTATAGTATTTACAAACTTTGTAATGAATGCTACAGCATACTGTAGTATTAACTATAGTGAACTGATAAACTGTTATAAATACTGTAGTATACTTTAGTTTTTACTACAGTAAACTGTAGTGTATACTGTAGTATAATATAACCTAAAGTTGTAGAAAACTTAGTACAATATTGGTTAATTTGTTTATATTACTATAGTTGTTATATTATCACAGCAGCTATAGAATTACCACAATAAATTAATTCAAGTACTTTACTATAGTATGGTTCAAAAACACTATAGTATTTACTATAAATTACTATAGTATTTTTTCACCTTGGCAAGCAACGTGAGACGATTTGTAAAATATCAAAAGACGCGATAAAGTGACTTTGAAGCCCATTTACAAAATATTTGAGTCATGTTAAGTGTTAACGATCGATTAAATACACAAAAAATAAACGTGATCGATTAAAACACAACACAAATAAACTTTTTACCGTGTTCTCTTCTTCCGCCATGATTGTTTGTTTGTTTGTCACTAACTCCGCCCACATCCGACGTGAGACTGTTACTCCGCCCACTCCCGGCCTCAGACTGTTAGTCTGTCGCTGTCGTCCTCAGACTGTCATGACGTATGGTTCTGCGGTTCTGCAGTTGGTTATTGTTGGGCTGCATTTAGTAAGAAACTATTGATGCTTCTGGGAAACGCAGCCCAGAACAATGCTTAACTGAAGACAGAAAAATATAATATTATTATTATTATTAGTTATTTCACAATAAACACAATGAAATAGTAGCCTACATAGTTTGTGCAATTACATTTACTTAAATTGAACGTTAAAAGTTCATATTGATGTTCTGTCAGAATACAAATGTTTCATTTTATGGGTGCAACAGCTGTCACTGGCAGTCCCTTATGAAAATGAACCATTACTACAATGACCATAGTTCAGCTAGGCATATAGTAGGCTTATTTGTAGATTTTCCATGGTTTACTAAGTAAACATTTTAACCATGTGTAAACAAAAATATAATCTAATAAACTGCAATTAAGGCATATTGAATGTTAAAATGCCTTTCAAATAATGTTAAGTGGGTATCATAACCCATTTTACTCTTAGTAATTCAATAATTTAATAAAAGTTCATATTAGAGGTATCGTATCGGTATCGATATCGGCGATATTGGCCTTGAAAGTATCGGTATCGTATCGAAAACAAAATAAGTGGTATCACCCATCCCTAACTCGCAGTTCCGGGAAGTGACGGAAGCGCGTTAACGACGCAGCAGTTCACCAAGTGACGCATCCCAGGTAATGCGCATGTTCCCATTTTTATAGCCCAGCGACGCTGCAATAAGCTAAAACAGCACCATGACGTAAGCAAAATTACCCCTCCTGCCACATATATCCAGAAATATCCAGGGTGTGAGCGGTCCTGTTTCATGAATCAGAGGATCAGGCTTGCGTGATAAGGGGGCTGCCAGCTGATATTTCCCCAGCACGTTGCGAAAAACACTCTATACATCCCAATGTGCATATCCACCCTAAATAGTACTGAATATTACTAATGTCACATAGACTACTATTTAGGATGGATAGTATGCACGTTGAGACGCAGGCACTGTCTTTACAGCACATGGAGCGCGATAATGCACAGCCCCGCCAAACAGACACGAAGAATATAACCGCCATCACTTCGAATTATTTATTAAATTTAGCTCTTAATGAGAGCTCTGTAGTCTCACCAATAATTCACCAAGACCGTTCAAACATTTTCATGACATTAATTCGTAAAACGACTTCCCGAGCTGGTTCTGATCGAGGCTCGGCTATCTATCACTGTAACCGGAAAAACCTTTACCCGGCGTGGATCATTCCAGAAGCCAAAAACCCGACATGACAGCCTGTTTACTGCTTATAAATCGTGCCTGCAGAAAAGGCATGTTAATGCATGCTGCATCTATAAATGTTTTAGGCCTGTGCAACTTGCGGGCCGCTGTGGCGTCCCTGTTATGGGTGTACATATTACCCGTGGGTGCGGGTGTGGGAACTGACGCCAGATCAGTATTTCGGGTCATACGGCCTATATTCACTATTCAAGCCGATCTGAGATCGGCTAGAATATCAGGCACGTTGGTATAATTTAGGCAGGCATTACTAGTTGCTTGCAGATGCATGGTACAGTATGGTTGGATTAGGCTCCTATTTCCAGGATATTTGATTTCTAATGTCATCATATAGTCCTTAGGTCCAACACAATTTATCCATGGTTGAAAATAAAGTAAATTTTATGTCCTTTTTAATCTTTATAGTCCTATTGGAAAGGCTTAGGATATGCTCAAATCAGGTCCTCCCGCAGAAATAAATATTTTGTTACATATAATTAATTTTTGTTTTGTTTGTAGTGAAAATGCTAGGTGGATCAACTCTTCGGCATTGCACCCATTGCCTGGAAAAGATCAATTTTGCCAATCGAAGATGCACCAAGGTAAATAAT
This sequence comes from Mylopharyngodon piceus, assembly GCA_039654765.1. Lineage (NCBI taxonomy): Eukaryota > Metazoa > Chordata > Actinopteri > Cypriniformes > Xenocyprididae > Mylopharyngodon > Mylopharyngodon piceus. The sequence goes on from CM077446.1 coordinate 26,017,028, forward strand.
GTACAATAGGCTACTGTACTGTCTAACTTCTGTACTGTACTCTACTGTACTGTCTAACTGCTTACCCCCATTTTTATGCATTAAAGCCAGAGTCAAAAAGGCTATACATCTGACATTGAATCTGTCTATTACAGACAATACATTGTTCTATTGTGGTGGTTCTCAACTGTGGTCTCCCAGTTTATTGAGATTATCCATATTTTGATTTCAAAATTCAAGAAAATGGCAAGATTTCCACAAGCGCATGCCATAATGACAACTTAAGGTATGATGTCTCTAGCATCATGCCTTGAATATTATTAAAACATGCCAGTGCATCGACTCAGCTGCATATTTAGTATGTCTGATCAATGAATTGCTTTCACCTGGTATCCAAGTCATTATTTAGGCCCTTGTTAATAGAGGGCTAGAAAATCAGCAATGCTTGATCAACTGGACCACACTTCAGAACCCTTTTTTTTTTTTTTTGTCATAACGTCTCCCCCTCGCTCTCTCTGTCTCTCTCCCCTACTCGGTGTAAGAAACTGCTGGACATGAAGTCCAGGCAGACGGCGCCTATGAAAGTCTCCAGACCAGAGCCAAGGAAGGTGCGCGAAAAATGCTGGTAATAAACTTTTTGTCTTTTTTAAAAGCTGTACTGTTTGACATTCTTATATTTTAGATGGAAAAGAGTGGTTTTACCTCAGTAAACATAGTTTTACTGTGGAATTTGTAGTTAAAGCACAGTACCATAACACTTGCCATGCCATTAATACCTTCTTGTAATGTAATTGTAATTCAATATTTTTTTTCTGTCTTGCAGTTCCTTCAGATCACATACTCCTCCATCTCCATCTTCCACAACAACCTTTAATCCAACAGCTCTTTTAAGAAGCCATCTCTCGCAAAAGCTCACTTCCGATCTGTCCTCTCTCTCTCTCTCTCTCTCTCTCTCTCTCTCTCTCTCTCGCTCTCTTTCTTTCATTTGTTCATCATGGCATATTTTTAAAACTCAGAATCAAATGTTGACTAATTCTGTCAGAAAGCTGAACTTGAACTCAAAGTTCCCAATGCTGATCTTGAAGAAGCTGCCGGGGAGGCTGAACAAGTCCTTCAGAGGTTCAACTCTTCACAGGTAATGTTGAACACATTTAGTTATAACTGGTTCGCTTTAATGAATGTATCCTTATGTGTTATTAACTTTCCTTAAAGTCCTTCTCTCATACATTTTGGTCACAGATCAAGATTTTTAACACACTGTCTCATCATGTATATATTCCTCTTTGTTTCAGCTGAAAAAGAAGACCAAAAGAAGGGCTGCCAAAGTCTTGTTTGTGCAGAGGGATGAATTTGGCCATCTTGTGTGTTTACGGACAAAAAGCTGCAAAGGCAAACATTTCCAATGGTATGTCTCTGATGGTCTTAACCCTTGATTGAACATTTCTGCAGTTACATTTTGCACAACATTTGATGTTTCTTAAATGTTGTTTCACATACCCCATGGCCCCATCAGTAAGAACACCCAACAAAGTGTCATGTTGAAGTAATAACAATTCATACAATTTACAAAATCAGCAAAATCAAATGACGTTGTACTAGCGTACACATCCAAAACTCGTACAAAAACCGCCTTCCTCTCATTCCGTTTAACTTGCACACAAAATTCTGCCTTTCTCTACATATTTCTCTTCATCTTAGTCCTTTACTCACTCAGTTACGGGTTTTTTTATTTTATTTTTATTTTTTTTTGCTCTGTTGTATGGTAGAAACAAGGAGTTTGCATGATGGCTTTTTGTCAGACTGAATCTTATGTATACAGATGAACTGAGGAGACTGCTAGAGTTGAGCTCGAACTTGAGCTCGAAGCTGCTGAAACTGAAACAGCTACTAGTGATGTTTGGCAAGTTCTTGCCATGATCAGCCCTACCCAGGTAAGGTTTTCAGAAAATTGTAATCAATATTTATTCAACACATGCTCTGACCTGAATCTTTTGGTGAATGAACTTAATTATAACTGTCTTAATGTATATGTTTAAAGAACAATAGTAATTAAACATGGGGTCAATAGACATTTTCTTGTTTTACAGCTGAAATGGAAGACCAACAATGCAAAGAAAATCAGTCACAGGCACAGCATGCCAGTCAAACCAGTCCTGTTGGGGATGAGGAATGAACATGGCCATCTTTTGCCTGAACAGAAAATACAGAAGGATGAAAAGTTTCCATTGGTATGTCTGTATTCAAGCAATGTACAGTGGATCATTTGAAGTGGATCAAAAAAGTTCATCAAAGTTTAAGACAACTTTGATGAAAAAGTTTTGATTCACTTCAAATGTTGACTACTGTAGTTATAAGTAGTACAGCATTTGATGTTGATCTCTCAAATAATTATTCATGTTAGCAGTTATCATTTTTCACATGTACATCTTTTTATCGCTCCTAGAATGAGCGAATCAGCTGTGACATCATCTTCAGAATTTGGGCAGGAAATACAGAATATGGTGAGTACTGACACCTGTATTCACCAAAACTATTTCTCTGGAGTTATTATTGACTTGCTTTTATGTCTAATTGTTTGAAGGAGGATGAAGTCAGTTGATGAAGAAATTGGCATGTTGTATATGTACTAAAGAGTTTAACACATTACTGATTTGTTATGACTGTTTGTGTTGTGTTCTCATTTTCTGCTTGTACAGAAAGACTATATCAAGAGGTAGAGGAGCTGGCAGCTGGCACTGAAAACACTCACTGCTGAGGTCAGTCTTCACAGAAGTGGTCAGTTCGCATGGCCCACACTGAAGAGAAGCGGGTCTGAGGCCAGAGATGATGTAGTCTTTGTTGACAAGAGTATTCTGTGGCCACTGAGTGCAGCACTGCAGCCTGAAACCATCAGTTATCCGATGCTTTCCCAGTTAAGACTGCTTTCCCAAACAGCTCTACTGTGACAACTCGGATGTTATGGCCCATAAAAGTAAACATCACAACCGTGAGATTGTTGTGGAAGGATTTTTTTTGGCTCATGCCTCCAGCAACCTCCAACAGGAATCAATGGTAAGTACAGTTTAACAATTATAAATAATATTATATATTGTTTATTGATTTACCACCTCCTAAATACATGTTTTCTTATGTTAGGACTTCATCCCCTGCTTGAGAAAAAGCTACAGTGGTGCTGATGAACTATTTGAGCTGCTTCAAGTTCCTCCATGTCCACATCACCAGGGACCACACATGGCCCATCCACATTGATGCAGTGCTGAAGGCTCATCAGTGTCTTTTCTTCCTCAGACAGCTGAGGAAGTTCAGTGTGAGCCGCAAAACCCTCAAATCATTTTACACATGCACTGTGGAGAACATCCTGACTGGCTGCATCCCTGCCTGGTATAGGAACAGCACCGCCCTCAACAGCAAAGCTCTGCAGAGAGCGTTACGAACTGCACAGAACATTTTTGGAGGTGAGCTTCCCTCCCTCCTGGACATCTACACCAGGTGGTGTGTGAGGAAAGCACAGAGGATCATCAAAGACTCCAGCCACCCGAGCCATGGACTGCTCTCACCGTTACCATCAGGCAGACGTTATCATAGAAACCGCACCAGCAGACTGCGAGACAAGTTCTTTCCACAGGCAATCAGACTGCACTTAACTCTTACCAGTAACACCACACACAGCACACAGCACACCCCACACCACCAACCTCACATACACTGCACTCTATCAGTTACATCAGTTACACTGACTGGACTCTGACTCACTATTATTCTGCACCCTGACATTCTGTTTGCACCAATTCAGACAGTACTGCACTGCAAAGGTACTGTATATGCATTCTGTGATTGTTTATAATTATTTTCATTTTGTGCTCTGTGTATAGTAAAATATTGTAATATATATTGTTCTTTACCTGTATTGAGTCTCTTCTGTGTAATGTGTATATTGTTAATACTGTATATGTGTTGCATATACAAACCCGATTCCAAAAAAGTTGGGACACTGTACAAATTGTGAATACAAAAGGAATGCAATGATGTGGAAGTTTCAAATTTTAATATTTTATTCAGAATACAACATAGATGACATATCAAATGTTTAAACTGAGAAAATGTATCATTTTAAGGGAAAAATAAGTTGATTTTAAATTTCATGGCATCAACACATCTCAAAAAAGTTGGGACAAGGCCATGTTTACCACTGTGTGGCATCCCCTCTTCTTTTTATAACAGTCTGCAAACGTCTGGGGACTGAGGAGACAAGTTGCTCAAGTTTAGGAATAGGAATGTTGTCCCATTCTTGTCTAATACAGGCTTCTAGTTACTCAACTGTCTTAAGTCTTCTTTGTCGTATCTTCCTCTTTATGATGCGCCAAATGTTTTCTATGGGTGAAAGATCTGGACTGCAGGCTGGCCATTTCAGTACCCGGATCCTTCTTCTACGCAGCCATGATGTTGTAATTGATGCAGTATGTGGTCTGGCATTGTCATGTTGGAAAATGCAAGGTCTTCCCTGAAAGAGACGACGTCTGGATGGGAGCATATGTTGTTCTAGAACTTGGATATACCTTTCAGCATTGATGGTGCCTTTCCAGATGTGTAAGCTGCCCATGCCACACGCACTCATGCAACCCCATACCATCAGAGATGCAGGCTTCTGAACTGAGCGCTGATAACAACTTGGGTTGTCCTTGTCCTCTTTAGTCCGGATGACATGGCGTCCCAGTTTTCCAAAAAGAACTTCAAATTTTGATTCGTCTGACCACAGAACAGTTTTCCACTTTGCCACAGTCCATTTTAAATGAGCCTTGGCCCAGAGAAAACGCTTGCGCTTCTGGATCATGTTTAGATATGGCTTCTTTTTTGACCTATAGAGTTTTAGCCGGCAACGGCGAATGGCACGGTGGATTGTGTTCACCGACAATGTTTTCTGGAAGTATTCCTGAGCCCATGTTGTGATTTCCATTACAGTAGCATTCCTGTATGTGATGCAGTGCCGTCTAAGGGCCCGAAGATCACGGGCCTCCAGTATGGTTTTCCAGCCTTGACCCTTACGCACAGAGATTGTTCCAGATTCTCTGAATCTTTGGATGATATTATGCACTGTAGATGATGATAACTTCAAACTCTTTGCAATTTTTCTCTGAGAAACTCCTTTCTGATATTGCTCCACTATTTTTCGCCGCAGCATTGGGGGAATTGGTGATCCTCTGCCCATCTTGACTTCTGAGAGACACTGCCACTCTGAGAGGCTCTTTATACCCAATCATGTTGCCAGTTGACCTAATAAGTTGCAAATTGGTCCTCCAGCTGTTCCTTATATGTACATTTAACTTTTCCGGCCTCTTATTGCTACCTGTCCCAACTTTTTTGGAATGTGTAGCTCTCATGAAATCCAAAATGAGCCAATATTTGGCATGACATTTCAAAATGTCTCACTTTCAACATTTGATATGTTATCTATATTCTATTGTGAATAAAATATAAGTTTATGAGATTTGTAAATTATTGCATTCATTTTTTATTCACAATTTGTACAGTGTCCCAACTTTTTTGGAATCGGGTTTGTATATTCTATACTTGTCATCCATACTGTCATGCTGTAGAGTTCATGGTATTGTGACAATAAACTGATTTGATTTGAATTGGTCACATGTCTTTTGTTCATTATTTGTTCTGTACAGTGCTTGATAACAATTGCAAATTGTTTATTAATATGGAAGATTATGATAGGGAGATGTACAAGCAGGCAAGAGGAAGAAAACCAGGAGAGATCTGATGATGAGAAGGAAATTGGATGTGATTCTGTGTTGTTCAAGACATTTCACCATGCATGCATTTGTGTGGCTTCATCAGTTGTGAACTGATCAATGTCATGTGGTCTTAACCCATTTTTATTTCTCTTGAATATCATTTGTCTTTATATGCTACTTTAGCTGTCTTTATGCTGTATTCTCCAGTAAAATGTTGTACATGGTGTTGGATAATAAAGTATGGTGAATATTCTGTATTAAGGATGGTGTTTGGCAAGTACACAATTTGATTTTGAATCAAATTTTGTACTTGCCACACAAATTGAATTTGAAAAGCAGACTATGAACAGATACCATGTACTGGTGGAACGTGAAGAGACAGCATCAATTTGTAAAGGTTAATAAAAAGAATACAATGGACTTCATTTACACTTTGATATAAACATTTGATATAAACAAACATGTTTCATATAAACAGTCCGACTACTTACAATGGGCATCTGCACAAGAGTTCAGGTAATGGTAGCAGCAGGAGTTAAACAAGTCAGATTTTTTTTACGTCATATGATTTTGCTGACTTGGTAAATTGTATGAATTATTATTACTTCAACATGACACTTTGTTGGGTGTTCTTACTGATGGGGCCAAGGGGTACAGTATGTGAAACAAAGTTTAAGAAACATCAAATGTTGTGCAAAATGTAACTGCAGAAATGTTCAATCAAGGGTTAAGACCAACACAGACATACCATTGGAAATGTTTGCCTTTGCAGCTTTTTGTCAAGATGGCCAAATTCATCCCTCTCCACAAACAAGACTTTGGCAGCCCTTCTTTTGGTCTTCTTTTTCAGCTGAAACAAAGAGGAATATATACATGATGAGACAGTGTGTTAAAAATCTTGATCTGTGACCAAAATGTATGAGAGGAAGGACTTTAAGGAAAGTTAATAACACATAAGGATACATTCATTAAAGCGAACCAGTTATAACTAAATGTGTTCAACATTACCTGTGAAGAGTTGAACCTCTGAAGGACTTGTTCAGCCTTCCCGGCAGCTTCTTCAAGATCAGCATTGGGAACTTTGAGTTCAAGTTCAGCTTTCCGACAGAATTAGTCAACATTTGATTCTGAGTTTTAAAAATATGCCATGATGAACAAATGAAAGAAAGAGAGAGAGAGAGAGAGAGAGAGAGAGAGAGAGAGAGAGAGAGAGAGAGATAGGAAGTGAGCTTTTGCAAGAGATGGCTTCTTAAAAGAGCTGTTGGATTAAAGGTTGTTGTGGAAGATGGAGATGGAGATGGAGATGGAGGAGTATGTGATCTGAAGTAACTGCAAAACAGAAAAAAAATATTGAATTACAATTATATTACAAAAAGGTATTAATGGCATGGCAAGTGTTGTGGTACTGTGCTTTAACTACAAATTCCACAGTAAAACTATGTTTACTGAGGTAAAACCACTCTTTTCCATCTAAAATATAAGAATGTCAAACAGTACAGCTTTTAAAAAAGACAAAAAGTTTATTACCAGCAGGGCAATGTTGTCAAAGATTTTTGCCTGATTGCGGGACATTTTTCGTGCACCTTCCTTGATCTCTGGTCCGGAACACTTTCATAGTTCTTTCACTTTCAAAGGTTTTGAAGTGTGGTCCAGTTGATCAAGCATTGCTGATTTTCTAGCCCTCTATTAACAAGGGCTTAAATAATGACTTGGATACCAAGTGAAAGCAATTAATTGATCAGACAGACTAAATATGCAGCTGAGTCAATGCACTGGCATGTTTTAATAATATTCAAGGCATGATGCTAGAGACATCATACCTTAAGTTGTCATTATCGCATGCGCTTGTGGAAATCTTGCCATTTTCTTGACTTTTGAAATCAAAATATGGATAGTCTCAATGAACTAAGGGACCACAGTTGAGAACCACCACAATAGAACAATGTATTGTCTGTAATAGACAGATTCAATGTCAAATGTGTGTTATTTAAAGGAACCAACTGCAAAACATTCAATCTCAACAGGTACCTTTCCATCAGGTGGGAAATGTAACGTTTTGAAAAATACCTACTGTGATGCAAATTTGTAGTGTAACAAAACAAAACTCTGTCTTTTGTATGATGAACTTAATGTCTTCACTGCAAACTCCAGTTTTATTCTCACTGTATTGTTTGGGATATTTAATGCCAATAAAGTTTATTTGAATTTGGACTTAATGACTATGGCTTTAATGCATTAAATGGGACAGTACAGTAGAGTACAGTACAGAAGTTAGACAGTACAGTAGCCTATTGTACATTATTTACCTTGCTGCATCTTCGATTGGCACAATTGATCTTTTCCAGGCAATGGGTGAATTGCCGAAGAGTTGATCCACCTAGCATTTTTCTTACAAACAAAACAAAAATTATAATTATCGACATGCCACATAACAAAATATTTAATTCTGCGGGAGGACCTGATGTGAGCATATCCTAAGCCTTTCCAATGGCACTATAAAGATAAAAAAGGACATAAAATTTACTTTATTTTCAACCATGGATAAATTGTGTTGGACCTAAGGACTATATGATGACATTAGAAATCAAATATCCTGGGAATAGGAGCCTAATCCAACCATACTGTACCATGCATCTGCAAGCAACTAGTAATGCCTGCCTGAATTATATCAACGTGCCTGTTATTCTAGCAGATCTCAGATCGGCTTGAATAGTGAATATAGGCCGTATGATCCGAAATACTGATCTGGCGTCAGTTAAGGTCCCACACCCACACCCACGGGTAATATGTACACCCATAACAGGGACACCACAGCGGCCCTCAAGTTGCACAGGCCTAAAACATTTATAGATGCAGCATGCATTAACATGCCTTTTCTGCAGGCACGATTTATAAGCAGTAAACAGGCTGTTCTGTTGCCCACAATTTGGGAGTCCATGCACACTGATTAGTCCACATTTTTGACCCCTGGGGGGTCCCGTAGGCTAACGTTACCACTTTAGCTAAAAACATTAAAGTTAGCTAGTAATTCATTCTGCTGATTTGTAGTGCTGTCATCAGCCTTGTCTAAAAGCGGAAGACCCATGTCACATGATTAAAAACTGTTTCATTTATTAATATTGGTTTTTAAGATTGTTGCCCTTACTTACCTGTTTGAAGAAGCGCGCATCAATGCGTATTTGGACGCATCTGCTCTCCATCGAAGTTATTGGGAAGGATTGGCGTATGTATTGCACACAAAATTGGACTTTGGCGTATATATTGCACAAAATTGGAAAGTGTAAAGTCGTGTTATTTATACGCAGACTGATGAGAACGGGTTGGTTGTTTTAAACCCCAAATATTTTACTTATAACTGTCAGGGTTTTGTCTTTGTTTTCATTTGGTTTTCATTGAATTGTTTCTAGTTTACTTCTCAGATTGTTCATTAGTTCAGTCTTTCTCATTTCCTCCCCGTTTGTCTCCTAGGTTACAGATTTGCAGTCCTATTTGCAGTTACAGTCCTTAGTTCAGGTGTGTCTTGTTAATTAGTATCATTAGCTCCTCTGTTTCCCATGTTTATAAGTCCTCAGTTTCTGTATATTCTTTGTCCCATCACTGTTGTGTTTAGATGTCTTTGCATTACCAGTTTGTCTTATTTTTGAAGTGGAATTAATCCTTTTGAGTTTTTTTGGAACCCGATTCTCCTGCCTTCTTCAGTCATGATGCATACATTGTTACAGATGACTGGACCTTCAACAATGAACTGGGCTAAAGACAAGCTCCTCACGATTCAACAGAACGGACGGCCTTTGGAGCGGTATGTGGTATGGGTTCCTGTATGTTTCCCATCTGGTGGGCTGGAGTGATACTATGATTAATGCCTGCTTCCGGATGGGACTGGGTGATAATTTATTTAGATTCCTTTCTCCTGGCAATTGTTATAGGTCCGTAACGGACTTTATTAATTATATCCTCGATTTAATTGGTTCTGAATTCTTTGTTGATGTAGCTAATGAGGACAATCAAAATCATCACTCAGTGCGTATCTGGAAGCATGTAGGCTCTCCAGCTCACCCTAAACCAGCACCCTCCACATACCTCTTCAATAGTTCCATCCCCTCCTGTCCTCCCGTGTTTCCCCGAGCACAGAAGAAGATAACTAACAGCACTGACCTGGGGGCAAAAGTGGCGGCTCGAGCGTTTACGTCCGTCCAGTCAGCACTGAAATCAGCTTCTCTTCTCCGGTCCTCAGCCCCAGAAACCACTCCAATCTTCATCCCAGAGAAAGCTTCAGCCCCCAAACGCAGCTCAGTGATGGCTCCAGCCCCTGACCAGAGTCCAGTTCAGTATGTTCTCCAGAGTCTGCTCCAGTTTGTTCTCCAGAATGCTCTCCAGAGTTTGCTCCAGCCCCAAAGCTCAGCCCAGAGAGTCTTGCCCTGTCCATAATGGCTCTGGCATTGTGTGTCTAAGCAACACACTTCAGCTCCAGAGCTCAACCAGGAAGCTACTCTTGCCCCAAAGCTCGCCCCAGAATCCCTCCTGGCCTACAAACGCCTAGCTCCCCCCAAGAATTTTTTTTTTTTAGTGGCCGAGTCTGGGGTCCTGGACAAGGCCACGAAGGCCCATCCTCCCTGGTCTCCTGAGCTGCCGGCTCCGCCCTGGCCCCCTGAACTGCCTGCTCCACCTTGGAGGCTTCTTAATCTGCTAGCACTGCCCTGCTCATCTACCCATGACCTCCAGGACTCCAGGGTGCCCGCTCCCCTTCCTCAGTTGGACTCTTTGTAGCGTGAGGTTGCGCCTTCCGGGAGGGGGGAGTAATGTCAGGGTTTTGTCTTTGTTTTCATTTGGTTTTCATTAATTTTTTTCGAGTTTACTTCTTAGTTTGTTCATTAGTTCAGTCTTCCTCATTTCCTGTTTGTCTCCTTTGTCTCCTAGGTTACTATATAGTTGGCGAAAAGCAGTAGGCAAGCGAATAAGTATGTCCAAAACCTGGGTGACGTACTAATACTTGCAAGTTTCGGGCGTGCGTCTACTTTAAGTGCCTTCGAATATGCCTACTAACCTACTATATTGTAGGAGAAAACAGTACGTGAAAGGAGTAGTATGTCCGAAACCTCAGTATTCATAAAAGAGTAGGCGAGAAGTTCCCAGATGGCCTGCCCTACTGCATCCTGCCCAGATTCTGAAGCACTCATCGTCGGATACTTTTCTATCCCAGCCTTCCCAGGAGGCCACGGGAGAGGATATGTCATAATCAAACACAGAGGAGAAAAGTGACGTGGGTGTTTTCAAATGTGAGTACTGAAAACCAAAACACGGTTCCTTGTGTTAAAATCGCATTTGTTAAACTGTAGAGTAAACTGTTAAAGTGTTGAATGTGTAAAGATGCTAGACAGTATAGTATATTTGTGATTTTACTGTAAAAACATGTTTTATTATGTATAGCTAACAGAAGAGCTATAGTAAGCACACGTATGTCTCCAATGTGGATTTACATAAATTCTAAATCGCTAGATGCTTACTAAATGTTTATTTAACATCTGACAGGAAAATATTCTAGTATTGCAGATGATGAGCACATCACAACATGAAATAGACATCTGAGTGATTTATGTGTGCTATTATGTAGAATTCACTGTTGTCAACACTACCTACATTACATGTACAGCCTACATTTACATTATGTAAGTAATGTAAATAAACAAATGTACAAGTAACTAGACATAAGTTATCTATTATTTGTCCATTGGTACTGTTGTGTTGGATACAAAGTGAATTAACACATCAGCAGCTACCTCAACATGTAAATGTAGTATTGAGCACATAAATCTCTAGGAGAGAAAAGGACTCTTTCCCACTAAGATTCAAACTAACCATGCAAGTTTGTCATCGGTTCTTCACTCAACGCAGAAGATATCGATTGCAACTTCAGCACCATCAGACTGAACCCTCAGGACTTTCTACTGCAACGGTATATTTGGGACGCTCTTCAAAAAGGCCGAGGCCTAATGCAAGTATCGTACAGTATACTAAATTGCTGCTAGTTAGTTAAAGTTGTGAACCTCCTTTGTTAACAAAGGAGTTTTATAACGAATACTGATGATTCTTTCCTGGTTTTTGGCTTCTCCATAGCTCCATTTCCTGTTCCCCCTTCGGTTCCACTCTATCATTCCTTATTTTACCTGTGTATGTATGTGTTTGTTAGTTTAGTTATGTGTTTGTGATTTAGTTAATAAAACTTAAAAATAAAACTGCACAATACATATTTGGTTCTGACTCCCCATTTGTGAATAAATTGGCTCTTAAATGATTTAGATCCTATTACCAGCTCTAAGCACAGTAAATGCTAAGAAATAATTATTTTTCTATGGCCATGAAAAATACCCTTCTCTTAGAATTAATTAATAATCAATAGTCAAGTCAAGTCACCTTTATTTATATAGCACTTTTTACAATGCAGATTGTGTCAAAGCAGCTTTACAGTGATAACTGGTATATAATTTTGGCTGCACAGCAGCTCTTAAAGAATGCAGGCAGATCAAAGCACTGTTGAATATCAAATGTCAAGTCAAATGTCAAGTGTCCCCAACTAAGCAAGCCAAAGGCGACAGCGGCAAGGAACCCAAACTCCATCAGGTGGCAGACAAGTGGCAAATAGGTGTTTAAATGGAGAAAAAAAACCTTGGGAGAAACCAGGCTTAGTCGGGGGGCCAGTTCTCTTCTGGCCAACAGTGCTTTGTTACGATTCAGGTAGCTATCATAAGTCCAATAGGATCGCAACATTCAAAGTATTTATTCCAGTTCCATCCAATTGAGGATCGTATTCATCACGCCGGTATGGACAGTTGTTGAGGAACTGTGTCGTGGCTGTCGTGTCGATGAGGCCCTCACAGTGGATGATCTAGTTGACTCAATCTCTGCTGATACTTCAGGGCTGCATTGTGGTTGTGTCAAGGCGCAGGTCCTTGGTCTCACCTGGATACGGCCCGCATCCGGTTGACTATGGTGAACCTCAGGATAACCAGAAAGACTAGAAAGACTAATATTAGCGTAGATGCCATTCTTCTTCTGATGTAACGAGTACATCAGGTGTTATAGGAAGTGTTCCCGGTTCCGGCTGACCTAATTTATGCAGCCTAATAATCCTTTAACGGATTTGAAAATATAAATTGATAATGTGTTATGTCTATGCCAAGTTAAAGAGATGCGTTTTTAGTCTAGATTTAAACTGACAGAGTGTGTCTGCTTCCCGAACAATGCTAGGAAGATTGTTCCAGAGTTTAGGTGCCAAATAGGAGAAGGATCTACCACCTGCGGTTGATTTTGATATTCTAGGTATTATCAGCTGGCCTGAATTCTGAGATCGCAATAGACGCGAAGGACTATAATGCGTTAAGAGCTCGCTCAGGTACTGGGGAGCTAAACCATTTAGTGCTTTGTAAGTAATTAGCAAGATTTTAAAATCTATACAATGTTTAACAGGAAGCCAATGCAGTGTTGACAGAACTGGGCTAATATGGTCATACTTCCTAGTTCTAGTAAGAACTCTAGCTGCTGCATTTTGTACAAGCTGTAGTTTATTTATCAGGCGAGCGGAACAACCACCCAATAGAGCGTTACAGTAATCTAGCCTTGAGGTCATGAACGCATGAACTAACTGTTCTGCATTTTTCACTGAGAGCATATGTCGTAGTTTAGATATATTTTTAAGATGGAAGAATGCAGTTTTACAGATGCTAGAAACATGGCCTTCAAATGAAAGATTGGTATCAAAGAGCACACCCAGGTTCCTAACTGACGATGAAGACTTAACAGAGCAGCCATCAAGTGTTAGACAGTATTCTAGGTTATTACGTGAAGAGGTTTTTGGTCCTAAAATTAGAATCTCTGTTTTTTCTGAATTTAGTAGTAGGAAATTACTGGTCATCCAATTTTTTATGTCAGCTATGCATTCCATTAATTTTGTGAATTGGTAAGTTTCGTCAGGGCGCAAAGAAATATAGAGCTGAGTATCATCAGCGTAACAGTGAAAACTAACACCATGCTTCCTTATGATATCTCCCAAGGGTAGCATGTACAGAGTGAAAAGCAACGGTCCTAGTTGTAGTGAACAGCACATTCCAGGGCCCGGTTTATGGCCAGGCCCCTCTTGGTCCATAACAGCGGACAAAGGTTTGCTACATTTTGATTGGATCTTGGTGGACTAACACAAACAAACTGTCCAACGCCATCAGATAAAGATGTAAGGACAACATCCAGACACCTCTTAGAGGGCAAGAAGAAGACCTCTTGTACCAAGCCTGGGAAGGACAGGACTTCTCATTGGTCCACATGCAGTTTCTGCCCTTCACCCATCTAGAGACTACTTCCTAAGGTTGGCCAGAGACTGCCATAAAAATTCCTCGGGACCTCAGCAGCAATGGGTGAAACAAAGAGAGATCACAAAGATCCATCCAAATCCATTCAAAACTATGTTTGAAAACCTTAGAACTGATGCAAACTACACATCCATTTCATACTTATTCACAGGAATAAGTATTCTCAGTGACAGCTATTTGTAGTGCAACATCTGACACAAATTCAGCTGTTAATGTACAATTGAATGAATGCATGACAGTTCAATCTTTTCCCATCATGTTTAGTCTCTATTTGTTTAGAATATTGCCAAAGGTATTCTGGTGGTGGTTTGGAAAGTGAGAAATGCATTGGTAAACTTTAAAGACACTGTAAAGACTTCCAACTTTGTGCTTTATGCAAATGAGTTCCACAGGGGAAAGAAGGGTGGGCCACACTGTGTGTGTGTCCCCTCTGATGCCAGCAGCCAATCACAGCACTCGAATGGAGAAGCGCCAAATTGCAATCTCCTCCTTTTCGGAAAGGGATAAAGGTGCCCTTTCAACAGACACTCCTTGTTCTGAGTCTCCCATCGGATGAGACATTAACAGATATACCGTTCTGAGTCTCCCATCGGATGAGACATTAACAGATATACCGTTCTGAGTCTCCCATCGGATGAGACATAACAGACACACCGTTCTGGGTCTCAACTCTGTAAGGAGTGAGACATTAACAAACACTACGTTCACTACGTTTCCGTCCAGTGAGACAGTAACGACATTTGCAACGAGGTTAAGCTCAGGAGAGCAAATCTTCACTCCAAGGTACCTTCGTCTGCGTGTTCCAGATTGTTAAGGACCTTCTGCACCTACACCAGGGCCTCATCTGCGTGTTCCAGATTTTAGGACCCTTTGGTGCTCCAGGAGATCAGCATCCCACAGAGCTTCGTGTCAAGACTGTTGAAACAGATTCTGGCTCCTCTCCCCACTGCATTGTCACCCAGCACAACCAGTGGAAGACGTCACCGTCATCGGACTCAACCACGTGGAACGTAAATATCACTTAACCAAACCTCTTTCCAGAGACCTTGGCATTGTTGTATTTATCAGTATATAATTTCCTAATTCCCATTAGATGTAATATAGCTGATGTTAGTTAATAACAAATAATCTTTCGTTTATTTGTTTAGTGCATAATAAGGTTCTCCACCTTATTATTTCCAGAGAAACAGTTTATCTTTCCATAAGATAACGTAACTCTTCCATAGCCACACTCAACTTAATCACTTGTATTCTATGTATCTTATGCACTTTATTTTATTCCTTTTGCAATCATGGTATTCATTTAGTAGTTGTGTTAGTTATTCTTGTTTATCTTTTTGTTAATAAAATTTATTTTATTACACTTGTGTCTTCCTTGTGCTGATAATACAGAAGAGGCTCTACAAGTTAGCAATCTCACCAATCTTTCAGATAAATCAGTTGACCACTTTACATTAATTCTAAATGAATGAAAAGCCCCTGTTGAGAGTGTTCTCATACTGCCAAGGTAAAAGACCTTGACTGGTGCCCTGAATTAGGAAACGGGGGGGGGAAGTGGTCATCTGATGTACTCATAACCACACCTTAAGAGACGTGTGATCCAAAAATCACAACGTCAGCAGTGACGTGAGTACCAATCCCTATTTTGCTTTGCGTCCTTGGATGGGCAAAAGTAAAATCACTACATAGTACTGAGCCTTGCGGTACTCCATATTGAACTTGTGATCGATATGACATCTCTTCGTTTACAACTACAAACTGATAACGGTCAGATAAGTATGATTTGAACCATGACAATGCAATTCCACTAATACCAACATAATTTTCGAGTCTATTTAAAAGAATATTGTGATCAATAGTGTCAAATGCAGCACTAAGATCCAATAACACTAATAGAGAGATACAACCACGATCTGATGATAAGAGCAAATCATTAGTAACATTTTTGGTACGTATCCTAGTGATAAAGACGAATTAACGATATTAAGAAGAGGATCTATGACCTCTGGAAGCATCTCCTTCAATAGCTTAGTCGGTATAGGGTCTAACATACATGTTGTTGATTTTGATGATTTAACAAGTTTAGACAATTCTTCCTCTTCTAAAGCAGTAAATGAATTGAATTTCTCCTCAGGGACACTACAATGCACTGTCTGACGCGATTCTGTAGTAGACGGTTGCATGGTTATAATTTTCTCTCTAATATTGTCAATCTTGCAAGTAAAGAAGTTCATAAAGTCATTACTGCTGTGCTCTTTGGAAACATCAGAAGTTGAAGCTTTATTTCTTGTTAATTTAGCCACTGTATCAAATAAATACCTAGGGTTGTGCTTATTTTCTTCTAAAAGTTTTGAAAAATAGGCAGATCTAGCAGTTTTTAAGGCCTGTCTGTACTCAATCATTCTCTCTCTCCACGAAATGCGAAAAACTTCTAGTTTTGTTTTCTTCCAGCTGCGCTCCATTTTTCTGGCTGCTACCTTTAGGGCCCGAGTGTGTTCATTGTACCACGGTGTTGGATTAATTTCCTTAATCTTTTTTAAGCGCAAAGGAGCAACTGAGTCTAATGTGCTGGAAAAGACAGAGGCAATAGTTTCTGTTGCAACATCGAGGTCTTCTAAGCTGTCCGGTATGCTAAGGCGATGAAACTGATCAGGAAGATTATTTATAAAGTGATCTTTAGTGGTAGAAATGATGGTTCTACCATATTTATGGCAGGGAGGCAGTTTAGCAGCCTTGACTAAATGTAGTATATACGAAACTAGATAATGATCTGAGATGTCGTCACTCTGCTGCAGAATTTCAACGGCATCAATATCGATTCCATGCGACAATATTAGATCTAAAGTATGATTACGACAATGAGTGGGTCCTGACACGTGTTGTCTAACTCCAATAGAGTTTAGAATGTCTGTAAATGCCAATCCTAATGCGTCTTTTTCATTATCTACATGGATATTAAAATCACCAACAACAAGGACTTTATCTGCAGCTAGTACTAACTCCGATAGAAAATCAGCAAATTCTTTGATAAAGTCTGTATGGTGTCCTGGTGGCCTGTATACAGTAGCGAGCACAAATGTCAACTTACATAATGTTACACAAAGTACCATCACTTTGAAGGAATTATATTTGAAAGACTTTTGACTAATACTGTAAATATTACTATAAATTACAGCAACACCTCCCCCTTTGCCTTTCTGATGAGGATTGTGTCGATAATCGTAACCTTGAGGGCTAGACTCATTTAAAGTAATGTAATTGTCTGGTTTTAGCCAAGTTTCTGTCAAACACAGCACATCTAGATTATTGTCTGTGATAATATCATTTACAATAAGTGTTTTTGAAGAAAGGGATCTAATATTTAGCAACCCAAGCTTCATCATTTGTTTATCAGTATTATCTCTATTTTTTATTTGTTGAACATCAATTAAATTTTTACCATTAAATGGGTTTGGAAGTTTTTTGTTTTTACTAATTCGGGGTACAGACACAGTCTCTATGTGATAATATCTAGGTGTAAGAGTTTCTATGTGTTGGGAATTATCTGACTTCTGTAACGTGAGGCAGCTAGCAGACGGTCGGTTTAGCCAGTATGTCTGCTTCCTGACCTGGGCCGTAGTTTGTCATGTTTCCACTCTAAGACTATGTGCCATATTACTAGAGAGAAGAGCAGCACCATCCCGGGAGGGATGAATACCATCTCTTTTCAACAGGTCAGGTCTCCCCCAAAAACTTTTCCAATTGTCTATGGAACCTATATTATTCTGCGGACACCACTTAGACAGCCAGCCATTGAGTGATATAATCTGCTAACTATCTCATCACTCCGACGAACAGGAAGAGGGCCAGAGCAAATTACTTTTTCTGACATTGTACTTGCAAGTTCACACACCTCTTTAATGTTAATTTTAGTGATGTCCGACTGGCGAAGTCGAACATCATTAGTGACGACGTGAATAATAATTTTAGAGTATTTACGATTAGCATTAGCCAGCACTTTTAAATTTGCTTTGATGTCAGGTGCTCTAGCTCCCGGCAAACATGTGACTATGGTGGCTGGTGTCTCTATTTTCACGTTCCGTGTAATAGAATCACCAATAACTAGGGCACTTTCAACAGGACTCTCAGTGGGTGTGTCACTGAGTGGGGAGAACCTGTTTGATGTTCTTATTGGAACGGAAGAGTGGTGTTTTCCACGGCTAGGCCGCCTCACCGTTACCCAAGTGCCCTGCTGCGTGGGCTCTACAGCCGGAACCGAACAATGTACAGAGTTCACTAAGCTAGTCGCATCCAAAACAGTATCTGAAGCCCTTGCATTCTTACTATCCTCAATTAAAGTTTGGATGCGTGTCTCTAATTCTGAGATTTTCTCTGTCAGCCTGACTATTTCCCTACATTTATGACATGTAAATCCCTCGTCGCTGACAGAGAGAGCTATACTGAACATGTGACAAACAGAACACGATATAACACAAGGAGAGGATGACATGACTCACCGTGTTTGTAGACTGATCCGACTTACCACAGCTGTTTGATGAACACGTAGAAAAGAAAATGAGCGCGCGAGAGACTGATGACAAGTTAACAAGCTAGCGAGATGCAAACGCGTTGTAATAGCGATTTAGATTAAAAGATTAAAAGCTAGCGACGTCAGATTAATGTGGTAGGCAATATTATATATAAGGTAATGATAATATAAGCAACAATGAATGAAAGTAAGAGATTCAAAACAAAGCTATACAGAGTTACAGACGCAAACCACTCTGAGCAGCGAGGCAGACAGGAGCAATCGAGCGGTGATCAATCAATACTGAGTGTTCAGAATGAACTGATTGATTTATTGTAATTTTATTGTAGCTACATCAAGTTAATCTGATTAACTGATTCAAATATTCATAATTAGTCATAATTAATAATCATAATGAGTTATGAATAAATATTAATATTTCCCCTTTGAGTTAATTCGCTACACCCACTACAGTACAAAAGTAATAAAGCTACAACAAAAATTAGCATGTAAAAATATTAAATGAAATATGGCAAGAAATGGAATGCTGGGTCCGTGTATCTTTTGGTCATTCGTTTTTTGATTTAATATAGAAATCGGAAAAACAAAAAATGGCACCTTTTTCGTTTTTTCATTTTTTTTCAAACAAAACAAAAAAGAAGAATTCAGCTTTATTTTTCGTTTTTCGTTCAGGGGTAGAAAAAGAATAAACAACTTTAATATTTGATCTCTACATGTGGGCAGGAATGAAACACCCCTTTCTGCTGATTGGTCAACCAAACATTAAACCATGCTGTCTTCAGACTAAGGAATGGCTTGACACATACCATACTGAGGCAGAGCCTAGACAAGGCTTTCTTCTGTGTGTTTTAAATTCGTCAACCTACGCGTTTATCTCAGAAATATTATTATTATACTAGTTTATCTCAGAAGTAATAATTTACTTCACACCTGCACTCACAAGTTCCTAATAGCCAACACCTTTGGCAGACTGCCTGTTTTATTATTGCTGGCCACCTAACAAAAATCTGTATGGCAATGCTGCGCAACTCGTTGGACAGCACAGAGATATAGTGAAGCCCAGACCAGTATCAATTTAAGTCATCATACAAAGTCATAACTTTTGTTTTAGGCAATATACTGAGATTATTTAATTAATATTAATTAGGCTATTGGCCGGCTAACTGATGGCATACAGAACGGTTATTTTCTCTGCCAACTAAACTTCCAAAGCAAATAAAGTCACAGAACCGTTGTGTGACTGACTTGCAATAGGTGCACAGGGTTCTTTCATTCCTGAATAAGAATGGATGACCCATTAATATAGATGATGATTCAATGACCAATTAATATAGACAGCCAGCCACTTGATTTTATTCCTGAATGAATCAGCGTTTTGAACAAATCAACAAAAGAATAAATGACTCCTTCCTTAACACAATGACTTACCGTCCAAGTATCATTTCATTTTGTCATTTCATATTTCTGTTTTAAAATGTTTAAAATATTAATCTCATATTATACAGTTGTAATTGCTATGTAAATGTATTTACTAGAGGTAGCTACATCTGAAAGCAACTTCATGCAGTTGGTTGATACTGATTTAATTGGTAACAGCCTATAGTGTCATTGTCAGGCACTGGAAGGAAGCAGACAGGTAAGTATAGCAAACAGGACTTTGAGACAGAGGCATGGTTCTGGATTGGGGAGATAACAGGTAAGTAAATCTCAGTAAGCATGTTGCAGTATGACTTGGCCAAATACTGATACAATGTCTCTTTTGCAGGAATGGTGAATGGACCGATGGCAGACAGACGAAGGAGGACGGATGATTGAAGATGGATGGTACAGGTAAGTAGCCGGTAGGTAGTCCTTGTGTATCTCTACGTCCCACGAACCACATCAACCTAAGAACAAGACCAGACAACTGTGGTGAGGAAGGTGACTGCTTAAATAGGGAGTGCAGACGAGTGTAAACGAGGGTGATGGTTTGCAGGTGCTGGTGATTGAGTCAGTGCAGGTGAGGAACAGGAGGGATTCTGGGAAATGGAGTCTGGGGAAGGTGCTACAGACGGTGACTGTGACATTACTCCCCCCTCCCGGTAGGTGCGACCTCACGCCGTGGATAGATAACCGGGAGGGAGGGTGGGCGTCCTGGAGACGTGATGGGTGATGCAGGGCAGTCGGGAGGCCACGGGGGAGCGGAGTCTGGAGCGGGCTCGTCGGCGGGAGCGGAGTCTGGAGCGGGCTCGTCGGCGGGAGCGGAGTCTGGAGCGGGCTCGTCGGCGGGAGCGGAGTCTGGACTACAGGACATCCCCTCATACTCTACCAACAAGCCAAGGGGCACAAGTGTGGGAGCCATTATGGCTGAGGGCTCAGTTGTGGCGGTGGCCATCTTGTCTGAGGGCTCATGCGTGGTGGCAGCCATCTTATGAAGGGCCTTTGGGCTGGCGACCATCTTGGGAAGGGACTCTGGAGACGGGAAAGTAGAGAACTTCGTTAAGGCAGTCCGAACTGAAAGTGGGAAAGGGTCTCTTACGTTACTGATGAGGTCCATATCACGTGGGAAGACTGGAGGTTCAGGTGTTGTGACTAAGGTGATAGGAGTGCAACGTATTGCCTAAAACAAAAGTTATGACTTCTGCGTATGATGACTTAAATTGGTAATGGTTTGGGCTTTACTATCTCTGTGCTGTCCAGCAAGTCGCGCAGCATTGCCACACAGATTTTTGTTAGGTGGTCAGCAATAATAAAACAGACAGTATGCCAAAGGTGTTGGCTATTAGGAACTTGTGAGTGCAGGTGCTAAGTAAATTATTATTTCTGAGATAAACTACTATAATAATATTATTTCTGAGATAAACACGCGTAGGTTACCGAATTTATGGACACACAGAAGAAAGCCTTGTCTAGGCTCTGCCTCGGTACGGTATGTGTCAAGCTATTCATTAGTCTGGCTGTTTGA
Organism: Mylopharyngodon piceus; assembly: GCA_039654765.1. Lineage (NCBI taxonomy): Eukaryota > Metazoa > Chordata > Actinopteri > Cypriniformes > Xenocyprididae > Mylopharyngodon > Mylopharyngodon piceus. The sequence goes on from CM077446.1 coordinate 26,038,580, forward strand.
TGAGAAAGAGATTAAATGTAGTTGCAATAAATGTGTTAAGAATCCATCGCAGTGGAGGACTATTATTCTGCTGCGCGTAACTGCAGAAGAACTGATGAGGGCACGGTATAATGTTTGGTTGACCAATCAGCGGAAAGGGTTGTTTCATTCCCGCCCACATGTAGAGATCAAATATTCAAGTTGTTTATCATTTTCTACCCCTGAACGAAAAACGAAAAATCAAGCCGAATTCTTGTTTTTCGTTTTGTTTGAAAAAAAAATGAAAAACGAAAAAGGTGCCGTTTTTCATTTTTCCGATTTGTATATTAAATCAAAAAACAAATGAACAAAAGATACACAGTCCGTGTACTTTTGCGTCCATTCCATTTTCGTTTTATAACCACATCGAGAAAAACAAAAAAAAGAACGGTTGTTGTATTTTTAAATGCCATGCTGAATTCCAAAATTTAAATTAAAACCGAATACACAAATTTCATGCGCACAAAATAAATATTGACTTCTTTTCAGATTTTTGTTTATTACGTTTTGCATCTTTATTAACCAAAATTAAAAATAGACAGATTAAAAATCAGGGTATCTTCCGTTCATTAGTTTTTTGATTTAATTTGATTTTATTGAAATCAAGTCAAGTCACCTTTATTTATATAGCGCTTTTTACAATGTAGATTGTGTCAAAGCAGCTTTACATTGATAACTGGTACATTATTTGGCTGCACAGCAGCTCTTAAAGAATAGTGTCAATGCAGGCAGATCAAAGCACTGTTGAATATCAAATGTCAAGTCAAATGTCAAGTGTCCCCAACTAAGCAAGCCAAAGGCGACAGCGGCAAGGAACCCAAACTCCATCAGGTGACATCAGGTGGCAGACAAGTGGCAAATAGGTGTTTAAATGGAGAAAAAAACCTTGGGAGAAACCAGGCTTAGTCGGGGGCCAGTTCTCCTCTGGCCAACAGTGCTTTGTTACGATTCAGGATGCCATCGTAAGTCCAATAGGATCGCAACATTCAAAGTATTTATTCCAGTTCCATCCAATTGAGGATCGTATTCATCACGCCGGTATGGACGGTTGTTGAGGAACTGTGTCGTGGCTGTCGTGTCGATGAGGCCCTCACAGTGGATGATCTAGTTGACTCAATCTCTGCTGATACTTCAGGGCTGCGTTGTGGTCGTGTCAAGGCGCAGGTCCTTGGTCTCACCTGGATACGGCCCGGATCCGGTTGACTACGGTGAACCTCAGGATAACCAGAAAGACTAATATTAGCGTAGATGCCATTCTTCTTCTGATGTAACGAGTACATCATGTGTTATAGGAAGTGTTCCCGGTTCCGGCTGACCTAATTTATGCAGCCTAATAATCCTTTAACGGATTTGAAAATATAAATTGGTAATGTGTTATGTGTATGCCAGGTTAAAGAAATGCGTTTTTAGTCTAGATTTAAACTGACAGAGTGTGTCTGCTTCCCGAACAATGCTAGGAAGATTGTTCCAGAGTTTAGGTGCCAAATAGGAGAAGGATCTACCGCCTGCGGTTGATTTTGATATTCCAGGTATTATCAGCTGGCCTGAATTCTGAGATCGCAATAGACGTGAAGGACTATAATGAATTAGGAGCTCGCTCAGGTACTGGGGAGCTAAACCATTTAGTGCTTTGTAAGTAATTAGCAAGATTTTAAAATCTATACAATGTTTAACAGGAAGCCAATGCAGTGTTGACAGAACTGGGCTAATATGGTCATACTTCCTAGTTCTAGTAAGAACTCTAGCTGCTGCATTTTGTACGAGCTGTAGTTTATTTATCAGGCGAGCAGAACAACCACCCAGTAAAGCGTTACAGTAATCTAGCCTTGAGGTCATGAACGCATGAACTAACTGTTCTGCATTTTTCATTGAGAGCATATGTCGTAGTTTAGATATATTTTTAAGATGGAAGAATGCGGTTTTACAGATGCTAGTAACATGGCCTTCAAATGAAAGATTGGTATCAAAGAGCACACCCAGGTTCCTAACTGACGACGAAGACTTAACAGAGCAGCCATCAAGTGTTAGACAGTATTCTAGGTTATTACGTGAAGAAGTTTTTGGCCCAAAAATTAGAATCTCTGTTTTTTCTGAATTTAGTAGTAGGAAATTACTGGTCATCCAATTTTTTATATCAGCTATGCATTCCGTTAATTTTGTGAATTGGTAAGTTTCGTCAGGGCACGAAGAAATATAGAGCTGAGTATCATCAGCGTAACAGTGAAAACTAACGCCATGCTTCCTAATGATATCTCCCAAGGGTAGCATGTACGGAGTGAACAGCAACGGTCCTAGTACTGAGCCTTGTGGTACTCCATATTGAACTTGTGATCGATATGACATCTCTTCGTTTACTACTACAAACTGATAACGGTCAGATAAGTATGATTTGAACCATGACAATGCAATTCCACTAATGCCAACATAATTTTCGAGTCTATTTAAAAGAATATTGTGATCAATAGTGTCAAATGCAGCACTAAGATCCAGTAACACTAATAGAGAGATACAACCACGATCTGATGATAAGAGCAAATCATTAGTAACTCTAATGAGAGCAGTCTCAGTACTATGGTACGGTCTAAATCCTGACTGGAAATCCTCACAGATACTATTTCTTTCTAAAAAGGAACATAGTTGTGATGATACTGCCTTTTCTAGTATTTTTGACAGAAAAGTGAGATTTGAGATCGGCCTGTAATTGACTAATTCTCTAGGATCAAGTTGTGGTTTTTTAATAAGAGGTTTAATAATAGCCAGCTTAAAAGTTTTTGGTACGTGTCCTAGTGATAAAGATGAATTGACAATATTAAGAAGAGGATCTATAACCTCTGGAAGCATTTCTTTCAATAGCTTAGTCGGTATAGGGTCTAACATACATGTTGTTGATTTTGATGATTTAACAAGTTTAGACAATTCTTCCTCTCCTAAAGCAGTAAATGAATTGAATTTTTCCTCAGGGACACTACAATGCACTATCTGGCACGATACTGTAGTATACGGTTGCATGGTTATAATTTTTTCTCTAATATTATCAATCTTGCAAGTAAAGAAGTTCATAAAGTCATTACTGCTGTGCTCTTTGGAAACATCAGAAGTTGAAGCTTTATTTCTTGTTAATTTAGCCACTGTATCAAATAAATACCTAGGGTTGTGTTTATTTTCTTCTAAAAGTTTTGAAAAATAGGCAGATCTAGCAGATTTTAGGGCCTTTCTGTACTCAATCATTCTCTCTCTCCACGAAATGCGAAATACTTCTAGTTTTGTTTTCTTCCAGCTGCGCTCCATTTTCCTGGCTGCTAACTTTAGGGCCCGAGTGTGCTCATTGTACCATGGCATTGGATTAATTTCCTTAATCTTTTTTAAGCGCAAAGGAGCAACTGAGTCTAATGTGCTGGAAAAGACAGAGGCAATAGTTTCTGTTGCAACATCGAGGTCTTCTAAGCTTTCTGATATGCTAAGGCGATGAAACTGATCAGGAAGATTATTTATAAAGCGATCTTTAGTGGTAGAAGTGATGGTTCTACCATATTTATGGCATGGAGGCAGTTTAGCCGCCTTGACTAAATGTAGTATACACGAGACTAGATAATGATCTGAGATGTCATCGCTCTGCTGCAGAATTTCAACAGCATCAATATCGATTCCATGTGACAATATTAGATCTAAAGTATGATTACGACAATGAGTGGGTCCTGACACGTGTTGTCTAACACCAATAGAGTTTAGAATATCTGCAAATGCCAATCCTAATGCGTCTTTTTTATTATCTACATGGATATTAAAATCACCAACAACAAGGACTTTATCTGCAGCTAGTACTAACTCCGATAGAAAGTCAGCAAATTCTTTGATAAAGTCTGTATGGTGTCCTGGTGGCCTGTATACAGTAGCCAGCACAAATGTCAACTTACATAATGTTACGTAAAGTACCATCACTTCGAAGGAATTATATTTGAAAGACTTCTGACTAATACTGTAAGTATTACTATAGATTACAGCAACACCACCCCCTTTGCCTTTCTGACGGGCATTGTGTCGATAATCATAACCTTGAGGACTAGACTCATTTAAAGTAATGTAATCATCCGGTTTTAGCCAAGTTTCTGTCAAACACAGCAGATTATTATCTTTGATAATATCATTAACAATAAGTGATTTTGAAGAAAGGGATCTAATATTTAACAACCCGAGTTTTATCATTTGTTTAGCATTATTATCTCTATTTTTTATTTGTTGAACATCAATTAAATTTTTACCATTAAATGGGTTTGGAACTTTTTTGTTTTTACTAATTCGGGGTACAGACACAGTCTCTATTTGAAAATATCTAGGTGTAAGAGTTTCTATGTGTTGGGAGTTATCTAAATTATCTGACTTCTGTAACGTGAGGCAGCTAGCAGACGGTCGGTTTAGCCAGTCTGTCTGCTTCCTGACTTGGGCCGTAGTTTGTCATGTTTCAGCTCTAAGACTATGCGCCATATTACTAGAGAGAAGAGCAGCACCATCCCGGGAGGGATGAATACCATCTCTTTTCAACAGGTCAGGTCTGCCCCAAAAACTTTTCCAATTGTCTATGAAACCTATATTATTTTGCGGACACCACTTAGACAGCCAGCCATTGAGTGATGATAATCTGCTAACTATCTCATCACTCCGACGAACAGGAAGGGGGCCAGAGCAAATTACTTCTCCTAACATTGTACTTGCGAGTTCACACACCTCTTTAATGAAATCAGAAAAATGAGAAAACGGTACTTTTTTTCGTTTTTCATTTTTAAAAAGAAAACGAAAAAACAAAAAATTGGTTTGATTTTTCGTTTTTTTCGTTCTGGGATTGGAAACCATCGGTTTAAACGGTATGAAAATAGCTACTGCGGGGCAAAGGATCGCCTTTGAAACCATAGACTGTAAAAAAGACGAAACCCAGCACGGAGGTTATCGCGGCCATGGTGATAGTTGTCCCTGTGCGCCACCTGGTGGAGCCTATTTTCTAATGATTATGTATGACTGCGTAGCCTACTATATACTGCAAGGAATGTCATGTGTCTACTAAATGATTGAATTTAAATGTATAAAATGTAAACAAAATATTAAAATAAGAAAAAAAAAAAAAGAGTGCAGTAGCCACTGATCTATAATAGAGAATAGCCTATCATTAGCTTATATATAGCAGATCGATGGTAGTAGCCCAAAGGATGTCATGCTACAGATGTAGAGGCATTTACATTTTAAAAACACAGTGACAGCTTAAAAACAGACTTAATTAAATTTACTGTAGGTTTTTTTAAAATGTTTTTTTTTTTTTTTTTTGTATCTGTACATACATATTTCTGTGAAATACGCGTTAGGTTGCACAGAAGAAAGCCGATATATGACAAATACTGCAGCAGAGGACTGTTATTTTGTTTAACGAACTGATGATGACGTCACTGGCTCAGATTTGATTGACCAATCGGCTGAAAGGGGCGTGTAATGACCGCTCACATGTGGAAAACGAGTTTTGAAGTCGTGTTTCCGTTTTCTATCCGTGACCCGAAAAAACGAAAATCGAGCCAAAATCTCGTTTTTCCGTTTTTTTTAACAAACGAAAAAACGGGAAACGACCGTTTTCTCGTTTCTGCGTATTTCATTTCAAATTGGAAAACAAACTATCAAAACGTACACGGACCATTACATGTTTTTCCTACACTTTCAAGAGCTATGTTTCTGAAACCATAGATGACTTGATTTTAAAACTGAAACGGGCATTGCAGAACCTGTCCCAACATGGTGATTGACAAGATTGCTCCCCTCTTGTTCCCATTAAAAAGTCAACCCATTCTCACTCACGAGGGGTCCGATACTGCCGCATGTCCAAGAGAATGCTATACTGGTGGCAAACGCGTCTTGCGAAGCGGGACATTCTAAAAACGCTTAACGTGAAAAATGCTTAAAGGGTTACTTCACCCAAAAATGAAAATAATGTTATTTATTACTCACCCTCATGCCGTTCCACACCCCTAAGACTTTCGTTAATCTTCGGAACGCAAATTAAGATATTTTGTTGAAATCCGATGGCTCAGCGTTTCGGAGCGCCAAAGTCACGTGATTTCAGCAGTTTGGCGGTTTGACAAGCGATCCGAATCATGATTCGACATGCTGATTCATAACGCTCCGAAGCTTCATGAAGCAGTGTTTTGAAATTGGCCATCACTAAATAAGTCATTATTTTGTTTTGTTTTTTGGCGCACCAAAAATATTCTTGTCACTTTATATTGAACCACTGTACTCACATGAACTGATTTAAATATGTTTTTAGTACATTAATGGATCTTGAGAGAGGAAATGTCATTGCTGGCTATGCAGGCCTCACTGAGCAATCGGATTTCAACAAAAATATCTTAATTTGTGTTCCGAAGATGAACGAAGGTCTTACAGGTGTGGAACGGCATGAGGGTGAGTAATAAATGACATTATTTTCATTTTTGGGTGAACTAACCCTTTAATGTAGGCTACTACTAAGACAGTGATATTGGAGGTGCAAATTCAGTAGGCTACACACCTATAAATAAAGCATACGTAGGTTACAGACAAGCAGATGAGCCCAGGCTATGAACCCAATTAATTAGCCAACACGTTAAGCATTTTCCTGGAAAATAAAATACCATTATAAAGAAAATGCTTAATGCATTAAGACAGTGATATCAAAAGACCTAAAGCTTTAGATAAGCAGGTCAGGCCGCTTATGAAGGCAACACGCTTACACGTTCAGTGTTAGCCTATAGAAAACCGTTAGAAACGCTAAACATAAAAATATTGTGTTTCCATTTTGTTTACGTTGCCGTTGTCTTAGATGCTGTTGATGACAAGAAAATGTGCGAGAAATTATTTTTACTGGTTGCTGTTTTAGTAGGATTAGGCCACATAAAGCGTTAATGTCCCAGCGACGCGGCCGTAACGCTTGCTTTCAATGAGAATTGAGAAACATTTCATGTCAAACCTCCACTGAGGCAAAGGGCATGGGAATTTTGTCTTCATGAAAATTACATATTATATATGTTGGGGTATTTTCAATTTGAACAGCAGGACATCAGTGTAGGCCATAGCATATAAAGCAAATCCTATCCTAAAAAAAATTCTCGATATAAAACAAAACACTTAGGCTAACAGACAAAAAAGTCGCAGTAATTTAGATGTTGTTTTTGCCTTTATTCATATAAAACAGAGTGAAAAACAAAAGGACGGGATCGAGACTAGGCTATACAAGCGGGAACTCGATATATGTTGGAGCACTAAACAAGAGCTAGGTTTAGAAATGGTCCTTAGGTTAAAATATAATTGTAAAAACATAATAAATTAACGAATTAGAATGAAAATTAATCAATGTCTTCTTTTTAGGCGTTTTGATGCAAGTTATTCTATTGACGCCAGAGGAAAAAGGCACTAGAGGGCGCTTTTAGCGTCTGTGTATGACGCAAAAACACTAGAAAGTAAATTTCGCATTTTTACATATTAAAAAACAAATTGTATATCATTTATACTGTTTTTAATAAAATAATAATCTTGCATAAGGAAAATTAGCTTGTATCTGCTAATTCTATTCATCAGTGTTAAAATAAAAAAAGAAGAAACCGCATTTTCCATATTTCATTTCTGGTTTAAAAAAAGAAAAAAGAATGGATGCAAAAGTACACGGACCATACACGGACCATGCTGACATGAATTGTAAAACGTCTTAATCTGTTTAAATATTTTACAGAAAGTCATGCTCATGGAGAGCAGGCACACGAATGTTTGGAGCAGACACAGCGGCAGCCAGATTGTCCTGCACATCTTCTCCCACTCTTGCTTCAAGGTTGTGGGGTTCAGGAGTCCATCAACATGGTCTTCCTCATCCTCTGGATCAACGATGTCAACACTGAGAAGAGCAGTAATGAGGACATGATGGACGGCAAAGACAGGTGAAGGTGTTCAAGGTGGTCAGCTGCTTCATCAAAATAAAGCTGCAGAATTGGCACAGCTGTGTTGAGATGGCAGTAGGATGTGGGATTCACTGACTGTAAATACATGACTGTTAGAACAATAAGTTTGAATAAAGCTTTGTTTCATGTGTTGTTGACTTGTATATGTATTTATTTATTCTGATGGTTACTTTTATTCATTCTCTTACTTATTTATTCATGTTTCCTATTGTTGTCAGTAAATAAAATATAATTATTTTATTAATTCATGTAGGCCTATTAATTCATTGCTTGACTAAAAATTGTGATATATTCACATTGGTTGCATTTGTCTAGTGTGTATTCATGCATAGCTATGTCAGATGACAAAAACTGCATTTTGCTTGTTTTACTAAAACATAATTTTCATAAAAAAACAAAAAAAAAAAAAAAAAATATATATATATATATATATATATATAATTAAGTATTGGTCAGCAATTATCATTATTATTGTGCGTAAGTGTTGGGGTGGGCTCAATGCAATTCATTCTGGGGTAATCTTATTTTTAGTAGTAATACTTACATTTTTTTTTTTTTTTTTTTTTTTTTTTGAGTATAAAATGAACAGTCTTCTCCAAAGGAAAGATCTTATAATTACATACAAGATCAGGGGAAATACCATGGTTGTATCTTTAACAATGAACAATCATAATGACAAAAAAATAATAATAATAAAAAAATAAAATAAAATAATAATAATAATAATAATAATAATAATAATATCATGGGTTTGTGTACATCATAGTATGAGATTATATACACAGAAAAAAGCACAATGACAATGTTAAATATATTTGAATCATTCATCATAATGCATCAAAAAATATTTATTCATTTATTTATCTGTTATCTATAAGCCTGGGGAATGAAATTAGTTAAATTCAACAAAAAAAAAGAGGAAAACATAAATGAGATTTAAGCCACTTTTGCTCATGGATGAAAATTCAAGGGATTGCGATTTTGGGTTTCCGTAATATTAGTAGGGTTAAAAATATAAGCACTTAAATTAACCCCAAATTTATTGGTTATACTACAATCACAGAATAAATGGGCAGCTGTTTCTTCAACAAGACCACAAAATGAGCAAGTTTAATCAATATCAAGATATTGACAGATAGATGAATTAAACCTTTCGCTCATATCTTTTAAGTTGTTGCGCTTGTGATAACGCCGTAGGTCACATGATAACGTCAACATGGCGGATGATGTCTAGATCGCATTCATCCTCAACGAGATCAGGCTATATAGTACCTATTCTTTTAGCACTCGTTAAGTAAGTACTTATTGAAATTAAGTACCTACTCAGTGAGTATGCGGTTTCGGACGCAGCCAGAGTGTCATCTCCCATTCCCTTTAAAAGACAGGTGCACTTGCAACATGGCGGATTGCTAGTTACATGGCGGAATATAGACATCCTTAATCTGAAGAGTCAGTGTAAATACATGTGTGTATTGCCATGATTGGTGAAATAATTAGCCAATTTCATTTGGCCTTTGATTCAATGACTGTCCATTATGACATGTAAGAATTTTTATCTTTATATATACAATAATAATCTTTTACATTGTAATCCTTTTATTTTTAATATTTGGCATGTTTGTGTGCTGCTGCGTCCCTGTGTGTGTAACAAGCAGAGTGTACGCACATTGTGCACCCGCTTATAGGCGCATAATACTAACACACCCTTTAAATAACAAAAAAAAAAAAATACTGCACTATTGACTTTAGACCAGTTTTTTGTTGGCCAATGGCGCAGTCATTTTCAGTTGCCTCAAAATAGCAACACGCCAACAATGTGCCTGAACACACCTCATTTTCATACCAGCACGCCCATGGGCAAACAGATGGGCACAAGTGCATTTGCTATTTAAACAACATAGGCACTGGACGTGAAACTAGCAAAAAAAGTAGCGACTGAAACTAGCAAAAAACACTTGCGTCGCGCCTGGCTGGTCAGCTGATTTATCTGAAAAATTGGTGAGATTGCTAATGCCTCTTCTGTATTATCAGCACAAGGAAGACACAGGTGTAATAAAATTAATTTTATTAACAAAAGATAAATAAGAGTAACTAACACAACTACTAAATGAATACCATGAATGATGGTGCGTCAGAGTGATTAAGTTGGATGTGGCTATTTGGCAGAGTCATGTTATCTTATGGAAAGATAAACTGTTGTTTCTCTAAAACGAATAAGGTGAAGATTATGCATCAAACAAATTAATGAAAGATTATTTTTTATTAACTAGCATCAGTTATATTACCTCTATGTAAATTAGAAAATCATATAATATACAACAATGCCAAGGTCTCTGGAAAGAGGTTTGGTAAAGTGATATTTATGTTCCTCTGGTTGTGCTGGGTGACAATGCAGTGGGGAACTTGAAGCCTTGAACACAAAGCTCTGTGGGATGCTGATCACCTGGAGCACCAAAGGGTCTTAAAATTTGGAACACGCAGTTGAGGCCCTGACGTAGGTGCAGAAGGTCCTTAACAATCTGGAACACACAGACAAATGTACCTTAAAGTGAAGGTTTGCTCTCCTGAGCTTAACCTTGTTTCAAATGTCTCTTTGTGTCTTCTGCCTCTCTGGGCCAGACACTCAGAACTTGGTCAAACTGCCTTTGTCTCTCTGGCATGGAGACTCCGGATGTGCTGTAGTCGTTACTGTCTCGCTGGATGGAAACTCTGAATGTAGTGTTTGTTAATGTTTCTTTCCTCACAGATTGGCAGCTCAGAACATTTTTCCCCTGTGGAAATAATTTGCATAAAGCACACAGTTAGAAGTCTTTAAAGTGTCTTTAAAGTTTTACCAATGCATTTCTCACTTTCCAAACCACCACCAGAATACCTTTGGCTATATTCTAAACAAATAGAGACCAAACATGATGGAAAAAGATTGAACTGTCATGCATTCATTCATTTGTACATTAACAGCTGAATTTGAATTTATGTAAGATGTTGCATTACAAATAGCTGTCACTGCTTATTTCTCTGAATACGTATGAACTGGATGTGTGTAGTTTGCATCAGTTTTAAAGTTTACATAGTTATGAATGGATATGGATGGATCACTGGGCCCTGGAATGTGCTGTTCACCAAAGCGATATATCGTTATCGTGAATTCTTCTGGCCACGATAGTCATGTAGTGAAAATCTAATATCGTGACAGCCCTAGATACACTTGATGGATCCAGCCTTTACATCTGCTGTAATATCGCATGTTACTTTTTACCATTTACCATTGTTATATTTGTTTGTATTATGATGCTTGCTACTGCACCCTTGTATGATCTTGTAGTGTGACATCAATGAAGCCATTCATCGGAAAATGTGTGGTTGTTATTACAATCTAATCTTTACACACCTTGTATATATGAATGATGGACATCCTGTATGTTTAAAGCATACCGCAAAAGTAATTCTTGTACATCTCGTATGCATAATATGTATCATCTGCAATGTTGATGGAACATTTTGGTGAAAGGATTTCACTTACTGTTACACTTGTATATATGGTGTAGTGACAATCAAGATATTTGTTGAAGACATCAAAGGCCAATCATATTTTATGATATTTTTGTTGCACATTCATCATCACTGGAAGTAGCCAAATTAGGATGATTCCGATCACTACTTTTGGTAAAGTGTTGTGTCACCACAATTTGGGTCCTGAAGCAAAACCAACTCAGATCTTCTCTCACAGATGGAGATAGAGAAACATGAGTCCTGGCATGTTTATTGGCCACAGCCAACTAGATCTGTGAACAATTAAAGAACAAAATAAGGAATCAAAATCTTGCATAATATAAGAAACTAACTTTTATAGTTTAAGCCAGTGTTTCTCAACTCCAGTCCTGCATGGGCACCCACCTACCAGAATGTTTTTGATGTCTCACTAATTAAAACACCTGATTCAACTCATCAGCTGCTAACAAGTTGAATAGGGAGACATCTAAAACATTCTGGGAGGTGGGTCCCGAGGACTGAAGTTGAGAAACACTGGCTTAAGCTACAAGTTGTGCACTAGGCTGTTTCTGTGATTTTATATGTGATCTCTCTTTGGTGCAGTGGGTATCCATTTAAAACCAGACAATTCAACAATTTTTGGATTTTATAAGTCAAATTATAAAATTATTCCAGTATATATTTTTTACTAAAGTTTTGCATTACATTCCTTATTGAGAGACTGTATGAAGATAAACTCACTGTGCACAATAAAACCATCTGGGTTCGATCACAGGGCACTGGAGACACTCTGTTTGTGTGCTGCTAGTGTTTTCATTCAGGCAATTTTATTTTTTATCTGTACTGAACTGCATTCAGAAGTGGCTTCACTAAGAATGGCTGTGAAGCTGCCCATTTTCTTTTAGCCATTATTTATATATATATATATATATAGAGAGAGAGAGAGAGAGAGAGAGAGAGAAAGAGAAATTCAAAAATACTGATACAAAAATTTGAATATTTTCTATTAATCTGTTAGCCTGTATTTACATTGCTTTACGATGCATATCTATTTTGACATATTTTTGTCCAGTTATTATACATCAATTATTGCAATTTCAGAAGTGAATGTAGATGTATGTAGATGTCACTTCCGAAACTTTGCAGCGTGTAATTGGTCGTCAGTCCTCTTAGCAGCATGAAACTGCAATGTGGTTAATACGTATCACTTTCTCTAAATGCAGGATTGATATTTTTCTGGAAATATCAAATTCAGTTTGACTCACTGTTAAAGCATGTAATGCTGTGGGAATAGGTGAAGAAGATACTAGACCCAGCCAAAGAGTAGCATTTCCTTGCAACTCAGAGAAGAGGGACTCCCCATCTTCCCAGACTTTTACTTAAGTTCCAGCTCTTTCAGCCGAATGTTTCATTGCATCTCAAGCTAAAGTGTTCTGACTTGTAAGAGCTGACTCTGGTAATGCTACTGACATAGTTCCACTTCTAACTAATTTAATTGGATAGCTATCAATTGTTCCTTTGGTAAAGAAGGGTTACCGGGATCTATGCAAGATGGCATCTTCAGGATTGAGCTCTGCTTCCACAGATTCCAAATCTTCAGACAGTGTTTAGTTATTACATCACCTGTAACCTTCAACCTTCAATAAGATTGATGAGATCTTTTATTTTACTTGCAGCATGTGCAAAACCTCCTTAATCTCCCTCTTGAGTGCATTTCAAAGCATGACTATATAAAAAAATAGCAACCACTAGCAAGTCTTTGCAAAGAAACTGCTCCAATATGGGCATGATAATGAGTTTATCAGCACACAAAAGCAATAAAATGTCATGTTATGTTAGATTCTTGCTTTGTCCTCACTTCTTGGGGAGGAAGCAAGATGCTGTCCTTTTAATGTTTCTGATTCGCAGCAGATTTTTAAAGAGCACTATGGGCTTCTAAGAATAGAGGGGAGTCACTGTTTGTATGTTGATATTACAAAGACAAGAACATGTGGACAAACACAATGAAGAGGAGAAACACAGCATGTGAAAATCTGACAGTAGAACCACCCAGTTATTAATATTTTACTATATCACATCAGTAGGCTACATGCATGATTCATTCGCATGAATCAAAATCCCCCAACTTATCCCAGGGTAGAAATCAGACAGATACACATATTTTACAGATCCTTGATAAGTCGTCACCTTGGATTTATAAGGTTCTATCTGACATTTTTGTCAAAATTTAGTTATTCACATATTCTTATTCTGTGACAACTTATTTACATTATATATATATATATATATATAATGTAAATAAGTTTTTTTTTGTGTGTGTACATTTTGTATACATTTTGGGACTTCTTTTAGAAAACAAAAAGGTTCTATCTACAAAGGAGTATGGAATGGAAAAACTGAAGCTCAGTATCTCAAAACTGCTCAGAATGCACACAGAACTTTATAATTCCAAGATGGCGAAGTATATGTAAATTCATTCATCTCTTATTCTGTTGCTTCATTATATATAGTTTATAAGAGAATGATATTAATAATAGAAGCCGAGAGTCTCACAGGATGTGTGATAGATTCATAGTATGCCTGCTCCTCCACGGATCCTTTCTTATTTTGATTTTTAACTCGCTTCTCCTTATTTCTATTATCGATTTTGCTCATCCAGCTAAAACTGCATGAGCTGTAATTGGCTCTCACATTAATGAATGCAAATTAGAAACTAATCTATAGAGATTTCAGAGGACTGGACCTGCCAAATTGGCAAAAAATTCACAGCACAACCTCTGCTCTGTGAGTAACACGATTAGTATATTTACTGTGAAAATTTCTAATTAAAGTTAAAGGAAAGGCTGTCAAAATTGTGGAAATGAGCAAACATTTGATGAGGTCAGTTGAGAGTTGAATGGACACAACCCTGCTGCATGTAGAGGAAAAAAAAAAAAAAAAACACACTCTGATAAATATGCATTACGTGAAACCATCTGATGCCTGATCTCAGAAGAGTCCACAGACCATTAAAATGTGGTGTGGAAATTTAGGACACAGTTACATATAGACATTCCATACTGGCCTTATTCAATATCCTACAACTAAATAGGGGTGAACTTATATTGGAAGGAATGTCCCTTTTCCTTTGTGTGTTTTTCCTAGGACCCATATATTGAAGATATTTTTTTGTTCTTTTGTTTCCATGGACTTTTAGTTTGTATACTGTTCCGTTGTTTCCATTCTCTCATTTCCCCTGTTCATTTCTTGTGTTTATATTAGTTTCCACGGGTACTGATTATGTTCGTGTGTCTTGTTCAGTTCCTTGTTTAACTGTTTGATTATTTTTGTAGTAGTTGTAGTTCCCTTTCGCCCAATCTCATTTTAGGTTGGTTGTGACCTCTTCAGTTTCCTGTGTTCTTGTGTCTTGTTTTGTCAATAAATTACCGCTTGCACAGATCCTCTCTTCAACTCCTCAACCACACCGTGACAATGAATAATTAGATTCAGTATGTGTCTGCTATAATTTACTTTGAGGTAATGTAGATGACACATCTTGTCAGCTAATGCATCATACAAGAGACAACAAACAGTTTCAAGTTTATATTCCCTGAAAACAAATCTTAATATCACCATTTTACTTTTTTAAATTAACTTTTTTCATAATTAAGTGGTGAATTGTTAAAACGCTTAGTACTCCTATAAAAGATCCTCAAAATTGCAGTTATTTTAAAGTATTTCAGCAATTTTTAATTGACTGTACAATTAAATTACAAAATACCTTTTACACCACACTACATATGTATTCATTTGGCCATGATCTCCTCTGTTAGCGGTATCCATTGGCCTGTTGCATTAAGCTAGCTGAACAAACTGAGTTTCAGAGTAGGTTCAGTTTTGACAAATCCATACAAATTCAACCTGGTTTAGATCAAGCTCAGCGGCTCACAACACTCTGTATAAACGTTCTCTGTCAACTCAGGTTTGATCCACAGTTTGTGATTAACTCTGAAGCAGCGAACAGCCAGTCACACAAAACATGGAAAGCATCACTTTAATTCACTTCTCGCGAGAGAGCACTTCTCTGCTGAAGATTAAAGGTGGGGTATGTATTTTTTTCAACTACACTGTTTGGAAGTTAGTCAGGCCGACACCAACAACAAACGTCTAACCAATCAGCATTAGGGGGTGTATGACGGTCGAGGAGAGAGAACGAGCAAGAGGGAGATTTGAAAAAAAAAAACGCGGAAAGAGAGATGATGAGACACAATACAAAAGAGCTCAAAAGAATATCACTGGAATGAAGGTTTATGACTGGGCAAGCACTTTAGGACCAGCGTTAATATTAGAAAAGCTTTCCAGCACTGGAGAGAGCTAAGTGGGAAGGCCTGAAAACAGAAGCGGAGGCTGCTTTGAGGCTACTTCACATGTGAGTAACGCTGGGTTTGAGTGTCATGATTGTCTGGAGCTGCTGTGCTGTTGGCGACTAACAACGAACACTTGTATTTACTCTTGTGTACTGTACTTACTCTCGTTCATTTTTTGTGCTTCCTAGTCGTTAGTTCATCATCTGCGCTTTATTTTTCGTGAAGCATTTTGTTGCGCGTCAGCTGTGATAAACAGACATCCATTCACATTGCGTGTGTAACAGAGGCCAGATAGTGAGAGTTGAGCAGGTAAACCACTGCACACTGACGACTGCTAGAGAATGCAGTGTTTAGCGTCATTGTTAGTGCACTCGCCTCGCATGACAGCAGCGAACGGGCTGGGGTTCGAGACCGACTTGGAGCAAGGTAGTTAGGATTGGAGGGTGAGTTTTGGAGGTGGAGTAATGAAGAGAGGGGTGGGTTTGTTTGGGTTGATTTCAAATATCAACAATGTCCAACAGCATTGTTGAAAAAATACATACTCCACCTTTAAGAGATCATTATGAAAAATATCATGATTTTAAACACATTGTAAATGTAAATTGTAAATGGCAAGAATAAACACCACTGCTGCAGTGAAAGTTTGAGAAGGCAGCTGAATGTATATATCTGACTACATTAATGCAAGTGAATCAACTGAATTTAAATAATTTATATAGGTTCACAAAGAGCTCAAAAGAAAACACATAAGCTTAGTCATTTTAAAAGCTTTATATATTAAAGCTTGTATTTATATGTATATATTTATATTAATTTAAATGCAACATTTTATATTAATTGTCAATTCATATAATAATGACTACATAACTATTGACTATATGAATTAATCATAATTATAATTCATATAATATAGGCCTAAATATAATAAATTATTAGAGGCAAAATACGGGCAATTTTGTCTCTAAACTGCTTTAATTTGGAGTGGGAGATACAGGGGGAGTGGCTTCATTGCATCAGATATATGTCACTTTGCTCACAGCTGATTGGTCCCGTTTTGGTTTGCGATCTCTAACCCAGAATAAAACCTGCTCCAGAGCAGGTTAGCCGTGTAGCGTAAGTTACCATGGCGTCCACCTTCTTGAGCCTGAAAAAAACAGAGTTTGCTCAAACTAATCTCAAACTTACCTGGGAAGCAACTGAGATGGCTTCATGCAACAGGCCTCAGTTGTTAAAAGCGCAGTAAGCGATTTCTGAGAAATGCTGTTGAAAGTGGATTGGACCGAGCACCAAAACACACAACAGCAACACACTTACAGCAAATCAGCTGTAAGAGGCATATCCAACTCAAATCGCCTTCTGAACCTTTAAGTCTGACATCATAGGTGCCAATCCTGTGGGTGTTCACATCGGTCATAAATACACACAATTCTACTGTTATATTTAGCATTATAACATAACAACGAAACACAAAAGCTTCGCTTTCTGTTTTTTGCACAGTGATAAATTGCATTTTAAGTAATTAACTAATTAATATTCATCAGGTATATCAGCAAGAGAGCGACTCGTGAAACACTCATGGAAAGATTTTTTTTTTTTTTTTTTTTTTTTTTGGGGTGGTAATGTATTTGCAGCCTGGTTATCATTCGCTCTTTGAAACAGATGTGAATAAAGATGTGTTTATATTTGGTTGGTAATGTATTTGCCCTTGCAATTGTTTCAATACTAAAAAAAGGCTGATGTCTGATGTTAGGGTCATTGTGTTAAGGAGGGGGTGGGTATGGAGCACCCACCGGCAGAAACATATATCGGCACCTCTGTCTGACATATGCTCACTGTGTTCTGTAGTACTGCCAAAATACCATGATCCTAACCTTGATATAATTACAAGCTCTATGAATATAAAAAATGGTCCACCACCTCAACAGTGGGAGCTCTGTGACTGAGGGTAGGCAGATCAAGTGTGGTCATGTCCAGTGGGAATAACACAGCTAGCTCAGCTAATGCTAATGTGGCACTCCTGTCTGTAGGGCACTCCAGTCGGTCGTGACCTATCGAATACTGTTGCTGGGTCCAAG
Source organism: Mylopharyngodon piceus (assembly GCA_039654765.1). Lineage (NCBI taxonomy): Eukaryota > Metazoa > Chordata > Actinopteri > Cypriniformes > Xenocyprididae > Mylopharyngodon > Mylopharyngodon piceus. The sequence continues at coordinate 26,056,472 of CM077446.1, forward strand.
CCTCTACTCCATTTCAACTGAGAATACTATCTCGAAAGCTGTTTATTTATAGCACACATTTAAACTAAGATTTCAAAAACGCGTGGCGTACAGTCTCCAGGCTCAAGGTGCTCCAGACACCAATATTTTAATGATTCAGAAACGATAACTGTCTGGCCAACGGAGATTTCAGTATGGAGATCAAGTTAGCTATTGAGCATAGTAGTTAGCATTGGCTGGCACAAAACTGCACCAAGCCTTTAACTCGTGTGCCTGTTTTTAATGTTATATCACACCAGTATGATATACTGGTGCTCTATGCAGCTGCAATTAATTATTTGTTCCTTTTTCTGTTTTTCTTTCTTTCAAATAAATGCCACCATATATATTTTGTATATTCTAAATTAATAGTTTTTGTTGTTGTTTGTTTGTTTGTTGATTTTTTTGTTTGTTGCTGATTTATTTATTTTTTTTTTTTTGCTTAAAACAGATTTTGGAATCAATGTATATTAAGGTGAAAAAACAGCTAAGGTTGGCACAAGCAAGTCGCTGTTTTAACCTCTTCTCTTTCTAAATCTTTCCATAGCATCCCTCCACTCTTTAAGATGAAAGAGTTTTATAATTGACCATGAAGTACACTTGCATTATAGAAGCTTTGAAATACTGCTGTCTCTGATAATTGCAACTAGAGTAATGAAATCAGGAACACACTTTATATTAGCGGCATGTGCGGATTTGAGTTGCACATTTCCTCGAAACTTCCTCAAGCTATATACATTCCACTCAATTCTCTCAATCCAATAACATTTTAATCACTTTTTATTTTAATATATTTTGCCCCTCTCCCCTCCCACCATAATTCCGAGCTCGGAGCCCTCTGCCCGGACACCACACCAAATATGCATAACTTTTACTCTATTTAATTATATGTAAGTGTGAACTTGTGAAATGTCATTCATAACACACTGACCTAAAAACACTAACAGCAGGGAGCATTGCATAAATGAAGTTTGAATGATTTTTTACATAAATCAGCATAGGATTAAAATAAGATCTTTTCATTTTACTGACTGTATTGCTGCACAAAGAATGAATGAGAAATGCAGCAATTTGTTTTGTTTTTTTCTATATCTTTACATATTGTTACAACACAGAAGGGTCGAAGACAGGAATTCACAAACAGGGTTGTTTATTGGTACCAGTTGAGCAAAAAAGCAGTGCATGTGAGTAAAACTTAAAGCAGTGATGATGAATGGAGTGTAGAATAGTGATACTGTCCTTTTGTGGTTGCAGAAGTGGAGAACTTGAATGACGCTGGAGGATCTTGACGTAGGGGACAGAGAACACTCACACACAGACGGGAATTCACACGAGGAGAACAGGAGACGCTGGAGACAGGTAAGTAGATCGCTTGGAGTCCTTAAGGGAAGCATACAGGTAAGTCTAGATGCAAACGAGACCGGACATCGAGTGATGTGTGTGAGTGTTCTTTATACTGTGACTGATGAAGTGCTGATGAGGTGCAGGTGCCGGTAATCAGTACTCTGGTGACTGGGTGCGTTGTGATTGGCTGACGGTGGAGCCTGGCGTGTCTGTGACACATATAGTAATGTGCTTGCAAAAAATAAAAAGTTGAAATAAAAAAAACACAACAAAAACAAAACAAATTCCTGAAACAATAATTTCAAAAACAAACGAACAAAAAAAAATATCAACAACATGAATATTAATGATGTATGTGCCAGGAGGCCTTTCTGTGTGGAGTTTGTACTGTATGTTCTCCCCATGTTGACATTGGTTTCCTCTGGGTCTCCCCCACAATCCAAAGACATACAGGACAGGTGAATTGGAGAACATAAGTTTGCCTGTGAATATGAATATGTGTGAGTGTGTCATCCTTGTCCAGGGTGTTTTCCTGCTATGACCCAAGACGCTGGGAAAGACTCCAGCCTCCCCACGACCCTACATAGGACAAGTGGTTTGGAAAATGTATGGAATAGATAGATGGATGGATGGATGTTCAATTCCTCCCTCTCTCTGCCACTCTTCTTTCCCAACCAATGTGTCTTCCTTGATCTATGTTTCCAAACAAAACCATTATGTAGATTTATTACAGTTTTTTTCAATCGATTTGACACATTTCTCCAAACTCAGGTCACTCAGGTTCTCAAAACAGTTAACACAGTAATCTGAACACTTTGTAATTGTCCTAAACAGGTTGTAAATTTTCCTTCATTTCATGCAAATTTTAAATTACATAAAATTCCCAAATGTTTTCACAGTAGTTCATGCATCCAACCAAAACTTTAATAAATAAGGCGAAAACAATTGCAGCTCTTTTTATTGGTTTTTACAAAAATCACAATCATTTGTGTACCATTTTTCCAGACACAACAAACAAAACGTTATTTGTTAAAATCTCAGTTGTACTTGGATTGTTCTCAATTAGCCCCAAATAAATGTCTGCTGAGTTAGTAATACACACAACACAGGAAATGCAAATTTCCTAATTGTTCACACAGCTATCTCAATTACAAAAACTATAAAAGGGGAAAGAAAAACAACAACAAAAAAAGAAGAAGAAGAATGGAAAAGGAAGAAATGTAAGAGTGAGAGGTTTTGGAGAGGACAGAGGAAGGGTAATACCGAGAGGGAGAGGAACAGTGGAAGAGGTAGAAAGAGATGAGGGGAAAGGAATAGATAGTATAGGAAGAGGAGATGGAGCAAGAAGAGTTGAGGAAGTAGGAGAAGCAAGAAGAGCTGAGCATGTAGGAATACGAGAAGAGGCCGGAGTAGAGGGAGAAGATATGGTAGAGTGGAAGGCAATGGTATTAGTGGAAAGAGCGAGAGAAGAAAATATAAAAAGACATGGACAGAAGGAAAGAGAAGAGCAAGGTGTAAGAGGAAGGAGGAGAGGTAGAAGAATAGGGTACAGACGAGTTTCAAATGAAATCAGAGCCAACCTAATTGCCCATGTCATAAATTATGTTTTTTCCTTGAGAGAAGCTGGACAGATAGTTCAGCCCAATATAAACATTGTGCCACAGTCAATGTCCCTGGACAACAAGTGTTCCAATCCACTTGTGTTGTGGCACACAACGCTGTCTTGGGGCCGCACAACACAGAAAGGCTTCTAAATTGTTGATCATTGGTGATCAGGAGCAAACTGAGCAAAATTGTGTAGTTGTGTGGGACAATGTCCACTTTCACCATTCAGCACCGGTACAAGAGTGGTTTGAGCATCACCCACCCCTTTCAAAAAAGAACTGCAGTATATTGAAGTACAACTGCAGTAAAACTGCAGTACAAAGTAGTATAACTGCAGTATAATTAAGCACAACCATAGATTTTCAGTATAATGAAGTATAATCACAGTACAACTGCAGTACTTTGAAGTTTAACAGCAGTAAAACTGCAGTTGTACTGCAGCTATACTGCAATATTGCAGTTTTTTCGTGTCCAAAAAACAGTTTTTTTCTGATGCATGACTCGTGAAAATATATGCTGAGATGTTGATTTGCCAAATTCTTTGGCCAGATGTAAATGAGCGGCAAGATCTATAAAGTTCATTGATTCAATGATTACACAACCCATTTTATTTATTTATTTACTTACTCATTTATTTTTTTGCTAAAACTCATCGTTATACAACTAAACTTGTCATTAAAGAACTTTGAAGAACACGATTAAAGAACAAGAAAAACATGTATTTCCATTAATGTATTTGTGTATCTACAGCTGAATTTGTTATCAAATCAACAGAGAACACACTTGTAGTTTTGTATTTATTTTTTGATAAATTCATTAATAGAGAAAACTGCAGAGTTTCATTATGCAGTGAATACTGAACTGTTTTGCCAACATAAGAGTGTGTTTAGTTTGCTGTGTTAATTGTTTTGAGAGCAATTACATTCATTTGGAGAAATGTGTCAAATCGATTGAGAAAAACTGTAAAAGATGACTGAAAAAAATTACTATTGTAAGAGAGACTAAAAATAGGACACCTGGGTCAGATTTCAGCTGAAATTGTAATTATTATTTATAATTAATTATAAATATTATTTAATTTTATTGTAAATATTCTGCTACGATTTTATATTTCAATATAATTCCTCTAGAAATGCACAGAGTTTGCCATCATTCTGATTTGAATGTGCTTTTATCAGTTTTGAAAGCAGTATAGCATTCGAAAAATGTGCTACAAATGTATAATGTTTTGCAGATGGTGAAGTATGAATGACAAAAGTGTTCATGGATTTTGAAAAACGTGGTCATTGAAAGCATTTTGTGTGAAAGCAATGGAAAATGATTCACAGTTTGGTCCACATAGACTTCTGTTTCACTGAATGTGTGAAGAGTTTTGAAAATGTGGCTTCGGTATTGAACAATGCTTGTTAGCAATTAAAAAAAACAAAAAAAAAAACAAAGAAAAACTGTAATGCATATATTATAATTTTTCACAATTGCTAAGGCACATTTCTTGAAACCTTCACCACTTTTCTCATAGCATTAAACACAAAACCATATATTCAAAATACATTTACAAAACCCCTGACTCATCTAGCAAATTCAAACAATTGGCTCAAAACCATTTCACCTGCACTTAAAATCAAACAGTGCTTTTAGATCATACACATAGCCAGTCAATATAAACTCTACAGATCATTCTAGAAAAAATTAGAAAAAAAATAGAGAACACAGCATCCAAAGTATGCAGTTACAGGGAAAAAAATGTATATTGTACACAGTAAACAAAATGTGCAATTTTTGCATAAAACAATTATAGTAATTGCAGCTTAGTAAGGTGAATATATTGTATACTGTATGTACTGCAAGTATAGTATTGTACTGAATATTGTATAGTATTGAATGTCTGTATATTTAGCACTTGCATACCAAAAATGCAGTAGTCCAACTGCAAAAGCCCAAAGTTCAAAGAAAACTCTAAATGAAAAGCATATTACAGTACACTCAAAAAAGTTGTGCAACTACAAAATCAAGGTCAAAGAGAGATTCATTGTGCCTCAGCATCACGTCTTTGTGTTGGGTCCGGCCTCAGGACTTTGTCCACATCACAGGCAATGCTGTTTCTTGCCAGGCGAACAAAAAAAAAAAAAACAGATTCAATTTTGACAACACCGTCCACACCTTGCTCTTTCTCATCCTCTTCCTCCTCGTCCACCACCTCTTACACATACTCTTCCTCCTCTCCCTCTCAGATTGTTTCCATCTATTGTTGGTATCAACATTCAGTGCACCTGTCACCTGTGCACTCTGAACTGGCTTATATTGTACAGTTGGTTTGGTCACATCATTAGAAACAAGTGTGAACAATTTTGAGCCGTTGGGTGTAAACTATGTAAACCGTGCTGTAGTTGTGTTTAACTTTTGTTACTTGTGTTTACTGTTTTGCAACACAAGTGTATCACAGTGCAAAATGTGTTTTAGTAAGTGAGAATGTGTTTAGAGTATTGCAAAAAGAGTGTATAAGATTTGCAAATGGTGTCTAACTGCCTGAACTTGTTTAAGGTTTTGCAGAAGGAGTGATTTATTCGAACAATTTGGTTTGAGAATTTGGTTCAGAGAATGAGGTTTAGTGTTTTAGCCATTGTGAAAAACTGTAAATACTAGACTAGTGATGACAAGACTGAAAGCAAAAACACTTGGGAGTGGTAAAATAAATTATCAACAAAATTAGGTTATAGGAAACATTTGACAGTCTTGTAACCAAATTAATGCATTAACAATGCAAACCTCTACTTACCACATATAGTGTGACAACTTACTATTAGAACATTTTGTCACTAAGAGTCAACACGTTTTCAGTGAATTCATTGTATTTTCATTTATTGATTGTTGCATTTGAAATGTAATTTATAACACCTTAGAATACTGTTCCGTCATTAATGAATAACTACACAGGAACAAACACTCAAGTATTATCAAATCATTCAGAAGGAATTACCAATTATTTGGAACTGTACTCTAAAGTGAAAAGCATGATAACTCTCTAGTAATGACTGAAGTCATTGTAAGCTTTTGATGTTTTTGTAAGGTTTTTCTGAATGATTTGGTAATACTTAAGTCATTATTAGTGGGTTACCATGATCTTCACTTTAGAATTAATTATACATTATACATTATTCACATTAATTATGAACCTGTATATAGTAGTTCTTAGTAGTCCCCGGGAGGCAGAGTGCGATTTGTAAAAAAAAAACAGAGGGGGGGATGTTTTGAAAAGTTTTTTTTTTTTTTTTTTGTCTTTTTTTCCCTTGAAAATAAATCATAAACCACAGTGGAGAGCTATATACTATTTTTGGCAGCTGTTACAGAAACATTTTTACAATAAATCTGATTTAACCTTGAGATTTGAAGTATTAGATTAGATCTAATAAAAAGATTAGCTTCGATACTTGCACCACTATTTACAATGAAACTAATAATACTTAATTTCTGATATGAATGCAAAATCAATCGGTAGTTATTGATTTTTTGAATAGAATAACGAGACACAAACCTCTACATTCAATTGCGTTTGCTCCCATTTATTTTTGATCACAGTGCATACACATACAGACTTTTAGTCCCAAAGTGCGCACATATGGAGAAATACAGATTTACCTCAGATTTCGTTAGATAGAATAGAACCAGGGCCATATGCAGGGTTTCGTAATTACAGAGGTCACAAAATGTAGTTCGCTTTCGAAAGGAAACTCGCATTGCATCCTAGAACGCTAATGGGGAACGCCTCCGCGGGAACCGGTGTCTGAACGCTATCAAATCACGCCAATCGTATTGGCCAGCGACAGCCTATGACGTCACTACTAGTGCGACCCGAACGCACATAAGGGGCGCCTAGAGAACAAGTCGAGCTCTTTGCGTCTTCAGGGACTGTTTTGTCTAACACTATTCAAACGCTGTTCTATGTAAGAATGGCTTTTTTAAGCAGACGTTTCAAGCAGTGTGTACATCCGTGTCTTAGATATTTGATGCTTGATGACACTCATGACTTGTGCGTCCTTTGTTAGAGCATGCATGTTCAGTACTTGAGAGTTCTTTACATGTTTTTGTAGAGCTTTCCCGTTGTGGAAGCTCCACTCTCGTTTATCTCTCTTCCCGCTCGATGCGCACAGAAGAAGTTCGGCACAGAAGTGTTTGTATGTGTTTATTTCGTATGCTTCAGCGGCTGACGAGAGTGTTGTGCTGGTTGAGGATGCTTTGTCTTTTGCATCCTCAATATCAGCAGTCTGTGCTAGTCTTTACGTTCGAGTGATGTGCGGATTGGTTCGAGTTTCTCACACTTAATCACACACATTACTTGTGCGTTGTTTTGTTTGGGTGAGGAGCGCGCGCAGTTTTTGAGGAAACTGTTTGCTCGCGCTGTGTGTTTCCCATGGCAACCCTAGTCGCGCGTTGTTTATCTTCACCCGCATATATGAGCCTTCCTTTCCCTTTTTGATCTCCGTTTTGAGATCGACAGGGTGTGGAAGAATCGTTTTTTTCCCAAAAAAACGCATCTGTTTACATCAGCATGTAATTCATACAGATTTCAAAGCTCTGGTCCTGCTCGTATATGACAGGACATACGCGGCAGCAGATTACGCTCTGTGCTCCCGCCCTAACCCCCACGCCCCGCGGCACTCTTTATATCGTGCTTGAAGCTGGGTCGATGTTGAGTTTGTTCCATTATTACAAACCTTTCTGTTGTTCCGCATCGGGCTTGATAGTGAGTGCATCCTTTCAGTCTGCATGAGTATGGCAGGCCTTATTTACATTAAGTCCTCCGCTCTTTGTAGTCACAGGTTGAGTTTGTAGGTCGCCTCACTTTTGTGAGATCGGTTATAATTTTAGCGACCTCAGTTCCCTATAGAAAGGATTAAAAGGGGCATTTATTCATCTCAGGTGCTTTACATCAGGCCTGAGGCTGGACCAATGATGTTTTTTTTCCATCATTTGGAACACTTCTGTGCCCGGCACAGAGCTTGTTAGTCAGCGCATTCTTTCAGACTGCAGAGTATGGCAGGCCACTTTTACATTTAGGCCTCTGCTCTTTAAGGTCTCAGGTTGAGCTTTAGGTTACCTCTCCTTTCGTGAGAGCCATTTAAAATTCAGTGACCTCAGCTCCCTGTAGAAATGAATAAAGGGGGTGGTTATTCTTTGTGTTAGATTACTATATACATGTGTGTATGTATGCATATATACTTATGTATTGGGGCGTCTAACTGGGGCCCTGGAGCTCCCATGTTAGGGAAGGTTATCATGATACCCTTACTATGTGCCACCTCTCTTGTGAGGTTTTTATATAGTGAGGTAACGTTTAGAACGAAATATCACCTGTATTGAGTGGCATGGCCTCCTCTCGTTCTGAGAGTCGGTTTTCTAGGCTGTATCTCATCTGAGCTCCAGATAGTCGATATGTCAGGTGCTCAGGCCTTTGGGGTCGCCCTGATAATCCTTCTGGTTGAGTGAGTTGGCTTCCTCTCATTGGAGAGAGTCATTTTGCTGAAGCCACCGCTCTGTTGAGCTCCAGGTAATATCACGGTTGAGATGTATGGCCTTTGATAGGCCCCCTTAATACCTTCCCTAGGTCAAGTGAAGTGGTTTCCTCTCGTTAGAGAGTAAAGGGCGATATGCTGAAGCCTCCGCTCCCCTGAGCTCCAGATAGATCATGACTGTGGGTGTCGGCCCCCTCTGGGCCGCCTTGACATTACCCTGTGGTGAGTGAGCTGGCTTCCTCTCTTTTGAGAGTTTCTATTCGAAGCCACCGCTCCATTGAGCTCCAGGTGGTAAGTTCACCTGTGTGATATGAGCTGGCCTCCTTTCTTTAGAGTCGTTAGGCAGAAGTCTCCACTCCTTTGAGCTCCAGGGAGGTCATGAGTGCGTGTGGGTCGGCCCTTCTTTTTGGGCCGCCCTTATATCTGGCCTAGGCTAGTACTTTAGGAGTGTCGTTTAGACAGAGGCGGTTATGCTGTAGCTTTTCTGCCTCCTAGCATGCTGTAGCTCGGAGTAGCCTACCTTTTAGGAGAGCCTCTCCTGCTTAGAACTGGCAGCTAGTGATCCTAGTACGCCTCCTCTCACTGTGAGAGTCGTCCCCGGCCAGGGCCCGCCTTCTGCATTAGGCTATTAATGCGAGTAGCAGGCTTTGCCGCCTCCTCAAATTGCCTAGGTTGAGCTGGGGCTCCTCTTGATATTAGAGTAAAAGCGCTACGCTGAGCTTTAGTTCCCTAGTGGTGTTAGGCACAGACAGATAGCTAGGTGTTGTAGGCTTTTGTAGAAAGCCTCCCCGGTGGTTATCTCTGAGCGTTGTTAGACTTCCTCTCGTTTAGAGAGTGGAAAGCACTATGCTGAAGTCTCCGCTCTCTAGAGCTTTGGTAGTAGCTTTATCTGGTCGAGCTTAGAGCAATCTCTCAGCCATAAGCTCCTTGATTTTTATCAAGTCGTGGGATCGAGTGTTGCAGGCCCCTCCTGTGGAATCTCTTCCTGTTGGGGCCTCCATTCCTCCAGAGCTGAGCTCAGACGGTCTTTCTCGTCTTGGAGCGAGAGTTTTTGCTCAGGTTTCACCCTTGAGCTCTTTTTCGGTTTAGCTCACTTCGCTCCCAGAGCTCTGTGCCCCATATGTGCCCATCACCAGCGATGCTCAGGTAGAGCGTGTCAAGTACTCCATCCTTTCAGGGCGAGTTGAGCACGCTCCCTTGGAGCTCGAGCATTAGCCCCGGGCCTGTGGCCGTGTTAAGCTAGAGTGGTAGGCCCTATCTTAGGCCTCCTCATAAGCCCGGTCGCATAGATTTGTACTCCCCTTGTTTTAAGGGTAGAAAGCGATATGCTGAGTACAAGGCTCGTTTTGGCAATGCAAACGAGTATTCCAAGACCACAACACCTCTAGTGGCTGTTTCTGCTGCAGTTGATTTGCTACCAAGTAGCTGGCCCTCCTTGGGTCTTCTTGGGAGCGATCCTACCGGTTGTGCTAGCTTCCTGCGTGTCCTAGTTCCCTAGAGTTGAGCAGATGGTTATCAGGTAGCTCAGGCTCCAGTGGAGCCTCCCTGATACTAGCCCTGGAATTCTAGATCTGTTAGCAAGTAGTTGGCCCTTGAGTGGGCCACCTTGAATGCGATCCTCTAGGTTGAGTAGGTCCTTAGCACGTCCAGCTAAGTTTGCATCCTAACTCCCTAGAGTTATATCAGAGTGTAGGCTCTTCAGGAGCCTCCCTGGTACTTGCGTGAGCTTGGTTAATACTCGTCTCGGTTGAGTCTAGTTTGTACTCCCCTCGCATTGAGGGTCGTTCCTCAGAGTACAGCGCTCCCGAGTTCTGGTCGGAAGGTTGAAGGTCTTTTGTGAGACCTCCCTGGTAGGTCAGTATTTTAGGCTGTAGGTACTCCCTTCTCTTGTGTGGGTCGTCATATCGAGGACCTTGCTCCCTAAGTTGGTCCTAAAGATTTAAGAGATTCTTTTAGTGAGAACTCCCTTGGTAGATCAGCAGCTTCTGTTGGGGCTGGAGGTATGCCTCTCATTAGGGAACCTATGTAGAGTACTCAGCCTCCAGAGTGTCTTGTTTTAGAAGCGCTCTGTAGATCCTAGGCGGAGCGGAGTAACTCCCCCCGATTGCAAGGGTTTTAAGTGCTTTGCTGAGTCCTGCTCCCCAGGATGCCCGTCTCTACGATCCGGTCTGAGTTGGTTACTGCCAGTTTGCAGTCCCTCTTTCTGGACACCTCCTCTGGAGGCAAGTGGTTTAGAGACTCTGTTTGGGTAACAGACAGGTTGTTGGCCAGACTAGGTCACTAAGATAGGACCAGGTCGGCCTCCCTGGTGGCGTTAGAGGAAGACTATTCTCCCCTGTGAAGTGACTGGCCGGGTCTCCTTTTGGCTCCCTGGCCACATTCCCTTAAAGGAACCCCTTCTGTTTGAAATTGTTGGTTCCAAGCCCTTAAGCGGCCTTGGTAGGCCTCTGGATGTTTCTGGGGGCCTCTTTGAGGCTTATAGCTTCGGCGTTGGCCGTAGGGAATGCTGTCACTGACAGCCTATTAGACCTGTAGGAGGAGTGATTTTGACATTTCTGTTGAAATTGTCCATCCGTTTTTTGTCAGCCATTCTTTGGCATGCACTCCCCTCAGCATGGCGGCGTGGGTATTTCGTTCCCCATTAGCGTTCTAGGACGCAATGCGAGTTCCCTTTCGAAAGGGAGCGTCTCCGGCTACGCATGTAACCATGGTTCCCTGAGAACAGGGAACGAGACATTGCGTCTCCCTGCCATGCCTCGGGGCCGCCTGCTGAACAGTCCCTTCAGTGGTCGCCCCTTATGTGCGTTCGGGTCGCACTAGTAGTGACATCATAGGCTGTCGCCGGCCAATATGATTGGCGTGATTTGATAGCGTTCAGACACCGGTTCCCGCGGAGGCGTTCCCCATTAGCGTTCTAGGACGCAATGTCTCGTTCCCTGTTCTCAGGGAACCATGGTTACATGCGTAACCTGAGACGTTTTCTCGGGGACATGCTCCCCCAAGAAAATTTAGATTTCCCTAGTGTACATACAGTATCTCAAAAAAGTGAGTACACCCTTCACATTTCAGCAACTATTTTAGTATATCTTCTCAAGGGACAATACTATAGAAATGAAACTTGTATATATTTTAGAGTAGTCAATGTGCTGCTTGTATAGCAGTATAGATTTACTGTCCTCTGAAAATAACTCAACACACAGCCATTATTGTCTAAATAGCTGGCAACAAAAGTGAGTACACCCTAAGTGATAATAGCTCTACGTCTTTTAACCATGCAAAGCAACATGTCCTATTCATCATGTTCATGTTTTTGTCTGCTTGACAGGACCATACAAATGTGTGGATCTTGTATTAGAGCAGTTAAAATTTGGTGCTTTGAGTACAATCCTCTCATACTGACTACTGGATGTTCAACATGGCACCTCATGGCAAATAACTCTCTGAGGATTTGAGAATTAGAATTGTTGCTCTCCACAAAGATGGCCTAGGCTATAAGAAGATCAGTAACACCCTGAAACTGAGTTACAGTATAGTGTCCAGGGTCATACAGAGGTTTTCCAAGACGGGTTCCACTCAGAACAGGCCTCACAAGGGTCGATCAAAGTAGTTGAGTCCTCATGCTGTGCGTCAGGTGCAGAAGCTGGCTTTAAAAAACAGACGCATGAGTGCTGCCAGCATTGCTTTAGAGGTTGAGGAAGCGGAAGGTCAGCTTGTCAGTGCTCAGACCATATGGCGCACACTGCAACAAGTTGGTTTACATGGCCATCATCCCAGAAGGAATCCTCTTCTGAAGCTGGCTCACAAGAAAGCCCGCAAACAGTTCGCTGAAGACAACCTGTCCAAGAGCATGAATTACTGGAACCATGTCCTGTGGTCTGATGAGAGAATGATAAACTTGTTTGACTCAGATGGTGTCCAGCATGTGTGGCGACACACTGGTGAGAAGTACCAAAAAAATTGTATCTTGCCTACAGTCAAGCATGGTGGTGGTAGCATCATAGTCTGGGGCTGCATGATTGCTGCTGGGACTGGGGAACTGCGTTTCATTGAGGGAAACATGGATTCCACCATGTACTGTGACATTCTGAAGCAGAACATGATGCCCTCCCTTTAGGAACTGAGCCGAACGGCAGTTTTCCAACATGATAACGACCCCAAACACACCGCCAAGATGACAACTGCCTTGCTGAGGAAGCTGAAGGTGAAGGTGAAGGTGATGGAGTGGCCAAGTATGTCTCCAGACCTGAACCCTATTGAGCACCTGTGGGGCATCCTCAAGCGGAAGGTGGAGAAGCGCCATGTGTCTAACATCCAGTAGCTCCGTGATGTCATTATGGAGGAGTGAAAGAGGATCCCAGCAACAACCTGTGCAGTTCTGGTGAATTCCATGCCCAGGAGGATTAAGGCAGTGCTAGATAACAATGGTGCTCACACAAAATATTGACACTTTGGACACAGTTTTGACATGTTCACTTAGGGTGTACTCACTTTTGTTGCCAGTTATTTAGACAATAATGGCTGTATGTTGAGTTATTTTTAGAGGACAGTAAATCTGTACTGCTATACAAGCAGCACACTGACTACTCTAAAGTACAATTTTCATTTCTATAGTATTGTCACTTGAAGATATACTAAAATGGTTGCTGAAATGTGAGGGGTGTACTCACTTTTGTGAGATACTCTATATGCATTTTAAGACGTTTTAAGGCCAACGAATTGGATAACAATAGCTTTAAAACCATATCAACAAATACATACATGCATGCACAGTTTTGAGGCAGCTTTAATCCCATGTTGGGTGATTTCATGACTTCATTTACATCAGAATAACAACGGTGCATGCTTGTAGTTTCTTTTGCGCTTTATAAGCTATAATAAAGAAATATGTAGCGCGCGTCGCTGCATTTGCGCGAGCAATTCTTGAGTGCGCGCCGCGAGCACAATATAATAGCTCACTGGAGTTTTACTGACAGCCTGACAACATCTCATTGACTGCAGTTCACTGTTGTCACTGAAGCTCCCTCGTCGTCACCTACATTTTCCCGCTCGTTTGACTCACGCCTGGCGCTGAGGCGAAGTTGGAATGCGCATCTGAAAAGTGTCCCGTTTGTTGTGGTCGTAAAGAGATAGTTCTATATAAACGCAGCGTTTTACTTGGCGACGTTTTAAAAAATATATATATTTTTGGTATTTTATATGCTCTGTTGGTGGTTTGTGGATTAGCATCACCCGGGGGGATATTTTTTTATCCCCACCGGGGATAAAAAATAATTCAGCAGAGGCAGGGATACATAGACCAGAAGGGGGGAAATCCCCCACATCCCCCCCTACAAATCGCACCCTGCCGGGAGGTATTGAAAAAAGTAGTACTGATTAGCTAATAGTGAACTACCACATTCAACTGAGAGCTATTACTTAGTAATTCATTAATCAGAGTTTATTGGTAGTCAATATTAGTTACAAGAATGTTAATATTGTATTACTCATTTGTTCCTCTGTAGTTATTCATTAATGACGGAACAGTATTCTAAAGTGTTACCAATGTATTTTATTTATATATTAATTTAATTTTGTCTTTTATATCGCTCCATACAAGGCTGTCACATTGCAACCTAAGTCACTCATTCACCCTACTCCTTCTCCTGTCTCTCTCCATCTCTCTGTATATTTCTCATTCTGTCTTTGATGCGTCTTTTTTAACAGTAGCTTTGATCAATGGCACAGTTACACCGCGTGTCCGTCTCACATGAGCACCCCCAATCTATCACTGCCTTCCTCTCACATGTAAGTCACACATCTCAGTTGACAAAGACAAATCACAAATGAGATCTATCACAATTGTTTCTCCTAGACAGCAAATAGCAAATGGATACGGATACTTTGTTAATGCCTCCTGCTTAGTTAATATTGTGCTCAATATACTACTTTTTTACTGTAAGCATTTGTGGTTGTGAATACAGTATTGCACATTACGAAAGAAAATAAATACATCTACCATGTGCAGTTGGACCTAAAAAAAAAAAAAAAGCACCCAAAAAACTAGCATAATTTTGAAAAAGGTGAATATTCCAAAGGAATGGTGTGTATGTGTGTCCTGGTAGGGGATCAAATGTCCCCACAAGTAAAGTAATACCAGTGCATTTTGACTTTGTGGGGACATTTTTTTAAGTCCCCATGAGGAAACAAGCTTATACATAAATCATACATAATGATGTTTTCTGAAAATCTAAAATAGCAGAATGTTTTCTGTCATGGGTAGGTCTAGTGGTAGGGTTAGTGTAGGGGGATAGAATATACAGTTTGTACAGTATAAAAACCATTACGCCTATGGAATGTCCCCATAAAACATGGAAACCCAACATGTGTGTGTTGTGTGTGTGTTTGTTGGTGGGCAAGATGGTTGGATGTATCTAGGCTCCATCTCTCCTCCTGGCTGGGTCCGGCCACAATACTTCATCCACGTCACATGCTATGTTCTCTCTTGCGTATCCAACCTTGGATGGAGGCAGCGTCAGTGTCTCTACATGCCTCCTACATTGCCTGGAGAAGTGTTATGTTGACATAGGGACGACGATCATGCACTTTTTCAGCACCATGTGGAGAAAAAATCCTCAATAGGGTTTAGAAATGATGAATATGGAAGCAAGTAGACAACAGAAAAGTTGTTCAAAACCTATAACTTGACCTTTGGCCTATTTATAGGCCTATTCTAAAGCCATGATTGGTTGGTGTTAAATAAAGCAATAAGTGTTTGCACATGTGAGGAGTTAGTGTGAGGCACTGATGAATTAGTGTGGCATTTTGATTGGTTCTGTTTGAAAAAGGAACTCAAGATACTTCCTGTTAGATTTTTGTGTTACATAGAGAATTGTGTGTTGTGTTTTGCAAAAAGTGTTTTATGAAATTGAAAAATGAATCAAAGGCTGAGAATTAGTGTGTGGTTTTGCTGTTTGAGTGTCAGGTTTCAGAAATTGTGAGACAAGTAAGGATTTTGTGTAAGCAGTTGAAAAAAAAAAAAAAAAAAAAAAAAAAAATACTGTAAGTCTCCTGAGCTATAAAAGAGCAATAATATTTTCCTACAAACATGCAGAGTGATTGAGCTGATATCCCATGAGTGCGCTAACAATGTTTAAAACAGATAGTAAAACTAAATTATGACCATTGGTGCAAGATACTCTGGTTATCAATACAAGTTATGTATTTTAAAAAACAAACAAACATGTGATTAAAACATGTAGAATATGAGCCCTTTATTGCCGTTACATAAATACCTATGGGTCAACACTGCTAATAAATACATCACTTACAAGGGAGAATTATATAAATAATAAAATAGTTTGTTTTTTTGTTTTTTTCAGATTTAGGTCCACAGCAGTGCATGACGAATCATTCAGTTTCATATTTAGTCAGTGCATAAAGCGATAAGGATTAGCGAGTTTGCTCGCTAGAGGCTTTCCCATAGCGATCTCATATCTTACACTCTTCATGTGCCAAATTCTCCATACACCCAATAAATAATCTTGCCATCTCACCTCAGTCAAAAATTCTGGGAAAATGGATTTGTAGTGTTTTGAATGTCATTCACAAAACCAGGCCATTTTCAATCTCTGTGGTATATACACTTTTGCTCACAAAACAGTGCACACAAATGCACTAAAAAAGCCACTGCTGTCTCAGAAAAAACATCAAAGACAGAATGAAGTTTTTTCACTAAATATTTAGCTATTTTTGGCTTGACCCTTTTTTTTTGCTCAGGTGTGTGTGTGTGTGTGTGTGTACTTGTCTACCTATCTAACAGGGGACCATGGTGTCATTACACATTCACCAACAGTGGACCACCGAGCCAAGAGGGGACATTTTTCAGGTCCCCTGTTGGTCATGCCCATTTCCATACAAGTTAAAGTGTACATGCTAAATTTAAGCATTAGCAGGCATGTGCATGTTATATTTATTTCACTCCACTTTACATTTTGCGATTTGACTTCCAAAATTACCATGTGGTTGTGATGGTAAGAAATGGCAAAGCTGCCAAACAAGTGTCACACGTTACCATCTAACAGGGAATCAAAGTCATTTTGTTTAGCAAAATCACTATTCAATGTATAAAGCGATGACCTGCAATTGTTACCTTAATAAGCTACTTCTACTTGATTTAACCCATAAAACTTAGTTTTGTTTGTATAAACTGACATATGTAGGTTGGTTTACTAATGTTAATTAATATTTTTTTTACTTGGAAAAAAAAACAAACAAAAAAAAAAAACACTTAATTTACCGTTTTTGTTACCATTTTTTTCACCATTCCATGCCCATTTCCACACAAGTTAAAGTGTACATGTTAAATTTAAGCAGCAGCATGTGCATGTTATAGTGATTTCACTACACAAAAGGACACTGGTCCCCTGTTAGATGGTAAAGTGCGACACCTGTTTGGTTGCTTTTACATTTAGCAATATTTCACATTCAGACTATCTCTGAATGCAATGGCAATTCGTAATAACACTAAAACATCAGTTATTTCCATAAAAATACGCTGTAGTAAGATTTTGGAGGTCGAAACTCAGTTTTATGTTGATTGTTGCATTGAAAATCGTCAGTTTGTTCAACCAAAGTGCCGATGTTAAAAGACGTTCAGTTCACATAATTTAGTTGAGCCAACTGACAATTTTGCAGCAATGCAACAAGTCAATATACAATTTTGAGATTGACCTTCAAAATCTTTACAGTGAGTTTGTGATGGCAAGAAATGTCAAAGCAACCAAACAGGTGTTGTGCTTTAGCATCTAACAGAAGACCAAAGGCATTTGGTTTTTTCACCATTCCATGGCTATTTCCACACAAGTTAAAGTGTACATGCTAAATTTAAGCATCAGCAGGCATGTGCATGTTATAGTGATTTCACTCCACTTTACATTTTGAGATTTGACCTCCAAAATTGCTGTGTTTGTGGTGGTAAGAAATGGCAAAGCAGCCAAACAAGTGTCACACTTTACCATCTAACAGGGGACCAAAGTCATTTTGTTTAACAAAATCACTATTCAGTGTTGACCTGCAATTGTTACCTTAAAGAGCTATTTCTGCTTGGTTTAACCCATACAACTCAGTTCTTGCAATAAAAAATACAATGTAATAAAATTTGGAGGTCAAAACTCGGTTTTATGTTGATTGTTACATTGAAGATATTCAGTTGGTTCAACAACTAAAGTATCAATGTTAAACGACATTCATTTCACATAATTTAATTGAGATAACTGTAACTGTTGCAGCAATGCAGAAAGTCAACATAAAATTTTGATATCTGAAAATTTAAAGCGTACATGCTAAATTTAAGCATTAGCAGGCATGTGCATGTTATAGTGATTTCACTACACTTTACATTTTGAGATTTGACTTCCAAAAATACCATTACCTAAATTTAAGCAGCCTGCTGCTGCTTAAATTTAGGTAATGGTATTTTTGGAAGTCAAATCTCAAAATGTGCATGGTAAAGTGTCACTACACAAAAGGACACTGGTCCCCTGTTAGATGGTGAAGTGCAACATCTGTTTGGTTTCCTTTATAGTTAGCAACATTTCACATTCTGAATGTAACGGCAATGTTCATAAAAACACCAGTTCTTGCTATAAAATACACTGTACAAAGATTGTGGGGGTCAATTTTATGTTGATTGTTGCATTGAAAATCTTAAGTTGGTTCAACTAAAATGCTAATATTAAAAGACATTAAGTTCATATTAGGGATGCCTATAATTAACCTGTAAAATGACAGTAAGAATTTTGACCTATTATTACTATCAGTAAACGGTTAAAAAGGTAATTAAAAAGTCATTTTTAGAATAAAGTAATACTGTCATGAATATGGCTCCCACAGTTCATCCTCCGGACCGCCGGAGGGAGCCATCACCGGAATACTGATTCTCCACCATTCGGACTCCATTTCCCATAGGCCCTCATTCCTGGGACTGATTGCACACACACCTGCACTGCATCACATACACACTATATAAGACACGCATACACACCACATCTTCGCGAAGTCTTGATTTGCTGTGGTGATCATTTCTGAGCGTTATTCTGTGGACTGATATCTTGTTGTTACCTGGACTGTTTATCTCTTGTGAACCCCTGCTGCCTGCCCTGACTCTTGCCTGTACCCTGGACTGTGTTTGTTTGCCGCCTGCCCCGATCCTTGCCTGTGACCTGACTCTGATTCTCTGCTGCCAGCCTCGATCCTTGCCTGTCCCTGTTTACGGTACTGCTCTGCCCTTGTCTGTACTACTGCTGTTTTTAATAAAGCTGCAAATGGATCCACACTCTGTTGACCCTTCATTACAGAAGACTTCGCCATCCAGCGATCCAGCAGCTTTGCTACAGATATCCACCGAGCTATCAGCTCAAGCCAATCAGTAAGCGATGCATCACCACCAACTGAATCGCTTAACCTCGTTAACGGAGGAGCTGGTAAAGACACTACAGGGCCTACGCCTCAACCCCGCCGAGGCCGCCACGCCGCCGCCCAATGCACCTGCCACGCCAGTTTTCCCAAATCCTCCAGCCGTGAACCCCCGTCTGGCCTTACCTGAGAAATTCGATGGCACTCCAGCGAAGTGTAAGGGGTTTCTTCTACAGTGCTCGCTGTATGTCAATCAGCAACCCTCTCTGTATCCCACCGAATCAAGCCGAATATCCTTTGTGTGTTCTCTGCTAACCGGCAAAGCGCTGGATTGGGCTACTGCTGTCTGGAGAGATGATAAATCCGTGTTTCCCACATTCACTGGGTTCCTGCAGCGATTCAGAGAGGTATTTGAACATCCCGCGGGGGGTCAAAGTCCGGGCGATCAGCTGCTCTCACTCACACAGGGCAGAACCACGGCAGCTGAATATGCCTTGCAATTTCGCACTCTGGCGGCTCAAACCAACTGGGTGGAGGACACGTTGAAGCTGCTGTTCTGTCGAGGTTTAACCATGGAGTTACAAGCAGAACTCGCCTGCCGGGATGAGGGCAGCTCACTAGATTCATTTATTGATCTCTCCATTCACATTGACAACCTTCTTCGCTCACAACGTTTCCCACGAGTCTCCAGCCCAACATGTCAGAATCCCGAGCCCATGCGACTGGGTTACACCCCACTCCAGCCGGAGGAGAGAGAGAGAAGACGACAAATGCACCTCTGTCTGTACTGCGGCCAGGCTGGTCATTTCAAAGTCAACTGCCCGGTTCGACCCACGCCTGCCAGTTCTAAAGCGGTGAGTTCTCTCATTCAATCCGGTTACTCAACCAACTGCCTCACAATCCCCGTTCAAGTCACTGTCAACAATCAAAGTGTTACCACTCAAGCTTTGCTGGATTCTGGCGCTGCCGGGAATTTCATGTCTGACACTTTCATCAAAGAATACAACATATCACTAACCGACTGCTATTCTCCGTTGACAGTGGAGGCGTTAGATGGAAAACCTATTGGAGGAGGAAGGGTGGCTCACATCACCGACGAACTCGAGTTACAAATCGGAATTCTACACCGTGAACTCATCCGTTTCTATGTCATTCACTCACCTAACAACCCCATAATCCTTGGTCTACCGTGGCTTCGAACTCATAACCCACAGATCTCCTGGAAGGAGAGACAGATACTGCAATGGGACGCCTTCTGCCATAAGAACTGTTTACAGCAAGTCACCCCATTACCAATTCAAACTGTCGAGCTCCAAGAATCCAGCCCCGGGAAACTCGACATCCCCGCCGAATACGGCGATTTGGCAGTGGCATTCAGCAAACAGAAAGCTACCGAATTACCTCCTCACCGACCCGGGGACTGTGCCATCGATCTATTACCAGGCACCACACCTCCTAAGGGTAGAATTTTCCCCTTGTCACAGCCTGAGTCAACCGCTATGAAAGCCTACACTGAAGAAGAATTAGCCAAGGGGTTCATCCGACCATCCACATCACCAGCTTCGTCAGGATTCTTCTTTGTCAAGAAAAAGGACGGGGGCCTGAGACCCTGTATCGATTACCGAGGCCTGAACGAAATCACCATCAAATTTCGTTATCCCCTGCCCTTAGTACCGGCCGCTCTTGAACAGTTACGACAGGCTGAATATTTCACCAAGCTCGACCTCCGCTGTGCATATAATCTCATCCGCATCAGAGAAGGGGACGAGTGGAAAACTGCTTTCTCTACAACCACCGGCCACTATGAGACCCTTGTCATGCCGTTCGGGCTGTCCAATAGTCCGTCAGTATTCCAGTCCTACATCAACGACGTGTTCAGGGACATGCTGAACCGCTGGGTCATTGTATACATCGATGACATTCTTATATACTCCAGGTCCATGGAGGAGCACGTCCGGCATGTACGAGCTGTACTACAGAGACTCATTCAGCACCAACTATACGCGAAAGCAGAAAAGTGCGAGTTTCATCGAACCTCCACGTCCTTCCTGGGGTATGTTATCAGCAGAGAGGGGGTCGCCATGGATGACAGCAAGGTAAAAGCTGTACTCAATTGGCCTAAACCACGCACGCTCAAAGAATTACAGAGGTTTCTGGGCTTTGCTAACTTTTACAGGCGGTTCATTCGCAATTTCAGCAGCATTGCAGCACCCCTAACCTCCATGACCAAACGTCAGACATCTCACCTACACTGGTGCCCCGAGGCTGACGAGGCATTCAAGGGATTAAAAGAACGATTCACTACAGCACCCATTCTCCGTCACCCGGATCCTGAACGGCCTTTCATTGTGGAGGTAGACGCCTCCAGCACAGGCATCGGAGCTATTCTGTCTCAGCGCCAGGGCACTCCTGAGAAGATGTTCCCTTGCGCCTTCTATTCCAGAAAGCTATCGGCGGCAGAACGAAATTACGAAGTGGGAGATCGAGAATTACTGGCAATAAAAGCGGCGCTAGAGGAATGGCGCCATTGGTTGGAGGGAGCGCAACATCCATTCACCGTACTCACCGATCATAAGAACCTAGAATACCTCCGCTCCGCCAAATGACTAAACCCTCGTCAGGCTCGTTGGGCTATGTTCTTTACCCGCTTTCAATTCAAAGTGACTTACCGACCGGGTTCCAAGAATACCAAGGCTGATGCACTATCTCGACAAACGGAACGGGTAGAACGATCCGAGACAGAAGAGCACATTATCCCTGACACACTCCTCTTAGCACCAGTCCAGTGGGACGTAATGTCCGAAATTACTCAGGCCAATGAACAGTCCGCGCCACCAGCTGCATGCCCGCCTGACCGTACTTTTGTACCAGCTCCCCTGAGAGATAAACTCTTACACCACGTCCACGACCTTCCCAGCTCAGGTCACCCAGGTATCACCGCCACTCTTCACCTCCTGCAAAACCGGTTCTGGTGGGATTCCATGCTTCATGACGTGACTCAATTTATCCACAACTGCGCAGCCTGTCAAACATCCAAAACTCCTCACCAATCTCCCGCTGGCCTGCTCCAACCGTTACCCATCCCACAACGCCCCTGGTCACATATAGCCATCGACTTTGTAACCGACCTACCCGTATCCCAAGGCAACACCACAATTCTCACTGTTATCGATCGCTTCTCTAAAGCTTGCCGTCTCATTCCTTTGCCCAAACTTCCCACTGCATTCGAGACCGCTGAACTGCTTTGTAACTTCGTCTTCAGATTTTATGGGTTACCTGAGGACATTGTGTCAGATAGAGGTCCACAGTTCACCTCCCGGGTCTGGTCTGCATTCTTCAAGAACTTAAACGTTAACATCAGCCTCACGTCAGGCTACCACCCAGAATCCAACGGACAGACAGAACGGATGAACCAGGAACTCACACGCTTTCTCCGCACCTACTGTCAGAAAGATCAGTCGGAATGGAGTCGTTATTTGATGTGGGCTGAATATGCCCAGAACTCCCTGAGAAAACCGGCCACAGGAATCACACCCTTCCAGTGCGTCCTAGGCTATCAACCTCCACTGTTCCCGTGGTCAGGTGAACCCTCTGAGCTACCTTCAGTCAATGAGTGGATGCGCAGGAGCGAGGAGACTTGGGACATGGCCCATTGTACCATGGTGATGCGCTATCAGGAGACAAGAGGTACAGGCCAACAGACACCGCCGACCGAATCCCCAGTACACCGTTGGGCAGTGGGTCTGGCTCTCTACCAGGGATCTTCGTCTAAGACTTCCTTGCAAGAAACTCAAGGTTTGTAGGGCCTTTTCAAATTGTCAAATTACTCCTGTCTCATTTCGTTTAAATCTGCCTGCTAACTATCGTGTTTCTCCTACATTCCATGTTTCGTTGCTGAAACCCTCCGGGGGTCCGAGGGGGGAACCGGAGGGAGCCGAGGGCCGTCATCCCCCACCACTGACGATTGAGGGCGAGGAGGCTTATCAAGTCCAAGAGCTGCTCGATTCCAGGCGTCGGGGTCGGAGACTACAATATCTGGTCGACTGGGAGGGGTACGGTCCGGAGGAGCGATCCTGGGTCGATGCGGATGATATCCTGGACCCTGCACTCGTGGAGGAATTCCATCGGACGCACCCGGAGAGACCGGCCCCTCGACCACGTGGTAGACCCCGGCGTCCGCCTCCTCGCGTTAGGAGCCGCTCGCAGGGTGGGGGCTCTGTCATGAATATGGCTCCCACAGTTCATCCTCCGGACCGCCGGAGGGAGCCATCACCGGAATACTGATTCTCCACCATTCGGACTCCATTTCCCATAGGCCCTCATTCCTGGGACTGATTGCACACACACCTGCACTGCATCACACACACACTATATAAGACACGCATACACACCACATCTTCGCGAAGTCTTGATTTGCTGTGGTGATCATTTCTGAGCGTTATTCTGTGGACTGATATCTTGTTGTTACCTGGACTGTTTATCTCTTGTGAACCCCTGCTGCCTGCCCTGACTCTTGCCTGTACCCTGGACTGTGTTTGTTTGCCGCCTGCCCCGATCCTTGCCTGTGACCTGACTCTGATTCTCTGCTGCCAGCCTCGATCCTTGCCTGTCCCTGTTTACGGTACTGCTCTGCCCTTGTCTGTACTACTGCTGTTTTTAATAAAGCTGCAAATGGATCCACACTCTGTTGACCCTTCATTACAAATACGCTATGCATATCAGTCAAAATTGTGTAATATGTAAAAATGTAAAATATTATTAAATACAACTAATTGTTTACATACAAACACTACACACATAATATTTTATTTAAAAAAGAAAAAGAAAAAAGTAAAGTTGTCTATGGAGCTTCACAAAAATGAATTGAAACTCAGGGTATGTTTACGCGATCCCAAAACGATCCCTGTTCACAGGGATCTGAGAAAATTACTAAAAATGTTGTATTATGCATGCCATGCCAGTAGATGGAGATGTCACTTTGTCAAGAAACACCCCACGAACACGTAATATGCATGTGTGAACATGTTATATGCATGCACATGACGTCACCATTTTCACAAATTCATGTTTTTGTTGTTTACATGCAGACTGTAAAGGCATTGTTTTCAAAACCTTGTACTTTGAAACCTGTTTTCAAAAGATAAAACTTCGTTTTTGCCATAAAAAAATACACTGAAATAAGATTTTGGGGGTCAAAACTCAGTTTTATGTTTATTGCACTAAAAATCTTCAGCTGGTTCAACATCTAAGTTCTCAATGCAAAAATACATTCAGTTCACATAATTTAATTGAGACAATAGACAATTTTTTCACTGCAGCAAGTCAACATAAAAGTTTTAAATTCTCCAAAAAGGTTCCCCTGTTAGATTGGAAAGTGTGACACCTGTTTGGTTGCCTTTAAATTTAGCAAAAAAACAAACAAACAAACAAACAAAAAACATTCTTTCTCTGAATGTTACAGCAGCATCTAAGAAACAAAGGAAACAAAACAAAGGAAACATCTATTGATTTTAGTAGAGTAGAATTGAGTAGAAATGATGTTTTAATTAATGGGCAGCCAATACAATCAGTCACAAATTATAAAATTTTTTGTGAACTTGACAATAAGCTTAAAAGAGATAAGTGGAATGTATGTATGACGCCACAACAGAGAATGTATTTCTTAAAGAAAATGTAATGTCCACAACAGAATGCTTCTGATGTTTTATAGTGCTTTCATCAAAAGTGTTATGACATTCTGGATTATTTGTTCGTATGGAAATGCTACCAAGGTACAGAAGAAACCAGTAAGGAAAGTGGTTACAATGGCAAGTAAATTGTTAGGGACTGCATAACCAAGTATAGAAAGAATCTATAAAGAGAGAATGTTAAATAAGGCAAATAATATTGTGAATGATAAGAGGTGTCCTCGCGCCTCTGCTTTTGAACTGTTGTCATCTGATGACGCTATTGTTTTCTCCGTTGTATGAAAAACAGATTCATATGATCTTTCCTCAATCAATTCAAATTTTTGATAACTGATGGTTTTGTCATTCTTTTTTATTGTAGATTGTGTATGTTTATGTATGTCTATTGTGATCTCTTATGCCTGTGTGATCATTTTATATATATATATATATATATATATATATATATATATATATGTATATATGTGTATATATATATATATATATATATATATAGGTGCTGGTCATATAATTAGAATATCATCAAAAAGTTGATTTATTTCACTAATTCCATTAAAAAAGTGAAACTTGTATATTATATTCATTCATTACACACAGACTGATATATTTCAAATGTTTATTTCTTTTAATTTTGATGATTATTACTGACAACTAAGGAAAATCCCAAATTCATTATCTCAGAAAATTAGAATATTACTTAAGACCAATACAAAGAAAGGATTTTTAGAAATCTTGGCCAACTGAAAAGTATGAACATGAAAAGTATGAGCATGTACAGCACTCAATACTTAGTTGGGGCTCCTTTTGCCTGGATTACTGCAGCAATGCGGCGTGGCATGGAGTCAATCAGTCTGTGGCACTGCTCAGGTGTTATAAGAGCCCAGGTTGCTCTGATAGTGGCCTTCAGCTCTTCTGCATTGTTGGGTCTGGCATATCGCATCTTCCTCTTCACAATACCCCATAGATTTTCTATGGGGTTAAGGTCAGGCGAGTTTGCTGGCCAATTAAGAACAGGGATACCATGATCCTTAAACCAGGTGCCAAGTCCTGTTGGAAAATGAAATCTGCATCTCCATAAAGTTGGTCAGCAGCAGGAAGCATGAAGTGCTCTAAAACTTCCTGGTATACGGCTGCGTTGACCTTGGACCTCAGAAAACACAGTGGACCAACACCAGCAGATGACATGGCACCCCAAACCATCACTGACTGTGGAAACTTTACACTGGACCTCAAGCAACGTGGATTGTGTGCCTCTCCTCTCTTCCTCCAGACTCTGGGACCCTGATTTCCAAAGGAAATGCAAAATTTACTTTAATCAGAGAACATAACTTTGAACCACTCAGCAGCAGTCCAGTCCTTTTTGTCTTTAGCCCAGGCGAGACGCTTCTGACGCTGTCTGTTGTTCAAGAGTGGCTTGACATAAGGAATGCGACAGCTGAAACCCATGTCTTGCATACGTCAGGTCAGGTCACCTTTATTTATATAGCGCTTTTTACAATGTAGATTGTGTCAAAGCAGCTTTACATTGATAACTGGTACATTATTTGGCTGCACAGCAGCTCTTAAAGAATAGTGTCAATGCAGGCAGATCAAAGCACTGTTGAATATCAAATGTCAAGTCAAATGTCAAGTGTCCCCAACTAAGCAAGCCAAAGGCGACAGCGGCAAGGAACCCAAACTCCATCAGGTGACATCAGGTGGCAGACAAGTGGCAAATAGGTGTTTAAATGGAGAAAAAAACCTTGGGAGAAACCAGGCTTAGTCGGGGGCCAGTTCTCCTCTGGCCAACAGTGCTTTGTTACGATTCAGGTTGCCATCGTAAGTCCAATAGGATCGCAACATTCAAAGTATTTATTCCAGTTCCATCCAATTGAGGATCGTATTCATCACGCCGGTATGGACGGTTGTTGAGGAACTGTGTCGTGGCTGTCGTGTCGATGAGGCCCTCACAGTGGATGATCTAGTTGACTCAATCTCTGCTGATACTTCAGGGCTGCGTTGTGGTCGTGTCAAGGCGCAGGTCCTTGGTCTCACCTGGATACGGCCCGGATCCGGTTGACTACGGTGAACCTCGGGATAACCAGAAAGACTAATATTAGCGTAGATGCCATTCTTCTTCTGATGTAACGAGTACATCAGGTGTTATAGGAAGTGTTCCCGGTTCCGGCTGACCTAATTTATGCAGCCTAATAATCCTTTAACGGATTTGAAAATATAAATTGGTAATGTGTTATGTGTATGCCAGGTTAAAGAAATGCGTTTTTAGTCTAGATTTAAACTGACAGAGTGTGTCTGCTTCCCGAACAATGCTAGGAAGATTGTTCCAGAGTTTAGGTGCCAAATAGGAGAAGGATCTACCGCCTGCGGTTGATTTTGATATTCTAGGTATTATCAGCTGGTCTGAATTCTGAGATCGCAATAGACGTGAAGGACTATAATGAATTAGGAGCTCGCTCAGGTACTGGGGAGCTAAACCATTTAGTGCTTTGTAAGCAATTAGCAAGATTTTAAAATCTATACGATGTTTAACAGGAAGCCAATGCAGTGTTGACAGAACTGGGCTAATATGGTCATACGTCCTAGTTCTAGTAAGAACTCTAGCTGCTGCATTTTGTACGAGCTGTAGTTTATTTATCAGGCGAGCAGAACAACCACCCAGTAAAGCGTTACAGTAATCTAGCCTTGAGATCATGAACGCATGAACTAACTGTTCTGCATTTTTCATTGAGAGCATATGTCGTAGTTTAGATATATTTTTAAGATGGAAGAATGCGGTTTTACAGATGCTAGTAACATGGCCTTCAAATGAAAGATTGGTATCAAAGAGCACACCTGTGCACGTCTGTGCGTAGTGGTTCTTGAAGCACTGACTCCAGCTGCAGTCCATATTGCATATTTGCTGCAGTCCACTCTTTGTGAATCTCCCCCACATTTTTGAATGGGCTTTGTTTCACAATCCTCTCCAGGGTGCGGTTATCCCTATTGCTTGTACACTTTTTTCTACCACATCTTTTCCTTCCCTTCGCCTCTCTATTAATGTGCTTGGACACAGAGCTCTGTGAACAGCCAGCCTCTTTTGCAATAAACTTTGGTGTCTTGCCCTCCTTGTGCAAGGTGTCAATGGTTGTCTTTTGGACAACTGTCAAGTCAGCAGTCTTCCCCATGATTGTGTAGCCTACAGAACTAGACTGAGAGACCATTTAAAGGCCTTTGCAGGTGTTTTGAGTTAATTAGCTGATTAGAGTGTGGCACCAGGTGTCTTCAATATTGAACCTTTTCACAATATTCTAATTTTCTGAGATACTGAATTTGGGATTTTCCTTAGTTGTCAGTTATAATCATCAAAATTAAAAGAAATAAACATTTGAAATATATTATTCTGTGTGTAATGAATGAATATAATATACAAGTTTCACTTTTTGAATGGAATTAGTGAAATAAATCAACTTTTTGATGATATTCTAATTATATGACCAGCACCTGTATGTATATATATATATATATATATATATATATATACATATATATATATATACATACATATACATATATACACACACACACATATATGAAGTTATATAATGAAGACAGACTTCACTGCCAGTTCACACACACAGTTCCATTGCAGGCTATGGAGGTCCCTGTTGGATAGGTAGACATCGGTCAGAGTTGCAGGTCCCCTCTTGGCATGTTTTTTGAAAAATAAAAAAATGCATATTTGAAGTTATATTATGAAAAAGTACCTTAAAAGAAAATTTTTCTTAAAAATGACCAGAAACACTGGTCCCCTCTTGGCCAGTGTAGAGTGATAGTCCCCTGTTAGAAATATAGATGAGTGTGTGTGTGTGTGTGTGTGTGTGTGTGTGTTTGTTTGTTTGTTTGTTGAGTATCTTGTTTGGCTTTTACAGTATGCCTCATAGTATGACATAAGAAAATATGAAGCTCAAAAAAAATTCTTCAGAAGCCCAAACTGAGCAAAAATATGCAATATGGTGCAGGTGTTGATATTTATATTGTCAAAAAGTAAGATGAATCAATGAGATCTTTACAACAGTATAGCAGACTAGATATAATATAAATATAAATATTATTTGTCACTGTATGTCTCCCACTTTTTGGCTTAGTAAGATGATATTAAATGCTTAGTTTTATCAGAGGTGGGTAGAGTATCCAAAAACTGTACTCAAGTAAAAGTACAAGAACTTATAGAAATATTTACTCAAAAGTGAAAGTAATAATCTTAATAGTTACTTGAGTAAGAGTAAAAAAGTATCCCATGAAAAAACTACTCAAAAGTAGCTAGTTACTAGTTACTTTGTAACTAATATATATATATATATATATATATATATATATATATATATATATGTGTGTGTGTGTGTGTGTGTGTATATATATATATAAACAACAATACAATAGCATGTTATTATTTAGATAGATATTTAAATTATGTCATAATTAGATATTTTTGCAACAAACACAGAAGAGACAAGCATTATTTCTGGCATCTGTAGCCCAAATATCATTGCATGTCCTTTGCTTTGTATATTAATAACGTATACAGCTACATTTGAAAGAAGAAAGAGAGAACTCTTTACATGTGCTCGCGCTCCTAACCGCAGAACATCTGAACACAAACAATGATCAAATACACATTGACGGATCTTCTTCTGTCTGTTCTCCAAAATCTAATCAAATTTATATTTCAGCAGGCGCGTGTAAACTGGTTAACTGTGTCTACGCAAACGCGTTCATTTTCAAGACGAACAGGTCGCCGGCGCCGCCATTGCGCAATAGGTAGGCTACCCACAAATTACCGCGGGACGGCGGGTGTTCATTTCATACTCTCTGAACAAAGGTAGCTTATTTAATGTATAAATTAAGATATATGTCCATAAAAAACGGTAAAGAAATGCTACATACTTTGTTATCGTGGCGTAATAATCTGTTTGGTTGTAAAATGTCGGCTAATGGCTGTATCAATTGAAATCAAATGAAATCGATACCTGTGGAATTGTTCACAGTCAGCATACGCAGTTCAACTAATAAAGATCTTCATCGCTGGCAAATAATAGGATGCATTTGCAGATTTGCTTTTAATTGACTGTAGGTCCACTGCCACTTCATCCAACGCTCCGAGTGAGAAACCGCTTCAGACGATTCAGTGCGTGCAGGGAACTGAACAAATTATTCAAACTGATTCGCGAACCAATTTAGACAGTTTTACCAACTTGTTTGATCAAGTCTTTGAACAGAATCGACTCAGAAGAGCGATTCATTTGTGAATGGGGCATCGTTCATGAAAAAAAAGAGACAGCGCGCTTGGAATAAACTACACATTTCTTAACATGTACAGTATTGCATTAAAATAAAGTAACGAGAGGAACGTCGCCCAACGTAGCGAAGTAAAAGTACCGATTTTTCATTACAAATGTACTCAAGTTAAAGTAAAAGTACCCACATTTAAATCTACTCTAAAAATTACAAATTTTCCAAAAAACTACTCAAGTAAATGTAACGAAGTAAATGTACTACGTTACTACCCACCTCTGAGTTTTATTATCAAAGCTCTGTTGTAGATTGTGTACAACAGTTTTGATTACGGTGATAATTTAGTGGCCTTATAAAATTGTGTAATTTTTAAAAAAGAAAAAAAAAATGCACAAACAATAAACATATAAATAAATGTATGACAAGTCTGATCTTTAGTAGCAATGAGCAACAGCTTCTCCATTCCTCATATCCACAGCTACAAGAAAATGCTACTCAAAACAATCACTTAGTTTGCACTTCTAATTTCCAATCCTTCAAAATATTAAACAAAATTAATAACACTTACAGTTAATGCAGTTCATGGCTCAAGGTTATGAACCAGAGAGAGTCAGAGAGAGTTTTTTTCTCCAGAAATTTACCCTTATCTTAAACTTAAATTTTAAATCTGCCTGTCTCTTGCTAAATATATTCAATAAACCATTTTCATATCACAGTTCAATTTCATGCTCTCCAATGTAGCCACTTTTCTGTAGTGGAGGTAATGCCTTGGGAGAATGAGATCATTTTTAGGTCATGACAGCAAACATTTTAAACAAATAAAAATAGAATGTTAAATTGTTATTGAAATAGATTGTATACATAATTTAATAAACATTTCTATGGCTACTTCTCTTGTTCCTCAGCAGAGGTAGCTGTTGCATCAAAATGATTCATGTGCTGATTCAAGGTTGCTGTTTAGCACTGGTCAGCATTCACATTCCTCTTAATAGCATAGGTGAAGGACCCCTCAGAAGTAGACTACTATGGACCAAGTTTTCCCCTTTTTGTCCTAGAAACCACAGGAACAGATGACCTTGACAAAAATAGTAGCAAAATGTATACTGCTGTCAGGATAAACCAGACTCAGAGATCAAGGTTAGATTTTTGAACCCAAATGTGGGTGTTCATTGGATATCACAGCAGAATAGAGAAAGCAGGTAATACACCTTATACACAGAAAAAAAAAATATTACAACAATAGAAAATGATATAACTGTTAAATTTTTGAAAACAATAATTTATAACATTTAAAATGTATAGTATAATCAGTGTGACAATGTGCAGGTATTATGTCTAACACAATTAGCTATTTCACAATTTTCAGCTAAGCAGAATTAAGAGTATTTCTGTGCTTATGTCACCTGTCACGGAGTCACAGCCAATGCCCACCAACACCAACACATCGTCACCGGATCTTCACGCTCCACCCACTCGTTCACAGTCTCCTGAATACTAATCACCTGCACCTGCACCTTATCATCCATAGACACTGTAAAGACTCTCACTTCCCTCACTCATTTGTCTGTTCTCGTTTTACGTACCTGGACTCCTTACCTGCTACTCACCTGAACTTACCGTGTTCCCATCCTGTCATCTTCCGTCTCCAGTTCTCCGTTCTCTGTGTTCACCAGCATTTGCAAAAGACATTCCTCAGTTATAATCCAGCTAAGTTTCCATTCCATAGTGCTTGTTCATTGACTCACCTGCATCCACCGTCTGCCTGTGTTCGTGCCTCTGTTCAATAAACTTGTGTGTTTCACTTACCTCTCTGCCTCCGTCTGTGGAAGACCAGAAGACCAGACCTTATGCAGAGCACCTCGGACACAGGCGGGGGTCATACCCTGGACCCATTTGCCACCTTGGTCAACGCGGTACGATCCACATGCAACAGCCGTTCACAAGCACTTCACCTACAGTTCCAGCTGATCCCATGCACACCGTCCGTCAAGCACTCCTTCACCCAGCACCCACCGCTTCTTCGCCAGCTGCCTCTGTCAGTCCCATGGCCCAACCAGCGACATACTCTGGCGCGGCGGAGGATTGCAGTGGGTTCCTCCTGCAGTGCTCACTCTATTTGGAAGCCCAATCACAACTCTTCTCTTCCGAGCGCGCCCGGGTGGCGTTCATCATCTCCCTGCTCTCTGGACGAGCGCTACAATGGGCTCAACCCCTCTGGGAATCCAATGCCCCAGTAACAGCTACCATCACCGCCTTCTTCAGCCACTTCCGGGAGGTGTTTGGACAAGGTACTGCCAATCTCTCTGTACACGACCAAATCTTCAACTTACGTCAAGGAGGTGAATTTGTGAGTATGTATGCCCTCCGATTTCGTACACTAGCAGCCACTAGTGGCTGGAACGAAACGGCCCTGATAACTGCCTTTCGCCAGGGTTTGACTCCTCACGTAAAACAGTTAATGGTCGTGTATGATGACAATGGGGCTGGAAAATTTAATCCAAAGGACCATCCGCGTGGCTCAACGCGATTCAGCATGTGCGCTCCACACACCCACTGCCAATCCTCTGCCTGCCACACCATCTGTCGCCTTTTCAGCACCAGAATCCATGCAAGTGGATTCCTATCGTCTGAGTCGTGTGGAGCGTCAGAGAAGAATTCAACTACATCTCTGTTTGTACTGTGGGGGAGAGGATCATGTCATCGCTGCCTGTCCCATCCGACCACCACGCCCAGTGGTGAGTACCATCCAATTGCCCACTCGCATAGCACCTCTCACCAGAACCAATTCTTAATCCCCACATCTGCGTTTCAGCGCAAGCCCTCATCGACTCCAGCTCCGCTGGGAACTTCATCAGCAACCAGATTCTCCAGAAACTAAACATACGTCGTAAACGCTGCCAACAGGATCTTCGCATTCAAACCAAGGAAAGCCGCTGGGCCGTGGTCACATTCGGCACTTCTCCCCCACATTGACGCTCCGCATCGGCTGCCTGCACACGGAGGAGATCACATTCATGGTGCTGGAAGGATCCACCGTGGACATCATCCTGGGATGCCCCTGGCTCACACAACACCAGCCTGACATCCAGTGGAATACGGGTGAGATCCTCAAATGGAGCGACAAATGCTTTAAGAACTGTTTATCTCCTGTCAGAAAGTCTTCCTCGAATTCCTGATCGTCTTCTTCTGACTCCAACGTCCTTCCAATCTTCTCAACTTCCATTGAAAGTCCTGAAACTGACCTCCAAGTGGAAATTCCTCCTGAATACCGGGCGTTCCAGGATGTGTTCAGCAAGCGGTTGGCAACGCAACTTCCACCTCATTGGCCATGGGACTGCGCTATTGACCTGCTGCCTGGGGCTACTCTACCCAAAGGTAGAGTTTACCCATTGTCCATCCCGGAACAGAAGGCCATGGAGGAGTATGTACAGGAGGCATTAAAACAACGTTTCATCCGACCATCAACATCCCCTGCCGCTTCAAGCTTCTTCTTCGTGGCCAAGAAGCTCTTATCTTCTCCAAGCTGGACCTGCGGAGTGCGTATAACCTCATTCGTATACGCCGGGGGGGGGGGAGTGGAAAACAGCCTTCATTACACCGTCTGGGCACTACGAATACCGGGTTATGCCGTATGGCCTGTCCAACTCTCCCTCCGTCTTCCAGAACTACATGAATGAGGTGTTCCGGGAGTTCCTCCACCTGTTTGTAGTAGTCTACATAGACGACATCCTCATCTACTCCTGGAACCTGGCCGAACATCGCCAACACGTCTCCCAGGTCCTCGAGAAGCTACGCGAACACCAACTCTACCTCAAGCTGGAGAAGTGCGAGTTCCACACCACCTCCGTGCATTTCCTGGGTTACATCATTGACCAACACGGCATCCAGATGGACCAGAGGAAAGTGGAAACCATCCGCAACTGGCCATTACCCACAACCGTGAAGCAGTTACAAAGTGTCCTGTGGTTTGCCAATTTCTATCGTCGCTTCATCCACAACTACAGTCTTCTCAGTGCACCCCTCACCTCGCTCCTCAAAGGCCAACCCAAGTCTCTGTCCTGGACTCCATCTGCCCGAGAAGCCTTCCATCAGCTCCAAGAAGCCTTCCTCTCCGCTCCGATCCTGGTTCATCCTAACCCTGACCTCCCATTCGTCGTAGAAGTCGACGCCTCAGCCACCGGGGTCGGAGCGGTGTTGTCACAGAGGCAGGGTGATCCACCACAACTCCATCCATGTGCCTTCTTCTCCAAAAAGCTATCCCCGGCGAAGCAAAACTATGACATCGGGAACAGAGAGCTTCTTGCCATCAAGTTAGCGTTTGAGGAATAGAGACACTGGCTGGAGGGAGTGAACCATCGGTTCGAGGTAATTACGGATCACCGGAACCTAGAGTACCTCAGAGAAGCTAAGAGACTCAACCCTCGCCAAGCCCGCTGGGCCCTCTTCTTCACTAGATTCAACTTCACTGTCTCCTACCGTCCTGGAACCAAGAATTGCAAGGCTGACGCCTTATCCCGTCTGTATCAACCCAATCCTGAGAACCCTGATCTCGAACCTGTCCTCCCTCCAGCCATGATTTTCAGTCCTATCCAGTGGTCCATCAACCAACGTATTTCCCAAGCTAACCGCTCCGAACCAGCTCCGCCGGGAGGTCCTGAGGGGCTTCTCTATGTTCCACCGGCCCACCGTCAGCCCCTCATGGACTTAGCTCACACCTCTCTGGGCTCTGGACACCCAGGCAGTTCACGTACCATCTCGCTCCTGCGGCAACACTACTGGTGGCCCTCCATGACTCAGGATATCTCCCGTTACATCAGAGGTTTCTCAGTCTGTGCCGTTGCCAACACTCCTAGGAAGCTCCCTGAAGGAAAACTAGTTCCCTTACCCATACCTCGCAGACCGTGGTCACACCTAGGTATTGACTTCATGACAGACTTACCACCATCAAATGACTTCACCTGTGTGCTGGTAATCGTGGACCATTTCTCCAAGGCCTGTAAACTCATACCTCTCAAGGGCCTCCCCACATTATTTGAAGCCGCCCAAAGCCCTGTTCAACAATGTATTCCGACATTCCGGCCTTCCGGAGGACATCGTCTCCGACCGTGGACCTCAGTTCATTTCCCGTGTGGCAAGCCTTTTTTAAGCTCCTAGGAGTGTCAGTCAGCCTGTCATCTGGATACCACCCACAGACCAACGGCCAGACTGAGCGCAAGATCCAGGAGATCGGGAGATTCCTGAGGTTGTACTGTCACCGGAACCAGGACAGCTGGAGCCAGTTCCTACCCTGGGCGGAGTATGCCCAGAATTCCCTCCGGCAGACCACCACAGGGCTCACCCCATTCCAGTGCATCCTGGGCTACCAACTACCTTTCTTCCCTTGGTCGGGTGAGCCCTCGGAGGTTCCAGCTGTCAACCACTGGTTCCAGCAGAGCGAGAGAGTGTGGGACTCAGCTCATGTCCATCTCCAGCAGGCAGACACAAGAGGCATGCCGACGCCAGAAGAGGCCCCACTCCTTGTTACCAACCTGGCCAGAAGGTGTGGCTCTCGACGCGGGACATCCGTCTCCGACTGCCCTGCCGCAAGCTGAGTCCCCGGTACATAGGTCCATTCACCATACAGAGGCAGCTCAACAAGGTCACCTACCGTCTCAACCTCCCAGCACAGTATCGTATCTCACCTTCATTCCATGTTTCCCTGTTGAAACCCCACACTGATCCCATGTCCTCTCCTTCCACAGATCCTGGTGACGATGCGGTACCTCTTCCTCCCGAGCTCGCTGAAGAGGAGACCATCTACCGGGTGCGGGCGATCCTCGACTCCTGACGACGGGTCCACAGCTGGAATACCTCGTCGACTGGGAGGACTATGGCCCAGAAGGACGTTCCTGGGTCAACCGTCACGACATCCTCGACCCCTCGCTCCTCACGCAATTCCATGCCGAACATCCGGACCGCCCTGCTCCCCGGGGTCGAGGTAGACCCCGTCGTCATCGCCCCATCCGGTCGTCCGGAGCCGCCCGGACTAATTAATCAAACTCTCGCACTTAAAATGTGTGGATTAGTGATGTGATTATATCCCTGGGTTTTGCGGGTCAAGTAATAAAAAGAACATTCCAATTAATTCCAACATTATGTTGGAAATATTAAAGTTTTTTTGCAAGACACTAATTTGTAGACTGTCATTAAGCTACGCAGTAGCGGGGTCCACTTGTTTAAGCAGCAATGGAGGCAAAACATATCCAAGAGAAATTTCAAAAAGGAGAATTAAAAACCTAACAAAGGAAGGAAGGAAAGAAAAGTACCATGGGGGAGCATTTTAGTGAAGTTGTTAACCAGGACGAATGAATCATTATCATGAATTCTTTTGGCCACGACAATTGTGTGGTGAAAAATCTGATATCATGACAGCCCTACATCATACATTTAGTTTACATTTATTATTTTTCCACTAGTAACACTGAAAACAAAAAATGGAGTATGTCTATTTATCTTCCAAACCACTTGTTCTCTGTAGGGTCACAGGGGGCCTGGAGTCTAAACCAGCATCTCAGGCCATAGACAGGGAAATAACCTGGAGTGGATGGATAGTTCATCACTGGGTCCACACACGAGGACATTCAATCACACCTACAGCAATTTAGCATCTCCAATTGACATTTTCTGCATGTCTTTTAATTGTGAAGAAAACAGGAAGCCTGGAGGATACCCATGCCAACTCATGGAGAAAATGCAAACTTCACACTGAAAGGCCTCCTTACTCAGCTGGGACACAAACTGTAACCTTCTTGTATATACAATTGATGTAATGTTCGTAAGAAATGCACAGCACAGCGACAATACTAAAAAAAAGTTTGATGTAAACTAGTTGTCTACTTAAAGTTTATTACTGTTACACTTACAGTACGCTTGAAAGTATACTTTTAAACTAAATAGTTGGCAAATTTACTCTCAATAAGTACTGAAATAATACACGTAGAAGTATACTATTAGTGTTCTGATAATAGTATATTTACTACATAAAGTATACTTGGAAAATATATTTGAAATGTACTAACTTTACTTTAAATAATAATAATAATAATAATAAAATATACAAAGGGAGCATGTATAAAGAAAATAAAACAGGACCTAGAATTGAGCCCTGTGGAACCCCATACAAAACTGGTGCACAAGATGATGAATAATTGCCAGTGTCTAGAGAAAATGTTTGATACTTTAAATAAGAGATAAACCAATTTAAAGCATGACTCTGAATCCCAATTTACTGTAAACGATTTAAGAGAATGCCATGATCAAGGGTGTCAAATGCTGCGCTGAGATCCAGCAAAATTAAAACAGGACAATTACCAGAGTCGACAGTCAGCAATAAGTCATTTACTACTTTAAGCAATGCAGACTCTGTGCTGTGGTCTGAAACCAGACTGATATTTATCAAAAATACCATTTTCCTGTAAGAATGAAGAAAGCTGATTAAACACAACCTTCTCCAGAATGGTAATTTAGAGATGGAACGGTAATTATTCAGAAGTGTTGAATCGAGATTTGGTTTTTTGAGCAGTGGCTGCACAATAGCATGTTTAAAATAAGATGACACTATACCACTGGTTAAACTACTATTAATTATTGACAATAAACTAGGACTGATAGTGTCAAGTGTAGCTAGTAAAAGGAAAGTACATCCAATGAACGAACGGTGGGCTTCATTTGTTGAAGAGTTTGTAAGTTTGTAACTGTGAGACACTGGAGTAAATTCAGATAAATATGTTAAAAATGGATGTTGGCTGAGATTGTGTAAACAAACAACAAGGGTGCTTGTCGGTTTTTGCTGTAAAATGTGAACTAGCAATGCCTTGACACAATACCGGCTTTTTGACAAAACGTATTGTAGTGATTTTGGATTAGCCTCACATGAGGGCACCACAAATGTAGTTATTTATGGTCTTAAATATTAATATTAATATTTTGTATTAATATTAATATTGAGTCAGATGACTCCTTCCAATATTTCGGGGCACCAGTCAGGATTCTCACCTTGACAATAAAGAACAATCATGAAAGATTGTTGACTGAATTAGAATTTTATAAATTGGAGGAAGTTTATCATCTGACCAATCTAAAGAATTTAGTGAGATTCGGGTGAGCTTGTAGAGCCTCTGATTATCAACACAAGAATGACACAGTTTGCAATAAAATGAATTTATTAACAAAAAGATATACAAGAGTAAAATATCACAATCACTAAATACAACGAAGGAAAATGACTAAACTACTAAGGAAAAATGACTAAACTACTAAGAAAATTGAATCAATAATCAAACAGAAACTACAAACTACAACACAAATAGATGTTAACAAAACTGAATGCCAAGTAGATGAGCAACGGATTGGACGAAGCAATGAATGGGTAATTAGCAGTCTATGAGGGAGTCAATTGTGGTCTTTGTGGGTGCTGGTATTAAAAATAGTAAATAAGCATTTACTACGAATACAGATAACGTGCCTAATGTATCTATCTGTGTACGCTGACCCTAGATAAACAGTCTCTGCACAAATAGCAATCTCATTTAGCAACAACCTAATGCCAAGGCCTTTGGAAAAGGTTTGGTTAGCTTATATTTACGTTTCACTTGGTCGGGTGATCAGTCCGGGAATGGGAAACATTGTCCACTGGTATCCTTCTGTGTGCTTTCCAACAGCTGCAGAGCTGCACTGAGTGCTGGAGGTCTTTGTGTAATCTAGAGAACTGTAGGTCAGATGGTGGTCGGTCCGTAGGATCTTCTGTAGGTTGGAGGTACTTGGTAGTTATGCAGGTCGGGAGTCAGAGTCCTCTGGAGAAGCACTTGGGCTGCTTGATGATCCGTGCGGTGAAAGGTTTACTCACAAGTCTCACCTTGGTCGTGTTGTTGTTCTTTCCTCGTCAGGTCAGAAACTCAGAATGAGGGTTTGTTCAATTGGGGAAGCTTTTATTCCTTCCTGTTGGGGAGGGGATTACAAATCCCCACCTTTCCTGATGTGGTGATGTGATTGGGTCACAGCATTCCAGGTGTCCGTCCCTTAACACGCCCACCTTTCATCCTGTGAAACTTGTTGTATTGTCCCAAAATACACAGTTAAATAAAACAATGTCTTTAGGACCTTGGAAATACTTTATTTCTTTTTCAAACCTTTCTCAAAGTCCTTGTAGCAGTGTTCTGAACTCGTAGAGTCCAAACTTGATGTGAATTGGTTGAGGTATCACACTTCTGTCTCAGTGGGTGCAGTTGCATTGGCTTTTATTCCAGGTGTGGTTTCCACTGTGTGTGCACAGTTTCCTTGATGAGTAAAAGGATGTATAGGACATGTTCCTTACAATATTCCTGTCCATTTTTGGTGATTTTAAGCCAATATGTTTAGAAAATGTCTTTCTTTCTGAGCATTTCTTTGTTCTTGCTGTGCTCTAGCCAGAACCAGTTTGGCAGCCCTAGGAGTCCATGCAACATACATACCACAACATACCACACCTAATCCTTTGATCATTGGCATTTCGGTAAACTTTATAATAGCTATTAGAGGACAGACTTAACCCTCTGGGGTCTGAGGATTTTTGGGGCCCTGGAGAAGTTTTGACATGCCCTGACATTTGTGCTTTTTTCAGTTGCTTATAAACATATTAATGGAAAAGGTGTCATTACACTGTATTCAGCACGAACAAGGCTACCATAATATGTGAGCAACATGTATGTACATGTTTGTATTTTTGAGAGAATAACGTTTAAGCGTGGTTATTGAAAAAACAAAAAAACTTAAGTCACTGAAATACGTCCACCAAACAAATACAAAATATGTGTTTACAAGACTTCTGGGTATTGGAGGTTGTAGACTAGAATTTTTGCTTCAAAATTATGTAAATATTATCCTGTCTACTCGTTCATATAAAACAATATATTGATTTAAATTTTGTAAGACACTTTTTTTCAAGAAAGACAGTATGCGGGAGGCGTGAATCTTCATGAATAATGCTGTGATTCACACCTGAGAAGACAAAGACCCGCATAATGAGCCCTTTCAGTCAGGTAGGCTATGTGAGAGGACAATAAAAAAAAAAAAAAAAAAATCAAAGTACAAAGTAGCTTTTATTTTTTTGGTATTTTATTCAGAATATAGTTAACAATATAAATGAGACACATTTTGAATAAATAAGGGCACATTTAGATATAGAGTATTACATGGAAATAAATCCTGTTCAAAGATATAAGTGAACATTACTTACCTGGCATTCCAATGTGTTTGGTGTTTCTGCACTGGAGAAGAAAAAAAAAAAAAAAAAAAAACCTTTCCTGCTTCCAGTCAGTGATCTCACCATTATACAGGTGCTGGTCATATAATTAGAATATCATCAAAAAGTTGATTTATTTCACTAATTCCATTCAAAAAGTGAAACTTGTATATTTTACTCATTCATTACACACAGACTGATATATTTCAAATGTTTATTTCTTTTAATTTTGATGATTATAACTGACAACTAAGGAAAATCCCAAATTCAGTATCTCAGAAAATTAGAATATTGTGAAAAGGTTGAATATTGAAGACACCTGGTGCCACACTCTAATCAGCTAATTAACTCAAAACACCTGCAAAGGCCTTTAAATGGTCTCTCAGTCTAGTTCTGTAGGCTACACAATCATGGGGAAGACTGCTGACTTGACAGTTGTCCAAAAGATGACCATTGACACCTTGCACAAGGAGGGCAAGACACAAAAGGTCATTGCAAAAGAGGCTGGCTGTTCACAGAGCTCTGTGTCCAAGCACATTAATAGAGAGGCGAAGGGAAGGAAAAGATGTGGTAGAAAAAAGTATACAAGCAATAGGGATAACCGCACCCTGGAGAGGATTGTGAAACAAAACCCATTCAAAAATGTGGGGGAGATTCACAAAGAGTGGACTGCAGCTGGAGTCAGTGCTTCAAGAACCACTACGCACAGACGTATGCAAGACATGGGTTTCAGCTGTCGCATTCCTTGTGTCAAGCCACTGTTGAACAACAGACAGCGTCAGAAGCGTCTCGCCTGGGCTAAAGACAAAAAGGACTGGACTGCTGCTGAGTGGTCCAAAGTTATGTTCTCTGATGAAAGTAAATTTTGCATTTCCTTTGGAAATCAGGGTCCCAGAGTCTGGAGGAAGAGAGGAGAGGCACACAATCCACGTTGCTTGAGGTCCAGTGTAAAGTTTCCACAGTCAGTGATGGTTTGGGGTGCCATGTCATCTGCTGGTGTTGGTCCACTGTGTTTTCTGAGGTCCAAGGTCAACGCAGCCGTATACCAGGAAGTTTTAGAGCACTTCATGCTTCCTGCTGCTGACCAACTTTATGGAGATGCAGATTTCATTTTCCAACAGGACTTAGCACCTGCACACAGTGCCAAAGCTACCAGTACCTGGTTTAAGGACCATGGTATCCCTGTTCTTAATTGGCCAGCAAACTCACCTGACCTTAACCCCATAGAAAATCTATGGGGTATTGTGAAGAGGAAGATGCGATATGCCAGACCCAACAATGCAGAAGAGCTGAAGGCCACTATCAGAGCAACCTGGGCTCTTATAACACCTGAGCAGTGCCACAGACTGATCGACTCCATGCCACGCCGCATTGCTGCAGTAATTCAGGCAAAAGGAGCCCCAACTAAGTATTGAGTGCTGTACATGCTCATACTTTTCATGTTCATACTTTTCAGTTGGCCAAGATTTCTAAAAATCCTTTCTTTGTATTGGTCTTAAGTAATATTCTAATTTTCTGAGATACTGAATTTGGGATTTTCCTTAGTTGTCAGTTATAATCATCAAAATTAAAAGAAATAAACATTTGAAATATATCAGTCTGTGTGTAATGAATGAATATAATATACAAGTTTCACTTTTTGAATGGAATTAGTGAAATAAATCAACTTTTTGATGATATTCTAATTATATGACCAGCACCTGTATTCATTCAGAATGTCCAGTGTGGGTTAATATCTGGTCACTATGATACTCAAATCTGTGAGATAAAAGAAAAAAAATCCCTCAGTGAGCAACAGGATCATATCACGTTAATATAATGTCCACTCTTAACAGAAAATATGATTGTATAGGCATAAATTTAAAATGACAGTACCAGTCAAAAGACTGGACACATTACTATTTATAATGTTTTTGAAAGAAGTCTCATGATCATCAAGCCTGCATTTATTTGATCAAAAATACAGAAAAAAATGCAATACTGTGAAATATTATTACAATTTAAAATAATGTTTTTCTATTGTAATATACTTTAAAAAAATAATGTATTTCTGTGATGCAAGGCACCTAAACATTCATATTACCTCTATGGTATTTTATTTTATATAGAGAGAGCCTAAATGTTAATGTGCAGTTTAATACATTGCTAACACATTTTATTTCAGTATTTATTACGGATTTCAGTCGATTTCACTCATCTCAGTATAGCAATATAGTTTGGGAATAGGCAATTTAGTAATGTAAGTTGTGTGTAGTAAACGGAAGTGCACGTCGATCTGCCCCATTAATTCACACTGAGACAAACAAAACTTGCAGGATTCATATTTAAACAGTTTTTTTTTGCGATTTAATATTCACAGACACTATATCGTGATTAGAATAAAGAACTTAAGAATAAAAAACAACTTACCTTTCACAATCATTGGCTCGATAGTTGATCCTCGAAATGAAAGTGAAACCAGCTCTTCCTCTGAGGTAAATCCTTTTAGAATTATTCCTCACCGCATCTCAAAACGATGAAAAGTATGAAACTGACTAAACTTGATGCGTTTTTCCGAGCTGTTGATGCGTTCACTATGCTGCATTGATCGCCTCAGAATTTGCATCTGAATAGCGCGCCCGCTCCGTGGGTGTGGCCGCATTAGCGGATAATGAGCTGAGCCGTCGACATCTGACATGTCTCTCTTTTCACAGATTACATAAACAGAGAATATTTGTTTTCGATTTGACTTACATGATTTAAAACCTGACATTTCAACGTTTTTTTTAGACATGCGTCTCATTTTTGTGTCATTAGTATTCACTATGTTACAGTTCATTTTCTGAGAAGTACAGAAGCACAACATTTTGTTTTTACTCTTAGTGTACACAAATAAAAGAGGACATTTCACAGATTAGAATGGTATATAACTCTTAATTGATATGTCCAAAATTGATAGAGTATTTTTATTCGCTTTCACACTGGTAAGAAAAAAACCGAGGTTGTATCGCCGGCGATGCCACCGACTCCAGGGGGTTAATAGCTATAAAGGTAGTGGTAACCACCTATGGTAGGACTAACAAGAATTATATCAGGTTAGAGAAATTGAAATCTAAAGATGACTCTAAAGTAAAGAAAAAAAAGGGAGTTAATCTACACAGTGGGGGATTCTAAAAGGACTGCATAGCAACGTTAGCAGGGGCATGCTGCTGATTAGTCTATGTTGTGTGTAGTGATGGGAGAAAGTTAGGGGAGTGGCCTACACGTTGTATGTTCCTAACATCAAAAATTTGAAGGTTTAACCGGAAACCAATTTCACCAGCTTCTGGGTCTACATGGCATGGCACTACCCAAACCATAGGCCAAGTGTACTTGTTGCGTTTGGGTGGTTCCCAGTGTAGCCTGTCTCGAGATTCTCTCCACAAGTTTCACAGGTACTAAATACAGAGGGATCCTGTTCTCTACCAAGCTGTCCAAAGCAGGACTTACTTCTCTTAAAAAAAAAAAAAAAAAAAATATCTACCAAGCATCAATGCGTGGACCATTTGTACATGAGCATAATTCACAATTTGGTGAAGTGTGTGGCTCTTGAGCCACCACAGCATGCACCATCTTTTCACTCTCACTCCTGAAGTCTACACACTGTCCCCCCCATCCCAAGATGGATGTGGTATGATGGCCGTCATCTTAGTCAGAAGTGTAAAATACACCTGCTCACAGCTGTCCCCTTCTCTTGGCAGATCTGGGAGTTCTCCTTTTACCGGAACTGTTCATTCAAAGTCATGAAAAGATCTGTTGATCAAGTACCCTAAAGGAGTGTGAGTGGGAATGGGAATATCACATCTTGTGAGATTCTGCACAAGCAAGTATGATGAGCAGTTATTAATCTCAAGTTGGGTGTTGCCACTAACTG
Organism: Mylopharyngodon piceus; assembly: GCA_039654765.1. NCBI lineage: Eukaryota > Metazoa > Chordata > Actinopteri > Cypriniformes > Xenocyprididae > Mylopharyngodon > Mylopharyngodon piceus. The sequence continues at coordinate 26,100,449 of CM077446.1, forward strand.
AGAGACCTATATAGCGGAATTGGACAGAGGGCTGGAAAATTGTGAGTTTAGCATTTTGCAGATCTTGGCCCTTTCTGAAGACCAATTTGACTGGGACACCTGCTGTCCATGTGGGTACCACTACATCAAAGTCGTTCACCACCTGACAAGCTTGGGGAATGGTTTGATTAGACATCATCTGACTAGCATCACCGGACAGCACATTTGGACCAATGTCTGCACGGGACCGCAACATCTGCTGGACAGTGTCTAACTGGGCTCCTAACCTTACTAATACATCAGAGCCGATGCATACTGAGGGCTTCGGGTCAGGTACCACAAGCATGCAGTAGGTGAACTGCTTACGACCTAGTTTGAGAGAGGTAGAGCAGATTCCAACACTCTTAAATGGGAATGCCAGAAGGCCACTGGTAAGCCACAGTTTCTGTTTCTTTTCTATCAGAGGAGTCATGCCAGGTCGCTCGAACAGTAGTTGGTACAACTGTTTGCTAAAGGCTGACTTCTACAACAGAAAAACAACAACAGTATCCTTGACATCCATGTCGTTAACCTGGATGCCACCTACCACCTGTGGACAATACACCTCTGCATTATATAGTTCCAGAGTGCATAAGAATGCATCTCTCTTCTCCAGCACCTGTGTGGGAAGCCAGTTTTCTTGGGGTGCTCCTGCTGACTCAGGTTTAACAGCCTGCTGAAGGGTTTCCCCCCCTACCTTCCGGCTCTTCCCCCCACCCAATGAGGTACACGCTGGATGGAGGTGGAGAGGGGTCCCGGTCTAGTCATGCTTTCGATGGCGGGTCCCTATCTTTCTTGGAGGATTTCTCTTTGGACTCTCGGTCCTTCAGAACCTCAACTAGCATACGATGCATTTCTGCTAAGTTCACCTGATCCCTTTCTGCTTTTTCACTTTCACTTGTCTTGCTTTGCTGGCTAAACCATTTGGGATTATCCCCAGGTCTCCTGAGCCTTTCTCCCTGCAGTACATGTCTACTGTTTTGAATTCTTTGTCACGTGAGGGCTTAAGGCCTTTGACACCCTGTTTGAAGTCATTAGGCTTTGACTGAGAAGAGTAGCCACGGGTACCAGCAAACTCACTTCTTGGCTGAGGGAGCTCTGATCCTTCTAACTCAAGAGGAGCCTCACTGACATTTCTAAGCTCAAACACGTGGGTACCTGGTTCTCTGTCCCTTTTGTCTGTGCTTACCTTCTCATTCTCCCAGGCTCTCATTGCAAGCTGTCTTAACTCTGCTGCAGACATGCAATCAACATCAACAAGAAGTGAAAGGGGTTTCTTGATGGCTGGATGCAGGTTACTTATAAACAGGCTTTTAAACATTACATCTTCCTCTGCCCTAGGGGAGTCAGTGCCAGCAAAGTATACTCTACGTAAACGCTCATAATATTCTCTTGGTGTTTCATAGCGGTTTTGTCTGATCTGCAAAGCAGAGAGACGAGAGGCAGATGGATTCTGATACATTGTGTATTCAGCTCTCAGAGCCCTACACATTTTGTAATAGTTTTCAGCAACAGCAGGATTCTGTCGTTCCATAAAGCCATGGACAGACCATGAGGTTGTCTTTCTCAGGAGGAGGAGCTTATCCGCCATAGTGGCTTCTGGGATGTAGGACAAAACATAGTTAACATCTTTAAGATATAACTCTATGTTGCTACCAGGGGAATCAGGGTTAAACACCTCAATGTCTCATGCCAATTTCCTAAGTTGACGCAGTCGGCTATCTCTAGCTAACATTGAGCTTGGAGGTTCATAAGAGAAGTGAGCGGGTCTTCCCCAGGTCGGAGAGTCAAACGCTGCTCCATGGAAATGATAAGGGCTAGCATCCGTGGCTCAGCAGCCAGTAATTACGGGTTCGCTACTCTGCTGGTAGCGCCGTCCCCATGCTAGATTATCATACAGGGGGTCCCTGGCCATTGAACCAAATGGGCTGAAACGCACACTTTGTGGTTCGGGCAGCTCATAACGGGTATCTCCCTCTATATCCAATTCTTTCAACCTTCTCCCCATTTCCTCAAATCTTCGCTCAGCAACGTCAGGTTTGTTTGGCCACTCCAGGGCCCTAACAGTAGCTCTGTTGTGACTGTGTTGAAAGTCTCTCAACTCGTCCCTTTCTCTGCCTAACTCTTCCCTAAACTGGGCTTGGACACATTTGGAATCATGTAGCTGTCGCTTAAATCTTTCCACTTGTTCACGAGTATCAGCATAAAGCCTTCTCTCCATTTCTGTCAGATCTCAAACTAGAAATTTCAGAAAATGCAGCTCTTAATTCTGCCTTTACTTCAGTTTTGCTTGTTTTCACGGCATTTAACTCATCTGCCTTGGCCGATAAGTCTTGCCGAGTTTGTGCCAGCTCTGTTTGCAGAGCGGCAGTATCCACATCTTGGCGGTCTACTACAGAAGGTGGACCTGAGTGTCCTTCCTTAAGTTCCCTGAGCTCTTTTTCAGCTTCTAGGTACTTATTTAGCTTTCTAGCTTCGGCTTCCTGATCATGGACAATACATTGTAAGTCCTCTTTTTCTGCTGACAGACTATCAGTTTCAGCCCTTAGCCGGTCATTTTCTTTACGCAGCTCAGCAAGTTCACTCTTAAGGTCCTCTATTCTCAAATCTCTATTTTTTATATGATCACGGGCAATGTTTACTTTATCAACAGCTTGCGCTAACTGGGCAGCCCAGTTTAATACTAAACTAGAGAGCAATTTAATCAGCTTGTCACCCTTTGGGGCTTTGGTTGCTGTTTCAGATACTAGCTCTTCTGTTTTCTTGCCAATTTCATCATAGTCTAGACCAGTGGTTTTCAAACCGGTCCTGCGAGCACCCCCAGCACTGCACATTTTGTAAGTCTCTCTTATCTGACACACCCATTTCAGGTCTTGCAGTGTCTACTAATGAGCTCATGAGTTGAATCAGGTGTGACAGATGAGGGAGACATACAAAATGTGCAGTGCTGGGGGTGCTTGCAGGACCGGTTTGAAAACCACTGGTCTAGACCATGAAGTGTTTCTATGTACCCTGGATTAATGCCACTGGTAAGGTCTACTACCAGCTGTTCAGGCGTTGAAACCTTGCTATGTTACACTCAGCTGCCTTTTAAAAGTACTGATAACCTTTGTTAGCTAGCATCGTACCCTCTGCTTCTTTGTGTGACCTGCTACACAAAGAAGCAGAGGGTACGATGCTAGCTTTGAATTGTCGGTGGGTATTTACCTCTTCTGACAGGTTTCACGAAGAAACAATAATGCAATATTATAGACTTACTAGGTACATACGCCCTATGCTACGCTTAGCAACAATATGGCAAATGCTCACAAGTTACAGTGTTTGCCAAGGCTATGTTTTTCTGACAAAGGAATTTTTTTGTTATTGCTAGCTTTTAAGTTGTCGGTGGGTTTTGACCTCTTCCAACAAGTTTCACAAAGTAACAGTAACAATTGGCTTACTTATGTACCTAGTAAGCCAATATTATAGGCTTACTAGGTACATATACCCTATGCTATACTTGATAGCAATTAAATGGCCACTACACAAGAGTTACAGTCTGCCAGTGCTACCGGTTCCTGATACAGGAAAATTACCAGATCTATGCCAACACACAATGATCCACAGACTAGCCAAACTCTGTACTTGCCAAACAAATCCTATCCGTAAACAGTACTGTAAATGTGAGTGGAGAAAACTATCAATCAGGTCTGGAGGGAACCACAAACTTATAATAGATTCTGTAGTCGGAGCTGGTAAGGTGAACAGAAACTTGGTTTCCTTTTAAAGCTTTACTCTTCTTATCTTTCTGTGTTTTCAGTTGTATTGACAAACAAAGGGCTTGTTTCAATCTAAGCTCGCCTCATACGGGGCACCAAAAATGTAGTGATTTTGGATTAGCCTCACATGAGGGCACCACAAATGTAGTTATTTATGGTCTTAAATATTAATATTTTGTATTAATATTAATATTAATATTAATATTGAGTCAGATGATTCCTTCCAATATTTCGGGGCACCAGTCAGGATTCTCACCTTGACAATAAAGAACGATCATGAAAGATTGTTGACTGAATTAGAATTTTATAAATTGGAGGAAGTTTATCATCTGACCAATCTGAAGGATTTAGTGAGATTCGGGTGAGCTTGTAGAGCCTCTGATTATCAACACAAGAATGATACAGTTTGCAATAAAATGAATTTATTAACAAAAAGATATACAAGAGTAAAATATCACACTCACTAAATACAACAAAGGAAAATGACTAAACTACTAAGGAAAAATGACTAAACTACTAAGAAAATTGAATCAATAATCAAACAGAAACTACAAACTACAACACAAATGGATGTTAACAAAACTGAATGCCAAGCAGATGAGCAACGGATTGGACGAAGCAATGAATGGGTAATTAGCAGTCTATGAGGGAGTCAATTGTGGTCTTTGTGGATGCTGGTATTAAAAATAGTAAATAAGCATTTACTACGAATACAGATAACGTGCCTAATGTATCTATCTGTGTACGCTGACCCTAGATAAACATTCTCTGCACAAATAGCAATCTCATTTAGCAACAACCTAATGCCAAGGCCTTTGGAAAAGGGTTGGTTAGCTTTTATTTACGTTTCACTTGGTCAGGTGATCAGTCCGGGAATGGGAAACGTTGTCCACTGGTATCCTTCCGTGTGCTTTCCAACAGCTGCAGAGCTGCACTGAGTGCTGGAGGTCTTTGTGTAATCTAGAGAACTGTAGGTCAGATGGTGGTCGGTCCTAGGATGTTGTTCTTTCCTTGTCAGGTCAGAAACTCAGAACGAGGGTTTGTTCAATTGGGAAAGCATTTATTCCTTCCTGTTGGGGAGGGGATTACAAATCCCCACCTTTCCTGATGTGGTGATGTGATTGGGTCACAGCATTCCAGGTGTCTGTCCCTTAACACGCCCACCTTTCATCCTGTGAAACTTGTTGTATTGTCCCAAAATACACAGTTAAATAAAACAATGTCTTTAAGAACTTGGAAATGCTTTATTTCTTTTTCAAACCTTTCTTAAAGTCCTTGTAGCAGTGTTCTGAACCCATAGAGTCCAAACTTGATGTGAATTGGTTGAGGTATCACACTTCAGTTTGGCAGCCCTAGGAGTCCATGGTCATTCACACCTTGAACTCAGGCATGGAGGGCTGAGGTGAACAAAGGCAACTCGTGATGAGATTAGCCTATCATCAATGGGCCGTTGATGTCATCTTTCCTGTCCTCCACCTTTGGCAGTTCTGATTACAATAGTCACGTCTGCTGTTCACTACAGTATTTAGGGTTCAGAACGTGCTATTTGTGGAGAATAACGCACTTTGATGCACTTTTCTTTATGCTGTAATGCAGTAAAATGAAAAGATCTTAGTCTTGTCCTATAATGAAATACTGATTTACATGAAAAATCATTCAAACTTCAAAGATAAAAGTTCATCATTTATGTAATGCTTCCTGTTGTTAGTGTTTTTAGGTCAGTGTGTTATGAATGACATGTATATTTTCTGGACGAGAATTGTTGCCAGTGTTGTGGTGGAACAAGCTTATTTTGAGACATATATGAAGTGTTTTGTTGGTCTGAGTGAGTTAAGGTGAGATTAAAGGGTTAGTTTACCCAAAAATGAAATTGTCATTAAGTACTCACCCTCATGTCATTCCACATCCATAAGACCTTCGTTCATCTTCAGAACACAAATTAAGATATTTTTGATGAAATCTAAAGGTTATCTGAACCACACATAGTTTTTTGTTTTTATGCACAAAAAGTATTCTTGTCGCTTCATAACATTAAGGTTGAACCACTGTAGTCAGGTTAACTATTTTAACAATGTTTTTACTCCCTTTCTGGACCTCAAAAGGTGCAATGATGTTGCTGCCAATGTGTGGTTCAGATACCCACGGATTTCATCAAAAATATACTAATTTCTGTTCCGAAGATGAACCAAGGTGTTTCAGGTTTGGGACGACATGAGGGTGAGTACTTGTACCAGTTGGACTAGTTTCTGCTTTCAAGTCAAGTGTCAGTGTCATTGTCCAGCTTAAGTAAGTTCAGCAATGATTCATTCTGTTGGAAAAATCATTAGAAGATAATTTAGTTAATTTATTGTACAGCAGCTCTGGAGAAAACAGTGATGTCATCGTCCAGCTCAGTTCAGTTCACATACAATAGTGTCAAAGCAGGCAGATCAAAAATATTGTTGAATATCAAGTGTCCCCAACTAAACAAGCCAGAGGTGACAGGGAAAGGAACCCAAACTCCATCAGGTGACAAAATGGAGAGGAAAAAAGAAGCCAGGCTCAGTTGGGGGCCAGTTATCCTCTGGCCAACAAACAAACAGTGCATGATTATGATTCAGGCAGCGTTACAGGTCAGAAGTCAGATTGGGATCAGAACAGTCAAAATATTTAATCCAGTTCTAATCATACTGAGCAGTGTTGGTCTCTAAATATTGGTATTGTAATGATTTGGTGGTGGAAACATAGCATTCAGCAGAGAGTGAGGATCCAAATGCAGTTTATTTACAAGTATACTTCAAAAGTCATAGTCCATACCAGGGGCCTGTACCATAATGGTAGTTGAACAAACTCAGGGTTTATAGGATTAGTTTCAAACCACTCCAATCTGGCTTTGTTGGTACCATGATGCTGATCATCAACTTTGTCAACTCAGGCTTTGATCCCGAGCGCGTGCACATGAATGTGTGACATCAACAGCAAACAGCCAATCACATACCTTGCAACAGAGAGAAACCGTGATTCGCTTCTCACGAGAGAGCCAGCGCGATTCAAAACTCTTTTGCTGAAGGTTAAGAGATTGAAGAAAATGAAGAATTTAAACACATTTACACTAAAGAAAATACTGGTCCATGAAAGAGGACAAATAAAAGAATTTATCTTGCTCTATCAGTGCAAGTGAAACTTGTGAAGTTAGTTTATATAGTTGATAATAGCGATAGAGACTTAAACATGTAAGGTCACATGTAGTCATTTTCAAAGAGTTATCTATTGATTCTACAGCTTATTTATATTACATATGATCTGTATATATTAATATTCATTTAAACTAAATGCTTAATAATAACTGAATCTAAAATTGCTTATGTGTAATAGATTAATAATAATATAGATCATGTAATAATTATAAATCATATATAAATCATAAAATAATTCTAATTATCATTAAAGCCAGACAATTTCATCGTTAAATATTTGTTTTTACTATATAGTGACCTTTAATTTGGAGAAAGATAAACTGGAGATGTGACTTACATTGGATGTGTCAGTGTCATTTAGCTCACATCTGATTGGTCCAATTTCAGTTTGAGATCTCTTACCCAGAACAAAACCTGCCTCGCAGCAAGTTAGCCATGGAGCGTAAGTTACTATGGTGATAAACACCGCTAAAAGCCAAGTCACTTTCATGGTGCCTAAAACCCAGGATTGGCGCAAACTAATCTGAAACTTACCTGGCTACCGGCTTCATGGTACAGGCCCCAGGTAGAGGATCAAAGCACATGTATCAGTCCAAACACATAACATCCACAGAGATAAACAGGAACGAGAACTCCAAGAAACAAAGGGCCTGTTTACTCCTGGTCACTTCATGCGTTTTCTCTGATCGGATAGCTATCTGATTTATAAAAACGATTGCATTTACACATGGCCACATAAATGTGTCTCCGCAAAACGGATATAGATCCGATATTCAATTCCCGCGCTATATGCAGATTTCATGGAGATCACCGAAAGCAACAAATATGAGCTGTATTTTATTGATCATCAGCTTATTTCAAAATCAAAGACGCAATAGGAGAGAGCACGGCAACAGCACTGGTAAGATCATTTAATCTCATTACTTTTAATGAAGATTATTGTGTTTTGAGCGCATGAGACTTACTTTCAGTTTGATTTGCGGCAGTTTGCGCGTTGTCTTGCTGAAGAGATATCAGCTGCGGCGATGCGTGCTGCAGTGGCGCTGTCATATCTGGCTATAACATGTTATTTAGCCCATAACACGCTCTCACATGTTTATTTTTTAGTATTTTTGGGAGGAGTTAAAATTTACATATGTGGTTTCAACAACCAGATGCATTTAGACATATTCAGTTTTGACTGGAATGCGTCCCAGACCACCTCCTGAAGTGGTTTGAGCGATCGGATTTATATCCGTCTCGAATGCATTTCGGAGGGCATTTAGACCTGGTCTTTTCACGATCGGATAGCAATCAGATCAGAGAAAACGCATTAAGTGACCAGGTGTAAACAGGCCCAAAGAGACTGCTCAAGAATGCTGACTGTCATGCAAACCAAAAGAAACGAACAAACAAGACTTCATACTGAGTACATGGCAAAAGGCATTTAAATAGACAGGGTAATGACATTATTAAGAAGACACAGCTGAAACCAGTAAACTAATAATGAGCAGTGGGTTCTGGGAAATGGAGTCTGGCAATAACAGTCTATAGAGACAGAGGCTGCCATCTGCTGGTATATAATGGCAACAGCAGCTGACAGGTGTAACAGGTATATGCATTGAGCATTAATCTGTTTAATCCCAAATTTTTCCCACACATGAAAATATCCAAATGTCATTAGTAACCCCTTAAAATAATGATTTTTTTTTTTTTTTTTTAATGGAAAATTGTGTGAAAAATTGTTTTACGGTCGGTCACATTTGTGACCAGTGGGATAATGTGTATACTGAAAATTCTTAGCCTATATCAGCCCAGTTATTAACACATTTTAAACTCTGTTTCCTCACATTTTAGGGTTACTATTATGCATAAAAACTCTTTTACAAATCTTATAGGAATACTGAGATAAAAGACAAAAATAAATTTAAAAAAAAAAAAAAAATGCAACCATCAAAGAATTTCAAAAATGTTACTTTATTGTAACATACAGTATATAATAATAATGCTATATTGGTGTCACCATTATTTAAAACATCAATACTGTAACTTATTTATAACATTTGAACTTTTAATTTAGTGCAATATTCACTGTAACTTTGTCATTGCAACATTTTAGTGCAGCCTTCCCTAACAACTGCAATTGGATAGTTCATTCACTGTATTTTCCCACCGGTCATTATTGTTGCCATCACCATGTTTACTCATTCTATGACCACACTCAACAAAACTGAATAATTGTGAATTCATATATTAAATACTACACACCTTAAAGATAATGTGTACCAAAAATCTTTGTCATATCTTTGTTAACATACTTTACTAACCTTTTGTTTTGGAGCTTTGATGCAGCCATCATCTACTGATGGTGCAAACAAGAATTAAACTGCTCTGGTCATGTCACAATTTGCATTAACCATGTGAAACTGCAAATACACTACTCACAAAAAGTTAGGGATATTTGACTTTCAGGTGAAATTTATGGAAAATGTAAAAAGTTCATGCTACAGTAATATTATATCATGAAAGTAGGGCATTTAAGTAGAAGCATGCAATGGTAATTTCTTCATCTCAAACAATTTATTGAAACAAAAGCTAACAACAGTGGTGGGTATACCACAACAAAAAATGTCAATGTCTCAACTTGTCATGTGCCCTTGAGCATCAATTACAGCTTGACAACGACATCTCATGCTTTTCACAAGTCGATTTATTGTCTGCTGAGGCATGGCATTCCACTCTTCTTGAAGGGCTGCCCTCAGGTCATTAAGGTTCTGGGGTGCAGGGTTACGACCCTCTACACGACAACTCATCTGATCCAATAGGTTTTCTATGGGATTCAGGTCTGGAGAAAGTCCATTTGAGGTACCCCAGCCTCCAGCAGCCGTTCCCTGATGATGCAACCTCAATGAGCTGGGGCATTGTCGTCCATGAAGATGAAATCAGGCTTGTGTTGCTCATGCAGAGGCACAGTGACAGGATTAATGATGTTATTCAGGTAGTATTGGCTTGTCACAGTACCATTCACAATGTGTAGGGCAGTTCTGTATTGACTAGACACACCTGCCCAGACTGTAACACCACCACCTCCAAAGGCTCGTCTGGTGACAACAGTGGCTGATGCATAGCGTTCTCCTTGACGTCTCCAATCATTTCTAGACATCATTTCTGCTCAATGTGAGTTAACTTTCATCAGAGAACAGCACTGAGGCCCACTGGTTCCTCGTTCCTCGTACAATGACGTCTGTGCCTGGTGGTGCGGTCAGGTCGTATAGCAGGCAGACCATGCTGATGTAAGCGGTTTCGAATCATCTGACGTGACACTCGGGTGCCTCTCACCTCCCTTAAACATGCCTGGAGTTGAGTGGCATTCATCATCCGGTTCCGCAGGGCACTGTTCACAATGAAGTGGTCATCAGCATGGGATGTGGCCAAAGCACATCCACTTCTATGCCTTTCTGTGACTCTTCCAGTCTCTCTGGGTCTCTGTTGTAACCTGCTGATGACACTCTGTGACACTCTAAGCTCAGTGGCAACTTCCCTCTGAGAACATCCCGTTTGAAGCCTCGCAATGGCCATGTTGATCAATTATTAGGTGTCGTTTTGGTCTTATGATGTCAAAATGTGAACAGCATGATTAAGAGGACTGTTTAAATACAAATTTTCATTGAACCAGAACATTTAGTGGTTGATTCATGGATCAGACACTTGTTGTGATTTTTGCGGTTAATCACCTTGTAAGAGAACAGCATGTTATGCAAGAAGTACTGAAACATTGAACAGTTGGAGATGTGCATTCAAAAGTTTAGAGAAGGTCAAATTAAGTTCACCTTTAAAGGTTTTAGTGCATTTTAGGTGCATTCTGAAATTTCACCCGAAAGTCAAATATCCCTAACTTTTTGTGAGTAGTGTATTTTAATTGAGACCCTTTATTCTTTCCATATTTGCCAGAAATGCACTAAAACAGCAGTCAGTAACATTTTTATAGCTTCATAAATGAACACTTTCTTTACGGTAGGATTAAATGGGTTAATATACACTGCCTGGCCAAAAAAAAAAAAAAAAGTCGCTGTTTGGATTTAAATAGGCAAATGCTTAAAGGTCTGTTCATACCAAGAACGATAACTATATAAAGAATATAAGCAATTGGGGGCCAAGCACCGAAGGCATTGTAAAGAAGAAATAATGAGAAAAAATGAAATAAGAAATAATGAGAAAAATGTTTGGGTTGTAGCGCAGTGCAGAGCAAGAAGAGCAAAAACAGCAGAAATTGAATGTACATGAAAAAAGGTGGTTCAGAAGTAGAGGTGAGAATGAACTCAAAATGAACAGAATAAGAAATAAGAAAAATGTCTGGGCTGTAGCGCAATGTGGAGCAGGAAAAGAAAAAAAAAAAAGACCAGAAGCTGAGATGAAAATGAACACAGAATGAACAAAAATAGATTTAATTCTAATCAGAAGAAGAAAGACTAGTACAATAGTATAATAATAAAGTACAATACTATAATAATAAAGGAATTTAAATGACACATTACAAACAATTTAAAAGTTGCCCCACATGGGACTCAAACCCACAGTCTATGGATCTGATGAATGACACTCAACTCATTACACCACTGGGCAGACACTTACACACACCTGCCAAACTTCAGTACTTCATGTGAGAATGATCTAACAATGAAGATGTTTTTATAAAAATGCAGCACATGTTATATTTATTAATTTTAGTTTAGATCATTCTAGGAAACACTCAATATCTGGAACAGAAGAATTTTTTACAAAACAACCAATTAGAATGCTAAGCTAACTAGCATAAGACAACAAACAGAGGCAAAGTCACATTCAGAGACAAATATCTCAGGAACGGTAGTGAATATCAAAAAAAAAAAAAAAACGTTCAGTCATTTCTGTGCGGCTCAGTCCAAAGATCATCTGAGCCGATTTTGGACAAAATTGGACAAAATTTGTAGGAGGAGTAGTGAAAAAGCTGTTTTTTGTTTCAATATGGTGGACAGGTACATTTAAGGAAAATGACAAATGACACATCGTCAGAATAAAATGACATAAAGCATACAAATTTTGGATAATGTTTTCAAAAGTTATAAGTGTTTTTGCAAAATTCGTTATTTATCTGGAACACTAGGTGGCGCTGAGTTCAAACTTCTCAGGTACCTTCAGGATAGTCTGATGATGATGATGATATGTACCAATTCTTCTGAAGATATGTCAAATTGTTTAAAAGTTATTGCAATTTACGACAAAATTCAAAATGTCAGACACGTTTCATCCGATGTTGACAAATTCGGTATCCTTGGATTCGGCATGACCCAAGGAATCCATAGACACCAAGATCATGATTTTCTGATAAACTGCTCAAAAGTTATTGGCCAAAATAGCCATTTTCCAGATCTCATGAACTGTAGGTGGTGCTGTTCCCAAATTTGGTACGGACCCTCAGATTATGGTTCTGATGAAGCATACCAATTTTTGTTTCGATTGCTCGAAGTTTGGCCGAGATACAGCCTCTGAACTAATTTTGGGTCGACCTCGTTAAGTTTGTGACATCATAACTTTTGAACAAAGATGAATAAAAAAAAAAAATCTTTTGAGTCATTTCTGTGCGGCTTGGTCCAAAGATCATGTGACCAAAGTTTGGACAAAATTGGGCAAAATTTGAAGGAGGAGTAGTGAAAAAATGGAATACACTTTTCAAAATGGCGGCTACAAAATGGCGGAGACTTAATGTAAGATGTTGATTGGAATCAGCATGAGGAGAGGAATCAGATGTACTAAATAGGGGTGGGCGCTATACCGGTATGAAAGTGACAACCGGTATGATGTTGTGCCATGATATAGATTTTGCTATACCGTGGATACCGTTAAATATTCATGAATTCTAATTTTGCATTTGTATTGTTTTGTTTAATTTTGTACTCTTTACAACTTTTAACACTAGTAATGACGATACAGAGTCGAGGCTGAACGTTTAACTTTTTGTCCTCTATCGTGTCCAACGCCTCACTACACAGGCATTAGTAATCACACAGACAGCATTGAAACAGTCCAAATTAATAGTGCACAAACCACCTACTCAAAAACACAACAGTAAGATAATAAGCGTGCATATAGACAATAGGGGTGGGAGAAAAAAAAATCGATGCATAGATGCAATGATTCTGGATTGATTATGAGCTTAGTTTTTAACCGATGCGCGATGATGCTGCGTGTGCTTGGTGCGTGCCTATGGCACGGAGCAGAGTGAGCGTTTTAATTAATTCCTACTGAAATTGAGCGTGAAGCTCGGAAAGTTCGGAAAAGCTGAAGCAAATTACATTCGCGGGATTCATTGCACGCACAGGGTATGAGAGAGCTGTGAGAAATTTGCTTTGCTTGATGTTACGCTTGCAGTTTGTGGTCCCCCGGTAGGCCTATTTTCCTTACTAATGCTCTACGAAGGCATCATTTATGTTGTTTGGAATGCTGTGGGCTTATATATTAAAATATGAAATTCACTGACAGAAGGCTGCTTTCGATTTCAAATTCTCACGTTCGCTTTGTGAAGCGCGTTCGCGCATGCGGCTGTGTGCGACTGGTGCTTAAATGAAGGCCTACTTGCTTCTCAAAATGCTTTTATGACGCGAAATTGATATAAACAGTCAGTTATGTCTTAAAGTATTAAACATACAGGACAGAAACTTCTTATATTTCAAAAGAGATCTGTGCATAGTCTGGATGCAGCTTATTAGACCTCCCGCTATGGCATCAGTAATAATCAAACAACCGTAAAGCTGAGAAAGTGAAAAATCACTCACAGCTCTTGAAAGGTAAATGTTCTGAAAGTACTCTTTGTTTATTGCTTGTAATGTTTTGTTGTTCCTCTTTATTATTTACTAGGCGACTCGCTTGTTTTGAAACTTTATATATGTCCCTATATAAAATTCTTAACATACAGTTGTATTAATGTATTTTTTAACTTTTTAATTATTTACAAAGTAAGCTACTTATAATTCCATATGTAATTAAAAAAATAATTAATAAGCAAATTAATTAATAAGAAAAAAAAGTATCAAGAATCCTTTTGGAATCGGATTGTGACTCCTAGAATCGGAATTGGATCGGATCGTGAGGTGCCTAAAGATTCCATTTCCCACCCCCTAGAAAAGATAAATATATTGCCTGCAATTTAACTAAGGTCTACTAAAATGTGATTCCATTTTTTTTTTTTTTTCTAATATCGCGATATAATATCGATATCGTCTGGACAGTGGAAAATATTGTGATATGAATTTTAGCTCATATCGCCCACCCCTAACAAAAAAGAACCGCTTACACACACACACACACACACACACACACACAAAAAAAAAAACTGCTGCATGAAAAGAAAATAAAGAATATGTTGCATTATCATATGGCATAAGAACACTTGTCCATGCTTATTTCAGGTAAAAAATAAATAAGTTCACTGTTCCACACCTGGATTGCCATGCTCATCTGCTGTAGATCTCCAGTCTTTCCACACGACCTGAAACCACAATTTATAAAAAAAATAAAATAAAAAATAAAATACTTTGTATTACATTCACATATTACAGTATATGTTCCACTGAGACAATGGTCTGGAAGCTGAGAAGTAAAGGCTAACAGTGATGTCTTGGTCTGCCATGTGATTTTAGCTAAATTTATATAAACATTTAGATAAATTTATTATTTACTTTGATTTAGCTGCATCATACATAGGGGCGTAACTGTCTATTCATCGGGATAGGTGCAATTTTCATAACTAACGATCCAATATGTAATGACAATTTAACATCAGATCTCTTAACATCATTCTCTTGACACAGTTAGCCACGTTCAGCGTTTCAAAACGTCCCGCCATTTAACAGTTTAAAAACTTGGCGGGTACTGCCATATGAGCAAATAATTCATACACTTGAACGTGCTTTAGTAAACGTGTTTTTTTTATATTAAAGTTTGTTTTGAGTGTTTTGAGGTCAGCTGATCTTTCTTGCATTAAAACAAATGTAAATTTGAAAGACGCGTGCTGTATATTAAGTGTTTGTGGTATGAAAGACCTCAGTCGGTGATCGGTTGGCATGATGTCCGCTGTGGTATCATCAAAATTTGCTGTAGTTATCGAAAAACAGGCTCAAAGAAAGAACGCTATATTTTTTCACACAGCTCCTAATGGATAGCCTGAAATTAATTCAAATCATCCGCTCGCCCTTCCATTACTGTCGATGAGTAGAGAGCAGCTCTACAGCCTGCATTGTGGGCGGGACTAAACGGAAAAGTTTTGGCGGCCAATTTGAAAATGCGTCATCACTCGTGCGCACACACACATAAACAAATACATATGCCTCTGAATAAATTTTGTTGAATAAAAATTTGGATGTTATTAATTGTTTTATTGAGTTGAAATAAAAATTATGCTGTGTAAATATTTGCTGGTATTTGTTAAAATGCACAAATCTTTATTTGAATAGGCAACATTATACTACTGCTTAGAACAGATATTCCCTAGTTTCTTTTGGATTTCTTTGAATATAGTATAAATGATTTCAAGTAAATAGGCAAGGGTACACTGTAACCTGACTATTCATTTCTTGAGAATGCACTGATTTATAATCAAGAATGTCCATAGATGCTGCTGCAATACTATTCAGTTCAATTCTTTTTGGCATGAAACTTTAAACAAATCAAATGTTTCTGAAGCATCAAAATAAAATTTTGTCCAAATATTTGGACAGTACACAGTGACAGTAATATAAACATTAATATACTGTAAAGATTGATTTATACATTGTACATCATATCATATGTCCATATCAACAGTGCCTATGTGTGTTCTTTTGGATGCCATTATTTTCTGTCTTCAATGGACCTTTTTTGGTCACTGAGCATATGATTGGATTAGGATCTGTCTCTGCTTTTCAAATTTTCCATAGTTGTATAGGTTAGCTTTGTATCTTTCTAGTGAGTTTTTTGCACTACAGTACCCTTTATCTCACTCACTGGGGTTGTAAGGCAGTATTCTTAATGCAGTATGTAAGCTTTATTGTGAAAGTTGCTTATACAAATATTTTATTTTATACAAATAAGATGTTCTACTTCAGGTTTATACATCCAGCATTAAGTATAGCCAATTTAACTTTAGAAACAATATGTTGTATTTATAATGTCACACTTACTATTTATCTTACAGTTGAAAAGTTTTTTTTTTTTATACATAAAAATATATAGATGGATTTTAGGAAGGGGGTCCCTCATAAAAGGTTTATCATATTTGGGGGCATCATAAAGTTTGAAAACCCCTGATATATCTAACTCAGAAACTATGGAATGCAAACATTCCATAGTTTGTCAATACATATAACATGCACAAAATGTATACACATTAAATGATATGACCTTAATTACCATTTCATCAATCTTTACAAAACAGCTATGCAGACCAAAATGTGTTAATTATTCTTTGATTGTAAGCACTAAACATTTTTTTTTTATTTTTTTTTTTTTTTACATATTTCCATGACAACTAGCTTCAGGTTTAAACAGGTTAAACGCGAATTTGTGATTTGGCGATCTTGCAGCCTACTAAAGAACAACGTGTATTTTTTTTTTTCTGGCGCCATCGTTGTTCTAGAACACCGAAGACCAGCACAGCAACGTGACGGCTGAATTCAGTCACACTTGGATGACAGGGGGGCAACCAATTTTCACTTGTGGGTTTAGTTACAGATATGTTTTCTAAACTATCTGTAGTACCAGATCTTAAGTGGATCTTTAACTTTGTCTAAAGAAACTTACTCGGTCAATGTGCGCAATAAGTCAGCTAAACTTCGAGTTAACAAACGAACGTTAGCTAATTTGAACTCTCTGAATAAAACGACATAGTTTATGTATGGTTATTTGCATGAAAATTACATGAATATTATAATATTATAATGTAACATATGCTTTAATAATATATGAAAAAATGTTCCGCGCGGTCTCTCGCGTAACTTTTTATTCTCCCTCTTAATTCTTTTTTTTTTTTTTTTTTTTTTTCGCAGGTGGACAGTCGGTTCCTACATCATTTTTTTGGGTTTGTAAAACATATCCTGCTTTTATTGTACATAGTTTATAGAGCCTTAAGCTGTTCCAATAGTTATTTTAAGTGTTTTGTTGCTTAAGGCCTACTGTTAGTGTGATGTGAAATGGTAAATGTGTTTATGCCGCCTCTGTGGCTTTTCATTAAAGTCTATAAAAGGTTATGTAGATCATAAAGTATTTCATAGACATGAGGCTAATAGCCAATATCCGTGTTGTGTGGCTGACTGCAAATGTGTTTTTTCCAAGTACAGTGCTTTTAAAAAGCATGTTTATCGACACCACAAAAACCCATGTGTGACACATTTGAACATCATGCCTGGACCATATACATGTGACAACTCAAATTGTCAGAAACAGTGCACAGATCTCAGAGATTTGATTGCACATCTCAGGTCATATCTTTCTAAACATGAAATGGTAAACTGTCCATTTGCTAACTGTGGCAAAACATTTAGAGTACGGTCATCATTTACATCCCATATCTCCAGGATAGCAGGGCAAGTATCCACTATGTGTTCTGCAGAGTTGGTGTGTACTGAGCCAGCTTCTGATGTAAATGAAATGGATGCAGGTGAAAATGCACCTGCATCTGAAGATATGTTTGGAGACACTGACATGAGAGCCATGTACACAAAAAATCTGTGTATGTTTTACACGAAACTGCAGGCAAAACACCTCGTTCCTTCATCTACCATGCAGATGATTGTTGAAGAAATGAATAGCTTGCATAACATTTGCGGTCAGCACACAAAAAAACAATTCAGAGAAATACTTAAAGTGAATACAAACATATCAGACTCTGATGCAGAAGCAGCTTTGAGTGGGTTGACAGATTTGCATTCTTCATGCAGCATTCCTCTTTCAACAGATTACAGCAGGAAGCAGTTTTTCCAGAAAAACTTCACATATGTGCACCCACAAGCCATTCATCTAGGAACAGACGGCAATAGAAAAGACAGGTATGCACAGTACATCCCTCTTAAGGAAACTTTAAAAGCTTTGTTAAAAGATCCTGTGGTGTGGCAGCAATGTGTGAAAACTCAAAATGTCCCTCCTACTGGTGTGTTAACTGATGTGTGTGATGGATCAGTGTTTAAGACCAATGCTCTGTGTATGCAGTCAGGTGTGAGTTCAAAGCTTATTCTGTACCAGGATGCTTTTGAGGTAGTCAACCCTCTTGGCTCGGCAAAGAAGAAGCACAAGATTGTGGGAGTGTACTTTACACTTGCTAACTTTGAGCCATTCTATCGGTCAAGTGTTGATCACCTGCAGCTTTTGCTTTTGTGCACAGAGCAGGATATGAAATACTTTGGGCATGAGAAATTGTTTTCAAGAATGCTGTCGGACATGAGAGATCTAGAAGACAATGGTTTAGTCACTTCTTCGGGTCATACTGTACGCACAACTGTCTTCTGCATCGTTGGGGACAATTTGGGATCCCACTGTATTGGTGGTTATGCTGAAAATTTCAGTACTACTTCTCATTTTTGTAGGTACTGCTTGGTACCCAGAGAGGAAACTGACAATGTGAATGTCAGTTTTCCAGTGAGGACAGTTGAGAACTACAAAGAGGCAGTGCAGCTACTGAAAGACAGTAAGGAAACAACTGTAAATGGAGTGAAGTTTCAGTATTTTCAAGTTTCAGTATTTTCATGTGTGTCAGCCAGGCCTTCCACCATGCATAGGCCATGACTTATTTGAAGGAGTAGTTGCGTATGATCTTTCCATTTACATACAGCACTTCATAAAAGTAAAGAAATGGATGACTTACCAGCAACTCAATCGGCAAATCAGACAGTTCAAGTACCTGGGATTAGATGCTAGTTCAGTTCCTTCAGAAGTCAGTGAACGTGGTAATAAAATTGGTGGGCAGGCAGTCCAGAATTGGTGTTTGCTGAGACTCCTTCCCATCATTATTGGTGACAAAATCAAAGACATTCAGGACCCGGTATGGCAGCTAGTGATAATGCTGAAAGAAGTAGTTGAGCTAGTCTGTTTCCCCAAAATATCTGCTGCCCAAGTTAGTTTTCTTCTGGTCCACATTCAAGAATATCTTGAAACAAGGAAGTATCTGTTTCCCTCTGACAAACTGAAACCAAAGCATCACTACCTCCTCCACTATCCATCACTCATCATGAGGCTTGGCCCACTTGTTCACTTGTGGACTCATATTTCAAGCGGTGTGTGAGGAGGACACAAAACTTCACAAATGTTTGCAAGAGTCTTGCAAACAATCACCAGTTACTTCAGTCTTACATGAACTCCAGCTCCTTCTTTCCTTCCGTTTTGCAAGTGAAAGACTCCTCCCCTTACCATGCTGAGCTATATAGCAGTAAGGTACGCAGTGCTATGGAGACAGGCTCGGTCACACCTGACTTTGTGTCCACAGAAGTGAACTTTAGGGGAACTCTATATAAAAAGGGGTTCTTTCTATGCCTTAAGAATGACGGGTCTCTGGAATTTGGACAACTGGACCTTGTTCTGATGAAAGAAAACAAAGATGTGTATTTTCTTGTGATGCACTCATCATCTTACATGCCAGAGTATGGGCTCCATAAAATTGGTGAAGCTGCAAAGGATATTGTTTGCATTAATGCTGATCAGTGTCTCGATTTTTATCCACTGCCAGCATACAGTCTGTTTGCAATGAAAGTAATAACCCTGAAGCATGGTGTTTTGGACCTGTAGCTACACAGCAAATTTCCGTGTTAAATTAACACTGCTCAGAGTTTATATGAGTCCATGTTATAAGTAACACTGAAGCAGTGTTGAAGTTGATTAGTTAATTAAGTGATGATTGAGCATTATTGAAGACACATGATGATAACAAGCAGAATCTGAAGGAAAGAGAAACACAAGAACTACAGCTGACTTCAGCCACAGCATTAGATGAAATCAACTGAAGATGTTAATTTAACACTGAGGATTTTGCTGTGTATGTTTCATTTTCACTGATCATTTATTTTCCCTTTTAGCCATGGATGATATAGCCACTCTTATTAAAGAAGCACTTCCAACGTGTAGCACACCAGATACACTGCAACCCATTTTGGATGCCCTTCAAAACCTTGGGGTGGAAACAGTTGATGATATGAAGCTTGTCCAGAAAGATGACCTAGCAGGAGTGCTCAAACCCATTCAAGCAAGGAAGCTTCTTGCACATGTAAACAGTAAGTAAGGCCCAATCTGTAATATGACAGATTGATGATGTTGCCATTAGTGGCATTTTGGGGCTTACCGTGTGATTGTAATGAAAACATTTCAATTCCAAAGATAGCTCTGTAATGACTTACAGAATGTGTCAGCTAGTCACCAGATTTAGGCTATAGTTTTAACCTTTAAATGTATTTTTTAATTACATTGTGCATATTGATACAGAGGGCCTGTATTTGGAATATAAGTGATATATGTATTCCACAGTTTAAGTAGTGTATTTACACAGTCAAAATGTAATCTGACATTGATCTTTTTTTAATGGATGTGCCTCTGTGCTTTTTAGGTGTCTTCTCAGCTTCAAGCCACTCAAACATGAAGGAATATTTCCCAGTCTCACCCCAAACAATTATAACAACACCTCGAGTTAGTTCAAGCCCAAGCCCAAACTCAAGCCAACCTGTTACTTCACCAGGCTCATTTTCAACACCGACCTCCTCTCTGTCTGATACTGACAGCACAAGTTCTGCTACAAGACTGAGCAGTGACTGGCGCTACAATTTTAAAATCCCTTGGAACATGCTGCCAGCTGTTTTGAGGAAGAAATTGGACAATCAGGATCAGCCAACAGCCAGGGAAAGGAGGGAAATGATTTGCATAATTTCAGGTGAAATCCTTGCCATTTGCAAAAAACCGTCGAAGAAGCACCTTAATGAAATTGCACGAAAGATGGTCCTAGAATATCCAAAGTCTTTAAAAGATGTGATAGAAGAAGTTGTTGGAAGTGGCCATGATTCTTTAACAAAACAACTTCAGTGCAGAGTTGATAACTACAAGCGAAATGAAACCCTGAATAAGCGCAACAGTACTCCTGCAGATGACACAAGCACTGTTCCAGAAAATAAGAAACGGAAAGACTCCTATGGCTGTATTGTGTTGGAGTCTGTGCCTGTGAATATGGATGCACAGATTAAGAAAAAAAAAAAAAGATGTTCATGACAAATGACAGGAATGAAAAACGTATACAAGAGTTAATCTCAGATACCTTCATATCTCAGAGAAGTGACATAAGGTCTGGTAAGGACACACAGGTCCTTAAAGAAGAATTGCCCTACCTATTCCCACTTGTTGGCATGAAGGAACACTTCAAACTTTTGACTGGTGTCCAGTTAAATGAGGCATTTGAAGAGGCCACGACAACTAAATTTGCAAGAGTTCTTGACTACTTTCAGTCTCTTCCAATTGAGAAGTCAGTCATAGCTGCAAAAGACAGAGCTGAAATCCAAGTGAGTGGTGGACCTTCTGGGGCAGTGTTGATGCTACTTTCACACTTCAAAGAGGATCGTACAAAAATGTTCCACGTCGTCGACAAAACATGCATTGCAGATGAGGTTTTGAGGCCGAACTCCTGCCACCCACACCATGCATTATTGTATGTGGTAAGTGAGAGGCAACAGAATTTGTGTGCCCTACATGCAAATAGACACATTTAAAGTAATGGATTTGCCTGTATGACTTTTTTCACAGGAACGAGTCCACTATCTGCAGCAGCTTTCATGGTGGCAGCAGACCAGGAGGTGATAATAGAACATTTGACAAGCTTCACTGATGCACTGGTCAGCATGTTCATCTGCTACTACATTTTCAACATGCACTACCCTGTGGAACTTGGGGCCACGCTGGAGTTTCTTCAAAAGTAAATATTCCCTAATTCTCTTTTGATTGGGAATGTTTTTGGTTCTTTAAGCTAGATTCATGATGGTCTCTGTATTTATGCTGTAATTTATTACTGTGAGTTGACATTTTGTTGATATCAAACAGTGTTTGTATTTTGTACTACTCCTTTACCAACAGGTGCATATTTAAGATCAATCCTGACAAGGGCTCCAAAGTTGAGCGTCTGGAAAAGAAGAGCCATGCAGTGAACCCGAAAGTCCTGACCCTTATCACCCGCATTTCTGAGTTTGAATGGAGTTCTTAATTGGTAAGTTGCTTATCGTCACTTTGCATACACTTTGCATTCACCTACTTTATTGTACATGCATAGTACATACATTTTTGAAAAATGAACACTGAGTGTAGACAGCACAAGTGGCACAAATTTCATTTGGAATTTAATTGGTATTATTAAATATGGATTACTAAATATCTACTATGTCTCTGCAGTGTAGTTCATAGAAATGTAATGATCAGTACAATGATTCAGTACAATACAGACTAAAATAAAATATACACTACTATTTTTTTTTTTTTTTTTTTTTTTTTTTTCACTATCATCACTATTACTTTTTTTAATTTTAGCAGCTATCTAACATCCTTGTCACACTACAATACTACAAACTACAATAGCTTACAAGCATTACAATAACTTCCAACTGCCATATAGAGAAAAAATGGGCATTATGAAGGGGAACATGGCATAATACAGAAAAAAAAAACAGATGATTAATTCAACTTGTGTAGACCTATCTTGGCAAGATTAAAGCATCTCTAACATGTAACAACAAATATGTTCCCTAGATCCAAGGAGGATAATGTGCATGTGCAA
This sequence comes from Mylopharyngodon piceus, assembly GCA_039654765.1. Lineage (NCBI taxonomy): Eukaryota > Metazoa > Chordata > Actinopteri > Cypriniformes > Xenocyprididae > Mylopharyngodon > Mylopharyngodon piceus. The sequence continues at coordinate 26,123,179 of CM077446.1, forward strand.
AATTCAAGATCCCCACAGAACAATTTTTACAAGGTTTTAAGTCTTTTACAGGTTGGCACAATTTTTTTTTTTTTGTTTTTGTTTTTGTGCAGGTTGTAATGTTAGATATTTAATTTATTTTATTGTTGTCTTAATTTTTTTTTATTTTTTTTTTTATTTATTTTTTGCTTTTTTATAGAAGCAAATTTATTAGAGTTCTGTACATGTTAAAGTAAACAAGATTATCTGTTTAAACATTAACACGTTATGTTTTGTTTTATTTTGTTTTTATTTTAGTTTTGTTTTTATAGAAGCAAATTTATCAGAGTTCTGTACGTTAAAGTAAACAAGATTATATGTTTAAAAATATTAACGTTGTTTTTTTTTTTTTTTTTTTTTTTTTTTTTTTTTTTTTTTTTTTTTTTAATTTAATAGTTCTGTACATTTAAAAAAAAAAAAATAAAATAAAATAAATAAACAAGATTATCTGTTTAAAAATGTCAACACGGCAACTTTTGATACTGGACCGATGCCTAATGTTTTTGTTATGAATAAAAATTGTTATTGAGCAGTACTGAGTTCTGTGTAATTTTTGAAAATTTGTAGTATTGCAGGTTTGTTGATATTGTAGGCATTAAAGTCATTGGAGGAGAGAAAAAAAAACAAACAAACAAAAAAAAAACAACATGGACACAAACTAAATTATTAACTTGTTGATGTGACATAGGCATTTCTTTCCTACCAGGACATGGTAAAACCAGACATAATTGATTGTGCAGCAAGTGCAACACAGAGTTAGAAAAACATAAAGACAAGACATAAAATTTACATGAATAATAGATGTGGTTAGGACATTTAGGGGAGAATAAGACTATGCCAAATAATGATCAAAATGAGCATTTATTTGCAAGACAAGCTTAAATTAGTAAAAGAAACTAAGCATAGTTTACAGTAAATGCAGTGTATGTACAAATAATATTATTTTGACCTTAAATTCACTTCAACCCCTACATGATTAATGATCTTCAATAGCAATGAATACACTTTGACTGACTGTTTTGTGGTTATTTTCCCCCCCCCTATTTTTACAGGAAAAATCTGTAAATATTATATATCATTTTATGTAAAATAACATATTACTCTGTAAAAATACAGAAAATGTTCTTTTAAAAGACGGAAAACCGTTGTAATACCAAAATACAAGCAATTACCTGTAAATTTAATGGTAGAACTTTAAAATACAGCAAATATCTGTAAAACAACAGGTATTATATCGTATAATGAAAAAACAGGACAATCCTGTAAAAAAAAAAAAAATACAGACCATTAACTGTAAAATTACATTTATTTTTAACAGTGTAGGCCATGGAAGACAAATATAACTACAGTGATCTCATCATCTCTACCGGGAGAAAAAAAAAGAGAGAGTAGGCGGCTGCAGTGAGGGGAGGAGTGAAAAAAGTGCAGGCAAGACGGACAGTTCTCTGTTCTCGAAGTGGATCAGACACCTACGAGATCAAAGACGGATATCGCTGGATTCACACTCGTGCACTGTGTTGCTGATAAACTGGATGTAATTTAAGTTCTGTTGCTTTTATATGAAAATAAATATAATGAACAAGACACCTAAGTAGCCTACTTGTTATTTATTTCCATTCGAAAGGCGTGTGTATCAATCATTTTTATTTTAATTACAGACATGTTTTTATATATTTTTATAAATATGACAACAATCACATAACCCATAGACAGATTGCACTGTTAGAGACTTTGGGAATATTCACACATAATTTATACATATAAAATCATGATATTAGAGTTTGAAAATCAACATTTTAAAAGAGATCAATACATCACGGTTGTTTAAACCAATAAGCATTAAGCTGTGTCGTCAGCAAGTCGTTTCCCATCGTGCTTTTGGTCAGCACAGTCGGTGGAGAGCAACTGCGCTCGACTGCAGAATCCGACACGTCCGCCTTGCCCTCGCGAGAGGTTTTTGACACACGTCGGCATGACATCAGAGCAAGGCGGCCCACCCTCGGACACATTTCTAACAGGCATGCATCTCGCGGTGATCACCTGTGATCGGTTCTGCGCAGATTTTGCTCATCTCAAACGAGCCTAGTATCGCGTGCGCACGCGTTACAGTTTCCGGTTTGTGTATACTACAACCTATTTAATTTGTGCGTCACTGCCTATGAAGAAAGCAAGAGTATGCATGCACATGAACTAATAAAGATCTATTTGCTCAAAATTATGAAGAAAATGCGAGTATGGATGAATTAATAAAGATCTATGCTCAAAATTATTAAGAAAATGTGAGCATGGATGAATTAATAAAGATCTATTTGCTCAAAAGTCAAAATTATTAAGAAAATTTGAATATGGATGGATTAATAAAGATCTACTTGCTCAACATTATACTAGAAAATGCGAGTATGGAGGTGCATACATTAATAAAGATCTATTTACTTAAAATTATGAAGAAAATGCGAGTAGTCTATGGATGAATTAATAATGATCTATTTGCTCAAAATTATAAAGAAAAAGAGTATGGACGCGCATGAATTAATAAAGATCTATTTGCTCAAAATTATGCAGAAAATGCGAGTATGTGCATAAATTAATAAATATCTATTTGCTCAAAATAATAAAGAAAATGAGAGTATGGATATGTATGAATTAATAACGATCTGTTTGCTGAAATGTGGCTTTCGTAGGGCAGTTTATATCACGGTCTTATGTCTGCTTTAAAGCATTCTCTGTGACGGCCGGGAAACCGCGACATGAATGGCTGTGTGAATTGTTCTTTTTGCCAAGTTAAAAAAAAAAAAAAAAAAAAAAGAAAGAAAAAAAGGCTGATACAGTAAAAAGTGCTCAAAATGTGGCTTTCGTTAGGGCAGTGCGTCATATTTCAAGGTCTTATGTCCATTTTAACGAATTTAACTCTGTGGCATCCAAGAAATCGCGCTGGGAAATGGGCTCAGGTGTGCATCGTCATAATGCCACGTTTAATGGTTCATGAAAAAACATTGGTACAGTAAAAATGATAAAACTTTGTATTTCGTTGGGGCAGTAGGCCATATTTATATTGTCCCATATAAAAATACTTGAACTGTAAAACGTAGGCCTACTAAAATTTAGTATTTCACAAGATCAAACGTCCCTTTATTAAACCACTTCGTCGGATTTAACGCATCCTCCTTACAGGTGGCAGAGAAATGCTTATTTTCTTCATTCAGTTTTAACAGCGCTTATTGCGAGCAGAGCCATAGACATAAAGAAATTTAGATATAAAGGAAGGCACATGTTTAAAAAAATTAAAACGAATAATTAGCTGGATTCATTCTAGACGAACTGGTCTAAGAAAGCCATATTTTGAGCAAATACAGCTTTATTAGTTCATGCACATCCATACTCTCATTTTCTTCATAATTTTCATGATCTTTATTAGTTCATGTGCATACTCTCGCTTTCTTCATAGGCAGTGACGCACAAATGAAATAGGTTACAGTATACACAAACCGGAATTTTTTTATTTTTGCAAAGGTCCCTTTGGGGGCTCCGTATTATCCACACTATGAAATCAGACTGTCCATCTTCTTCCTTACTACTATGTGTGTGGGGGTGCCATGTCTGATTTGGGCTTTTTATTTTGTGCATCTTCAGAGAAAGACCAGAGGCCGGATCTCAGTCTTCATCCTCCTCCTCCTCAGTGACCTCTTGCAACTTCTCCTGTATCCAGATACACCGATCAGGCATAACATTATGACCACCATACTAATATTGTGTTGGTCCCCCTTTTGCTGCCAAAACAGCCCTGATTTATCGAATCATGGACTCCACTAGACCCCTGAAGGTGTGCTGTGGTATCTGGCACCAAGATGTTACCAGCAGATCCTTTAAGTCCTGTAAGTTGCAAGGTGGGGCCTCCATGGATTGGACTTGTCTGTTCAGCACATCCAACAGATGCTCGACTGGATTGAGATCTGCGGCATTTGGAGGCCAAGTCAACACCTCAAACTCATTGTTGTGCTCCTCAAACAATTCCTGAACCAATTTTGCTTTATGGCAGGGCACATTATCCTGCTGAAAGAGGCCACAGCCTCCAGTGAATACTGTTTCCATGAAAGGGTGTGCATGGTCTGCAACAGTGCTTAGGTAGGTGGTACGAGTCAAAGTAACATCCACATGGATGGCAGGACCCAAGGTTTCCCAGCAGAACATTGCCCAAAGCATCACACTGCCCCCGCCAGCTTGCCTTCTTCCCATAGTGCATCCTGATGCCATGTGTTCCCCAGGTAAGCAACGCACACAAACCCCGCCATCCACGTGATGTAAAAGAAAACGTGATTCATCAGACCAGGCCACCTTCTTCCATTGCTCTGTGGTCCAGTTCTGATGCTCACGTGCCCATTGTTAGCGCTTTCGGTGGTAGACAGGAGTGAGCATGGGCACCCTGACTGGTCTGCGGCTATGCATTCCCATACGCAAAAAAAAAAAAAAAAAAAAAATGCGATGCACTGTGTATTCTGACACCTTTCTATCGGAACCAGCATTAACTTCTTTAGCAATTTGAGCTACAGTAGCTCGTCTGTTAGATCGGAACACACAGGCCAGCCTTCGCTCCCCACATGCATCAGTGAGCCTTGGCCACCCATGACCCTGTCGCCGGTTCACCACTGTTCCTTCCTTGGACCACTTTTGATAGATACTGACCACTGCAGACCGGGAACACCCCACAAGAGCTGCAGTTTTGGAGATGCTCTGACCCAGTCGTCTCACAGTTGCCATCACAATTTGGCCCTTGTCAAACCCAAATCCTCAAATTCTTACGCTTGCCCATTTTTCCTGCTTCTAACACATCAACTTTAAGGACAAAATGTTCACTTGCTGCCTAATATATCCCACCCACTGACAGGTGCCGTGATGAAGAGATAATCAGAGTTATTCACTTCACCTGTCAGTGGTCATAATGTTATGCTTGATCCGTGTATATAGACAATACATATAATACAAATATTGGTTCAAAATATTTTGAGTTATTTTATCATTAAATTAGTGACTTGTAAACCTTAATGTTTCACGGTACATTGCTATTCTTATGGTGGAGATGTTGCTTACACAGCATCTTCATCAAACAATGCTTATTTGTTTTAAGAAGGGTGTCTTGCATTTGATGTAGGAGCAAAATACAGCATACAGCAGCAGCAATACGTATCAAGTTATACAGCAGCAGCAAGCCTTTTATGTAAGATTACTGTGAATAAACATAGTGGACATGAGAAAATGTTCATGAGAAAATGTATAGCATTTAACTTATTTGCTTAATGTCGCTAGCTTGTAATCTTTGAATCTAAATCGCTGTTACAACGCGTTTGCATTTGCAGCGCTAGCTTGTTAACTTGTTAACAGTCTCTCGCGCGCTCCTTTTTCAACGCGTTCTTCAAACAGCTGTGGTAAGTCGGATCAGTCTACAAACACGGTGAGTCATGTCATCCTCTCCCAGCATTGTCACCTGTTGCATTTGCCACATGTTCACCATAGCTCTCTCTGTCAGCGACGAGGGATTTACATGTCATAAATGTAGGGAAATAGTCAGGCTGACAGAGAGAATCTCAGAATTAGAGACACGCATCCAAACTTTAATCGAGGATAGTAAGAATGCAAGGGCTTCAGATACTGTTTTGGATGCGACTAGCTTAGTGAACTCTGTACATTGTTCGGTTCCGGCTGTAGAGCCCGCGCAGCAGGGCACTTGGGTAACTGTGAGGCGGCATAGCCGCGGAAAACACCACTCTTCCGTTCCAATAAGAACATCAAACAGGTTCTCCCCACTCAGTGACGCACCCACTGAGAATCCTGTTGAAAGTGCCCTAGTTATTGGCGATTCTATTACACGGAACGTGAAAATAGAGACACCAGCCACCTTAGTCACATGTTTGCCGGGAGCCAGAGCACCTGACATCAAAGCAAATTTAAAAGTGCTGGCTAATGCTAATCGTAAATACTCTAAGATTATTATTCACGTCGGCACTAATGATGTTCGACTTCGCCAGTCTGAGATCACTAAAATTAACATTAAAGAGGTGTGTGAACTCGCAAGTACAATGTCAGGAGAAGTAATTTGCTCTGGCCCCCTTCCTGTTCGTCGGAGTGATGAGATAGTTAGCAGATTATCATCACTCAATGGCTGGCTGTCTAAGTGGTGTCCGCAAAATAATATAGGTTTCATAGACAATTGGAAAAGTTTTTGGGGCAGACCTGACCTGTTGAAAAGAGATGGTATTCATCCCTCCCGGGATGGTGCTGCTCTTCTCTCTAGTAATATGGCACATAGTCTTAGAGCTGAAACATGACAAACTGGGGCCCAGGTCAGGAAGCAGACATACTGGCTAAACCGACCGTCTGCTAGCTGCCTCACGTTACAGAAGTCAGATAATTCAGATAACTCCCAACACATAGAAACTCTTACACCTAGATATTTTCAAATAGAGACTGTGTCTGTACCCCGAATTAGTAAAAACAAAAAACTTCCAAACCCATTTAATGGTAAAAATTTAATTGATGTTCAACAAATAAAAAATAGAGATAATAATGCTAAACAAATGATAAAACTCGGGTTGTTAAATATTAGATCCCTTTCTTCAAAATCACTTATTGTTAATGATATTATCAAAGATAATAATCTAGATGTGCTGTGTTTGACAGAAACTTGGCTAAAACCGGATGATTACATTACTTTAAATGAGTCTAGTCCTCAAGGTTATGATTATCGACACAATGCCCGTGAGAAAGGCAAAGGGGGTGGTGTTGCTGTAATCTATAGTAATACTTACAGTATTAGTCAGAAGTCTTTCAAATATAATTCCTTCGAAGTGATGGTACTTTACGTAACATTATGTAAGTTGACATTTGTGCTGGCTACTGTATACAGGCCACCAGGACACCATACAGACTTTATCAAAGAATTTGCTGACTTTCTATCGGAGTTAGTACTAGCTGCAGATAAAGTCCTTGTTGTTGGTGATTTTAATATCCATGTAGATAATAAAAAAGACACATTAGGATTGGCATTTGCAGATATTCTAAACTCTATTGGTGTTAGACAACACGTGTCAGGACCCACTCATTGTCGTAATCATACTTTAGATCTAATATTGTCACATGGAATTGATATTGATGCTGTTGAAATTCTGCAGCAGAGCGATGACATCTCTGATCATTATCTAGTCTCGTGCATACTACATTTAGTCAAGGCGGCTAAACTGCCTCCATGCCATAAATATGGTAGAACCATCACTTCTACCACTAAAGATCGCTTTATAAATAATCTTCCTGATCAGTTTCATCGCCTTAGCATACCAGAAAGCTTAGAAGACCTCGATGTTGCAACAGAAACTATTGCCTCTGTCTTTTCCAGCACATTAGACTCAGTTGCTCCTTTGCGCTTAAAAAAGATTAAGGAAATTAATCCAATGCCATGGTATAATGAGCACACTCGGGCCCTAAAGTTAGCAGCCAGGAAAATGGAGCGCAGCTGGAAGAAAACAAAACTAGAAGTATTTCGCATTTCGTGGAGAGAGAGAATGATTGAGTACAGAAAGGCCCTAAAATCTGCTAGATCTGCCTATTTTTCAAAACTTTTAGAAGAAAATAAACACAACCCTAGGTATTTATTTGATACAGTGGCTAAATTAACAAGAAATAAAGCTTCAACTTCTGATGTTTCCAAAGAGCACAGCAGTAATGACTTTATGAACTTCTTTACTTGCAAGATTGATAACATTAGAGAAAAAATTATAACCATGCAACCGTCTACTACAGTATCGCGTCAGATAGTGCATTGTAGTGTCCCTGAGGAAAAATTCAATTCATTTACTGCTTTAGGAGAGGAAGAATTGTCTAAACTTGTTAAATCATCAAAATCAACAACATGTATGTTAGACCCTATACCGACTAAGCTATTGAAAGAAATGCTTCCAGAGGTTATAGATCCTCTTCTTAATATCGTCAATTCATCTTTATCACTAGGACACGTACCAAAAACTTTCAAGCTGGCTATTATTAAACCTCTTATTAAAAAACCACAACTTGATCCTAGAGAATTAGTCAATTACAGGCCGATCTCAAATCTCACTTTTCTGTCAAAAATACTAGAAAAGGCAGTATCATCACAACTATGTTCCTTTTTAGAAAGAAATAGTATCTGTGAGGATTTCCAGTCAGGATTTAGACCGTACCATAGTACTGAGACTGCCCTCATTAGAGTTACTAATGATTTGCTCTTATCATCAGATCGTGGTTGTATCTCTCTATTAGTGTTACTGGATCTTAGTGCTGCATTTGACACTATTGATCACAATATTCTTTTAAATAGACTCGAAAATTATGTTGGCATTAGTGGAATTGCATTGTCATGGTTCAAATCATACTTATCTGACCGTTATCAGTTTGTAGTAGTAAACGAAGAGATGTCATATCGATCACAAGTTCAATATGGAGTACCGCAAGGCTCAGTACTAGGACCGTTGCTGTTCACTCTGTACATGCTACCCTTGGGAGATATCATTAGGAAGCATGGCGTTAGTTTTCACTGTTACGCTGATGATACTCAGCTCTATATTTCTTCGCGCCCTGACGAAACTTACCAATTCACAAAATTAACGGAATGCATAGCTGATATAAAAAATTGGATGACCAGTAATTTCCTACTACTAAATTCAGAAAAAACAGAGATTCTAATTTTTGGGCCAAAAACTTCATGTAATAACCTAGAATACTGTCTAACACTTGATGGCTGCTCTGTTAAGTCTTCGTCGTCAGTTAGGAACCTGGGTGTGCTCTTTGATACCAATCTTTCATTTGAAGGCCATGTTACTAGCATCTGTAAAACCGCATTCTTCCATCTTAAAAATATATCTAAACTACGACATATGCTCTCAATGAAAAATGCAGAACAGTTAGTTCATGCGTTCATGACCTCAAGGCTAGATTACTGTAACGCTTTACTGGGTGGTTGTTCTGCTCGCCTGATAAATAAACTACAGCTCGTACAAAATGCAGCAGCTAGAGTTCTTACTAGAACTAGGAAGTATGATCATATTAGCCCGGTTCTGTCAACACTGCATTGGCTTCCTGTTAAACATCGTATAGATTTTAAAATCTTGCTAATTACTTACAAAGCACTAAATGGTTTAGCTCCCCAGTACCTGAGCGAGCTCTTAATTCATTATAGTCCTTCACGTCTATTGCGATCTCAGAATTCAGGCCAGCTGATAATACCTAGAATATCAAAATCAACCGCAGGCGGTAGATCCTTCTCCTATTTGGCACCTAAACTCTGGAACAATCTTCCTAGCATTGTTCGGGAAGCAGACACACTCTGTCAGTTTAAATCTAGACTAAAAACGCATTTCTTTAACCTGGCATACACATAACACATTACCAATTTATATTTTCAAATCCGTTAAAGGATTATTAGGCTGCATAAATTAGGTCAGCCGGAACCGGGAACACTTCCTATAACACATGATGTACTCGTTACATCAGAAGAAGAATGGCATCTACGCTAACATTAGTCTTTCTGGTTATCCCGAGGTTCACCGTAGTCAACCGGATCCGGGCCGTATCCAGGTGAGACCGAGGACCTGCGCCTTGACACGACCACAACGCAGCCCTGAAGTATCAGCAGAGATTGAGTCAACTAGATCATCCACTGTGAGGGCCTCATCGACACGACAGCCACGACACAGTTCCTCAACAACCGTCCATACCGGCGTGATGAATACGATCCTCAATTGGATGGAACTGGAATAAATACTTTGAATGCTGCGATCCTATTGGACTTACGATGGCAACCTGAATCGTAACAAAGCACTGTTGGCCAGAGGAGAACTGGCCCCCCGACTAAGCCTGGTTTCTCCCAAGGTTTTTTTCTCCATTTAAACACCTATTTGCCACTTGTCTGCCACCTGATGTCACCTGATGGAGTTTGGGTTCCTTGCCGCTGTCGCCTTTTGGCTTGCTTAGTTGGGGACACTTGACATTTGACTTGACATTTGATATTCAACAGTGCTTTGATCTACCTGCATTGACACTATTCTTTAAGAGCTGCTGTGCAGCCAAATAATGTACCAGTTATCAATGTAAAGCTGCTTTGACACAATCTACATTGTAAAAAGCGCTATATAAATAAAGGTGACTTGACTTGACTTGACTTAACTTCCAACAACACTTTTTTCCAAGGTTGATGTTTTCATTTACTTGTGTGTTTCGGGCTGATTTCAGAATGCGTGTTAGAGTCATGCTCCATTATTCATCCTTTGTCCAAATGAAAGTGAAAGTGAAAGTGAAAGTGAAGTGACATGTGGCCAAGTATGGTGACCCATACTAGGAATTTGTGCTCTGCATTTAACCCATCCAAGTGTACACACACAGCAGTGAACACACACACACCGTGAACACACACCCGGAGCAAATGACCTACACATCTACAAATAGGAAGAGGGTTTTGACAATGACGATTATCAAATGGTGCTAAATCATCGTACTATTTGCTCAGGTGGTTGTGGGGTGTTTCTTTTCATATCTCTATTAGCCTGCAATGTGTAAGCCACACATAATGTGCATTCTAATTGGATATGTAATAAATATGGCACACATAGTCATATTGTTCACTAGAGCAAACATCATCAACTTGCCTCTTGCATGTTGGGGGATTTTCTGACATACAGTACACTTGGCTTGTATTGTTCAAATATCATGTCACCTGCTCTGTTGGGGGGTAATTCATGTATGCTATATTGTACAGCAGCATCATGTCTTACTTGCTCACAGCAGCATGTCATGTATGTATTGGCAGTAGCAATACTACATCAGCAGCAGCAATAAAAGCAGCATCAGACCAAACATATCAACATTGTCATTCCCATTACCATGCGTGATACGGACACTGGGCATGCACAAAATTAATATTGGGTCATTTAATTACTGTATTTGCATTACTGTAAGGGTAGATTTAGGGTTGGGGTAGGTGTAGTCGTTAATAAAACACAATCTGATAAGTGGCAAATTAATTTACTGTTATTTTATAGTGAAATTTTGCCTCACTTCTGGCCGTTGCTGTATCCCTTCTAGACACAACCATGTTCCCTTTCAAAAGCTACACTCAAGCTGCGCTTTATCAGCGCTATGGGAACGTCTTTAGTCTTGACCAGCTGTGAATATGTGTAAAACAATGTCAATGAAATTGAACTATATTTATAGCCTGCGTGAAGTCATTGGAATGCGTCGTAGGCGAGGCTATAATTAGATGTGCCGCAGGTGCATCTGCAGGTCTTTTGTCTTCAGAGGCCATACTGTGAAGTGTGTGTGAAACAGCTCTGCTCAAACTCTTTACTTCCTTCATCACTTTGTTAGAGTTAGATTTGACAGGCAGTGCGCAGAACTTTCTCTCCCTTAGTTCCTTTTTTAACTCTGTCTGACAAGTGAAAAGTGAACACATATATATATATATTATATATTTGAGAGAAAGTCATGGCTGAACAAAGCAAACGGTGTGTGTCTCCGTGTTCGCGTTCTATCTCCGAATCAGACACACACCAGTATTGTTTTGTTTGTTTGAGGCTCGCGTGGTGATTTGGTTGAGGAGCGAGAGACGGGTCCATCCCTATTGCTCTCTCTCTCTCTCTCTCTCCAGATCGCGATGTCCTTTTGCCGGGACCGAAGCGTGCCTCAGCGCTTCTTAGGCTCAGGCAGAGGACAACTGAAGTGTTTTCCGTTGGAATGGAATGGAATGTGAGTTTGTCCGTCTCCGAGCGTTCCTCCCGTGATGATAAAGTGAAAGGGAACTGCTCTGGGCAGTCACTCATGCAGTGAAACACTAGTCAGACCCCCAAAGCATTTATAAAATAAATATGTGTCTTTGTGCCCTTGACGTCGACCTGGCTGACTATCGCGGGTGTGAAGGCACGCGTTTATAAGATGCTGCCTCAGATCGGAGAGACACTCGCGTGCCATCTCTCCCCTGGGAGCGCATCATCAGAAGTTTCACAGCGAGTCGGGCTGGTACTGCGCTGTACACAATGGCTGTGTTACAGGCATTCCAGGCTGATCTATGAAAGATTTAAGCACAGCTTTTCATTCAGACCGTGTTTACTTGTCTGGTAATTAGCTGCATTTAATTCTGAGGAAATTATATATATATAAGCAAAATAAAATAGGTCCTCCATGATGTTAACTTGTTCATGGGGAAAACCTTATTTTTCATGTGCCTTTGTGCCCTCAATGTCAACTTATTCGACTATCGTGGGTGCAAGGACGTGTGATTATATGATGATGCTCCAGTTCGAAGAGACGCTTGCAAGCTATCTCTTCTTTGGAGCTCATCGTAACTTAAAGAGACAACACTCCCCACCAAGCTATGCATAATAACATCCATACTGGTGGGAAGGTGTTTCAATCAGTGTGTCAGACTGGTACTGCTCTGCACACTATGGCAGTGTTGCAGGTGGACCATGCTGACCTGCTGAAGAAAGGCTCAAAAGCAGACTGTGGCGAGTTGCGCTTCCCCTCGTAAAAACTGGGGACCGGCTCGTCACGCTCAGCAGCCTCATAGTATCTAACACCCGCCCCTTCTCAATATCTCCACATAAACCCTCCTTCCCTGCCACCTCTGGTGCTTCGGGGGGCAGCGGTTTTCAGTGAAATGGTAGGTGTTCTGTTGATTCCTGTAACACATCAGGATGCGGAACATCTAACATCATTTTGAAGTATCAAAATTAGTGCCCATTTCAGAGAACTTGGCAGCGTGGAAACAAGTGCCAGGGATTTCTCAGTAGAAAAAGGATACAGAATCCAATTTATTCTTCGTCCTCCGCGTTTCAACGGCGTGGTCTCCACTACCGTGAAGCCGGGGCAATCGACTTTACTGTCACAAGAGCTGCAATCTCTTCTGGAGAAAGGGGCCATAGAGCATGTTTCCCCTCTAGAGAGAGAGTCAGGTTACTACAGCAGATACTACTTAGTTCCCAAAAAGGACGAGGGGCTGCGTCCAATCTTAGATCTTCGAGGCTTAAACCATTCAGTCAAAGCTCTCAAGTTCAAGATGTTAACCATAAAGATGATCGTGTCGCAATCCAACATCACGATTGGTTCGTCATGATCGATCTCAAGGACGCATATTTTCACATAGAAATATTGCCACAACACAGGAGGTTCCTGAGGTTCGCTTTCGGGGAGAAGCTTACCAGTATCGGGTTCTTCCATTCGGCCTAGCCCTATCACCCCACACAAAATGCATGGATGCAGCACTGGCTCCATTGCAACTCCAGGGCATTCGCATTTTGAATTACATAGACGACTGGCTAATACTAGCACAGTCACAAGAGATGGCGTTACAACACAGAGATGTCGTACTAGCTCATCTAGTTTCTCTAGGGTTGAGACTAAACGAGAAGAAAAGTGTTCTCTGTCCTACCCAGAGAACGACACATTTAGGGGTCATATGGGATTCGACCATGATGCGGGCACAATTGTCTCCCGCTCGAGTCGAGACCATTCTACCACCCTGAACAATGTCAGGCTAGGCCAAGATTGCACTGTTCTGCAGTATTGAGAAATGTTAGGTCTCATGGCATCAGCGTCCTCTGTGATTCCTATGGGCCTTTTGCATATGAGACCGTTTCAGTTGTGGCTCAGAGCCAGGAGATTTTGTCCAAGCAATTCCCCACGGCAAATAAGGGCAGGGGCACGCGCTGAGTGCTTCGTGCCCTTTCTAAAATCCATGTTTATGGTAAGTCACGCACTAATGCTTCGTGCACTTTCAAAAATCCATGTTTATGGTAAGGGTTACGCGCTGCGGCTTCGTTCCCTTTCTATGTGGCTCAGACCCTGGTTCTTCACCTTGGGTCCCACTCTATATGCGTTGATGTTGCAAGATGCTAACAACAGACGTTAACAACAGACGCTTCCCGTACGGGCTGGGGAGCGGTCTTAGGTGGCCGTCCAGTCCAAAGGGATATGGTGAGGTCATCATCTCGATTGGCACATCAATGGCCTCAAATTGATGGCTGTATTTCTGGCCCTGAAGTACTTCCTCCACCAGTTAAGGGGTTACCATGTCCTAGTGCGGGTAGACATTACTATGGTAGCCTCTAATACAAATCGCCAGGGTGGACTGCATTTGCGACCTCTAGACAGGCTAGTGCAGCGCATTCTGCTCTGGGCTCAGGACAAGTTCCTATCCCTCAGGGCGATATCCCCAGATATCTCAATGTGGGAGCAGATCTACTGTCCAGACCAGCATACCAACGGGGGAGTAGAAACTCCACCCGAGGTAGTGAAACAAATCTGGTAAAGATTTTATGAAACAGAGATAGACCTCTTCGCCCCCCAACAGGCAGCACAATGTCCACTCTACTTCTTTCTGAGTCACCCAGCTCCCCCTGGGTCTGGATGTGACGCGCATACGTGGCCCAGAATGCGCCTGTATGCGTTTCCTCCGGTTTCTATGTTCCCAGGAGTTCTAGCCAAAGTTCGCCAACAAGGGACTTGCCTCTAACGCTGCATTCACACGGGGCGTCGGCGTTAGCGCTTGACGGAGGGCGTGTCTGAAGCTTGTGTTGACGCGACCATTATAGTGATAACAGCCAATCACATTACTTTCCGGTGTTGCATGAACGCAATTGGTTAGCGACTGCTCTAGAGTGTTTGTATAAGGCAATCTGATTGGAAACCTTCATGTTTGGCTCCTGAGGGGAACCAACTGAGGGACACAGGGCTTTCACCTGATGTTATTGAGACCATTTTAAATGCTAGGGCTCCCTCCAGTAGATCAAGTTATGCCAACAAATGGGGTGTCTTTGAAAGATGGTGTACTGCACACAATGCAGATCTAGTTAATTGCCAGATTGCTACAGTTCTGGACTTCCTTTCATGAAAAAATTATCAACAGGTACATGCCCCGCCACTCTCAGGGTTTATGTGGCCGCTCTCTCGGCTTGCCACGCTCTGATTGACGGTGCCTTTGGGCAAGCATGTCCTGCTCTCTCGCTTTGTTCGAGGAGCTAGGCGGCTGAGACCCCCTGTTAGAACCAGGATCCCTTCATGGGACCTAGCAATAGTCCTAGAGGGCCTGGTTGAGACCCCCTTTGAACCGTTAGAGTCAGTTTCTGACAAGCTGTTAACTCTGAAAATGTTTTTCTTAATGGCTATAACTTCTCTAAAAAGAATTGGGGACTTGCAGGCTCTGTCCATTGTGCCATCCTGTTTAGACTTTGCCCCAGGAATGGTGAAAGCTATTTTGCATCCTCATCCTGACTATCTGCCTAAGGTTCCTTTCTCGAACTTGCATCCGGTCACTCTCGAAGCCTTCTTCCCTCCGCCGTTCACTACGCCGGATCAGGAGAGACCTACGTCCACCGAACTAGCCAGTAGCGTAAGTCAGGGCAACTCTTCGTTTGTCATGGCGGCTGTAACGGGGTGCGGCTGCCACGAAACAGACCATGTCACATTGGGTGAGAGATGCTATTGCTCTTGCCTATGAGGTGCGTGGTCACACTTCACCAGCAGGCATCAGGGCTCATTCCACCAGGGGGGTTGCCTCTTCTAGAGCTTTGGCGGGGGGCTCCCCCTTACAAAATGTTTGTGATGCGGCAGGTTGGTCCTCTCCGCACACATTCATAAGGTTTTATAGTTTGGATGTTCATGTTACTCCGGGCTCTTGCGTCCTTGAGTCAACATCGCAAGCTAGTGTCTGAGACTCTCTGCGCTTTGTGACACACTTCACAGCCTGGGGGTCCGGACACAGTGCAGCGGCGTGGGTATTCTCGTTCCCATAGCGCTGATAAAGTGCAGCTTGAGTGTAACTTTTGAAAGGGAATGCCCTGGGTTACTTCACTGTGACCCCGTTCCATGAAAAAGTGGGAACGAGAAGCTGCGCTTCATTGCCGCACTGGGATGTCCCAGGACTGCTCTTCAGACAAAACATTTGCAGATGCACCTGCGACGCATCTAATTATAACCTCACCTACAACGCATTCCAATGACGTCACGCAGGCTATAAATATAGGTAAATTTCATTGACGTTGTTTTACACACATTCACAGCTGGTCACGACTAAAGACGTTCCCATAGCGCTGATAAAGCGCAGCTTCTTGTTCCCGCTTTTTCGGGGAACAGGGTTACAGTGAAGTAACCCGGGGCGTTCCGCACCGTGTGTACGCTGAGATATTGGCACCGTGTGTGCGCTGCCCAATGTTCCACTCTGTGTGTGCACTCTCTGCTCTGTCAAGGCCCAAACGCTCCACTCATGTACCACTCACGTGCACCGGAAAAGCAAAATAATGTCCCGACATGAAATTTTCTGGACTTGTTTGTTTCTGTTTGCAATAGCCCTACTGTACTGTAACATTGTGTGGTATTACCATGCTAGACAACGCTGGTAAAATGACACTACCATTTCATTCACTGATCCACTCCCTGCTATCTGCTCAAATGCTCTGATAATAATACCTTTGTAGGATTATACTTTATTTAATTGGTCAAAAAAAAAAAAAAAATCTGTTAAATTCTGTTGCGTAGAACTGAATGAAGAATAATATACTGATATATTGATATTAATATATTGATATTTAACATTATTTTAATACAGGCCTATTTTCTGTCCAATTTTTGTGTGTTACTTTAAATAAAAGTGTGGTTATTTTATATATAGCTTGTATTTTTAAATTCAGATTAAAACTAATTTAAAATAAGAAATGAATAATTATTTTTAAAAAGTCATTTTCGGCCAAGTGCATCCAGAATTTTCGGTTTCGGCCCAAAATTTTCAAACAAATAAATAAATATATATAATTTTTATATATATATATATATTAGGGGTGGGAGAAAAAATCGATCCATCGATGCATCGCGATTCTCTCTCCAACTATTCTGGATCTGGGCTTAGATTCTGGATTCTGAGCTTAGTTTTTATTCATATTATTCATATTTCATATTTCATACAATTCATATTTAAAATATGAAACTCACTTACAGAAGGCTGCTTTCAATTTCGAATGCTGACGCTTTGCTTATGAAGAGTACTCGCACATGCCACTGTGCGCAAGTCCGTGTAAGTGGTTTAATGTACTTGCGCCTCAAAATGGTTTTATGACGTAAAATTAATGTAGCCTAAACACAGCCAGTTTTGTTTTAAGGGATTAAATGGACAGGACAAAACGCATTACTTATTAAATTTCAAAACTTATTATACCTCCCGCTCTCTATGATGTAACAATCAAACAATGGAATCCCAAGCCTGCCAAAAATAAAAATGAATAAATACATAAATAAATATACAAAGAAATGTAAAAAAAGCAAAAATAAATAAATAAATAAATAAATAAATATGTAAATAAATACACACAGAAAAGCAATAAATAAATAATTATTTGTACATTTATTCCCTTATTTATGTATATATTTATTTTTTTCCACATTTATTTTTTCTTTTATTTATTTATACATTTATTCATTTCGATTTTTATTTCCACATTTATTTATTTTATTTATGTATTTATTTACTTCCATATTTGTTCATTTCCACATTTGTTCATTTCTACATTTCTTTATTTCTACATTTCTTTATTTTTACATTTATGTATTTCTACATTTCTTTGTCTGTAGGGTAATGAGGAGGGCGTGGTTTACCTCAGACATAGTAATCTAGCTCAGAGTAGGCGAGGGCGAAGCGTTGAGGCCACAGTGACACCTTGTGGTGTGGCCGGAATACAAGAAGTGTAGCCTACTGACAAGCCTGCGATACTGGGATGAATGACTTGGATGGGCAATATGGCCAAAATCTTATATCACGGGTTAATTCATATAATATCACCCTAACTGTACTGTGTGACATGGATAGGGTACTTCCCCCTTCTGGTCTATGTATCCCTGCATCTGCTGAATTATTGTCATGGTTAACGCCTCAAACCATGCAGGGTTTTTCAGTCAGCGCACGCCAGAGTGAAATGAAAGAAGTGACTGTAACTCAATGTGGCGATAACCTATTGTACATAATAAACTGACCAAAAAAAAAAATACATATATATTTACAGGTTTGTATCTCGTTATTCTTTTCAGAATATCAATAAATAGAAACTAGGAATTATTAGTGTCATTGTAACCAAGTATCATCTTAGTGATCAAATATTGAAGCTATCTCTATCTAATAGGCTACTTCAAAGCTCAAGATCAAATCAAATTATTTAGTGTTAAAATTTTACTGTAATAACTGCTAAAAACAGTAAAAATATATCATATAGGCTATAGGCTAAATAAGTTTTTTATTTTTTATTTATTTATTTTTACAAATCGCACCCTTTAGGCTTTAGGCATAACTACCTTTGCACACATGTTATATTGCCTATACAGCATGAAGTTCATAACCAATAAATGTTAAAAGAACAGGTAAGAAAAATACAAGAAAACCAAGAAAACATTTTTGTATCCATCCCATCCCAGTCTTTGAAATCACTTTTCTTTCTTTCTTTCTTTTATATATACAGTTGTGCTCAAAATTATTCATACCCTTGGTAAATATGACCAAATGCAATGACCAAAAGGACGTTGCAAAAAGTATTGAATAAAAGGGTATGATTAATTGTGAGCAATGTGTATTAGAGAAAAACATTTCTTTCATAATGAGATTTTTCCCCCCATTTAAAATTCTTATTGTCCAATGAAAGGTTGGATTTTTGTAGATTTTTAAAATAAAAGATCAAAAGGATTAACAATGCAGATTTATTTTCATATCCTTCTTTGGTCATATTTACCAAGGGTATGAATAATTTTGAGCACAACTAATATATATATATATATATATATATATATATATATATATATATACAGGGCTTGACATTAACTTTTTTGCTCACCAGCCACTGTGGCTAGTGGTTTTCCAAAGTTACTAGCCACTCAGCATTTTCACTAGCCACAATTTTGCTGTTGGGAAATTACATTTTATATGATTAAAGTTGACTTTGGCATGCTAAAATTACTTGATTTTGAGTCATTTTACTTGATTTAGAAGATTTAAAACTCTTTCAAACTTTCAAATGCAGAGTGACCACCCAAATCAAGACTACACTGTAAATCAGCTGGTATGTACAGGTGGGCAAGGGGTGGGCAATATGAGCATAGGCTAATATGAGTTAAGTTATAGAATAAGTTATTTTTGTTAGGCTATATTAAAGAAAAAAGAAGAAAATTAGCAAATTACAAAAACAATAGTAAATTTTTTTTTAAAAAAAGTACGTTCCCTTTCGATACTACACTTCGTACTGCGTCGTCTGCCGTTTAGGCAAGACGCAACGGGGATTATACAATCACGCCGTGCTATGAAGGGGGGACGACAGAGCATCTGAGCGGAGCACTGAGGAGGGCTTGCACAGATGCACATAGCATAATGCATCCCGGAAGATCGGGGACTTGAGGACCCTGTAGTCGTCCTCCCATTTCTACATATTCTAGGAGCCCCTTGGGGCCTAGAGCATATATAGGGAATGGGAAAAATACGTTATCACCCGGACTTTGGTCAGGGCCATAAACGAGTGCTCATAAGCTGGTCACATTGGTGAGGCTTATGTAGAGAGAACCTGCATTTGTAATGCAGGGACGTCCAGATTATAAAATCTGACAAAGGTGGATGGCGAGGCCCAGCCGGCCGCCTCACAAATTTTCGCGATGGTCCACTGGCGTGTCCATGCCCAAGAAGAGGCCATGCCTCTCGTGGAGTGTGCTCTAACACCTATGGGGCATTGTAGGCCCAAGGAGGAGTAAGTGAGCGCTATAGCATCGACTATCCATCTGGATAAACTGGGCTTTGTGACCGGAAGACCTTTCGTACGGCCACTGAAGCAGACAAAGAGTTGTTCCGACTGACGAAAAGAGGCGGAACGATCGATGTAAGTCCTCAGGGCCCTGACTGGACAGAATAGGTTCAACTCCTGATCATCCTGGGAAGGAGGAAGTGTAGAGAGAGAATGACCATCTGTGCCCTTTAAGGGTGTGGATAGGACCTTCGGGACATATCCATGTCTTGGTTTCAGGACAACTTTTGAGTCGTTAGGCCCGAACTCAAGACAGGATGGGCTCATGGAGAGCGCCTGTAAATCTCCCACTCTGTTCTGAACCACGAGGGGGTGGAGCGACCATTCCTCCGAGGGAAGGTTGCTCCGGGACAACATGTCTGCCCTTTTGTTCAGCACGCCCTGAACATGTGCTGCTCTGAGTGAGAGCAGGTTGTGTTGGGCCCACTCTAGGATGGTTTTCATTAGAGTGAAAAGGGGGTTGGACGAGAGCCCGCCCTGGCGATTTATGAAGGACGCCACTGTCATATTGTCTGATCTGATCAGGACATGGTGTCCCGCCAGGAGAGGAAGAAAAGACTGGAGAGCTTGATATACCGCCATCATTTCCAGGTGGTTGATATGAAGCTCGCTTTCCTGGCTGCTCCAAGCGCCTAAGGCCGAGTGGCCGTCGCACAGAGCTCCCCACCCATCTTGGAGGCGTCTGTGAAAACGACTTTCCTCTTGCACATAGTCCCTACAGCCACGCCCTGTTTGAACCAGTAGGGGTTCATCCAAGGAGCCAGGGTTGCAACGCACACCTGGTTCACCTTGAGCAAGCAACGACCGTGCTGCCAGGCTTGGGGCGGGACCCGCGGTTTTAGCCAGAACTGCAGTGGGTGCATACGGTAGTAAGCCCAACTGCAGGGCTGGTGATGCTGAGCTCATGAGACCTAGCATTTTCTGAAATGCTCTGAGCAGCAGAGAGGTTCTGGGCGTAAAAGATTCTGCGAGCTGCTGAATGCCCAGGGATCGCTCTGGCGAGACTATGGCCCTGATGCAGGTCGAGTCGAGAATTATCCCCAGAACGAGATGCGTTGGCTGGGAGATAATGAGCTCTTGGGAAAATTGACCCTGAGCCCCAAGCACTTTAAGTGGCTGAGGAGGAGGGACCTGTGTGACAGCAGCTCCGCCTCCGACTGGACCAGAATGAGCCAGTTGTCGAGGTAGTTGAGTATGCGTACGCCCATCTGTCTCAGAGGGGAGAGAGCCGTATTCACGCACTTCATAAAAGTGCGGGGAGCCAGAGATAGCCCGAACGGAAGGACCGTGTATCGATACGCCACCCCTTCGAAGGCGAATCTCAAGAATCATCTGTGATGGGGGGCTATCTGGATGTGAAAGTAAGCATCTTTCAGATCCAGGGAAAAGAACCAGTGATCATTTTGAATGAGTGCTTTATTAGGGCCCAATTCAAGCATCTGAGATCGAGGATGGGCCTGAGACCGCCATCCTTTTAGGGAACGAGGAAGTATCGACTGTAGAAGCCTGACTCGCTCAATGCTGGGGGAACCACATCTATGGCTCCTTTTGCCAGCATAGTGTTTACCTCGGAGCGCAGGACGTGCACGTCCTTGCTCTCTACATAGGTTTGGATCACTCCGTTGAATAATGGGTCCCTTTGAGCGTTCTGGTACATAACCCCGATTTTTCTACACCCAATACCCATTTTGACACTCCAGGGATGGCCTGCCAGGCCTCAGCCAGTGTGGCAAGGGGTTAAATTGATTCGAGCGATGGGTCACTGCGAGGGGACCCGACACTCGTAATCTGGTTGCTATGAAAGCAATAAATTGCATGGGCGCAGAACTTGAGCGGGCCCAGTGCTAACAAACACATTGTCTCCAGCACCCGGAACAGAACGGGGTGTTAGGTGGCATAAATATTCATGAAGAAAGCTCTTTAGACAAAATAGTTATGAGTCTCCATTTAGTTATAAGGGAGAACGTCATACATTAACAAGCTGTTAGCACTGCATTCAGCTGAGTGCTGTCAGTGCTATGTTTGCTCTCACAGCGTGCATAGCTGGGGAATCCCCTTGCTGCCGGGAGGATGAGACGCGGGAATAGACCGGCGTGAGCTCACCTAGCCCCATTCAATCAGTTTTGTGATAGCATTGATCTTTTGTCTCAAGCCAGAGATAAAAAGAACAGTGGAGGTCAAGGGTAAGAGCCGTCTTCAGAGAAACGGTCTTTGAACGCCGCGCAGTGAGAGCGTCCATCTTCAATGGAGGCGGCTTGCGGGGGCGTGGCCGGCAAGTGACGCACTCAGAAATTCAGCATTTTACCACAAACACTAATGAAATTGTTATTTTAGAAGAAGTATATTCCATGAGTCTCACCTGATAGTTACAGGGGAGATTGTCATAACATAATGCTGTTAGTGCTGCACTCAGCTGAACCCTAAACAGCATGTGCAGCACCGGGACATCCCCTGCTGCAGGAAGAGGGAGACACGCGGGATCTAGACCGGCGAGAACTCACTTAGTCCCGTTCACTGGCCCTGTAACCCTTTGTTTCTCATCTCAGCTTGAGAGAAGAGAACAGTGGAAAACGAGGGAAGGAGCTGCTTTTTAGAAAAAGCAGTCTGTGAACGCAGCGAGGCGAGAGAGCGCTCGTTCTAAAAATTAACGCGGCTTGCGGGGGCAGGACCGGCAAGCGAAACGCTCAGAGGTTCGGCATTTAATATCAAACACCAGAGGAATATGTTTTCAGAGTTAATATATTCCATGAGTCCCACCTGAGACAGGGGAGAGCATCATGTCATATTCAACTGAGCGCTGTAAGCATTGAGCCCGTTCTCGCGCTCTTGTAGTGAGAACGCACGCCCTCAATGAACGCGGCTTGCGGGGGCGTGGCCGGCAAGCGACACACTAAGAGATTGGGCATTTTGCAACAATCGCCGGAGAAATATGCTCTTTCAGAGTGAATAATACACCATGAGTCTTGCCTGAGTCAGGGAAGAACGTCATGTCATATTCAACTGAGCGCTGTCAGAAGTGAGAGAGCGCTCGTCCTCAGTGAATGCGATTTGCGGGGCGGGGCCGACAAAAGACGCGCTCAGAGGCTCGGCATTTCGAAACAAACACCAGAGAGAATGTGTTTTAGTAAAATTAAGCTCTATGCTCACCTGACGGAAAAGGGCAGGCTGGATGAGCCGAAACAGGTGCTCTAGGATACTGAAGGCGGCTCGTGAGTGGCGCGATCAACTGAAGAAGAGCAGGCGCAGCATGTTATATTTGCCAGACCGAGTTTGAGAGTTGGTCTGGCTGCTGGGGCAGTAACTACTATATGTTCAGTAGTTGATGATTTACTGAACATATAGTAAAGACATATTAGCCATTATTTATGCAGTTGTTAAGCTTTAATAAACCAGTAATTAATAATTAACTAAACATATATTAGGGCAGATTAGCATTATTTACAACTTTGAACAACTTAACTAATGGTTAACTGAATGTAGGCTACAGTAAATGCCTTTAAGGGTTACCCTTTATTTTGAAAGTCCACATTAGACACTCCTTTGCCACTTTGCTACTACAGGTACATGTCAACTAACTCTAATTAGTAGACTGTACAGGTGCTGGTCATATAATTAGAATATCATCAAAAAGTTGATTTATTTCACTAATTCCATTCAAAAAGTGAAACTTGTATATTATATTCATTCATTACACACATACTTCAAATGTTTATTTCTTTTAATTTTGATGATTATAACTGACAACTAAGGAAAATCCCAAATTCAGTATCTCAGAAAATTAGAATATTACTTAAGACCAATACAAAGAAAGGATTTTTAGAAATCTTGGCCAACTGAAAAGTATGAACATGAAAAGTATGACCATGTACAGCACTCAATACTTAGTTGGGGCTCCTTTTGCCTGAATTACTGCAGCAATGCAGCGTGGTATGGAGTCGATCAGTCCGTGGCACTGCTCAGGTGTTATAAGAGCCCAGGTTGCTCTGATAGTGGCCTTCAGCTCTTCTGCATTGTTGGGTCTGGCATATCGCATCTTCCTCTTCACAATACCCCATAGATTTTCTATGGGGTTAAGGTCAGGCGAGAACAGGGATACCATGGTCCTTAAACCAGGTACTGGTAGCTTTGACACTGTGTGCAGGTGCCAAGTCCTGTTGGAAAATGAAGTCTGCATCTCCATAAAGTTGGTCAGCAGCAGGAAGCATGAAGTGCTCTAAAGCTTCCTGGTATACGGCTGCGTTGACCTTGGACCTCAGAAAACACAGTGGACCAACACCAGCAGATGACATGGCACCCCAAACCATCACTGACTGTGGAAACTTTACACTGGACCTCAAGCAACGTGGATTGTGTGCCTCTCCTCTCTTCCTCCAGACTCTGGGACTCTGATTTCCAAAGGAAATGCAAAATTTATTTTCATCAGAGAACATAACTTTGGACCACTCAGCAGCAGTCCAGTCCTTTTTGTCTTTAGCCCAGGCGAGAAGCTTCTGACGCTGTCTGTTGTTCAAGAGTGGCTTGACACAAGGAATGCGACAGCTGAAACCCATGTCTTGCATACGTCTGTGCGTAGTGGTTCTTGAAGCACTGACTCCAGCTGCAGTCCACTCTTTGTGAATCTCCCCCACATTTTTGAATGGGTTTTGTTTCACAATCCTCTCCAGGGTGCGGTTATCCCTATTGCTTGTACACTTTTTTCTACCACATCTTTTCCTTCCCTTCACCTCTCTATTAATGTGCTTGGACACAGAGCTCTGTGATCAGCCAGCCTCTTTTGCAATGACCTTTTGTGTCTTGCCCTCCTTGTGTAAGGTGTCAATGGTCGTCTTTTGGACAACTGTCAAGTCAGCAGTCTTCCCCATGATTGTGTAGCCTACAGAACTAGACTGAGAGACCATTTAAAGGCCTTTGCAGGTGTTTTGAGTTAATTAGCTGATTAGAGTGTGGCACCAGGTGTCTTCAATATTGAACCTTTTCACAATATTCTAATTTTCTGAGACACTGAATTTGGGATTTTCCTTAGTTTTTAGTTATAATCATCAAAATTAAAAGAAATAAACATTTGAAATATATCAGTCTGTGTGTAATGAATGAATATAATATACAAGTTTTTTTGAATATAATATACAAGTTTTTTTGAATGGAATTAGTGAAATAAATCAACTTTTTGATGATATTCTAATTATATGACCAGCACCTGTAGACTGTTAGGTTAGGGTTCGGGTTAGTAGAACAAGCTGACATACTTGTAAAGTTAGGCTACTTATAGTCTAGTACTAAGCAGAATGTCTGTTGAGGGACAGTTAAAATGTTAGCAGAAATTAAGCAGACAGTCTACTAATATTCTAATGGCTGCTAATTGACATGTAGTTGCAAGATAATCAAAATAATGGCTAATATTATTTTACTATTTGTTTAGTTAATCATTAACTACTGGTGTGTTAAAGCTTAACTACCACTTGACTATGGACCCTTAAAATAAAGTGTTACCGGAAAAAAAAAAAAAAAAAAAGTTTCTGTCATTTCACTGGTCAAACAAATTAACTTAAACCAACTCAATTTTTTTCTTTCAGGAATTCAAAGTGCAGCAGCAAAATCAGACCATGGAGGATGAAAATAACTACAGTGATCTCATCATCCCTACCACAACTGCTGATATATTTTACAATCACAATAAAGTTCAAAGACCTTCTTTTGGCTCTCCAACCTATTCTCCTAGAATCAGACTGTTCATCTTCCTCATCACTGCTGTGAGTGTGGGGGTGCCGTGTCTGATTTGGGCTTTTTATTTTGTGCACCTTCTGAGAAAGACCAGAGGCCGGATCTCAGCCTTCATCATCCTCCTCCTCCTCACTGACCTGCTGAAACTGCCCCTATATATGTTATTTTTTCATATTCAATGTCTTTGGCACAATCATTATAGTGTTTGGATATTTTTGTCTGAAAGTCTGTGGCCTTCACCTGCAACAGCTGGTGGCTCTGGAAGGGGTTCTGACACTGTAATATCCAGTGATCTCTGCTCATATTTTCTCAAAACCCTGTTACATAATAATCTCCATTATTCAATGCTTTTAACAAAATCTGTAAAGAAATAAACTAAGAAAATTGTTGAAGTTACCTGTTGCCACGATTGATATAGGCCACCCTCATTACAATATAAGGAAATAGGCTATTTATTTGCCTCACAAACATACATTTTATATTAGTTTTAAAGCATGGTTTAAATAGTGTAAAATACAATGTTTCAAAGAAGCTAGGTCATATGTTCGCAAGGAGAAATACATTTCGAGACGCATTTCATTCAATAGCGTTTCGCACGTGTATTTTGGCATTTTCACGCCAAGCTTCGATGAATTCACTACATGTCGAAACAGCAACATAAGAGCTCACTGATTTATTTTATTTATTTGGGCTTATTTTATATTTTTGTCCACTTTCGATAGCGGTGATATTTGTTTTTGTAAAGCTGTAGGCCCATACTTGTTTTTGTGCTTTTATTAAGTGTGGGTTGTGCGAAGACAGAGGAGGAGGAAGCCGCGAGCTCCGCCGAGGAAGACTCAGGCTCGTTCCAGGGCAGCACCGGGGTCTGTAAATGGT